>CM073941.1:10440000-11690000 GCA_037179545.1 Sesamia inferens | reverse complement strand
ACTTATGCGGGTGAAGCCTCGGGACGCACCTAGTATTATCCAAGCACCCTACAGACACAGATCTCCTCTCAATGAGAGACAGTGGACCATTGTGCGCTTAGGAACGGACTGGTGGATGCATACATGCGCTTACATTACCTCAAGCTCACAGTTTTGAGAGCAGTGGTCATGAAATTAAATAACCAAAGGGCCACGGCCGTTCCCACTGCCTGGTCCTGGTCAAGATCCGGCACGAGAGTGCATGGCAGGTCACCTCTTTCTGCGACGTAGTGGAGCGGGAATCTTGCACACTCACGCTTCTAGCCGCTACAGGAGATGCCCTGGTCAGGAGACAACATCGAACTCTTGGCCGTCCTTACCGGGCGGCGAGCCATTGCTCGCCATGCGAGTGAGGACCAGGCCCGGGTCGTTGGCACCTAGTGTTTCACGCGCGCCTCAAAGAGATGTCAGCACATCGCGACGTGGTCTGTAGAGGACTGCCAGGGCTGCGGGTTGGTCGTAAGAGATACCGTGGCCCTGGCGCACTGAAAAGTGAAGAGACACTGGTGGGTTTTAGTCAGCAAAATTCTGACACGCCCTTCCGCTCCTCCTAGAGCTGGAGCAGTCATTTGATGATTTCCCATCCCAATAAAGTGTCGGTCCCACTAGACCACCATGAAGTACAGTCATGTACATGAAATTTTCGATTCAATTGACATTTTCCAGCGAAAAGCTAAGAAGTTTTATTAGTATAAGAAAAGGAATCTCATTCTCTCAATGAGAATTCTTTTCTTTTTCTATATAACTTTTAACTTATTCCACAAAACAGTATCAAAGAGAACTCCAAGGCTTTTCTATCGATCTCGATCGGTAATTGTATGTCACAAGGTCAAAAGTTTAACGATAATAGCAACAGGTTGATCCCATATTGCCGACTATATAGACAATAAAGGTAGAGCCCTTATTGTCTATAAACTAGCCAAGCTATAAAGAAATTCTTACATAAAGTTAGATGAATATTTTATTTTCTGCTTCAAATTTTCCAAATAGGGAGCCTCTGAAAGGGTCCTTTTAGGGGTTAACCAACCTTTTTAATGGAGGACTCTTGAGAGATCAAAGATAAATCGTCCCAGAAAACTTTATTATGTCAAAGTATTATTCTACAAAAAAAAAAGGGTCACATTTTTATCATAATCTATCTATACTAATATATAAAGCTCAAGAGTTTGTTTGTTTGATTGTTTGAACGCGCTAATCTCAGGAACTACTGTTACTGTACTAATTCTTTTTGCGTTGGATAGCCCATCAATCCAGGAAGGCTTTAGGCTATATAACATCACGCTGCGACCAATAGGAGCGGAGCATAACTAACTCCACGCGAACGATGTCGCTGGCGGCCGGTAGTCGGCATATAAAGTGCCCACTCCTAGAACACCGGCCTCCTCTCTGTGAGAGGGCCGTAATATACCAGTACTAATAGGCCCAGTACGGGTTGGTAGATGGCACATGTTTTCGAAGTTTTGCCTAAAGGACATGCCGATTTCCTAACGATATTTTCCCTCATCTTTTTGAGAACAACACACCACACTGAACAGGGTTAGTAAGCAATAAAAAAAAAAAACGGTCAAAACAATTGCAGGTCAACGGGAAATACTCTATAGGTTCTGATTTTCTTGTGAGAGTATAACGTAGTATTAACGGAATTTAAACGCCCGTATTATTTGATTGCATTGACTTATAACTTTGATTTTCATTCCTTTGTTTCAAACAAAAATAAATTAAGTATATGATATTTCAATTTGATGACGCCACTTGTTCCTAAGAAACAAGTTCCTAGGTGTTGACAGATCGGCAGATAGACGGACAACGAAATGATCTTATAGGGATTTCGTTTTTCCTCTTGAGGCACGGAACCCTAAAAAGTATAAAAAAAATTGAGGTGGTGGGTAATAACTAACTATGTAGGTTTAAATTAAAAAAGCATCTAGTTCTGCCCAAAGGTTTCTCAAATTTAAAATATGGTTAACAGCATAAACTACGATTCCTTCGAATAAAAATGTTCCATTTGATGAGGTTGTATAGGTACAAATGGTTGGTGTCAGTTACGAACTCCCTACTTTCCCCGTCCACGTGCATGTCATGATATAAATTAAATTGAAAATAATTTATTTTAGATAACTTAACCCATACCCAATCGGGTTTAAGTTTAACAGTTTAATCAACCATCAGACATACCATCATTACCTACCTATGTACGTTCGTTTTCGCTTAGTTTTCTTTCTGAATGATTTTCTTGACTAGACTGCTCTTAATAATCCTAACGTGATGTGGATAGCCTTTCTCAATCTAGGTATAAAATCTTTTTGTAATTTCAAAACCGCCTGAAAATTCAGAGATTATCGCGTTAAAACCAACTGGCCAGCTTTATTATTGGTATAAATATTAAATACCTATAGATCATGATAATAATCGTTGTTTGAAAGGTTTTGTGTGGTTTCAGTATTGATTGATTATAATGGATATAAGCCACATGCTCGTAAAATGTTCATCGATCATACTGTTATTTTTTGTGAGGCCTGAAAAATGAGTCGTTCAATTTTCATAAAGGCTCTCGCAGACACGAGGGTTTTATAGAAATTGTTCTACAGACTACAAGTGTAGGGTCTCGCCTGCCTTAATTTTACGTAACCAGCTGGCTTTGCTCGTGTGTTAATGCTCTATGTGAGAGAATTTCTCGATATCACACTATGCACTGTGAAGTATGTAGGATTTTCTCGCTGTGGGGGACCGACATGGCTGCTCTGCAATATTCACATTGCTCCTATCTATAGCGTAGCTACTGGAATCTAATACAGTTGAATGTTTTCAAGTAAGAGGATGTTTTGTATTTAAATGTATTCCATTTGATACCAACTACGACGATTGTTGGTACAACGTTATTCTTTTTGTTATTTCTTATATATATTTTTTTTACTTTTGATTGTGTTTAGTCTAGTTTCATGATCTTCCTGTACTAGTACCAATAAATATTTTTCCATTCTCTGTATGCATGTACGCACATAAAATGAGAACAGTGGTAAGGCATCCGATATTTTTGGGCACGCCACATTAGCGGCGGTAAGTCCCCTCTTTGTGGAGTGGCTAGAGAGGCGGTCACATTGCCCTCACCTTCCGCCTGACGCAGATCCTCACCGGACACCGCTGTTTCAGGAGGTTCCTGTTCCATATAAGGCGGGAGGAAACGCCAGGGTGTCACTACTGTGGGGTTCGCCCTAAGGACACAGTGGAGGTCTGCCCGGTTTGGGTAGAGCGCCGCCGTGTCCTTGTGGTGGCGATCGGTGGTGATCTCTCGCGTCCGGGCCTGGTCCTGGCCATGGTCCGGAGCGAAAGTGCAGGTAGGCTGTCACCTCCTTTTGAGAAGCAGTTATGCTGGCAAAGGAGGAGACGGAGCACGTGAGGCAGCGGGAATCCCAGCGCCTTCACGCCACGAGACTACCGCAGGAGACGCCCTGGTCAGGGGACGACATCTAACTCCCAGCCATCGTAGGCGCGGGGCTGCGGTCCTTACCGGGCGGTGAGCAGTGGGCAGCTCGCCGCCCGGTAAGGATCAGGCCCGAGTCAACGGCGCGTTGTGTTTCACGCACGCCTCAAAGAGATGTCAGCACATCTGACGGGGTCCACGAAGACCGAAGCCTCCTGGGTCAGGGTTGCGGGTTGGTTAAAAAAGAAACCCTGACTCCTGACCCTGCCGCACAGGCAAGGGAATAAACACGGGTGGGTTTTAATCAGTAAAAGTCTGATACTTCCTTCCGCTCCGCCTAGACCAGGAGAGGTCATTTGATGATTTTCCATCCAAAACTGAAAAGGGTATCCGGGATTATAGGCCGATGATTTCTTCCATACCGTTATGTACAATGCGTACCTCTCTGTATCTTGTTAACGATATATCACAGGACTAATAAGTTCCACTCCAGTCTTCACGCTTGGATCGCGAGGCTTGCCTTGTCGGTTCCAGTCTACTTAAGGGCCTTACTCTCATTTAGTAGCGTGAAATGGTCACTTTAGGAAGCTAATTTCTAATTAACGGCTTGGTTTTGAGATTTGAAAAAAATATATCTTGTCTATTGATTCATGTACAACATTTACTAAAGATGATTTTTTCGTAGGATTTTGCCTTTTGCCTTAAAAAAATATTTACCAAAACGCTATTTTTGGCTAATATTCGTTATTACTTCTAAACGGCATTGATGTGTGGAAATATTTTTACACTGAATAATTCGTGGTTAGAAGTACTACAGATATGCCAGAGCGTATTTAAATCCATCAACATTTGCCAAGAAAATATCCTTATTTTGAAACATAGGTTTAGAGGTGCTCTGCGCGGGCGCGGGCGGCAGTCGTGCGTTAGCATTCAGACGGGAGGGTTGTGTCGCTTGCTGCTCTGCTCCGGCTATCGCCGACTACGCGTGGTTGTCTGTGTGAGTGCAAATATTTACGAGCGAATCGTGTCAGTGTACGTTCATAGATTAGCTCGCAAATGAGAATTGAAGATGCGTCTGGTGGCGTAAGTATCTATCTACCTATACTCTTGTATTTATACCTACATATTACTGTATGTTTCTATATAATTACTATTAGCTTTTGTAACCATTTTTCTTTTACAATTGAAGTTAAACAATTACGAATTGTTCCAGGAAATCTAGAAAGAAATCTTTAGACTTGAAAGGCAATAATCCGACTAACTACATCCGCTGATAATATAGAAGACTCTATTCAGGTAAGTAAACACTCGCACTTAGATTATAATTTATAGGTTTGTAAGGAGATTTAAAAATAAAAATCTTATTAGAAATTTACGTAACTTGAAAATGTGATTTTTTGTTTATGGTGATATAAACCAAAAATTAGGACTCAATTAAAGGTTTTGGTGTAAAAACAGTTTTACAAAAAGTTTTGAGTTGATAGGACTTTTAGTTTTTGCGATATTAGAAAAATGTGTAATAAAAACTCTTACTTGGATTATTTTAAATGATTCTTCCTGTAAATATTTTATTTCTATATGTAATTGTTTAAAGTAGCCGAAGCCGATGGACGCGGGCTGGCGGGCTTGGAATGTCACAGTTATCAGTAAATTTTTTGACGTCCTCCGTGGCGCAGCGGTCAACACGCCTGCCTGCGACGTGGAGGCCGCGGGTTCGATTCCCGGCCAGGTCATGATGGAAAACGATCTTTTCCTGATTGGCCTGGGTCTTGGATGTTTATCTATATATGTATCTATTATAAATATAGTATCGTTGAGTTAGTATCCCATAACACAAGTCTCGAACTTACTTTGGGGCTAGCTCAATCTGTGTGATTTGTCCGTATATATACAGTATGTTAAGAAAACCCTGTCCGACCCGTAAGGATAATAAAGGTTAAGTAAACACATGACCAAATATGATATAAAATTTTACGTAATCATCATAGTACCAATACAAATGAATTTTGAAATAACTTCCCCGAAATTTGGTAATTTTTAAAAAAGTGACAACACCGGTATTATTATGAGCGAATAGCGACAGCGATGCGACCACGTGCCGCGTGCCCTGCCGCCCGCCGCCCGCGGAAGGGTGCTTAACGCATATTTATTAAGTTGCCTCTTTTTGCGAAATAATATTTATTTTTTTAGGGGGATTTTTTTTTTAATTTAGCCTGGTTTTGTATGCATTAGTAGAATCAGTTATCGATACCTAACAACACCTTCACGGGTCGGACAGGGTTTTCTTAACATACTGTAGGATATATATATATATATATATATATTCTGTTTTTCACAAATAATATTGTAATAACATTTTTCGACTTACAGAAAAGAAGAGAAAGAAACCAATCGACAGAACTTAAAAGTTTAATTTGCTTTTTAGGTCGAACACTAACGCAGTTGATTCTAGGTCAGACATCCATACAGAATGTCGGCAAGAAAATGATAATATTATATATCTCTATGTGCACAAAAAAACGACGCAAGTTCCATCATCATCATTCAGGTAAAATTATGCCTGCATGTCATACAACCTACATATATTTTTAGTTTACAAATATATCATATACCTGTAAAATTAATTTTTTGTTAATTCTTAATTAATTTTTCTTGATAAATTCTTAATTCCTTGACAAAAATCTCTAACAGTGTTGCCAGGGTTAATTAAAATGTATGTTATATCTTTTTTTAGCTCAAAATATCACCAAAACCTCAACAAATCTCAAGCTCGTTTCATCGAAGGGCGACGCATAATTAATTTTGCTTACTTTTATTCAGAACTAAAGAAAATTGCCAAGCACGGAGAATTATAGACTGTGGTTTAGGATCTGTGGATATTGTTGGAGAACGACAAGTGGGACTACATTCCCTATTTATTTTTAAATGCCGTATGTGTATGGAAACATTTTGCACACCCTACAGAAATCAATATCAGCTGTGCAGTTGTAGGAACAATAGAAACACTGTGGCCATTCTCAACTGCAAGAAATTTCTGCAGCTTTAGATATGCCTATAATCTCGCATGTTATTTATTGGATCGATGAATTAAAATTTACAGATTTTAAAATAACTCGTGTTTTATTTGAAACCTCATTACGACGAAGTACATTCAATCCGAGGTCACTGACACAGTATAAATAGGGTACTATCTCTTTATGGAAAACGGCCGAAACTACGCGCTTTGTAATCTCAAGGCATCTATATAAAGCACGGTTAGCGCAGCGGTTAAGCTATTGATTGCTGCGCTGCGTGTCGCGGGTTCGATTCCCGCGCGGAACAAATATTCAGAACATGTCCTACAAGTAGTTGTTCCGGGTCTGGCTGTTTGTGTCTGTGAATTTATATGTTTAAAAATGCACCCACGATAAAAGTAATTTCTAGTGTGGTTCAACGTTTTTTTTTAATAAAAATATCACAAAGTGCCTAGTGCGCGTTTGTTTTACGTTAACGCGATGAACTCGTTTATGTTATTCGCATTAGTAATTAATTCAAGGACACTGCAAAGACATGATACTCATATACTGAAAAGTAGTGAAAAAAAAAATTCAAATATGTTGAATCGATAGATATTACCATCTACCATTAATTTTTATGTTAATGTTATGATATATTATAATGTGTGGGTACTTGTTTTACAAATGTCTGTCAGTCTGCGATCGGCCATTAAACTGTGTAACGAGCACTCCTTGATTTTATTTAAACATTGATCAAGAATACTAAAAATATATTATAGTACGATATTACCATTTATCAATGCAAAATATACATTTATCGTCTTGCATCCATACCCCCGTCTGAAATCGTAGGCACAAATCGCGACCTACACGCGGCTTGTCTGCATCTCTGGATATTCTTTGATTGTCGTTTTAGTTTAGCGCGCCACCGCGCGCATTTTACGAATTCGGGAGTACGATGTTTAGCTCCGCCCACATGCACAAGGTCATTGAGGCTACTATACCCGTTAACACGGTATTTTCTTGCGCGTGATAGCTTTCGGTAACTTTGAACGAACACTGAGGAGGTACTTACTTGTAAATTCTTAATTGAATGATTTCGAGTGTAATTTAATCTATTTATTAATATTTTATTGTACCATTTTTAAATTGAGACGTTGGCTGTCGCGAATATAACAAATCTGTCTATTTTATTTTCATCGAATCGAATATTCTTCTTAATGCAAAAGATACGTTTCTTTATATTGTAACTCACCCTTTTTAATTAGGTCTACGACGCGGTTACATATAAACTCTTAACTCAAAAGGAGTCGAGCAGAACTTGACCAGGAAATGCTCCTTTTGATCGTATGGTGGCCAAGGACAAGACGGCATTCGCTTCACGGAAAATATCGAAGTTTAGCCAAAATCAGCAGTTAGTCTGGTACAGCGGACCCCAGACTTCAAAGCTGAAAAAGCTTCGGATGCGACTGGGATTATCGCTGAGATGATGATTAATCTATACTAATATATAAAGCTGAAGAGTTTGTTTATTTGAACGAGCTAATTTCGGGAACTACCGGTGAGATTAGAAAAATTCTTTTTGCGTTGGATAGCCCGTTCATCCAGGAAGGCTTTAGGCTATATAACATTACGCTGCGACCAATAGGAGCGGGCATATAAAAAAACGCGGTTGAAACCGCGGTACGCGGCTAGTATTTTATTGTAAGGCGGGTATCCGTCCTACTTTGATGACGCCACTTAACCACTACGATCCGGACAGAGAGTTTGGCCTCGTCTTTCAAACCGCGTAGGTACACCGGGACTGGAACAATATGCCAGCGGAGGCGTTTCCGTCTTTTTTTTTAATAATTATAAACTAGCGCTTGACCGCAATCCCGCCTGATGGTAAGCAGTGATGCGATCGTTGATGGTAAAGCGCGCTAGTTTATTAAGAGCCTATTCACTCAGAAAAACTGAGCGAATAGGAAGGAAGACGGTAGTTGAGCGAGGTAATGCAATGTTAAACCCAACAACACGACCAACGATGCTGCGCCAAAGGGAGATTGATTTGAAGACCCTCCACGACCAAACTCCCAACACAAAAACATTTGGCGCATCGTACCCGGCACACATCGCAACACAACTGCTCAGACCCGTCCTCCGTACGGTTTCACCAGACATTATGCCGGAACACGACAAATCGCTTGGCGGCAAGGCAACAATTTAAGTGTCTTCAAGGCTAGAGTAAATAGGTTCTTAATAAACTAGCGCGCTTTACCATTAACGATTGCATCACTGCTTATGATTCTTTTTGTTTTGCTTCTTTTTATAATTATATATAAAAAAAAAATGGTTTATTTGATGATAAAATCGCAAGGTAGTATTGTAATCATAATTTTAAGAGAGGTTCTCTAATTGTCTCTTTTTATTTAAATAAGCCGTGTTACTTCTACTGACTGGCATCTGTTTTAGTGGTAATTAAATTATCAAAAATCTATACTAATACTAGCTGACCCGGCCACGCGTTGCTGTGGCTAAAGTTTTTGTTATATTACATTATAGTAAACAATCTAAGAGGAACAATAAGAGAACATCAGTCACGGAGTCAGTATAATACAGTAAATAACATGTGACGCTTAAACTCATGAATGAGGTAGGCAAGGCAGACAGTCTTAAACTTTTAAACATTAATATCTATTTTTTTGAATTATAAATACTTTCAATTTCAATTTAATTTAACACCAATCGGTGCACAATGTTTTTGGTTAACCTGTCTTTAGCTAACACAAATAGATTCGACGGTTTCCCAACACGTGAACACGCAACATATAGTTGCCCATGACAAAAACATGGATTTTCCAAATCTAAACTACAAATGGACATTGTTTGACCTTGAGAATTATTTATAGACATGGCGAAAGCTAAACGAATTGGAAACTGTAGCCTTTTGAAGGGTATGGTGGAATCTGATGGTATCATCGGAATACGTGGCAGCAGGACCACTTTTCCTTTAAACTTCCCAGCCAAAATGCTTGCTTCAAGAATTTTTCCGGTGATCTTTTTGATGACCAAACGCGTACCGTTACATAATTGAGGTGGATTCAAATTACGAAGGAGAATAATAGGGGAACCAATTTTTATCGAAGATTATGTGGTGACATTCCAGGGATATCTAATGAATTTAAAAATTCAATCGGAAAATTTACACTTTCATTTTCATCAACAACAGTATCGATTGATTTAAAAGACACCAGATCGCCTGGTAACAACTGTTGTATCTGGAAGTTAATTTCGTCATCATCAACGTTTTTGGCAGCCAAAATCGCCCGTTGACTAAGCCATGCATGATTCAAATAATTATTCTGTATATCCGGGAAAATACTCTGAATCAATTCATTTTTATCCTGAACAACAGTGCAAAAATTGTCTGGTAGTTTAATGCATTGCGTATTTGGTTCCAGTTCTATTTTACCGTTCCCAATATCTTGTAGTTGTTCGGAAAATATTTGTGCTGATGGATCATTTTGCAATTGTACTCGCATATTTATGGTCAATCGAAGTGTTTCAACACTTCGCCATAAGAATGATTGTTTCAAACATGCATTAATCTCATCCGCGAAAGTAGAGCGAGGTATAACCGGTAAGGTCTGCCGGAAGTCACCAGACAAAAGTAAGATAGCACCACCGAAAAGTTTATTATTGCTGTTTAAATCTTGCATAGTTCTGTTTAATGCTTCAAGTGAATATTTGTGTGCCATTGTGCACTCATCCCAAATTATTATAGAACTCTTCCGCAACACTGCAGCTATTCCACTATTGTTTTTGATGTTACACATTGCATCTGGTTTATTATGAATGTCCAATGGCAGCTTGAATGTTGAATGTGCTGTTCGCCCACCATCCAGTAAAGTAGCCGCAATGCCTGACGATGCTACTGCTAATGCGATTTTTTGTTGCGACCGTATTTTGGCAAGAATCAACGATATTAAAAATGTCTTACCGGTTCCACCGGGTGCATCCAAGAAAAAAAAAACTGCCTTGTTGAGCAGGAACAGCCAGCATAATCCGATCATGAATAATTTTTTGTTCTGCTGTCAGTAATGGTTCACTGTTCATGATAATTGTTGCTAAGCTTCCATGGTCATAAAATCGTACTGACAGTGTTGTCTCGCCGTGTAATTTTTATAATTTTTATAGATCTTTTGTCAACTGGATCACCAACCATGATAACAGCAACCTCATCAACAGTTGGAGCTTTGAATCTACCAGCATGTTCACCTAATGGTACTTTGTCGGCTTTTATGACGATTTGATAATTGTCATTTTGCAGAAGTTTTATAATTATGTGCTACATACATATATTCAAATTAAATTATAAAGTTTTGATCAATGAAGCACAAATAAGTAAAAAACAGGATTTATTTCACTGTATTATCTTCATTATAATATGAATTCAATTTACACTTCAGTCTAAGTAACGACATCTGTTAGAATCATTTGGAGTTAACAGATAATTGTGGCTGTCAAATAATAACAGACAAATAATTAGCAATAAATTAAAATTGCGACTATAATTTGAGATTTAAACTATCCTATATCTCAAGTTGGATCGAACTGCACATGGTGTGCGAATTTTATTATAATCGGTTAAGTGGTTTAGGAGTCCATTGAGGACAAACATTGTGACAAGAGATTTATATATATTAAGATATAAAGCTGAAGAGTTTGTTTGTTTGTTTGAACGCGCTAATCTCAGGAACTGCTGGTCCGAATTGGAAAATTCTTTTTGTGTTGGATAGCCCATTAATCCAGGAAGGCTTTAGGCTATAACATCACGCTGCGACCAATAGGAGCGGAGCAAAACCAACTTCACGCGAACGAAGTCGCTGGCGGCCGCTAGTAATATATAAAGCTGAAGGGTTTGTTTGTTTGTTTGTTTGAACGCGCTAATCTTAGGAACTACTGGTGCGATTTGAAAAATTCTTTTTGCATTGGATAGCCCATTAAACCAGGAAGGCTTTAGGCTATAACACCACGCTGCGACCAATAGGAGCGGAGCATAAACAACTTCAGGCGTACGAAGTAGCTGGCGGCCGCTAGTATTAAATAAAAGTATAAGAAACATTCAGTTTCCTAAAAATCTCGTGGTAAAAACTTACATAGATGAAGTAAGCTTGAAGTGATCTGTCATTCTACCTGACCTAGGGTTTGACTTGCGTAGCAACGAAATCCTAAATCTATGGGTTTGTCACTGTTGACTTGTTTTCAAATTACTGTGTTAATAGTTATGGACCAACCCGCACTGCGCCCACGTGGTACATTACGGCCCACTCCCTTTCACGGAGGGGACGCCTATTTTCCAGTAGTGGGAACGTTATAGGCTGAATATATATTAGTTACTAGCTTTCCGCCCGCAGCTTCACCCGCGTTAACTTCGGTTATATCGCGCTTTTTGATTTCTCTCGGGAATATCAAACTTTTTCGGGATAAAAAGTACCCTATTATTTAATCCGGACTTCTAACTTTACGTCTGCAAAATTTCAAAGCAATCGGTCCAGGTGTTACGGCGTGAAAGTGGTACAAACAAACTCACTTTCCGATGTATAATATTAGTAAGGATATATTTGGTGTACACATACAAATATTCCAGTAATCTCCCTTGGGAACTTGATATTTTTTTAGGACCAAAAGTAGCCTATGTTACTCTCCATCTTTTCAACTAACTGTATGCCAAAAATCAGGTCGATTGATTGCTTAGCTACGGCATGAAGGAAGGACAAACAAACAAACAAACACACTTTCACATTTATAATATTAGTATGGATGGGAGCACAGTGTAGGCCTGTCAACAAGTATCAGTGTTAAAGCATGCAACTATTCTTACATCAAGCACATTCAAATTTCCCGATTCCTTCCCATGCACTTCCTAATTCCATATATCTGGTTTAAAGGCCTAGAGACTAAGCTTACAACTTAGAAAAAAACAAAGGCCAATCTCTCTCTGGTTGGAAAAACACACCACCATCAAAATGGCAACAAGAAGGGACGCCGGGCCGGCAAATATAAAAATTCTATAAATCAATAGTTTATCCCTTAAATCCAACAACGAAAGAGAACAGTGAACATTTATGGAGGCTTCAATTACCACCCGGAGTGTGCAGCGCTGAAAATTCCAGTAAGTCCTTTATCCTTTTTCCGTTTGACTGTGCCACATGTAATTTTCCAAAATCGCAGTTCAACTGTCGAAGGAAATATCAATAACAATATCACACAATCAGGTACTTAATATAATACAAAAATGGTCTGTACATCTACAGTCTACAAGGCCAACAACATTCTTAAATTCATAAAATATAATAACAACCTTTCTTTAGCCATATTAATATTATAAATGCGAAAGTAACTCTGTCTGTCTGTCTGTTACGCTTTCCCGCTTAAACCTCTCGACCGATTTTGATGAAATTTGGCTCAGACTATCTTTAGACCCCGAGAAAGAACATAGGCCTTATTGAAACATACCTTTTATTGAAAAAAAAATGATATTCCCGATGGAAATCTAAAAAGCGCGATATAACCGAATACGGAAAGCTAGTGGTAAATAAAATACTAAAATACAATAACTAACCGAATGGCATGGTTGACGTTACAACCAATAATAAAAAGTTGAAATTAGAGTTTTAATTGTAATAAACTACTAAAGTAGGATTCAAACACGATAAGAATCGCAAACATTATAATCTACCAAATAGTATACGTACATACGCATGTATGTAGGTTTATACATTGTGCGTATAACAATACCCCTATGTAAACGGGGACATTGACCGACACATTTATTTCGGAGTGCACTGACATTTCCCGATGTGTTCTCGTTAGTTCATTACCAGTTTAGTAGTGACGTCATATAGATATTTTGTTTATATGTAGGTATGTACGAAATATGGAAGGTCTTGTGGCTTAGTAATAACTGCTGCACGGGTCGATCGTTTAGGTTAAGCTATGCTTGCCGCGGCCGGTCCGTCTTCGCATACTGAGACTTCAGTGCCTCAAACTTTGGCAGTTATTATAGGTTGTTTGAAGCCCGAAGATCTGACTACCAGGCTTACCAAGCGGTATAGTGTAACCCCGTATGAACTGGGTAATGTAAGTCAGATATTCAGTCACTCTGGTTACACTGGCAGCCGACTTCAACGTAGTTAGGATAAGGCTAGGATTATCCTTGCAGTTAAGTGTGTAGATTTGTTTTCCGTTGTGTTTTAATGGTCAGTTTGCATAAAAGATTTCTAAAAAAAAAAAAAAAAACAATTGCCTTCCAACAAAAGACTACAAAGTTAAAATTAATTTCTAATTTCGGTGTTTTTTTGGGAGTTACGTAATTAGGGTGCCAGCTAAGAGCATGTCGGGCCACGCACAGTGTAGGATTCCATAGTTTTCCGGCCGTCACAATAGTTGACCCCACTTAAGAGTAAAATAAGAAATAAAAAATAAGCTATTTGTTACATTAGATTGACATACTAAGTACAGAATCCTAAAAAACAACCAACAAAAAATGAAATGAAATGAAATCGTTTATTAAGTAGGATCACTGATCACTTTACACGTCTGGTTTTTTTTTAAACTAGATGAATCCGGCATTTCCTAACTGACTACCTCTGAGAAGAAGTAGCCGAAACAAACTCAGGGATCATCGTCTTTTTTCAAGTCCAGACATTTAAAATGAAAATGTTTACAATAACTTACGTTATAATTACGCATATTACTTAGTAACAATGCTTAGTAGAGCGAGCAGCTCAGTCCCAAGCTTTTTTGTCTTCTAAATAATCTGTGATTTTATAATACCCCTTTTTGCAAAGTTTGGGCAAAAGAACGGTGATAACTAAAGAAAACTTATTGTTACTTCTAAGTATTCTATAGCTCATACCGATCCTGACCCCATAAACTCAGGAGAAGTACAGCCCAATGTACAGCGCCTTCGCTCGCGAAATTGGGTTGCTAATTTATACAAATTAGACGGGTTAATTTAGTCGGATTTTCGGTGGTAAGTATTTTCGGATTGCGTGAACGGATTTTAATTGTTTTTTTTTTAAATGTACGTTAAAAGTTTAAATAGGTTCAGGATAATAAAATTCAAAATAATTCTCCTAGAAAGGTTTTATTATAAAGGTCTACTTTTGAGACTTTTTTAGATTTTTCAAACGTATGGTTCAAAAGTAAGAGGGGGAGGGGGGACGCTTTTATTCGACCATTAGTCGTCCTCCGTGGCCCAGCGGTCAACACGCCTGTACCGTGTGGCCGGTGCTGCGAAATGTCACCTGGCTAGTTTGGATTCAGTGGAGAGGCGTGCGAAGTGGCTGATTGGTGACCCAGATTTAACTCGAAATGGTCACCAAAGCCTGGAGAACAGGCGTAGATTAGCCAGCCTTTCGGTCTTCTATAGAATGCATTCTGGTGAGTGTGCACCGGAATTGCATAATTTAATTCGCTCATCTCCGTTCCATCATCGGACGACCCGCCGTACGGCGACTTTCCACCCTTGCGTTGTTAACCCTACTACGATGCGGACGGAGCGTTTCACTTCTTCTTTTATACCGCGTACATCGAGGGACTGGAACAATTTGCCGGCGGCGGTGTTCCCGCAACACTATAATTTGAGTGTCTTCAAGGCTAGAGTGAATAGGCTCTTAATATACTAGCGCGCTTTACCATCAACGATCGCATCACTGCTTACCATCAGGTGGGACTGCGGTCAAGCGCTAGTTTATAATTTATAAAAAGAGGGTTCCGTACCATTGATTTATAAAATTAAAGGATTTAAGTTATTTGTGTGAAAGATTACCCGGTAATAAGCGGTTTACGATTTACGAAGTATTAAAAAAAACTACTTACCACATCTCGTTCAAAACAATTTTCGTTGGTAGTTTTTATAGTAGGTAATGTACATCATATGTTTTTTTTTAGATTTTATTTTCTTATTTTAGAAGTAGGGGGGGGGGGGATCAACTTTTTTCCACTTTGGAAGCGTCTGTCACGCAAACTATTCCGTTACGAAAAAAAATGTTTTAGTAACTTCAATATCATTTTTGAAGACCTATCCATAGATACACCACAAGTATGCGTTCGACGAAAAAAAAAATTGAGTTTCAGTTCTAAGTATGGGGAGCCCCCAATATTTATTATTATTTTTGCATCAAAATGTTAATGCGTTTCACAGAATACATCTACTTACCAAGTTTCAACAGTATAACTATTATAGTTTCAGAAAAAAATGGCTGTGACATACGGACGGACAGACGGACATGACGAATCTATAAGGGTTCCGTTTTTTGCCATTTGTCTACGGAACCCTAAAAAGCTGAGGTTTAAAAGTATGTTCGTGTAATATAACGTTGCTGAGAATGCTCGACATTGCGTTCGACACATGCTCACGGCGAGTGAACATTTGCCTGTCACATTTCTTTCTACGTACTATGCATTCATTGTTGTTGATTTTACATGTTCTAGATCGCTCATGTCTATGCTCGATAAAATGTTACTCCAATACGCTTGTTACGTTTTTCAATCAGGTTGTAGCAATTCGTCGAGCGTAGTGTTTGTGTTCGAAAAAATTATGAAACGGCGAAAGCGATGTTTTGATGATAGACCTTTACAGTTGAAATGGATAACATAATGTTGGCTCCAGAGACTACTTAATCAACAGAACCACTTAACGAGTCCTGCTATGGCTTCCGTTTTTAATTAAGAAGTTTCACGAGGAAGAGATGTGATACAGAAACCTTTGATTATAATGTGTACATAATTATATTGCTATAACCATGACCTTTAATGTACCTAATTGGTTTTGTCACGATACCTACGAAACGCTACATACGAACGTGTCTTACTGATGTCACATAGATTCTGCATCTCGCAGTCAGAGTTTATTGTGAAAACGAATTTCTTTTACCGGGTGTTGAATATAAAGGGTGTATTCAAATACACCCTTTATATTCAACACCTGGTAACCCGTTTGTGCGTCGATGTCAGCATCGACGCACAAACGAGTACCATGGATCCAGTACATGATTCTGAACCCCCAATGGTGGAATTTTTCGTCGGGTTTTTCATGATTAAAAAAAAATATATGTAGTTTTTTCACTATAGACCATTCATAATAGCTATACTTTTATAACCCAATAAGATTTTAAAGTAAAAATTAATTAATTAGCTAATTAAACAAAAAATCCCAATGAAAACAAACCTCGAAAAACTATCTTACCAGCTGATTTAATAGGGTTCACATCAAGGATCAACGTCATACCCATAAACCCGCACGGCGGCACGCCTGCAACGTTCAAAAGCCGAGTCGACATTTTTTTTTAAACACTGAGAATTCTGTAACCGTTCATTAACGACATAAATGACTATCATAATTTTATTAGTCGCATGCGGTCTAGCCTTTTCGCGAAGTTTGCGTTACGATGTCAGATACACTCTGTATCCTTTGATTTTTGTATTTATCGGCGATGAACGCTGCCGAAAAGTTAAAGTAAACAGAACGCGACCATAGTGGAAAGCTGTCTTCTGCCTATCAACGAACGGCGTGACGAACGCACTTCCTTTCGAACTGGCAAGCTAGCGAGTCATGGCCACGATATTTTTAGGGTCACAAAAATGTAATTAGTTTTAAGTATTTAAGGTAACCCATGGGCGGATTTTGGCCTCAAAGTCCAAAATTAATAAAGTCAGTCTACCAGTGAATTGTGTCGATGTGCGCCTTCTCGTGATCTGGTTTGGCGGTCTACGAACTCCGCATCTGAAGGTTGGAGGTAAGTGGTTTGTCGCTTATAGCGCTTTAATCAGAGGGATATACTCCGAAGGCATCATTCTATGATCTATTTACCTACTTGTGATGATTAATATATATCTAAATAAAACAATGGTTATATTTATTAGTAATTGTGTTGCACTCCTTGGACGAGTTAATTTGAATCTGTATAAAAACTAAGCCAAAATATAGGAAATTAACATTAACTATAGCGTAACTATACCAAGCATTAAGTGTACGAGTACAATGTGCTGGCCCAGGCTCCATACATTTCTGAAACATCTCCTTTCGGTCTTCTAACACCCTGTGACGACTGTCACAAAATCACGAGTGACAGCCGGGACCAATAGCTTAACGTGCGTGTATGTAAAGATGATCACCCATCTCTGAAATAACCACGGCTAGTGCAGCTTAACCTGTTCGATCGAACTCTGCAGCTGTTTTTACTTAGCCATAAGACGCTAAAATATATCAATGCATGCTATCGAAATATAAAAATAATTATCTAGATAGTTTTAGTACTGAGCTCATTCAGGGCATATCTTCTGCATGGTACACGTGTTCTTAGTAGACTGAAACACAGGTTTAAATGAAACTCTAAGTAGTTTACGGATGATCCTAACATTAGATTTAGAACGTAACTTTCTCGTATTATCTATCTATACTCTATACTAATATATGAAGCTGAAGAGTTTGTTTGTTTGTTTGAACGCGCTAATCTCAGGAAGTACTGGTCCGATTTGGAAAATTCTTGCGTTGGATAGCCCATTAATCCAGGAAGGCTTTAGGCTATATAAAATCACGCTGCGACCAATAGGGGCGGAGCATTATTATAAAAAAAACGCGGACTAAGTCGCGCGTGGCCGCTAGTATTATGTATTAGTCTATATTATTTAATTTAAACAATTAATATTTTACGATTTTATTAAAAATTATTACTATATAAACTGCTATATGTTCATACATTGTTATCTCTGTTTTTAGAAAGAAAGGAAAGACTTTATTTGCGGTAAACATGACGCCAAAGTTTACATAAACATCAAAAATAAGAAATAGTTGAGAGAACATAAGTCACATCCACGTAAATCGGCTGGTTTTAATTTTTAGTTGTTTCTGCCGCCATACAATTCCTCTGTATTTTTACTCATTGACTGGCAATAAGGTTCACGATAGTCGGATTCAAATAGACCTTCTATTTGATATAAAATATCTTATTTCTCTAATCAAGGTTGCGGCGACACTTTAGACGTAAAAAAAAAAAAAAAACAGCTTTACCTCAACCACAGCCGTGCCGCCCGACTGTGTACACTAGTCATATTCCACCTTATTCATAAAAGTTGCTTAAAGTTAACTAGTGGTTAGCGATTCTATAAACGCACATTTTTGACTTTTTAACGCCATTTAACTTGAATCATCGCTTATGGATAAACCCCTTAAACACTGTAGTGTTTATTCATAAAGGATTATTTAAGTTATGTGACGTTAAAAGGTTACAAATGTATTGTTAAAGAATCGCTAATCACTAGTTAACTTTAAGCAGCGTTTATCAATAAGGCGGATTATGGAAACGGTAATGGCGGCCAGTTGCTTGGGTGTTGAGAAGTGTCACCAGATAAAGTGCGACCCTTTTCCTTATCGATTTCCTTCGACTAACCTTGGTGTTGTTGTATTTAAAGTTACTTCAAAAAGGAAAAATTCAAGTTACGTAGATCCATGTTCTGTACACGAAGAGTTAACCAGCTCCCTAATTGTGTAAAGATACTATTACTCTCAATTTGAATAGTTTTGAAGCATATTGCTAATCCATTGCCGCATATATTCGATACATGTGTCTACTCAACAACGTAAATAACGCAGTGAATGTTGTTGAACCATTAAAACCCATAATGAAGCCCATTGCTACTGATAAATGTGTTACGTTATAATGCTTCAGGAAAAAACCCCAAGTGAATACAAACTCTATTTTGAATTTATTTAGGGTTTTATATGGTTTTTAGGGTATGTATATTTCAAGAGTGTGTAATGTGTATTCGTGTGTGTGTGTGTTATTTTACTATACAGGAGTATTTTTCATAACTAAAATTTAAACATGAGTAACTAACCCATGTCATTCATGGGGCGTTACCCAACAATTATTTCTTGCACATGGTTAAAAGCCTTTGTCGTCCCCAACAATGAATGGTCTAATGAAGCCGTACGGAGGACGGGTTTGAGCAGTTGTATTACGATGTATGCCGGGTAAAATGCGCCAAATGTTGTTGTGTCGGGAGTTTAGTCGTGGAGGGTCTCCAGAATCTCCCTCTGGCGCAGCATCGTTGGTCGTGTTGTTGAGTTTAACATTGCATCGCCTCGCTCAACTGCCGTCTTCCTTCCTATTCACTAAGTTTTTTAAGTGAATAGCCTTAATAATCTAACGCTCTACCATCAACGATTGCATCACTCCTTACCATGACTCGGGATTGCAGTCAAGCACTAGTTTATAATTATGAAAAAAAAAAAATGGACTGCTTTTCTATTGTATGTAAATTCAGGAATCTCATTTGCCTGATTTGAGACGTGAAAACGTATCAACACTTGTGTTTTCATCCTCATTTATGGTTACCGTCCCTTTCTTGTATCCTAGGCCTTTGTGTAAAATATCAGGTTTCGAAAATGCCTTCACACATAATTGGATTTGTTGATGACTGTTTTGAGTTTCACGAAACTTTGCTATCGTGTTTGGAGGAAAAAAAAAATTTTTTTGGAAGTGAAAAATTCTTTAGCCGCGTTAAGCACTTCTATTGTATGTGGGAAAAGTACTGAATTCGCGTGAGTGTAATCAATACGACACTGTGATTTGTTTTTGTTTTTTACTTACATAAGTTTTTTACTTACTTGATTTCAGTTTTCATTTTTGTGCACCAGTCTAGTGCTAATTTCTTTTTTTGTTATGTGTAACAGTTTTATAGGTCGCTTTGACAATTGTTTATTATTCTGACTATATCAATTTCCTATTGATGACAGTGCAAAAATGGAGGTTGTCGTATTTTTGACCCAAATCCAATGTTATTTGCTGTCAATGTTTTGATCAAAACTCTTTTTGAATTACAAAAACGCGCTCAAATAAAAACCGTTATACTGAAAATTGGAATAAGAAAGCAAAAGAACCAGCATTTGAAGTTATATTTAGTACTCGTATTTAGTTATGTTGGATAGGAAATTAAAAATGAATACAGGTTTACTCATTTTTTAATAATGTTAATATTTTAGGAAATGCTCGCTCCAAAAGTAGAAATATATATGTGTCCTCTAACTTCTGAAAAATCTCAAAAGTAGAACGTTATAAAAACTTTCTAGGAAAATTGTTTAGAATTTGATGAATTGAACAGTTTTTAAAAAAATGTACCAAATAATTTCTGAACTAAATTTGTAAATTAACCTTAGGTATATGCAAGCTTTTCTTTTTATCGTAATTTACATATTTTATTATTCTGAGCGTAACGCGTGGATTCAGGCAATATAAAATTACCACCGATAACCCGACATACATAACCCGTCTACTTTGTATAAATTAGTAACCCAATTTCCCAAGCCATGGCGCTGTACTTTGGGCTATATTTTTCCTGAGTTATGGGTATGAGCTATATAATAGTTGAAAGCTATCACCGTTCTTTGTAGGTTCGTTTTTAAGAATGCCTACTTAGTATGTCAACTTAATGTAACAAATAGCTTAAAAACTATCTTATTTAACTCTTAAGTGGGGTCACTTATTGTGACAGACGGGAAACTACGGAACCCTACACTGAGCATGGCCGATTTGCTCTTAACAAACTTTTTAAATATAATTAAGAGTCCCTTTTGATGAAGTAAGTAAATTTATTTTCCAATCCAAAGGGCCTGTTTATTATTTTTTTATAAATAGTTAAATACCGTGATTACAGAAGTAGGTATATTAAAGGGTAATCCTCTTTATAACTTAAAAAAAAAAATGAAATGAATAAAACTCTTTTTATCTTAAAAAAAAAAATAATGAAAAAGACTTAATTAGAAGATTGCCACTCATAAAACTAGTTTTTATAGCTTGCAATCCAGCTGGCACGCTGCGTGATTCTGATTAGGTATGGCAATAGCTTACCATAAACAATTTTTATTACAGCCGTTTATAGGAAAGCCCATATTCTAGTGAAAGGGTTAAATTGCTTTATGGAAATGGAATTATAATAGTTGAAATCAATTAAACCGATGAATGGGTTCCTAAGATTCTAAGGGAGTAATTAATACTTTTAGCGTTAAGAACGCCCATGATGAGACCCTTTGTAAAGTGTTCTTATTTCTGTTTTGGAATTTACACATAGTATAAAGAGTACTTTATTTTATTTTTATATTATTATATTTCTCATAGAGAGAACTTATTACTGAGCGTATTACTGAGCGATATTATTATTTCTCGTAAGTAACAAAAAAGAAATTGTATATAAGTACATATGTTATGAAAATTCAAGTATAATCTTGAATTTTAATAGATATGATCTGCGTCCTAATTGCGTAATGCAGTATCAATCACCACCTGCATATTTTTAAGAGGTCCTGTTCGGTATAAGCACGTATAAAATTTAAGTCATTGTGCCAACACATTACTTGATAAGCTTGGCCTATGCTTTTGTCATAAATATCATTCAAATTGCATGCACTTATTACCATTCAATTAATAAAACAATAAATTGTATTAAGTATCGTAATACTTAATACAATTAAGTAATACTTAATACGAATAATCCGTAGATTCTTGCGTATCTAAAACTATCACCAATAAAGTGTATGGTGCGCTCTATAAATGCTTCATATGTTCGAAAATTTTGTCTACTCAACAACCAAATTAACGCAATGAATGTAGTTGACCTATCAAAATGAAAGCTATTGCTATTGTTAGTGGGTGTTTACATAATTACCCCGGAGAAGTATGAACGTAAATGAAACAAAATATGTAAGTAGGTACCTATTTGTAAAGAACAGGTAGGTATTTGAAAGAGGAAGTCTGAAAGTGGCACCGGTAAATGAAAAGTTTTGTGGAAATCGGTTGTCATGGTCAGGCCATATGGAGAAATGAGGGAAATTGTATAAGGGGAGTTTTAAGCATGAATGTCAATGGCTACAAGAGTATGGGAAGACCGAAGAAGCCATGAATGGAATGTGTAAATAATAATATGGTTAAGAAGTGGTTGACTCCTGAGAGGACCTCTAATAGACAAGTAGCGCAGAAAAGGACATATTGCGCTGGCCCCCCAAATACATTGGGATGAGGGCAGTTGAATGATGATTTGTAAGTAGTAGGTAGAGTGTTCTGTAGCTTTCAGAATCAGGAAAAGGCATGTATGTATATGTGTGGCATGTAGGTATGTTTTATTGTTAAACGAAATCCTCAGCTAGATATAGACCTCTCTTAGTCGACCATTCGGGTGAGGATTAGCTTAAATCACAACTTGTAACCAACGGGTTCAAGTGGGATTATCCTAAACACGGTTTAAGGGATCATGAAGTTGCGACTAATTGAGGCATAATACCTAGGCATCTGGAGGAAGAGATTTTGTTGATCTCCTTTATGCTTAACACAAGAAATTTTCTAAAGGCTCTCCCTTGCAGCCGCTTTATTATCGGTCGAAATATACCTAGGTTTCTCTATGAAGAGTTTTAATTGATCTCCATTATATATTTTTTTTATTTTTATAATTAAATACTAGTGCTTGACCGCAATCCCACCTGATGGTTAGCAGCGACACAGTCGTTGATGGTAAAGCGCGCTAGTTCATGAAGAGCCTATTCATTGTAGCCTTGAAGACAATTAAATTTTAGTCAGACGGGAACGCCGCCGCTGGAAAATTGTTCCAGTAAATCGTTGTACGCGGTATAAAAGTCGAGGGGAAACGCTTCGTTCGGATCGTTGTGGTGTCAATAACGTAAGGATGGAAACTCACCGCACGACGTGTCGTCTGATAATGGGACGGAGATGGGGGAATTAAGTCATACAATCTCCTCGCACACTCTCCAAAATGCATCCTATTGAACACTGACAGGCTGGCTACTCTTCGCCTGTGCTCCAAGCTTTAGAGACCGTTTTGAACTAACTCTATTATTCTTATGTTTAGCCCAGGACAGATTTAAAGACTCTCTCCCACAGCTGTGTTAATATCGGTGGATAATATCGGATGCGTTATTAAGATATCTGTTTCTAGAACGTTTTGTATTAGAATAGGATAGTTGACTAAAAAAAAAAAAAAAAAAAACTAATTAGTCCGTCAGTCAGATTTCCAAAAAATACTAGAAACGTATTTTTTCTTTTTTCATATAAACAAAAAATTAAGACGACACAGTGCGTTGAAAACTCGTATAACGTCACTGCACGCTATACTTTTTAGCTAGGAGTGACGTCACCAGCCACCACTCCTGATCTTTGATGCCTTCAATAATTGTAAATTTTTATTGATTTGATTAAACAAAATATACGTTTCCAATATTTTTCTATGATCTGAATGACGGACTAAATACATATTATCATTTTTTTTTACCCAGGAAGCATCCCTATTGCCACATAGTTACATATTGCTGCGATAATACTTACTATAATAATACTACTTATAATAACGACGCAAGAGAAGTAGGATGTTTGCGTTCGTCTATCTTGCTATATTCTGATATGAGTTCTAAGAACATTTTTTATTAGGACATATACAGGGTGTATCTGACATCGTAACGCAAACTTCGCGAGAACCACCATGCCACTAATAAAATTATGATAGTCATTTATGTCGTTAATGAGCGGTTACAGAAATAACAGTGTTTAAAAAAATGTGTCGGCTCGGCCTTTGAACGTTGCAAGTGTGCCGCCGCGCGAGTTTGTGGATATGACGTTGACCCCTGATGTGAACTCTATTAAATCAGCTGATAGGATAGTTTTTCGAGTTTTGTTCACATTGCGCTTTTTTGTGTAATTAGCGAATTAATTAATTTTTACTTTAAAATCTTATTGAGTTATAATAGAATAGCAATTATGAACGGTCTAAAGTGAAAAAATCTACATATATATTTTTTTAAATCATGAAAAAGCCGACGAAAAATTCCACCACTGGGGGGTTGAGAATCATGTACTGGATCCATGGTACTCGTTTGTGCGTCGATGTCAGAGATACCCTTTATATGATCGTAACACACAACCTGCGTTTTAATAATATAGTAGGTACTTAACGTTTAGTGCGGACGGAGTACCCGAAGCACACGCAAACGTTTGATATATTGGACGATAAAAAAGCATGTTAGCAGTTATGTGCCAAGGAATCGAAACGCAGTATATCAAAAAAGTAACCGATTTTATACCGATCAAAAATAACGTACCTATGGGAGAACCTTGATGTACTCCAAATTGAAATACGTGTTTAATAAAGAGCAGTAAATCCCTACTAATATTATAAATGCGAAAGTAACTCTATCTGTCTGTTACGCTTTCCCGTCTAAACCACTGAACTGATTTTATTGAAATTTGGTACAAAGATAGAGTTGACCTTGTGAAATAACATAGGATAGTTTTGATTCCGGACTTTTGAAGAGTTCTCTTGGAAACGCGATATAACCGAACTCCACGCGGGCGAAGCCGCGGGCGGAAAGCTAGTAAAATCAATAAAACATTGAATATTATGCATAAATATCTCGTCTACAACGATATATTTTCGTGAGCTTTTGTGTCACGAGTATCGATATGAAAAAGGCACCTGTCGCATTCATCTTATTCATACATAATATATTGTTAGGAAACCATTTTCATTCTGAAGCGAGAAATAAAAGGTTTCATATCACAAGTAGAATATTTTACTAAGTACTTACATCGCACGGTTTTCACGAGTGGAAGATATGCATTTCAATAGAATACTAGCTGTGACCCGCGGTTTCACCCGCGTAAGTAGTAGTAGTACGATTATACCTGTTCTCAGGCCTAATGAATGTATATATGAAATTTCATTAAAATCGTTTCAGCCGTTTCGGAGGAGTTCGAGGACAAAGACCGTGCCAGGAGAATTCTATATAATAGAAGATTAGATTTTGACATCAGCGAAAGAGAATGTAGAGGGGGAACCTGGAACCTGGTATTACTTACGTAGTTCTACATACGTCACCTCCGATTATACATATTACACCTAAGTGCATACGATTAGATCTAGGTTTGTGATAGTAGCAGGAATATAAGGTGTTTATTTTATTGTAACTGGGTTTAGCACTTAGCGTAGCAGTTTTTTTTTTTTTTTTTAATAATTATTATCTAGCGCTTGATCGCAATCCCGCCTGATGGTAAGCAGTGATGCGATCGTTGATGGTAAAGGCGCTAGTTTATTAAGAACCTATTCACTCAGATTTAGCGAATAGGAAGGAAGACGGCAGTTGAGCGAGGTGACGCAATGTTAAACCCAACAACACGGACCCATCGATGCTGCGCCAGAGGGAAATTGATCTGAAGACCCTCCACGACCAAACTCCCGACACAACAACATTTGGCACATCGTACCCGGCACACATCACAGCAGAACTGCTCAGGCCCGTCCTCCGTACGGCTTCACCCGACATCATGCCGGAACACGACAAATCGCTTGGCGGCAAGGCTTTGTCTGGTGCGTGGTAACTTCTGCCGGCGGCCGATGTTATGGCCTACCACCGAGATGTAAAAAGTTTTGTATTACAAAATAGCACCTACTCTGTAGTCGCAACAGTCTCTAAGCAAATGTGAAAAAAAAAAACACATCCTTGCTTGCGTGTAATGAAGATGAATGGAGATTACAATAATAATGCTAGGGGCTAACCATGTAAAACTGCAAATTTTTAGTACCAGGAGAGTGGAGTTTTTTGTCAGCTCTTCTCCATAGGAAATTACTAATTAGAACCGTGCACATACGTAAGTTCTGACGTTTTATAAGTGGTCATGTTGGTTTATGTGAAACAGAGTACTTTACATGTCTCATATTCGGTAAGAAGGTCCTTACTACCCCCAAATGGGTCCTATAGGTGACCAATTTGCGCTCTAGGATAAAAATGTAGCTAGAAAAGCCCTAGGGCGCTAAGTAATATAAAAAAAAAAACTCTTCATTCTTTCAAAAAGTTTGCGTACATCTAACCATCATACTAGCAATAGACATCATGCATTCAGCCCAATGACAAAAGAGGTTGCTTAGTTATTTAGTTTTGTCTTCGTATGAGTATTATAATAGTCATCAATTTTAAATATCGAACGGCGAAACTCAATTTCACTCTTGAAAAATTGATTTAAAAATTAGTTTTATAAAGGCGGGAATAGAAAACTTTTACTTTCAATATTGTTTGTTTTTGGGTTTTTTTTTTCAATTAACAATATATTATTCTTGTAATGCTAGTTTTTTTTTTACTTATTTCACAATCGAAATGTAAAGCACAGCAGTTAGCTCGGGAGTATCAATTGCTACCCTCGAACTATAGTAATAAAATATCTCGGGCTGCAATTGATGCCTTACAGCCCTTGGCTACTAATAATCTACTATTATTTTTGAACTGAGACTAGTGTTGAGGGGCCGTTCAAATATTACGTAAGCAGATTTATTACAATTATTTACCCCCCTATCCCCCATGTCAGCAAAAGTAAGCAAAACTCTTACCCCCCTTCCCCTATGCTTACGTAAATATTTTTCAATTCCATTATAGTATTTAAAATAAGAAAATAGATTTAAGATAGATATTAGCTTTAACTTATACAGTATTCAACATAGAGTAAGGGACAAAAATGTTATAATCGTATATATTTATTGTATAATCTATGTAAATAGTACACTGTAGACTACCTACACTATTTCTTTATCCTACCTCTTAGAATTCCATCCAAAGGTTGTCTGTAAAAGATCGCTCTTAGCGATAAGACCGCCCATTGTGTCACCCTTTGTAAAATATTTTTATTTATGTTCTGTAATCTATATGGTGTACATAATAAAGAGTATTCTATTCTATTCTATTCTATAATCTTATGAACAAAACATTTTCAAGCATAGATAATGTGAGGGTTGCAATTCGTGTAAAAAATTAAATAACTACGGATGACGTAATCATCATCTAGACTCCCCTACCTTTCATGCCATCCAAAATAAACAAAACAAAGACCCCTCCGCCCCCCAATAGTGCTTAGGTAATACTTGAACGACCCCTGATTGACGAAGAAACACTCTATACGAGATAACATTGCTAATAACCTAGAGAAGTTAAACCGCGGGCACACCAAAGTTTATTTGACTACAGAATCATAAAATTTCATACTAATATTATAAATCGGAAAGTGAGTTTGTTTGTTTGTTTGTTCCGCTTTTACGCCGTAACTACTAAACCGATTGCTTTGAATTTTTGAAAACGTAAAGTATTAAAAATATAGGATACTATTTATCCTGGAAAAATTTTGGGATAGCAAAAATATTGTTAGCTTAATACCAGTTCGGTGATAGATGGCGCTGTGTGTCGTTTAAAACAAGATAATGTATTGCAAATGAATATGCACTGTATGTAAACTTAGAAGCTAAATGATACGATAATTAATCCCCGAAAATGAGGAATTTAAAAAGCGCGATATAACCGAATCCCACGCGGGCGAAGCCGCGGGCGGAAAGCTAGTAGTACCTATATAGCTTAACATGTGAGTTCTTTTATTCGATCGTGTGCGGGACATAAAAGTATGAGGCCGAAACATGAACCCTTTTTTGCTAGAGTAAACTCCGCTTTGCATGGTTGTGTGTATGTACATATTAAAGTTATAAAGCTGTTAAATGCAAGGTAGAAAGTTAAACCAAGTTTACCTCTGTTAATGATGCAAGTTTTCTTACTTAAATATTTTCTTTTACGGTTGGTTTAATGACTTGTGATAAGTTTTAAAAGTACTAAGTGCAATGTATCGAGTTTCTTTTGTGAAGTCTCACTCATGGATTTCTTATTGACCGACTAAATGAAAGGTTCTGCAGGCGATCCGGACGAAGTATTTTGCTTCGTCTTTGATACCGCGTACATCAAAGGACTGGAACAATTTGCCTGCGGCGGTCTTTCCGTCTGACTATAATTTAAGTGTCTTCATGGCTAGAGTGAACAAATTTGTGCGCTTTACCATCAAAGAGTGCATCACTGCTTACCATCAGGCGGCGTAGCGGTGAAGCACTAGTCAGTGTGTAATGTTATAAAAAAGCATCCATGGCTGTAATCTACCACACGGGCCCAGTACTATGTGGCTATCATGAGTTTACATTACGAGACTCGATCGTCGATATCGAGCGCGTTCGACTCAACGATTGGCCCGCTTCAAGGTTATAAGAACTCTCAACCAATAAGAGCGTCAAACGCGGTCGATATCGCCGATCGAGTCTCGAAATGAAAACTCAGGGTAGCTTACACTGTATGCAAGTAGATAGACTTCACATGACTCTTTAGGTTCTACAACATGATGTTTGCCTTTACCGTTTTGAGAGTGGTGGTGAGTGGTGAAAAAAAAAAAAAAAAATCTGTTCAAGCCTTTTTCACAATGTTTCCAAACTCTCCAGCTCTGAAATGCTGGTCTGCATTGATAGATCCTTTAAAAGAATATAGATGTATCCAAGGTATGAAAATCAAAAAAAATAATTAGACCGTCTTCTAGATAATAAAAAAATTAAGACCCGTATTTTTTATTTTGTCGAAATTACCAAGAACTACTGAGATATAGCGTATTAAAGTTACGGAGTGGGGGCTAATTACGTCACGCCGTGGTAGTTTTTGTACCACGGCGTGACGTCATGCGACATTTCAAATCAATATATGTTCCTAACTCCTCCGCTATTCTTTTCTGATTAATTTCGTTGGACCCAAGACAGTTGAATCGTTTCTAGGGGACTCGTCGAGCTTCATTGCTCGGCGTTTTTCTGGCGGTCTCCACTGTTGATTCTGGCTTTCAGGAGTTGCAGTGGGTGGGAAAATGTGTGGCGGGTTTTGTCCCATAAAATATATATATATATCTTCCTAAGTATTTGAATGAAAGAAAAAATAAAAAAACACGTGTTCAATATTTTTTATAAATCTATCTGATGGACATTAAATTTATTTTTTAGGATACCACCCAATTATCTAAGTAGGAACCTAGCAAATATTGATGAGTTGATTGTTATTGACTGAGTGATGAAGGTATTTGATGTTTGATGTTCGTTTATTCATTGAACTAACCACAAACTTGCATGTTGATTTACAAACAAATTTGCCGTATAGTTATAATGTTTGCTGTAGGTACCTAATATTGTAAATACATTAAGTATAATGAGTGGGTAGGTTATTTGTACGCTTTAGTTGTTAGCTTAGAGTATAATATTATTAGTTTAACTCTGTTATAAATCTACCAAGCATACATACGTAGGTAGTGAGTTTGGTAAATATTCCTAATATTTCGGTCTCAGGAAAAGGACCTAGCTATCAGACGCATAGCCTTTTGTTCATTTTCCCACATTTCGACGAACCCAAAATTAACATACAGGGTTTTGTTTGATGTTAATCGATTGCACTATACATCTCCTGGCTCCATGAGATCCAAACGCAATCTATTGGCCTGATCAAATAGAATCATATGATCTTACACGCGATAGGTTTACTAGTAGCCACGGAAGAGTTCCAGTGTCCACTTCTTTGATCATAATACAAACTTCAAGATACCAAATTATAGTATTGTCATCCAAACTACACATGCACGTAAAGTTTCATTTCGATACGACAATAAGATGTCATCAGCTTCTACCCGTCCACTGCTGGACATAGGCCCCCTCCATGGCACGCCAACAAGCTCGATCCTGAGCAGTCCTTCGCCAGCCACTACCAGCCACCTTTTTGATGTCGTCGCTCCATCTTGCCCAAGGGCGTCCTACGCTACGTTTGCCGAGACGCTGTCTCCACTCGAGGACTCGTTTACCACAACGGTTGTCGGTCCTGCGGCATATGTGACCAGCCCATTGCCACTTCAGCTTGCTTATCCTCTCAGCTATGTCGGTGACTCTGGTCTTCTGTCGTATCACCTCATTTCTGATGCGGTCCTTCAGAGAGACGCCCAACATATCCCGCTCTATAGCTCGCTGAGCGGCTTTAAACTTATGGACTAGGTTGACCGTTAGTGTCCACGTCTCGGCTCCGTAAGTCATGACGGTTAGGGCGCACTGGTTGAAGATTTTAGTCTTCAAAACATTGGGGTCCCATCCCAGCTGGATCCTTCTATTTGCCTCCTTCTCTAAGTTGTTTTTCCCTAATTGCAATGTTTGCCCGAGGTATACATATTCTGAAACAACTTCGAGCGGCATTCCGTTTACGGCAACCGGTCCCGGAGTGACCCGTTCATTGAACATAATTTTGGCCTTGTCTAAGTTCATCCGGAGATCGATGCGTTGCGAGGAGTCAGCTAAGTTGGCCAGCATTTGTTTCAGCTCTTGCTGCGTTTCCGCCATGATGACGATATCGTCTGCAAATCGTAAGTGTGAGATGTACTCGCCACTGATGTTAATGCCTCGACCCTGCCAATCCAGCGTCTTAAACATATCCTCGAGGGTATTAGAGAACAATTTGGGGGAAATAACGTCCCTTTGTCGCACTCCTCGCTTAAGAGGGACATGTTTAGTCTGCTGGTTCTGGACTTGGACGGATATAGTGGCGGCATTGTAAAGATATCTCATCACTTGGATATATCGATATGTGTGTTGAAGCTCCGGAGGTCTCGCCTTATCGCTTTTGAGATTTTCTTATTGAGGGCCTTGAGTTCTGACGAGGTTGATGGTGGATTTTCTCGTCGATCCTTCATAAGCCGGAGAGTCTCTTGCGAAAGTTTAGACCCTTTGCCAGTTCGTTTCGTCCCGCTGAAATTGGCGCCTTCTACTCGCAAGATTCCAACTACCCGATCGAGGTCCTGGTCAATGTCAACGTCGACTGTGGTTTCCAAGACTGCGAATCGGTTCTCCAGTTTTAGCTGGAACACTTCAGATCGAGCAATGGTTCGGTTCAGGTTGGGTCGGAGCGTGGACCTCATCAGACGGAGACGTTCAAGCTTGTAGTTGATATTCAGAGTGCCTCGAACTAATCGCTGATCACTTCCGGTTTTAAACCTGTTGATCACGGACACATCTCTGAATATCCGCCTTTTGTCCGTCATGATGAAGTCGATCTCATTTTTCGTCATGGCGTCGGGGCTCTGCCACGTCCATTTTCGCTGGGGCCGTTTCTTGAAGAACGAATTCATCAAGAAAAGATCCTCTTTTTCAAGAAAGTCGACGAGCATCCTACTACCGATTCGCCGCAAGTCTGTACTCCCACTTTAGCGTTGAAATCTCCCATGACAACGCTGAAGTGGGCCTTCGTGGTGTTGTGCAAGGCCTTGGATATGTCCTCATACATATCTTCTACTTCGTCATCCGAGTGTGTCGACGTTGATGCGTACACGGCAATAAGAAGTACGCTTGAATAACAGCGCGTCAAAAACGAGGTACTTATTAAATTGTATTTCGATTTCATTATTTTTTTTAAACCTTGTCCCACACTGGGAAATTCTCCCGTATCATGGGTGCGCTTACAAACATAGAAACTCAAATACACAAACAGCCAGACCCGGAACAACTACTTACTTGTAGGTCATATAAATATTTGTTCCGTGGGGGAATCGAACCCGCGACACGCAGCGCAGCAGTCAATAGCTTAACCATTTCGCTAACCGTGCAGGCACATTAATCACTAGCGGCCGCCAGCGACTTCGTTCGCGTGGAGTTAGTTATGCTCCGCTCCTATTGGTCCCAGCATTAGGTTATATAGCCTAAAGCCTTCCTGGATTAATGGGCTATCCAACACAAAACTAATTTTTCAAATCGGACCAGTAGTTCCTGAGATTAGCGCGTTTAAACAAAAAAACTCTTCAGCTTTATATATTAGAATAGATGTTACAATATTAACAGCAAGACCTAAAATCAATATCTTTATGTAAAAAAGAGGCCTTATTTAACCTTTAAGTACCGACATGCCATCTTAGTTACATAAGTACCGACGTGAGGTCTGCTAGACCACTATAGCTTTAGTAAGGAAAACTTTCATATTACAAAATATTATTATTTTTTAAATGTGTCTATGTATTAATAATATATTTAGTTATTTATTGTATATAGGGGTTTTGGAGAAATAATACGACTTCCTTGAATGCAGTATATGGTCGACTGGCGAACCGTTTATTGAGAGGACAGCGATCGATACACACATAATGTTGAGGGTACAATGTTGAAACATTTTGTAACACTACCTACTTACAACATACATTACACCCTACCACTTATTCTAAACTGCTCTTATACAACTAATTTACAATTAAGTACATTATTCATGGTTGGTACCTTATGACCGGTTTCCTTACACGTTTACTTCGGGTCTCGGATGCTGTTGCTGGTGGTGGTGGTGGTGTCAGTGAACTTACTCCACTATCAGGTTCGCCAACGTCAGTTGGGAGTGGACAAGTTAACATAGACCGTGGAGACTTTCTCCAAATTTGATCTATATGTCTTTTTAAAGGTGGACCATTTTCCCTACTAACTAAGTAATAACGAGATCCTAAGTTCCCGTCAATTTTACCTCTAATCCACTTATCCTCCCTTCCAAAACCTCGAGCCCACACGTCATCCCCTATCTCTAAGGTACGCGTTATACCACCCGCACTTTTGACCTGTTTCTGTTGAGCCTCTTCCACTCTTTGTTTAACGCCTTGAACCTTATTGCCCATATTCAACAGATCTAGGCGAGACCTTAACGTTCTATGCTGCAGTAACCTCGCCGGTGACTCTCCCGTCGTGCTATGCACGGTATTCCTATACATAAATAGGTACGACTTCAATGCCGTATCAACCTCTATACCGTCCCTAAAAGCCTTTTTTAACGCATTTTTACAAATTTTAACGGCATTCTCTGCAGCTCCATTCGATGCAGGGTGATAAACTGGCGTAAAAATATGTTTAATACCGTTAACACGCATAAATTCTGCTATTTCAACACCTGTAAAAGGAGGTCCGTTGTCCGATACTATCTCTTTTGGTAACCCAAACCGAGCTAAAACATCCCTTAATACCTTAAGAACTTCCTTTCCGGTCGTTCTTTTCATTTCAAAAGCTTCGATCCATTTAGACGACGAATCCACTATGACAAAAAACGTCTTACCCTGAAAAGGGCCTAGGAAATCAACGTGTAACCTACTCCACGGCTCTGAGATATAGGGCCAGGGTTGAGGGGGTGCTTTCGGTGGAGCTGGAGCTTCCAACCGACATGTATTGCATTCCTGGCAAACGCGTTCAATGTCTGCATCGATACCAGGCCACCAAACGTAACTACGAGCCATTGATTTCATTTTAACAATGCCCATGTGACTGATATGCAACTCTTTTAAAATAATACTTCGCAATTCCGTTGGTATCACAACTCTATAGCCCCACATTACACATCCCGACTCGACATACAACTCATTCCTTCTAACAAAATAAGCTTGTAGCTCCGCATCGGGACATGAAGGAGGCCAACCTGACCTTATATATATCATGACTTTTCTCAAAACACTATCCATATTCCCCAGTTTACTGACATCTTGACTGGTTATCGGTAAAAAATCCTGTACGAAATTTATATATGTGATTTCGTTCTGTTCTTTGTTCCTTGTACCCACTGGCAACCTAGACAACGCATCTGCACCATTCTTATCGGTAGGTACGTATTGAATTCGATACTGATAACCAGAGAGGACTACCGCCCACCTTTGTAGCCTACTTGCTGCCATCGTTGGAATGCCCGTTTTATCCCCAAAAATAGAAACTAGTGGTTTGTGGTCCGTTTTGAGAACAAACTCTCGCCCGTATAAGTACTGATGGAACTTCCTTACTCCAAAAATAATAGCAAGCGCCTCCCTTTGAATCTGCGAGTAATTTGCTTCCGATGCGTTTAAAACCCGCGACGCGTAAGCGATCGGACGCTCGGTTCCATCGGGCCACACATGAGCTATGACCGCTCCCACCCCCTGCGCACTCGCATCCGTCGTCAGTGTTACCGGCATACGCGGATCATAATGCGCGAGTACCTCACTAGAAGACAACAGATTTTTAATGCTGTTGAAAACTTCCGTACAATCTTTTGTCCAAACAAACTTATTATCCTTCCTTAGTAACTCGTAAAGGGGGGTTAGCCTCATACTAATATTCCTAACAAACTTGGCATAGTACATAACCATACCCAAGAACGATCTAAGTTCGGATACATTGGACGGTATAGGTACCTTTTTTATAGCTTCTACTTTACTTGGGCATGTCTTTACTCCATCTTTACTAATTATGAACCCTAAATAAGATACCTCATCCGCAAAAAACGTACATTTCTCTTTCTTGACCTTTAACCCGTACCGCTGTAATCTATCGAAAACTTTAAATAAAGTATCCATATGTTCTGCCTCGTCCCGGCCTGTCAAAATGACATCATCAAGAAAAACTCCTACCCTAGGCATACCTTCAAAAATTTGTTCAATTTTTCTTTGAAATATCCCTGGACTTGATGACAAACCATATATCAAACGATTGTATTTATATAACCCCCGGTGTGTATTGATTACAGTATATAATTTCGATGGTTCATCCAGACAAAATTGTGCGTATGCTTGAGATAAATCAATCTTTGTAAATTTATGCCCCGAATGTAATTTACTTAATAAATCATCTATTCTAGGTAGGGGAAAACGGTCAACCTCTAAACACTTATTTAAGGTAAGTTTATAGTCACCGCACAATCGTAGCGAGCCGTCTTTCTTAATGACTGGTACGACCGGGGTCGCCCAGTCTGACGTCTCGACAGGTGTGATGATACCGTCCCTCTCCAGCTGATCCAGCGCTTGCTCCACACGCTCCCGCAGCGCGTATGCTAGTGGTCGCGCTCGCAAATATATCGGTCTCGCATCGGGTCGTACACGCAAACTCACTTCACCACCAGTAAAACAGCCGAGACCGTCAGAAAACACCTCAGAGTATCTGTAACGCAATTCATTAATATTAAAAACTTTAGTACTAGTCATATTATTTATACATTGTTGATTGAGTTTATCAATAACTTCTAACTTAATTTTCAATTCGTATAACCATTCTCGACCCAATAACGGCTCTTTACCGTGGTCTATTACAAATAAATCTAACTCTTTGCAAGTATTACCAAACCGTACATAGGGTTTAATTCTGCCCCGTGGATACACCTTTTCGCCAGTATAATAGTTAAGTACTAAATTGCATGTTATTAAAGGCAGGGTACTTAATTTTTTTTTATAAAACTCGTAACTTACACACGAAATTCTACTACCTGTATCTACCTCCATACAAACATTTTTTTCATCTATTGAGACGCCAATATAATAAGGTTTATATTTCACCGAGTTATCTAATTGAAGTACATTTAAATTTACCTGTTCTAGGTTATCGAAATAATCATTATTACTGGCTGACTCCTCCCCTTCGTCCCTCACTTGTGTCCACATAAGATCTCTGTCCTTTTTCAGTCTAGGACACATCTTCTTTAAATGACCTTCCAGATTACATACACGGCACGTATATCTTCTAAAACGGCACATACTCTTCTCGTGGTATGCTCCGCAAGCGGCACACGGACTTGCCGCTAGTTGCGTTTGCCTCGACTCGGCCGGCGCCGCTCGTGCACCGCGGCCCCCACGCTGACTCACCGCTGGCGCGCACTTTGTGTCTTGCTGCGGGTTATGTTCCGCTGACCGACGGCCGCAAGCCCCCGACCGCCCGCTGCCTCGCCCGGCCGCGCCAACATAGTGCGTCGCTGCCCCTTGCGCCGCGTCTCTGACGTCACTGCACTGACCGCGGTCCCGAGCCCGAGGTTCTACCATCGCCGCGTCAGACTCCGCCGCCTCCATCGCCACTGCCAACTGGAGCGCCTTACTGAACGTCGGTACCTCTCCCTCGAACAAGCGTTGCCGAATGACGTCATTTTCAATACCGCAAACAAATTGATCCCTGAGATTATTATCCAGAGCTTCCCCAAAATCACAGAACTTCGTCAACTTTTTCAGTTCAGCTACATAAGTTGCGATATTCTCCCCTTTCCACTGTTTCCTTTGTCTGAATTTAAATCTCTCGGCCAGTACATTTGGTTTCGGTTGAAGATGACTTTGCAGTATCGTAACAATCTCATCAAATTTTAATGTAGAAGGCTTCTTCGGCGTACATAATGTGACTAATAATTCGTAACACGCACTTCCCATGACCGTTATCAATGTTGGTACTTTTAAATTCACTTTCACATCATTCACTAAAAAGTACTGCTCCAACCGCTCAATGTACAAAGTCCAATTATCAGTTTCGACGTCAAAAACTTCCAATTTTCCCAAAGACATCTTGTATTAACCGCAGTATAACACGCTATGGTCCAACTCGTCGCCAAATATTGTATATAGGGGTTTTGGAGAAATAATACGACTTCCTTGAATGCAGTATATGGTCGACTGGCGAACCGTTTATTGAGAGGACAGCGATCGATACACACATAATGTTGAGGGTACAATGTTGAAACATTTTGTAACACTACCTACTTACAACATACATTACATTATTGTATAAATAAAACAAGATAAAGAAATTTTTATATTTATTACTTATTATTAACACGAACTTTGAAGTCTTAATTTCTTTGGGAGAAAAAATTAACTTTTTACTTTTTAATAACATTTACCAACTAAGTATTTTTTTTTTCATGATATATGTTTTTTCTTAAAGATTAATAACTAAGAAAACAACTAAAATTAAAATTTAACAAAGAATTAACAAATTTCTTCAAAATTGCACGGCATCATTATAGGAATTATCACAATTTACAAACACTCTTTGCATACAGGCTTACTGCATTGCAGGCACACATGTTTCATGCAAGTATCGCATTTGTAAGCAGTTTTACGCTTTAGTTTTGAAGGCAATAAAATTCGGATCTATGTCATCAGAATCTGACTCTGAGCTCTCATTTAGCCATTCAATTACCATCTCTTCATGATCCTTATTTTGAGGCTTAGTTTCACGTTTCTTCTTAGTGACAGGAACACTCTCATTTTCTTTTGAGGGTGCACGTTTCACACCCGATGTACCCGGCCGATTCATTTTTATGACTAGCTAAAAATAAAAGAGAAAAATAGTAAAACCTGGAAAAAATCGTCCCAAAAAAAGTTACGTAAGTACCGACGAGTGGTCTGTCAGACCACGCGCGAACTTATAAAAGACATAACTCACCAGAAACGCAAGCGCCGACACAACCACACTCCACGAACGTTGCCGGGCGACTGCCTGAGGGGTACACAAACGCGCGGGGGGTTACGTCTCTGTTAACAAATGAAACCACCGTATCCGAACGCTTCAAGTGTCTGTCAGACCACACGTCGGTACTTAAAGGTTAATGAAATTCACTGCTTGTATGTATCATTTTCTCAACAAAAAAATTTATTAGATATGCTTCCATTAGACTTGTAATATTTTCAGACTCTAGGATGCAAATAAAGTAGGTATATAACCCTTGCAAAATTAATTTAACCTAGCTGTGTTCTTATTTCAAAGCTGCCTACTTTCTTGTACCTATATGTATTTTAGTAGGTATCTGAAGCAAGGTTCAGTTATATTAGGTAATAAGGAGGGGACAGGCACTCGGTGTCAATGCTCTTTTAAGAGCAGAGAGAAGCTAGTTTTTATAAAGCAAGCTTTCACATTAAGATGGGATTTTTTTACCTTTACCAACTAAAAAGAGCCATGTTTTTAATAATTAATTATACTATGGCCTAAAAGACTAAAAGCAATTTAAATGTATCTCACTTTATGTTTTTCTTGATTAAAAGAGTAACCGTGGAGTTTTGCCGGCTCTTCTCTACAGGGAATGGTTAACTGGAATCTGGTTGATAAATGCAAAATATATATAATGACGTCAGCGACAGTGGAGCGATAGGGTCGTCACCATCTTGGTATGGTGGTAGGGGCTCCATTCCGTTGGTGATTTAAAAAAAATTAAAGCACAAAGTGTAAATATACCCTCCAATCTTGGCAATAACAATTTAAATAGGCAAACGGACAGTTTCTCCCCGGAGAAGACCCCGGCCCTGGCTCGCGCCTCAAAACGAAATGACCGTTCGACAATCCCTACTTTCCAAAATGATACTGTCCACGTGCCATTACAAAATAACGTCACAATATTTTCCCCACTACTACACAAATCAAATGAACAACTTTTATTAAAATGATATCGTTATTCACGACATATAATTTTTTTTTTAAAATAGAATAGTGTTTAGTGACGGAGATACTTTCTATATAACATTGCTACTGAATGATGTTTAAATGCATTATAGTATTTTAATATATTTGGAATAATATACTTTAAGCAGATAAAGATACAGACGCGGATTTAATGTCATAAGCATTTTCTACCCGTCAGCCTTTTGTTGGTGCAGAAGCAAAAAATAAAGAATACAATAATCAAAATTGAGGAATACATATTATTAAATGTAAACATAAAGTTATTAAAACTACAATTATATATATTTTTTTTTATAAAATATAAACTAGCGCTTGACCCCAATCCCGCCTATTGGTAAGCAGTGATGCAATCGTTGATGGTAAAGCGCGCTAGATTATTAAGAGCCTATTCACTCTAGCCTTAAAGACACTTAAATTGTTGTCCGACAGAAACACCGCCGCTGGCAAATTGTTCCAGTTCGGATAAAAGACGAGGCGAAATGCTTCGTTCGGATCGTTGCGGTGTCAACAACGTAAAGGTGGAAACTCGCCGTACGACGGGTCGTCCGATAATGGAATGGAGATGGAAGAATGAAATCATGCAATTCCCTCGCACACTCTCCAAAATGCAACCTATAGAACACCGACAGGCCGGTTTCTCTTAGCCTGTGCTCCTTATAATTAATTACAAAACTTAAGTAGAAGACGGAAGCTAGTTGCTCCTTCGACTTTCTGACTGACCGATCCCTTGATTATTCGAAAGTCCGTCTAAAAATAGAAAATGGATTTGACTTCGATGTCGCAGCATCATTATAAATGCAAATGTATATTTATTTACTCGTAAGTCTTTTCCTTTCCCTTGTCATTATTTTGTAGCATTTCCCTTGTAGCAAAGCAATTACAGGGTTCACCGAGCAATCGGATGCGGTAACAAACAGGGAAAGAAAGAAATGTAGCAGGAAATAGGGTCGAAGCAGATGGTAGATTGTTCAGTAGTTAAATTTTTATACTTTTATTTTTTATGTTTTTGGCTCTTCTAAAAAGGTAAGCAAGGTTTGACTGCAGTTTTGTTAGACCAATTACTTATAGTAAAAGTACGCATTACTGCACACCCTCATCCCATTCCAAGTTAAACAAATATCAACCTAATTTCAGTGACCATTCAGGTGATTTCAGAGTGACAAGCACTATTGAAAATATTATAAAAATGTATGAAATTATAGCGTAAACTGATCTTTATATTGTTTTTTTTTAAATATAATTATAAACTAGTGCAATCCCGCTTGATGGTAAGCAGTGATGGAATCGTTGATGGTAAAGCGCGCTAGTTAATTAAGAACCTATTCACTCAAAAAAACTAGTGAAAAGAAGGAAGACAGCAGTAGAGCGAGGTGATACAATGTTCGGGGAGGACACGGCGCAGTACACGCTCTCCGAGTGTGTGGCTTGGGAGGAGCAGCGCCGTGTCCTCGACAAACGAAGTAGGAGGCGACCTCAAGCTGCCGGCAGTAGTTCGGAGTATGGTCGGTAGCGCAGAGTCGTGAGACGCGGTGGTGTCCTTCTGCGAGGATGTGATGTCGCAGAAGGAAGCTGCGGAACGGGAGAGGGAGATTTCAACTCCCTTCCCGGGCCGCAGAAGACGCACCGGGCGCCGAGGAAGGGTGGATAACGCCCTCTTCCGGCCACATGAATGTCCAGGGGCGAGGGACATGAGGAAGTCCCCGCCCCCTATTCGTTGGACCCCGAGGCGGAAGCGCGCGCCGACACTCGCGCGCGCTTCCGTCTCGGGCAGTCGTCAGAGGCGATGCACGGGGTAGTTTAACACCTCACTACCTCGTGTATGAGGCGAGGCCCGGACAGACCGGGCCGGCACGAGAGTGTGGGGCCGCGGCAGAATCAGGGACTCCCGCGGCTCCGGGCACACGTGACCGGAGAGACACCGGGGTGGTTTTTAGTCAGTAGGAGTCTGACAGACCCCGTCGACCACCCCAGGGCGGCGGACATCCATTGAGGATTTTCCACCCCGGAACAAAGAATAAAAAGGTGATACAATGTTAAACCTAATAACACGACCAACGATGCTGCGCCAGAGGGAGATTGATTTGGAGACCCTCCACGACCTAACTCCCGACACAACAACATTTGGCGCATAGTATCCGGCACACATTGCAACACATCTGCTCGAACTCGTTTTCCGTACTTTTAAAAGTATTTTTTTCATAAGCTCATGGGTATTTGTTTACATTTTTAGCGAATACGTTGTAAATGCAGATTAGGTCCTCAGTTAAACTCTCAATAGGTAGTGTGTATTAATAGGAACGACACGCGGCGATGCAGGCAACTATAACCGTAGACGCGTGTCGACGACAACTATCGCGCTCAAATATATCAATACATGAGTTGACGGCTGTCACCACTCGTTGATGATAGCAGTTATCTTAGTAGGTGATGCGTATTGTTCGCGTGGATCGCTCGCGCTGTGAAGAAGAAAAGAACCGAATAATTTTGTAAAAATCTCACAGTCAAAAGTTAGCCAAAGTGAGCTTTGAAGGAGCTGTCAATGGCCTCAATGTCTGTCATTCCAACTAATGAGAAAGAAAGGAAGAAGGAAAAATTGTTTATTCCGCACAAAAAACGCATATTACAATATTAACACTATAATAAAATAATAAAAGAAAGACAAAAAAATAATAATATAAATAATATACTCTGAAAACGTAGCGTGGGTAGGCCCCCGACAAGGTGGACTGACGACCTGGTGAAGGTCGCGGGAAACCAATGGATGCGGGAGGCGCAGGACCGGTCTTCGTGGAGAACCTTGGGGGAGCCCTATGTCCAGCAGTGGACGTCTTTCGGCTGAAATGGTGACGAATGACTCAAAAGCCTCGTACTCAAACATGAAAAAATAAAAATGTTTAAGAAATGAAAATAAAAATGTTGACGGCATGCTCTACGGCTAATTTCATCTTATTTTCACAGTGACATGGTTACATAATCACATTGCAGGAAGATGAGAGATATTAAATGGGCAAGTGACCAGAAATACTGGTCAACTGCCAAGATAGCTATCGTTGACATTTTTTTTCTTTTTGTATACTATTTTAATTACTAATTAAATAAAATATAGCTTGTCGCTAAATATATCAAGGTCTGATGTGTTTATTACAGCATTATTATATTCGATACTCTTTCGTATAACTGGGGATTGTGATTCGCTGTTCACGAGATGAAGCCTAGTAATAGATTGACGGACTCGAATAGGGCCCCGTTTTTATTCTTTAGGTACGCAACCCTAAAAAGTAAAATTGCCTATATTTTTACTAGTGAAAAATTCATACAGGGTAAGGTCGACAACAACAGTATGTAATGAAACATTTTATATACCGCTGCCACATTTTATGAACACGAAAGATAGCCCGCTTAATATATGTTACGTGCGTAAAAGGGAGGGTATATCAGAGCTCGGTTCTATAGCATGTTTTCTGTCCGAGTAAGCACTCGACGATATGAATGAGGATGAAATTCATAACGGGTTTATATTCAAATGAAGAGGGTTTTTTGATTGAAACACGAAATGGAATTTGAAGTTTTTTTTTTACCAACTCTTAATGATTGGACCCTGACGTTTTCATTTATATTTTAATTATAATATCATGCTTGTGTTCGCTGAAAATTTAAGCAGTGTTGCACCTACATATACTTATGTATATATAGTATTGCTCATATGTATACTATGAGGGGTGCCTATTAAATAAATAAATAAAATCATCCTTATGTTGTTAACACCACTACGATCCGGATGAAGCGTTTCGCCTTCTCCTTTATACCGCGTACATCGAGGGACTGGAACAATTTGCTAGTGGCGGTGTTTCCGTCAAACTACAATTTGAGTGTCTTCAAGGCTAGAGTGAATAGGCTCTTAATAAACTAGTGCGCTTTACCATCAACGATTGCGTCACTGCTTACCATCAGGCGGGACTGTGGTCAAGCGCTGGTTTATAAATTAATAAAAAAAAATATATATATACACTTAAATTTTATACAGAGTGGTGCTGACAATACGACAATAAATGAAAGCACGAACAATACTGGTTCATAGGAATAATCCTAAACCATAGAAAAAAACCTGACATCACACATAAAAAAATTAAAATTTCAAACAAACTAAATCGCATAAAATTGCAAACGGAATAGAACATTCTTTAAAAATATTGGTTCACTGAACTCCGATCGGCGACAGCGCGATCTTGTATAGACTTGCTTTTTTGGGTCATTATTATTAAAGTTTAGTACCGCGGGATGCTGCGGTTATTAACCTGTAAGCGCTTCTTTATAAACATGTACATCATGTAGAAAATATGAAAAATAAAAAATGTTTTCCTGTGACTAAACTAATGGATATATTTATATGATTTTTTATATGTATACTGAGAATGTGTTGAGATACACGATGTTTAATTTATTGTCGTATTGTCAGCACCATTTTGTATATGAGAAACTTTTTTAATTATGACATGGTAACTTATTAACGTAATAACAACATAGAGATAGTGACTCATTATCACCTGCCCAGCCTTTTCTCATCTATATATGTTGGGGTTGGCCTCCAGTCTATCCGGATCGGTAGCCGCGATCAACGGCTTATCCTACTTCTCACTAATATTATAAAGGCCAAAGATTGTGAGTAAGCGCGTTTCCATGTTTGTAAATACAAAAAATATCATTAGAATATTAATAATTATAATGTAATTAAAAGTACTTTATAACGCAAAGAGTTCTATAATGTTGTTGTAGTGTAACTGTAGGTAGGGTACACGTATCTTTCGAAGTTTACACTAATATACCAAGTACAAACATCATTTTAGATAACATCGTAAAGAGAGATGAAATAACCTATTTTGCGACAAAACTAGATGGGAAATTTATATACGTTACGTTCTCTAATAGAACTCCCCAATACATCAAGTAGGTACACGTTTAAAGGTTTCTTATTTTCTTTATGTTACCCGGTATAGGTATCGTACGGACATCAATACCGGCCAAATTCTCGGGTATCGAGAGGGCTTTGCGGATTGTTACAAAAGCCGGGCATTCCGGTAATGTGAAACTTCGATTTTCGCTTATGTCACTTAAAGCTACGTATTTTACTCGCTTTCAGGATTTCTTTCACTATTCGATTTTCTATAAGTAGTAGCTGTTTGAGGTGTTTTGTTGCAGAGTGGTTTGAACGTAGCCGAAATTCGTGATTTTTTTTAAACAATTTAATACTTATCCCTAACAGAATTCAGATATTAATATTGTTAGTTCAATCTATGGGTGGTTTAAAAACATAATTATAATAATCTGATCTCTGATTTTTTATTTGCTAGACTAAAATGACAGCTGCTTCCATCCTGTTATCGACCTTTTTTGTCAATAAACCAAAAAGACGGCTTAAGAGAAGAAAATAAACAGTACCTTTGTACTCAAATAGAAATTATGTCCCTATGTTTACCCACCCTATATATTATATCATGGTTTCTCAGATAAAAAATGTTATGTAGATTGCTATATGTTTGAACAGACCAAAAGCTTTAAAATCTACTCGCCGATCGTATAAAGCCCTTGACCGTGTCGCCGTGGACTTTCCAACCCAAATGTTATGATAATGTAAAGAGGCGTCTGAAAGGGCTTTTATCTTTCTTTTTCATACCCAAGTTATCAAATTTTATTCCTAATATTTCCATAAAATGTTTGAAAATTATTCTGGGTTTTGTATAGTAACATGTTTATTTAATACTTTTTTTAAAGGTTCAATATCCATTACTTTCTCAATATGTTGATGTATGTTTAGGAGTGAATGGGCGTTATTATATTTGACATGGGCTTTGTAAATTTATATTTTAAGGGCCGTTCATGAAATACTCATTTGTTTTCCAAGCAAGTTTTATTCTAATGCATGCCTACTAATCAGTGTTTTAGACGTAGCAAAAATATAACAATATTTTAACCATATTTCGTGTTTAGTTTTGAAGATCATGGAAATTATTAAAAAATGGCCGCCTTTTCAAGATCTCCAAAAATCATCATGAATATTTTATTATTAACTGACGATGTATAATTTCAATAAAGTATTGAATCCTTAGTAACGGATTGCCCGTTGATCTCCCGCATTGCATTATTGTAATGTAAGACTAAAGGACTTTAATTCTGTCTATGACTTTGGCATTAGATACAGGTCTCCCAAAGTGATAATGCGCATAGAAATCTTCGTCACTGTTCGGCAACGGTCGTATTCCCCGAGCGTTCGGAAGAAGATATGTATATAGAGTGGTTAAGTGTATAAAAAGTTGTTAAGTGCACCACTCTATATACATATCTTCTTCCGAACGCAAGGGTTGTCTCTAAAAGATCGCTCGTAGCGTTAAGACCGCCCATATTCGTATTCTCTCCATCTATCTGTACATGTAAACAGTACGTAATGCATATTTATTTACATATCATCATTATCAACCTTTTAATCGTCTCACTGCTGGGCACAGGTCTCCTCTCATACAGAGAAGGATTGAGCGTAATCACCACGCTTGCTCAATGCGGGTTGGCGATTTCAGACTAAAAGTCCAGGTTTCCTCAAGATGATTTCCTTCACCTTCAGTCATTGGTGTCCAAGATATACTTAGAAAGTACATATAACTTTAGAAAAGTTACATTGGTACTTGCTTGACCTGGAATCGAACCCGCGCACTCATACTTGAGAGGCTGGTGTTTTAACCACTAGGCCACCACGACTTACATATTATTCAGACTTATTTTACCCACGCTGGGATGTTACTAAGTGGTAGAAACTTAGCGTTAAGTTGACTGCTGTGGATTAATAATGAGCCCTGGTGACGTGGAAAATAATCAAAACTACGCCTAATAGTAAGTACTGGACTTTACATTCATGACATTACAAAACTTTCCGGAATAAGTTCTCTATAATGATAGTGAAATTCGCAACCAAAATCTATGGCGTAGTTTAAAAGAACCGCCCGATTACAAAACTCCTTCCAACATATACCTCATCCATCCCTGTCCATCAGGTGTGATTGAGGTCAAGAGGTCCGTTCAGCAACAAAAATATGAACGAAAAACCTTTAGGTATCCGCAAACAGCGGTAGAAAAAAAAGGGGACAGTAGCTACATATGTAGCTATTGTCCCACTTTATTTTTTTATTATAAGTAGGTTTCATACCTACATGAAATCGATGATAGTTGTCTATCCTACTTTTATTGTGATTGAAGGCATTTCGTTTACCAAAAGGCACCTGTCGGTCCCTTGATAAATTATTATTGCTACAATTCTTTTGTAGGTTGCTCCTTTAGCCGAAGTTGGCACTGGGGATTTTTAACGCTAAGGCGTTGTCTGGCGCACTGGATTATTAGCTCTCGGTACTGGGCTTAGCATTGAAAATTCAACAAAGTCATTTAAGCTTGTAACAAAAAAAACATGTTGATAGATTTCTAACTCTCGGCACTAAGAAGCGAGTAAAATAAAAGTGTGCAAAAAATTGCTTGCTACCTGGTCTTCCGGTTTCATTTTGAAGGTCACACGTTTTCCTTCAGCAAAGTGTTTTTATAAACTTAAGCCTTTAAAGTGTTTCTCCGTGAGAGAGCTTCAAGTGCTTTGATCCTTGAGTGAAAAAAAGTTATTTATTTATAGCGCTTTCAAATAAGTAGTTGGACAGAATTTGAAGAGAAAAATGTATTTAAGCAAGTACAAAAAAGAAAATGTGTACATTTTAATGGCTTCTTATCTCTTGGTTTGGGTTGTTTTCGAGAAGTCGGTACAATGTGGAAGCTGTAAATTATGGAGCGTGTATTGAACTTGCGCATCTTGGCATACCTGGAAGGTAACAATCTCTTCAGTGACTGACAGTACGAGTTTCGCCACAATCGGTCAACTGGGGACCTACAAGTGTATGCCACTAAGCGATTGCTGTATCCCTTGATGTCTCGAAAGCCTTCGACCGGGTATGGCACGCTGGCCTTTTGAGTAAGCTTCCAGCGTACGGCATTTCCCCTGGCCTTACTGGCTGGGTATAAGACTTCCTGACTGAACGGTCCCTCCGAGTTGTGGTCGAAGAATGCTCATCTGTGCCCATGTCGACTAATGCCGGTGTTCCTCAGGGGTCTGTTCTCTCTGCAACTCTGTTCCTGCTGCATATTAACGATCTGCTGATGCCCGGTATCTATGCAGATAACAGGAGAGTTGTGGAGAGATACCTGCCGGATGCTCAGGCTAGTAGGGAATCAATCCGATCCGAAAGAGAGGCTATTTTAAAGCGAACGAATGTTGCACTACAGGCAGTCTTCGAATGGGGCAATGCCAATCTTGTAGCATTCAATGCCGCTAAAATACAGGCGTATTCTCACCGCCAAAAGGAGCCCGTTCACCTTGGCTTGACTTTTCGAAATGTATCCTTGGAGTGTGCCGACCGTCTTCACCTTTTTGGGAGTTGAGATTTCCTCGAACCTAAACCATGGGCGGTTCATTGAGTCCAACGCCAAGGTGGCTGCCAGGAAACTTGGCGCTATCGCAACGGTCCGGCGGTAGATCACACCAGAGTAGCTTCTAATGTTGTACAAAGCACAGGTCCGTTCGTGTGGGGTGGCACATTTGGGCTGGTGCTGCTAAGTGTTACCTGGCCACTTTAGATTCAGTGGAGAGGCGTGCGAAGATGCTGATTTGTGACCCTGATTTAACTCAAGACTGTCTCCAAAGCCTAGAACACAGGCGTAGAGTAGCCAGTCTTTCGGTGTTCTATAGGATGCATATTGGTGAGTGTGCGAGGGAATTATGGCTAGTTTCCACCCTTACGTTGTTAACACCACTACGATCCAGACGAAGCGTTTCGCCTACTCCTTTATACCGCGTACATCGAGGGACTGAATCAATTTGCCAGCGGCGGTGTTTCCGTCGGAATACAATTTGAGTGTCTTCAAGGCTAGAGTGAATAGGCTCTTAATAAACTAGTGCGCTTTACCATCAACGTGTAACGTGTTAACGGTCCTGATTTAGGTATGACTTGTAGGCCCTGGGTTCGAACTCAGCTAGGGAAGTGCTTTCATTTTTGTAAATTATTTCATCACAACTGCTCTCAAAATGGTTCAAGAAAATATGTCGCAGAAATGTTATAGGATCAAAAAATGGGCTATGTGACATATACTAATTAACGCCCACTGGATCAGCGTGGTGGATTACAGCACACTCCGTCCCAATTAGAGGAGGTTTGTATCCGAGCAACAGGAACATTACAGACCTTATGCTTACCTATGCAGTATCTACGACGAGTCACTGGTGAAGCTTGATGATAATAAATCGAAGGACTTTTACTTAAAAGACTGTGGATTTATTTTGAAAACTGCAGACCGAAAGTTACCTACATTTCGTTTAATTATCATTTTAAACAAATTTTAAATGCTGAATAAAGCTATAATGTGTAGACCGATGTTCGCATTTATTAAAAAAGTCAAGTATATTAAAGTATATTGAAAAAGTCAGGTAGATATAATCGGTCAAGGAATCATCCTTGACCGATTTATCTTGTGCTTGAATTACAGACAAATACAGGCGCCTGATTTTATGCAGTTGGCAACTATTTTATATGAAAACTAAAATCGCTCAAGCATCAGGCGCCAACATTAAGAACAGTACATATGTATATGTATACCTTAGCTAGGTCACAATTTCTTTTTTCTTGCATTTGTTTTTCTAAGATATAAATCTTCCAATGTCTCAATCAATTTCAATCTCCTAGATGCCAATGTATACATTTTTACAATAGACTTCCAGAGGTGGTTCAAGATCTGAGCCTGAATAAATTCAAATGCTTCATTAAACGTAAGTTGTGTCAGAAAGCATTTTATAGTGTTAAAGATTATATTGACGACAAAAAGGCTTGGGCTTGAGCTGCGTCCGATTTCTATGCTTACACTGATTGTTCTTTGATTTTTCCTCTCGTAGTTTAAATTTGCAATTGTTTGTTTTTTCTCAAAGCCAGTACACACTATGTAGCCAGGCATATTGTACGTTACGGAATTGCATCGCTGACAGGGGTATTCGGCACTGGTGCAGCTGCACAGGAGCTAAACTTAGCATTCGGGAACACCGTTGGAGCTGCTGAACCTTGGACAAAACTGTCTTTGCATTGTGTAGATTCAATTTCTTAGTATTGTATAATTGCATGGAACACGTGTAAGCACGATCTATTTGCTGTAAAGCATCTATTTTTTGGGTTAGTCGTTTATTGACTTGATAGTGCTATGGCTGTTGAGAGTATGTCATGCTCACTCAAATGTCTCGCTGGTGGTGGCGTGTGTGTTGGGTCATTAGGTTCCCTTCAATATGGTTGAGCTGAATGATGCTGATCCATACGTCATGTTCGTGAACGGACGCCGTCAGAGGGGACTGGTCATCTCTTAGCTGCTACGGCGTATTTTAATTTCTAAATTGTTGTTTTTTTTTCCATAATGGACGCTCTCAGCGTACAATATGTTTCTGCATCGTTCTCACACGATTGATTTCAAAATGAATGATGTAATCAAATATTTGTATCTATAGCTTGATATTTTAAAAGAGTGTCCATGGAGTTTCTTGCCCGTTCTTCTCCATAGGTACCTACTTTTTGGAATGGGCGACTAGCTTCACCTTACTGACTGACCGAACTTCTGACAATTCAAAAGTGCCTGTAACTGGTTTATTTGAAATAAATGCTTTGATTTGATTTGATTTCCATCAGCTTTTCCCAGCAACCATTTCAAGTTGATTTCGGATATAAACTTTTCTGCTGATTTTCTCAGACAAACTTTGACACCAGGGAGCACCACTTTAAACTTCCAACATTCTTCAAGCGCACCACAAACGCTTTTACATCCCCTAAGAAATTCAACATTTTGATTATGTTTCGGTGACTTAGGTCCCGTATTCCAGAAGGAAACTCAAGCATTGATATCTATTTAAAACTAGTTTCAACCAATCAAATGGCTTGAAACGAGACATAAGTTGAGCTTGAGTTTTGAGTGACGTTCTGTAATACGCACCTTAGACAGTTTTTTGTCTGTCACTCACATAGCGAGTACTTCAGTACAGTGGTGGTACAGTAATATCAGCCCCGACGTCTCGACGGCCCGACGGCCCGACGACGGTCGTAATTTCGAGCTTGGGTAGGCGCTTTATATCCACTACTTTGAAAACAGTGTAAGTAATAACAACTATACAGGATGGTCGATCAGGTTATGCTGCGGTTGACTTGTGGACGGGTGACCATAATTACATGACATCAGCTGCCGGCAGAGGTTACCACCCACCAGACAAGGTCTTGCCGCCAAGCGATTCGTTGTGTCCCGGCATGATGTCTGCTGAAGTCGTACGGAGGACGGGTCTGAGCAGTTGTGTTGCGATGTGTGCCGGGTACGATGTGCCAAATGTTGTTGTGTCGGGAGTTTGGTCGTGGAGAGTATCCAGATCAATCTCCCTCTGGCGCGGCATCGTTGGTCGTGTTGGTCTTGGGTTTAACAGTCATCATTTTCTACATCGAACTGTGAATTTGAACAGTCCGCGCATCACATCTTGTGGGATACACTCCCTTTTCATTCTTTGGCAGAATGAACGCAATATTATGTTGGATAGTATACAAGTTACATCCGGAGTCGTTTATTATACGGACCTTGCAGAAACTAGAACCAATTTCCGTGCGTTCAGGCGCATTTGCCATACCTATTATTGGAATCAATTGTAACAGCACATACCTACTTAGGACCCATTAACTTAATCAAATTTTATTTCGTGGTGCTTGGCAATCTGGGCTTCTCCCAGTTGCAATAATGTCCCGTTGTGGTGATTGGCCTAGTTGTTGTTATGGAGGGAAGTGAAAAAAATATCTTTTTTCTTACGGGACCCAAGACAGTTGAATCGTTTCTCCGGGACTCGTCGAGCTTCATTGCTCGGCGTTTTTCTGGCGGTCTCCACTGTTGATTCTGGCTTTCCGGAGTTGCAGTGGGTGGGAAAATGTGTGGCGGGTTTTGCCGTCATCCTTCCTATTCCTAAGTTTTTTAAGTGGCTTAATAAACTAGTGCGCTTTACCATCAACGATTGCATCACTGCTTACCATCAGGCGGGATTGCAGTCAAGCACTAGTTTATAATTATAAAAAAAGGTTGTGGAGGTCAAATAAATGAAAACACCTGAATTCTACTGCATCTGATTAGACTAGAAGGCAACCCCAGCATAAATGGGAAAAGATTAGCCATATTGAGCGTTTTAACATCAACGATTGCATCACTGCTTACCATCAGGCGGAATTGCAGTCAAGTACTAGTTTAAAATTATTAAAAAAAAATATTAAAATTTGAGATTGCTTTTCTAGAGATCTACTTTGAAAACGGTGAGTAAGCATGTCCTAGAACTCATAATCCGAAGACATGTGCCAAAACTGAGCCTATGTGACCACGGGCCACATCTTCTCAAGAAGATGCCTGTAAGTAACCCACCAGTGGGAATATTTTAGTCTGATTATACTACCAGTTATTCCGAAACGAATCCTGCTAATATTATAAATACGAAAGTTTGTGAGAATGTATTTATGTTACTTTTTCAAAACCATTGAACGAATTTGGATGTAATTTGACACTCAGATATTTTATAACCAGGAATAACACAGGAGACTTTTATCTCAATATTCCCATAGGATCGAATTATTCGCGTGTGAAACCGCGGGGCGCAGCTAGTCTATCATAAAAACGTTATATGTATTCTGCTAGAAGAAAAATTTGGAGAAACATAAATTAAGAGGGAAATTAACGGAGCATAATAAATTTACTGAAGGATTAGATTACCCACGACGGTTGCATGAAAATTCTATTTGCTATGGAAATTCATAATATTAGCTTCCAAGCAGGTGTGCTGTGATTACATTTGCGGGGATCAGACAGAATTAATTATAAGTCTTGAAATGGGAATATGAATAGAGTTTTATCGAGGTGTGCCCTCACACGCTGTTCTTTAAATTTTTTTTTTCTTCATTTTCTTATTCAATCTGTTTGTGTAAGTAGAATTTTGAAGGGACAAGAAAGAACAGTTTCGTTCAATAATTTAATTAGATTCAAAAGCTCATGTCTCTAGAAGATATTTCAATCAATAAAATAAATAGAACTTAAGAAATAACCTTTGTTTTCAATACTACTTAGTTGTGGAGGTCAAGAATCTAATTACGTAACACACTATTGCTATCAATTGGAATAATTTTGAAACCAATAGCTAATCAATTGCTCCATTTGTTAGGAAAATGTCTCTGCTGAACAAAGTAAATAACGCAATGAAAGTTGTTGAACTGTTAAATGAAACCGATTGCTAATGATAGTCTGTGTATGCGATCACTCTACAGTATGTTAAGAAAACCCTGTCCGACCCATAAGAATAATAAACGTTGGGTAAACACATGACCAAATATAATATAAAATTTTACGTAATCATCATAGTACCAATACAAATGAATTTTGAAATAATCTTTTTTTCCCGCGAATAAATTCCAACTTCCCTGAAATTTGGTAATTTTTAAAAAAGTGACAACACCGGTATTATTATGAGCGAATAGCGATGCGACCACGTGCCGCGTCCCCTGTCGCCCGCCGCCCGCGGAAGGGTGGTTAACGCACATTTATTAAGTTACCTCTTTTTGCGAAATAATATTTATTTTTTTAGGGGGATTTTTTTTTTAAGTTTAGCCCGGTTTTGTATCCATTAGTAGAATCAGTTATCGATACCTAACAACACCTTCACGGGTCGGACAGGGTTTTCTTAACATACTGTATATAAAACACTGGTACTCAATTGCATCCTGACTGGGTGTCTGTCTGTTAATGTTTGGGTGGTGTCTTTGGGTTATTGTGGTGGATTTAAGTCTCCCTCCAGAAGAGGAAAGAACTGTTTTACAGTAATGGGAACACTTTAAGCCGATTATGCTTATACTAGATACGCCTGACGATTTCAACAGCATAAGTTCGATCCCGTGGGAATATCTGCATAAAATTTTATTATATTGTTACCATCAGGAGAGAGATTTACATAAAGAAATGTACTACACAAATCAGAAACAATGATTTATAATCAATAACTCAATTTTATAACCTTAAAATGACTCTTAACACAAACAGCCATCAGTTATAACCATTTACAGTGAAATACCAACAAAATGACTGACTTACTGCAAATCGCACAGATCACCAATTCAACCAATTTACCGTCCAAGAGCTCAAGAGCAAAAGGACCTGTCAATCAGACAGCCGTCTATTTATAATAGATAGGCGTAGATGTAGTAGACGTAGGCATAGATAGAGTAGGTGCGAGTTGCTACAAGTCTTCAAACTTCTTTCTGCTAACAATATTTTATCCCAAGTTATAGACCACCTGTGTGCAAAATTTCACCCATATTTGTACAGTAGTTTTAGTGTAAAAGAGCAACATACATCCATCCACCCATACATCATCATCATCATCATTATTCCAGCCGAAAGACGCCCAGTGCTGGACATAGGCCTCCCCTAAGGATCTCCAAGGCGATCTATCGTGCGCCTTTAGCATTTTGTGGTTTACTGCGATCTTCACCAGGTCGTGATCAAATCAGAAATGAGGAGATCCGCACAAGAACGAGAGTACCCGACATAGCCCGTAGGAGCGATGCCCGATGGAGCCGACGGGTTTTCGAGTGGCGACCACACACCGGAAGATGCAGCGCGGGTCGGTCCTCTTTTTTGTCTTGGATGGGAAATCATCAAATGACCTCTCTCACCCTGAGCGGAGCGGACAGTCATCATCATCATCATCATCTCAGCGTATAACCCCGGTCGCATCCGCGGCTTTCGCGTTGGAGCCCGGGGTCCGCTTAACCAACCCCGACATATTATATACATCTTCACAAACTTTCGCGTTTATAATATTATTAGATAAGAATAAACAGTAAATACTCGGGTAAGCGCTGTACATGTATTGAGCCCTAAATCTAGCCTTAGATTCGTAGCGATCATTAGGAACTAGGTACGGTTGAACCACATAATCAATATATGTCACAATTATGTATGTACCCAGTAAATAAATCAGGTTACATACTACAAGTGCTTACAACGAGCGATGGTCTTTCGATACAATTATGTGTAAATAGGTTTGCATACATTTCAAATGATCTACATATTTCCGATAAAGAAGGGTGTTTTCAATGAAGTTACGTTATATACCTACATAGAATACATTAATTATTACTAACGTACGTGATTGAGTTTGATATCATTAAAATATGTATTTGTAAAGGCCCTGGATGATCTGCATATGTGCCAGACTAGGACTTTTTTTTATGAAACAGTAGAATTGTTTTTCTACCAAACAAGCTAGCAATTCCTAGTTTTGGCTGGCCTCGCATTGCGCATCGCTGACCTGGGTTTTTCTTACAATTAGAAGTTAGTTGATAGTGGTTATGTATTAGCTTCAAGAGAAATATTTTATTATGAAATTATTTTATTATTAGCCTTTTATTTAAGTTGTTAACACCATTATGATCCGAACAAAGGGTTTCACTTCGTATTTTATACTGCGTATATTCAAGAATAATTTGCTAGCGGCGGTCTTTCCGTCTAACTATAAATTGAGTGTCTTTAAGGTCGTAGTGAATAGCTTCTTAATAAACTTAATGATTGTATTACTACTTACCATTAGGCAGGATTGCGGTCAAGCACTAGTTAATAATATATGAAAAAAAAAAGATATATGAAAAGGCCTCCTGCTAGCTGCTTCAAAAGGGATGTTTCCTGGGTAAAAAGAAAAGATTCTATTTATTCCGTCATTCAGATTATAGAAAAATATTGGATACGTATAAAAAATGAAAGTGGATATATATCAAATCAATATAAATTTTATAAATATAAAAGGCATCAAAGATCAGGAGTGGTGGCTAGTGACGTCACTCGTTGCTAAAAAGTGTAGCGTGCAGTGACGACACACGAGTTTTCAACGCACTGTGTCGTCTTCATTTTTTGTTTATATAAAAAAAGAAAATACGTGTCTAGTATTTTTCGGAAATCTAACTGACGGACTAATTAGTTTTCTTCTTCTTTTTTCTTTTTTTTTCGGAGTAATTAGTTTTCTATAGTCAAATACCCTATTGTAATTCTCTCGTGGGCCACTCTCCTCCAGTTGGGCCCCGCGGTTTGCTTATCCTCCCATCTTTTTAGTTGTTTCCCCTTATTTATTTTCTTTTTATTTACATGGAATGATTACAGTTCGTAAAATGTAACTATTTATCAATTTGGAACTTTGGATAAAGGTGATGTACGATGCCCGTTCTGAATGATAATTCAGCGGTTTAACTGACAGTAGGATAAGAAAGGCCGTAATCCATGCATATTATACATATCTATTATAACTGCGAAAGTAAATCTGGACTTTAGAAGCATTCATAGGACCTGATGCTTGACTGCCTCTGTGGCGTAGCGGTAGCGAACGCGGCCGTTGCGCAAGAAGGCCCGGGTTCGATCCCCGCACAGTGCAAATATTTGTATGCATGAATATGAATATTTCCACTGGTCTGGTCGTGCCTCAGAAAGCACGTAAAGCCGTTGGTCCCGGTTGCCATACGAACATCTAGTGGCAGTTGTTACGGGTTGTTGGAGCCCTCAAAAGTTTAACAATTGGTCTAACTGCAATGCTTAGATATCGCCTTCGGGTTGTGGAGGTCAGACGGCAGTCGCTTCACGGAAAATATCGAAGTTTAGCCAAAATCAGCAATGAGATTCGTAAAGCGGACCCCTGACTCCAAAGCTAAAAAGCTACGGATGCGACTGGGATTAACGCTGAGATGATGATGATGACATAGGACCTGATGCTTCTAAGGTCGAGAATTCTGTCTGCCTGTTTCTTGTTCAGGCGTAAACGGAAACACGTCAGCAGGGTAATTGCGTAAAACACTATCAGTAACAAAGGGTTTTTAACCGACTTCAAAAAGGAGGAGGTTACTCAATTCGACCGTATATATGTTTTTTTTATGTTTGTTCGCGGATAACTTCGTCGTTTATGAACCGATTTTGATAATTCTTTTTTCTGTTGAAAAGAAGACATTCCCAAGGTGGTCCCATGATAAGGACATCAGGGTTTGATGGTGGAAGACCAGAGAAATCAAGGGGAACTTTCATAAATCGTAGGGGCAGTGCGTTTGTAAGTTTTTTCATTAAGTATTTTAACGTCAGCATCCAGTCTAACCGGATACAGCTGAACAGTACTTTTCACAACTAAAAAGTGTAAAATATTTTTTTTTTTACAAAAAAGACAACCGACTTCCAAAAAACACTACAAAGTAAAAAATAACTAATTTCGGAAGTCGGTGTCAAAAACTAATATACAAAAACCAAAGACACAAAAAAATTATTGTGACAGTTTAACAACATTCATTGCGTTATTTACGTTGTTGAGCAGACACATTTTCGAACATATGGAGCAATGGATTAGCAATAAGCTTCGAAATGATTCCAACTGATAGTAATAGTATGTTACTTAATTAGGGTTCTGAACCAACCGTTATGAATGACAGACCAACCAGCACCCTAACTGTATGACATTATATATCACAATCTTAAACATTTTCTGCGATATTGTTATTCAAACGTTTCATTGTGTTCGATTAAAATAACTGTTCAAAACATAAATAACGCACATGTACCGTGTACATGTGTTGTTACGCAACCACCTACAATTACCTCACTGCACACTGGAGAAGGTCGTAAGCATACCTTTCTTATATACTTACTTAAAAAACAAAATACCCGCAAGCAAAGGCATTCATTGATAATTCAAACAAAAACTTCTGTTCAATTTTCTATGCACCACATTTTTAAGTCATACTCAAGTATGTGATACGTGGACAAATAAATATTGTATGTATACTATTTAATCCAACAAAGGGGAATCCCCCACATTTTTCGCTTTGTTGTCCTGGGGTATTTTCAGACGAGTTCACTTTATCTCGGGATTTGCCTGGGTGGCTGTAAAAAGGATTTCGCTTTTGTCAGACGGCGACCAGTCTGTTTGTGTTGCAGTTTAGTTATGAAACTGTTTATTTTAGTATTTGAATAGGGTTGCTGGGCGTGATTTGAGTAAGCTTATTTTTTTTAAATTCCGTTTTAATGTTGGAACTGCGAAATACTGCTTTTGAAGTCCTTTGTTGAGTCTTTAAATGTCAATCAGTGTTATTGAGTGCTAGATTTTTGAGATTGTAATGATCCCACTGGTTGGATGCCTGCTACTTCTCGGCGAGAGGAAGTGGGCAGTAAAATTTACCAAAACGCGGGTCCAGTGCGGGTTACATGTCTTCTATATTTTTGGTTCTAAAACATGCTTAGTTCCTCACGATATCTTTCTTCACTATTTTGAGAGCAAGGGTGTTGGCGGGACTATAATAATAAACAAATATAATAATAAATATGGTTTATTTCTCTCACTATGTATCAATGTTCCTTACATTAATACATAAGTGTGTAGAGACAATAAAAAACGGATTATAAGTACATATATTTTTATTACATCTTTTCAAAGTAGGTACTCTTCACCAGCCTCTATACAAAGTTTCATGCGTATGATTCAGTTTTCGAAACACTTTTCCCAGTCTGCCGCAGACACCTCGTTTACAGCCTGCTCGAACCCTGGCAGTGCATCATCCAGCGACGAAAATTGTATCCCTCACTATAAGCATCCTTTTTTTGAACGAAGATTAAAACAAGGTAGTGAGCCGAACCGCAACCGTGAGGTATTGCAGTAGTCTTTGACCTTCAATTATCGTGCTGTTGTTTTATCCATCCAAACAACTTTGTTCATCCTTTTTGGGGTATATATGCGCGAATTACGCTATGCAGTAGCAATTTATATTCTTGTTGGCATGCATATTATAATAGCCAATCTGTCGCGGAGAGATTGCCGAGTGTACTTCGCCGAGAGTAAACGTCAGGCTATAACAATATATATGTATACTTATCAGTGGCGAAGGGTTAAATTTGGACAAAGGGAAGCCGGTCCAAAAAAATAAACACTTAAACACTTACCTACTGCAGGATATCTTGGAGGAGGTATTCAGATAAGAATAATATCAAAAGCCCCACCTTCACCATACAAAAAAGGACTGATGATTTGATAACAGTGTCTTTCAAGTATGATAAAAGCGGCTTTGAGAAAAACCTTTTTCGACGTGCATCTCCATACCACACATGCATGCTTGTTAGTAAGTACTAAGTTAAGTACCTATTGTTAGGGAATAAGAGTCAAGAAAAAATAAAATAAAAAATTACAAAAATAATAAAGTGTTAAAAACCGAACCACACAAACACCGATCCAAAACCAACAAAAATATTAAGCAAAAGTAGTGGCGTGGTTTCTTTGTCTCTTTCTAATAGAGGAGAGGAGAGAACTGCAAGCCGCTTGGCAATAGCCTATATTTATCAAGTTTTACCGACGGTTAGCGAGCATTAGAAAGAGATGGTCTGACACGCTCTGTCTCTTTTCACCTCATAGTAAAACGTTGACCGAGGTAAGCTGTAATTCGTCGAGTTGCCTTCAATGTAATGTACGAAAAATTGAAGCGCTGAGTAATTTACGACTATAAAATGAAATGTGATACTTAGGGTATTGCTAAGAATTACTATTTGATTAATAATACTTTGTTAATGAAATAGAATCTAAATACTTTTGTATGAATATGGAACTGATTTTTGAAAGGTAACCCGGTGGGAATCGGCTTGTATGGACTCTTCGCCACTGATACTTATATAAACTTCAACTCACTATAACATAGACGCAATCGCAATTAAATAGACCTAAGCCGAAAGCTGTTAGTTGACCTTCTGATATTTGCTAGATGCTTTTTCGAGAGAATATTTGTTGTAATTACATTTAAAGGCCAATGTAGCAATGCAAAAGTTAAATTAGAAGGCGGCCAGGACTCCCGGGTTCAATCTCCTGCACTTAACAATGATTAATGAAATGGTGTTGGCAATGATTCACTTCAATTTGTAAGTATGTTTTTTTCTGCTGCACAATACAGACGACAGCACATCAAGCTACTAAAATTGTCACATTTATTTTTGGATTTCAACTTTATCACTAAAGTATTAAGGCTCAAGGTTCATTGGGAATATTTGACAGTTGCGGGTAGCTTGACCTGCTGTCAACTACACCGCGAGGGCTGGCTCGAGGTATCACGGGAATAAGTTCCTGGAAGGAATAAGGGGAGGCCTTTCCTTACCAGTTCAATAGTCCAAAATCAAAGTTAAATGTGATTCTTAGAACAAAAATATTAATTTACTAAAGTCTATTATCAAACCGGGTTCTAAATGTAAACATTTTGAATTAATTGAATCGTTTGTTTATCTGTCTTGATAGCCCGAGAGTATTGATACTAGGGATGTAACGGAGGCAGTTATATCAAAAACATTATTCAGTGAAATTTTCATTAAACTTTTTTATTGTAATATTAAACACAAACAGTGAAAAGAAAATTAGCATATTTCTAAATGAACAAGAAATTAAACGAAGTTAATGAAAACCCAAAGGAGCATATTATTAACATTAAAATATGAACAAAAGCTTTGAAACAAATTAAATCAAAGTTGACTCCAAAACTAGCGAAAAATGCACGATAGAGTACAAGTAGCAGGAGTCAGGGAATTCACCCCAATCGCGTAACTCACTATCACCAATTGGAATCATTTTGAAGCATATTGCTAGTCCATTGCTCCATATGTTCGATAAATATGTGTGCTCAACAACGTAAATAACGCAATGAATGTTGTTGAACTATCAAAATGATACCCATTGCTACTGATAGTGCGTTACGCAATTACCCTGCTTTTCATGACAGTCGGCAGGCCGCCCGCCGCCGCTATGGTATGCTTTAATAACCTCCGATTTAAAAGTATCGGAACCGAAGGTATGATAATAATCGGAAGTTCCGACTTAACGGAGTCGGAGTCGTAGCTCCGTAACATCCCTGATTGACACAAATGATTGAGTCGAATCGATTCTCATACTACAATCGACCTTGAGCACCGCGTCTTTGTATTGCCATTGTTATTATTCAAGCTTCGTTTTTAATTAACGTTTTACTTATCTAACGTCATCGTTTCGGTTGTAGGTTCGAACCTCGACTTTTTTTTTATTAATTATAAACTAGCGCTTGACTGCATTCCCGCCTGATGGTAAGCAGTGATGCGATCGTTGATGGTAAAGCGCGCTAGTTTATTAAGAGCCTATTCACTCAGGAAAACTGAGCAAATAGGAAGGAAGACGGCAGTTGAGCGAGGTGATGCAATGTTAAACCCAACAACATCACCAACGATGCTGCGCCAAAGGGAAATTGATCTGAAGACCCTCCACTACCAAACTCCCAACACAACAGCATTAGGCGCATCGTACCCGGCACTCATCGCAACACAACTGAGATTCAGACCTGTCCTCCGTACGGCTTCACCAGACATCATGCCGGAACACGACAAATCGCTTGGCGGCAAGGCTTTGTCTGGTGGGTGGTAACTTATGCCGGCGACCGATGTTATGGCCTACCACCGAGAAACGACACGCGCTTAACTTTGTATAAATTATATTATCACTGCTCTCAATATGGCAAAAGAAGACAACATCGTGAGGAATTCGACATGTTCTAGAAAAATATGAAGTGTTATATTTACCAATACCCGTTTTGGCCGCAAGGAGGAGGAGGAGAACGCCAGTGCTGTAGAGTGGATCTTTCGTAATATGTACATAATTCAAGCAAGAAGCGTATTGTCATGCTTTCCAACTTTCACCTGAAACAAGAACAAGAAAGTTGGATTAGCCATAATAAAAAAGCTATTTTAGTGTAGAGAAGCAGAAGACGGCTTTCTCGGTGGTAGGGCATAACACCGGCCGCCGGCAGAAGTTACCACCCACCAGACAAAGTCTTGCCGCTAAGCGATTTGTCGTGTTCCGGCATGATGTCTGGTGAAGCCGTACGGAGGACGGGTCTGAGCAGTTGTGTTGCGATGTGTGCCGGGTACGATGTGCCTAATGTTGTTGTATTGGGAGTTTGGTCGTGGAGGGTGTTCAGATCAATCACCCTTTGGTGCAGCATCATTGGTCGTGTTGTTGGGTTTAACATTGCATCACCTCGCTCAACTGCCGTCTTCCTTCCTATTCGCTCGGTTTTTCTGAATGAATAGGCTCTTAATAAACTAGCGCGCTTTACCATCAACGATCACATATTACCATCAGGCGGGATTGCGGTCAAGCGCTAGTTTATAATTATTAAAAAAAAAAAGATTAATACCTTAAAAGTATTAAATGTAATGTTAAAGAACTTTCATTCTACGGCTCATAAAGAAGGTATATTTCTGCAGCCATTTCTCATTTTCCCACCCTTTTACCTACAACAAAAGAACTGTTGTATGGATTCTGATGGCACTCATGTAGGTACCGTCGGAGGAGCGAGGCCGCGGGAAAATAGCGAACAATTTATTACATAGAATTTAGTTCTTGTTCACTTTTAAAAGCCAAGGTCAAACCTTACACGAGATTCGAAATAAAGCTTATGTTTACCTTTTTTAAGTCACTTTTAGTTGACAAGGCCTCCGAATCAGGAGACATAACGTTGAAGGAAACCGATCTTAACACACATAACTCGAACGATTGTTAAAAGTATCTAAGTAATCGTAAATTTTTTGTGTAATGTATATATGTTATCAAATTAAATTTTATCAAACTGGCAAACTTTTATTTGCAAAAAACATTTTATCTAAAGTTGTTTTTTTAACTGTTATTAAAAAAAGGTTTCTTTAAAAAAATCCAGTCAAACATATTCTTTTATGCTGTAAAAAATATTAGCAGACATTTGAATGTGTGTTGTGTGATTTTCTAAACATTTAAGTACGTACCAAAGTTTTCAAATCACTTGGAATTTTGTTATGGCTTTTAACACATGCAGGCTAAACAGCTTCTACTATATATGTACATAATATTATTTAGTTACTCTTAGCTAGTCATTTTATATGATCCTCTGAGAATGTCGTCTGCTTTGAGAGTGTACATCTGCCATATTAAATAAGTTTCTATGCTCTTTAACAAACATGCATTATTTGTAGGTATAGAGAGGCCTGTGGTTAAAACAAGATCTTTAAATATTGACTTGGAAGATTCATTAGCACCTTCATTGCGTAACATACTTTTACAATCAATTGGAATCATTTTGAAGCATATTGCTAATCCATTGCTCCATAGGTTCGCTAACTATGTCTGCTCAACAATGTAAATAACGCAATGAATGATTTCGAACTAAAAAAATGAAACCCATTGCTACTGATAATGTGTTACGCAACTACTCTCTGCTGGTTGAAACTGGTTTATGCTGGTTTTATGTTTTGACTAATAGTCATATAATTTACTAGTAGTAAAAAAAACATATATTAGTGACATAATTTTTACTATTAGTTAATTTTTAACAATTGATTAAGTTTCATTATGGAGTACTAAGGTGCAGAAATAATATTATCCTTAAATTCTCTTGTTAGGAACCCTAGTGAACAAAGCACTGGATTTTAAATCTGAAAGATGAGGTTTCAGTTTATATTATGAATAAAATTCAAAGGCAGTATTTAGGACTTTGTCGGTTGAAAATTGATTGTTGTTAAAAGATGATGTTTAAGCTATTCTACCTAATGTCTCGTGAAGGTCCTAGTCTACGGTCTCAGTAGATTAGAATGTATTGATCGTTTTCGAACGTTTTTCACAAAAAAGAGCGAAGAGCAAATGGAAAAGTTTTAATTGCAAACGCGTCAATAGTGACAAAAGTAAATGAATTCAAATTTGAAGAATTGTAAATTGCGAAAGTTATGAATACTTTATTTTATTTTTAGCTACTAAAAGTTTGAATAAAAATACTGGCTACAAAAAAGGCATTTTTACGCGGCCATTAAAATAACGCAAAAAAACTTTTAAAAAGAAATTCTTTTATGCGATTCTATCCGTCAACGCGCCGGGCCTTTTAAAAGTTTGTAAGGAAAATGTGAATAAGGGAACATTCCCGAGTTATTGGCGGAATCACAGTTTGATAAATAGCATTTGTTGTTGAATTGCTTATTTAAAGGAGCGCACATTGATTACCTTGGATGAGCAAATTCTTCACGGTAATCCAAAGATGTGTTAAATTGTAATTAAAATTTTTACCAATCCTGATTTCTTTTCAGAGTTTAATATTTTTGTCTGATTTTCGTGGTAGAGTTATAACAGCTGCACGGATCTAATCAGTTCGTGGACCATCTTTAAGTATACCGAGATTTCTCCACCAAATTAAGCCGTGGGTTCCGAGTGACTTAAGTGTATTTTTGGATCTCTAACAGCCTTTACAAGTCGTCAGAATTCTGAAATTCTTACATTGGTAAGACTAGGATATCCTAGGTTATATTAGGGTATTGTATTATCCAGTATCTACGTAGGTTACTTAGGAAGAAGGAGGTTCTGAGAGTACTGTGTCACCTGGACGTGAATAAGGCTAGTGGTCCAGATGGTATACCAGCGATTGTTCTTAAAGCATGTGCGCCCGAGTTGTCTACTGTATTAATACCCTTGTATCGCCTCTCATTTAAGACTAGTATAGTGCCCCAGTCCTGGAAGCTTGCCAACGTGCAGCCCGTGCCCAAAAAGGTTAATAATGCCAATCCTACCAACTAGCGTGCTAAGAACTCACGCCTCTGGTCATACCTGGAAGGTAACGATCGCAGTGACCGAAAGTACGGGTTTCGCCGCAATCGGTCAACTGGGGACCTATGAGTGTATACCATTCACTTGTTGAGGCGAAGCCCTCGAGAGGAATGGCGAAGCGATTGCCGTCTCCCTAAATGACTCGAAGGCCTTCGACCTGGTTTGGCACGGTGTAGAGTTATATAGATGGCTCTATATAAAAACGACTAATAAAATCAGACTTACTCTTTTTCTTTCTCTTTGACATTTTTTATTTTATACGAGTGTCGATAAATGTGTATGTCAAAACATCATTTTTGGGCTCCCGACCAAGTTTTAATTCTCTACCGTTCTGGTGCAGAACAGCACCACGTTTTTAGAACTGTTGTTGACAGAAAACTTACTGCAAGAAATGCCAGTCTGCCTAGAACTGAACCCCTTCCAAGTTCATGTCTATACGCCAACTATTTTGATAAGCATAAATGATGGACATTTAATTACCGTCTACCTGTCAATTTTATTTATTTATTAACTTCGAAAGCAAAGTGCCTGTCAGTGTTTGTACGGTCCACAAATTAGTATGGGCGTGAGCTTGGCTGTCTGTTTTGTAATTTTATCATTCTGAACTGGGGAACGTCCAGTGTTCTGTCGTACTCTGATAAATCAATAGTTGTAAAATAAATCACCGTAAAAAGGTAGGTGACGAAGCTTAGAGTGAGCTATCAATAGTGCAAAATACAGCTCACTTCACCCATCTTATAACGATGAGATTTTTACAGATTACTAGCTGACCGGCAAACGTTGTTTTGCCATATAAATAATAGATTAAATTACTAAAATGGCTATTAAAAAATAAGGGTTGATCGTAGAAGGGTGAAAATTGGGGATTGTATGTATTTTTGTATTTTGTATCATAAAAAAATAGAAATTAAAAATTTTGTCTAAAAAATAAAAAAAAAATTTAGGGGTGGACTACCCCTAACATTTAGGGGGATGAAAAATAGATGTTGGCCGATTCTCATAGATACCGGTTAAGCACAAAAAATTTCATCAAAATCGGTCGAGCCGTGTCGGAGGAGTTTAAAGCCGAACACCGTGACACGAGAATTTTATATATTAGATATAGATTGTATTATGGTGTATAAGCACACAAAAGATACTTACACTTTTACCTTATCTTTTATTTTCTTTTGCTCGACCTCTGCTACTTTTTATTTTCGGGAAAAGAGCACGTATTGAACAAAAACTACATTAATAAAATAATATGTGATCAGGTATCTCTCCACAACTGTACTGTCATCTGCATACTCATAGATACCGGGCATCAGCAGATCGTTAATATGCAGCAGGAACAGAGTTGCAGAGAGAACAGACCCCTGAGGAACACCAGCATTAGTCGACATGGGCTCAGATGAGCATCCGTCGACTACAACTCGGGGTTCCGTTCAGTCAGGAAGTCTTTTACCCAGCCAGTCAGGCTAGGGGAAATGCCGTACGCTGGAAGCTTACTCAAAAGGCCAGCGTGCCAATTATAATATATTAATTCCGTTTGTATTTTTTTCAATTGCAGATTCAGAATTTCAATCACAATTGTAGATGAATTGTGATTGTGTATCTTATACTGATGTAAGTTCCTTTTTGCAGCACTGCCCTGAAGCAGCATTGGTATCAGCGAGGGTGTTGGCGGCTGAAGGGGCCCCAGCCACACGTTCTGCATCAGGAGTGGAGCGGCGACCCTCGGTACCCAGGCCACCGTTGTGCAAGAGGGGTTCAGGTTCCCTACTCTCAGGATCACCACCTACATCCAGGTAAGTTAGTAGTTAGAACATACTAGGCTTTGGAATGAGCAAATATGTAATAATAATAACGTCATTGGAAGGAGTTTTCTTTAAAAGATCTCGTTTAGCTTTTAAACCATAAGCCTTCTACATTTATACTAGTAATTTATGTTGTACATAATAAAGTTTTCTATTCTTTGAAATTAAAAAAAAAAACAGAATAGAGCTGTTGCTTTGTATGTTTGAATCAAAAGTCATTTATACAAATTATGCTAAAAATAAGCACTTAATTAACGACAAAATTACATAAGACAGTCCCCCCAAAACGACAGCCTGTCTCCTTTTCCTAGCGTTTTAGCTGGGAAGAAGAAGAGGCGGAACAAAATCCCCAGCAGCACAGCTGACCGTTAAGTTAAAAAAAAAAAAAAATCGGTTGTCTTTAAAGTCGGTTCAGTGACGATAGTTGAACGTGATAACAACATAAGAAAGTACTTAATGGAATGGTTGCATTTTTAAATTCTTTATCGCCGCAATTATCGTTGCTATTAACAATTGACACCACATTCACTTTTCAGTGCACTTCATACTTGACGAAAACATGTACATAAATGTATTATTATAAAGCAGCAGTCCACGCGGACGCATAGCAGTGATGCGATCGTTGATAGTAAAGCGCGCTAGTTTATTAAGAGCCTATTCATTCAGAAAAACTGAGCAAATAGGAAGGAAGATGGCAGTTGAGCGAGGTGATGCATTGTTAAACCCAACAACACGACCGACGATACTGCGCCAAAGGGAGATTGATCTGAAGACCCTCCACGACCAAACTCCCAACACAACAACATTAGGCGCATCGTACCCGGCACACATCGCAACACAACTGCTCAGACCCGTCCTCCGTACGGTTTCACCAGACATCGCTTGGCGGCAAGGCTTTGTCTGGTGGGTGGTAACTTCTGCTGCCGGCCAATGTTATGGCCTACCTATAAGTTTCGATCCCGTGGGAATGTCGGGTTAAAGAGTATCGTATGTATTATATCTGGTTATAAACGAACTGTGTGCCAAATTTCATCCATATCCGTTTAGTAGTTTTTGCATGAAGTAGTAACATACATCCATCCACACATTCACAATAATAGTAGGATTTTATTACTTTATTATATTAAGTATCGTTATATTTTTAGCGAAGATACTTTTCCTTGTTCATGATAAGAACAAGCAAGTTAGAACGCGGGTTCATCATCATCAACCTTTTTATCGTCCCACTGCTGGGCACAGGTCTCCTCTCATACAGAGAAGGATTGAGCGTAATCACCACGCATGCTCAATGCGGGTTGGCGATTTCAGACGTATAAAGTCCAGGTTTCCTCAAGATGTTTTCCTTTACCTTCAGTCAATGGCGTCCAAGATATACTTAAAAAATACATATAACTTTAGAAAAGTTACACTGATACTTGCCTGACCTGGAATCGAACCCGCGCACTCATACTTGAGAGGCTGGTGTTTTAACCACTAGGTCTCTACGACTTCGACTTCGACACGAACGCGGGTTAATATTTTTCATTACTCAATTTAGATTTAACCGAAAGCTCAAAGTTTTCCCTAATAAGTACAATTTTGCGGCCTTTGTATACGTATATATGTTATTCATAGCCTCGGAGTTTTCACTAACAAGACTACTAGTAGCATATCGTCGACAAAGCCAGTCAGGTTCACATACCAATCTCATTAAATTTCATAGAAAACAACCCTCCGAAAGGTATAACCGCGTAGCTATTATAACTAAAACACTCGTAGCCTCGTAGACTCGTAGCTCACTAACGAAACTACGTCGTAGAACTTCGTAACCAAACACACACATTTCTATACGTATTATAAACTAGCTTTTGTACGCGACTACGGTAGCGTAAGAAACTTGATTGTCAAATTCTATAATAGAATATAAAAATCAAGTTTCTAATATAATTCAATTATGATTCAATAGACACGTGGCGCCATTTATTATCATACTAACGTTATTGTTGTATTGAAAATAGCACTTTTTTACCCTATATCCGTTCTTGTATACTCCATAACCTCCAAAATATTAAGCTTGGAGTACAGGCGTACACTGCTTATGTTTGTGATGTTTAATTGTTTGGAGCTTGCAAATGAAATATGTTATGTGGTACCTAGAATTGCAAGTAGGCGTGACCTAGCAACCCGCTTGTTCTACACAGAGCAATATAGAACAAATGCTGGGGAGAGGGCTCCACTTCGCTGATTTTTGGAAATTTACAATTCCTATTTTGCAAATCTGGATATTTTCGCTCTTAACCAGAGCGAGTTCAAAAAAATGGCTATTGATTTACTTTCCGGTAATCCCTAACTCTTACTGTTTCTTGCTGATGTTCGGTGTGACGTGATTGTGCCCATAGACCATATCTGGTCGGGGCACGCTCTCTTGAATTGGTTTGTGTGATTTTTAGGGTTTAGTTTTAGTTTTATCATTCGTTACTTTCTCACTGTCTCCTTCTGTATACGTCCGTTTCCTTATGTCTAATACAATCAATATGATTCCGTGGACATTGGTGTGGGTTATATGTTTGTTTACTGTGTTATACCTTACCTAGATTGTTAATATTGTAACATGTAACTGTTTTTTGTCACAAATAAAAAAACAAAAAACGATTAAGCAAAAATTCAGAATGATCGGTTCAGCTCAAAAGGAAATTAAGAGCCTATTCACTCTAGCCTTGAAGACACTTAAATTGTAGTCCGACGGAAACACCACCGCTGGCTAATTGTTCCAATCCAATCTCGATGTACGCGGTATAAAAGACGAGGCGAAACGCTCTACCCGGACGTACGACGGGTCGTCCGATGATGGAACGAAGAAGGGGGAATTAGGTCATGCAGTTCCCTCATGCACTCTCCAAAATGCATTCTATAGAACACTGACAGGCTGGCTACTCGCGTGTGCTTGAACTAAATCTGGGTAGCCAATTAGCCTCTGCGCACGCCTCTCCACCGAATCAAACAGTTGCTATGTGACATTTTGCAGCACCAGCCAAAATATGGCTGCAGTACTCCACATACGAACGGACCTGTGCTTTGTATAACATTAGAAGTTGTCCTGGTGTAAAGTACCGCCAGACTTTTGCCATAACGCCAAATTTCCTAGCAGCGCCTTGGCTTTGGACTCTTAATGAACCGCACGAAGATCAAGTACTAGGAAATCTCAACTCTCAAAAGCTGAAGGCCGTCTGTTCACTCCAAGGATACATTTCGAAAAGTAGGAGCCAAGCTGAAAGTAGTGTCAGTTAGCATTTCTAATATTACAATTAGTCGTTTTAGAAGAGTCTTTAAAACTGCGCGATAGATTTTAATGCCGTTTTCAATACATCTTATACAATTTATTCCGGCAAACTTATGTATATAATGCATTCCTATTATAAAAATAAATAAAAAAGCCTATATTTCTCTCAAAACAGTTAAGTGTTACATAGTTTGTTAGTAGTTTAATATTTAAAGTTTTGTTAGTATGTATTTATATATTTACAGTATTTATCTAATAAATATATAAGAAACTCGTATTATTTGTCTGCAAGAACCCTTTTGCAGGTAAAGGCCTCCTCCAAATTGTGCCAAACTTCTCTGGAGTATGCAGTTAGCATCCATTTTGGTCCTGCTACATGTTTTATCTCGTCATCCTATCTTTTATGAGGTCTTCCTTTTTTTCTTTTGCCTGCCGGACCTCTCCACGCTGTGACACATTTTGTCCATCTCTGGTCTTGAACGCGAAGCAAGAGCGTATCGGCAGTAAACATACTTATAAACTTTGTATGAGTATTCATGCAGACTAGCAGAAAGTTCTGTATACTCCTAGTTCTCTAAAAGTTTACCTATCTTACTTGAATGTGTTGCACGTGCGAAGTTTTAACATGGTTAGTTTTTCAAGCTAGATTGAAAAGTTAGTTCGTGAACATTTTACGCGGGATGATGCAGAAAGTAATTTTCACACTTCGTATGGAGGTTGCCTCATGCGGCTAAACTTTAAAAGGAAAAATGTGTAGCATTGTTGTTTAATAATTGTACAGGATTCGTATTAACTCAGTGTACTATAATATTTCTCCAGATTATTTTGGACTAGTACGCTGTACGTCGAATCATGCCTTAATAATACCTTGCACAATCTTCTATGATGACTTCCGTGCTTCGGAAAGCACTTTATTGGTCCCGGCGAAGATTCGCAGAAGTCTTTCGAAGTCGATACCGTCGTTAGAAGTCTTACTGCCACTCTTACCAAGGGATATCTTATTACCCAGTAACTGGGTTGTGGAGGTCAGATAGGCAGTTGATCCATGTGAAATACTTTTATTCAGCTGGATCCGGTTAGACTGGAAGCTGACCCAACTTTGCCTGGGAAAAGGCTAGGCAGATGATGAATCTTGTGTTTTTTTACAATTATATACTATTGCTTGACTACAATCCCGCCTGATGGTAAGCAGTGATGCAATCGTTGATGGTAAAGTGCGTTAGATTTTTAAGAGCGTGGAGGTATGAAGGATCAGCGTGTAAAGCTTACTCATCTTCCATCGAAAAGGGAGGATCCTCTGACCAGACTGGGATTGTCTGGCGGGCCTCTTTGCACGCCTCTCCACTGAATCCAAAGTGGCCAGGTGACACTTAGCAGCACCAGCCCAAATATGGCTGCAGTACTCCACAGACCCGTTCTCCGTGCGGCATGTACTAAAACAAAAGATTCGCAGACATGTAATATTTAACAACCCGCACTGGGGACTCCCCTTGGGAAGAAGCTAGACGTGTAAAACTGCGTACACATAAAGTTAATAAGCAAACATTTGGTATGCATATATTTTGAAAAGACAACTTGACATTTATTAATTACGGGGTTGCTCAAACAACTTTGCTTATTCCTTAGAGAATTGTAATCATATTCATGTATAGTAGATTAAAGTCAAACTGACTAGCAACTGTTTAACTAATTACATTATAAAAACCGGCCTAGGGCGAGTTGGATTCCCGCACGAAGGGTTCTTTACCAATATTTTTAAAAACCGCAAAAAAAATCACGTTTGTTGTATGAGAGTCCCCCTTAAATATTTTATTTTTCTATTTTTATTATTTGTTGTAATATCGGCAACAGAAATACATAATCTCTGAAAATTTCAACTGTCTACCTATTGCGGTTTATGAGATACAGCCTGGTGACAGACGGACGGGCGGACAGACGGACAGCGAAGTCTCATGAATGGGGTTCCGTTTTACCTTTAAGGTAGGAACCCTAAAAAGCACGAGCCTGCACTATACAAGCGTAACTATACGACTTTTAAACGAGAAATAGCAAACTTGTATTTTAATACAAAATATTTTATTATTTATCTGGATTTCTGCCCTAGTATGAATCGTTTATCATACGACGATGTTGGAAAATTAGGAAAATTAGACGAATCCATATCTCGATTCAGGTTGCTTGAAAGCATCAACAATTTATGACCATACAATATTTCATAGGATACAATAGGTGCTGCGTACCACTTTGTATACTTATTGTAAGAGCGAAGAGCGATGGTTGCTCTAAACGGCTGCCATGAAAAGTATGTTAGCAGCTACGGGTCATCATGAGCAAGCAAGCCGGGGCCCGTGCCAATTCCAGCGTAGCAGACAGATGCTCCACCGCAACTTGGCGGTGAATGAGACGCGAAGCATCTAAGTATTATCTTCATCCGAAAGTGGTGTACTGAGGCAAAATTAGCCTTCTCCTTCTTCAGCCTATTGAGGTCCACTGCTGGACAAAGGCTTCCCCAAGGCTATCTACAATGACCGGTTTTGTGCTGCCCGCTTCCATCAAAAAACTGCAAAAATTATATCTCAAAATTTCTGGCAAGAATGGACTATGAAAGCACGGAGAAGTTCCTTAATACTTGAACGCAAAACACACACACACATTCATCACACAAACACACAAAGGTTGATTTGGACCAGTCGAGCAAGTGCTCTCTGTCCCCACTTTGACAGATTTCCACAATTCGAACGGTGTGGGAGAGTTCCTTTCTAGTGGACTATATCACAGGTACAAATATAATATGGATGGCAGCGGGAGTGATATGAGGACTTCGTTCGATTGATCTAAGCCCACCTTAACTCACTCATACATCACACATCCACACAATCACAATACACGGTACACCACAAAATTACAAAATACTAAATAAACACACTAAATAAGTTGATAGGTTGTATATATATATATTTTTTTTTTTTTATTTTGTGAGATTTGTCTGGAAGAACTACCTATTTTTGACACATCAAATTAATACCGACCGATGCTATGTATGAACCTATCTAATAATGTTGTTAGACGAAGGAGACTAGTCTCCACGACACAGGGAATCCTAGTGTGGAGGCTAGTGCTATTTAAATATTGTAATGATTTTCTGAACAATAAAGTTTTATTATTATTATTATTTTTTTATCGGCTTCTCGCGACCTTCACCAGGTCATCGGTACACCTTGTTGGGAGCCTCCCTACGTTGTGTCTTCCGGTATGTGGCTGCCACTCCAGAACCTTACTGCCCCATCGGCTATCGGTTCTACGAGCAATGTGCCCTGCCCACTGCCTCTTAAGTTTAGCGACTCGAAGAGCTATGTCGGTGACTTTGGTTCTTCTGCGGATCTCCTCATTTCTGATTCGAATTAGCCTTAGGCCTACTCTAAATTTGCCTCAATAAACAAATTATTCATAAAAAGTCGTGCTGGCCTAGTGGTTAAAATACCAGCCTCTCAATTATGAGTCTGCAGGTTCTATTCCAGGTCAGGCAAGTACCAATTTAACATTTCTAAAGATATATGTACCTTATTAGTATATCTTGGACACCAATGACTGATTATAAAAAGGTGAAGGAAAACATCTTGAGGAAACCTGGACTTTAAGTCTGAAATCGCCAACCCGCATTGATCAAGTGTGGTGATTACGCTCAATCCTTCTCTGTATGAGAGGCGACCTATGCTCTGCAGTGAGACGTTAAAAAAAAAGGTTAAAGATGATGATTATGAAACAAATTGTTGTTTATCTCTCCAATATCCGAGAAAACCGAACCCCAAGACAATCACTGCAACTGTCAATTTATATAATAAACAACAGCTGATTGGGTCCAAAACAAACAACAATTTTCCATGTTTAATATTATAATATGTTTATTCGTTTATATTTGACGTTCGGCTCAGATTAGGAAGAATTAAGCAGAATTAAATTGTCGCCGAGAGGACGAGTCATGGCCCTCGGAAAAATACGTCACGACTATATTTCCTGGCTTAGTTTTAGGGCTGCCAGGAATGAAAATAACATCGGATATAATTGAAATACTTTATTCTTTAACGGACCTACATTTACCGTCCACCTATACCCTTTTTATTAAATAGATACTACCTTTCCGCCCGCGTGGGATTCTTATATATCGCGCGTTTTAAATTCCTCAATTTCGGGGATTAATTATCGTATCATTTAGCTTCTAAGTTTACATGGGCATAATCATTGGCACCATATTACCTTGTTTTAAACGACACACAGCGCTCAATCAATCACTAAACTGGTATGAAGCTAACAATATTTTTTGTTTTCCCACGGGAATATCAATTTTTCCGGGATAAAAAGTACCCTATTTTTTAATCCGGACTTCAAAGCAATCGGTTCAGTAGTTACGGTGTGAAAGCGGAACAAACAAACAAACAAACTCACTTTCCGATTTATAATATTAGTAAGGTTTTCGTTCTTAAACAACTCGATATTATAATAATATCTATAAGAAGCACAAATAAGGTAATTCATTACGATAACAAAGCTGCTATTTGTTATATTACGCATTTCAAATTTACTTTAACTTAATGTGGAATATGTATGTTTTAAAATATAAAATCAGTTAAAATAATGGACTAGGTATAACAAAAAACGAGTCGTTTTGCTTACCAATATGATAGCATTTTTATTGCCAAATTGGGCATTGTTCGAAAGAGAGAGCCTGGCGCCTAGAACCTACCGAGGCACCTGCCTTTCCGCCCCGCCCAGAGCCGAAAAGGGCATTTGATGATTCTCTGTCTAAAAAAGGAGGGTCTACTTTGCAAAGCTTCATATAACATTACTTTTTGTTTATGCAAAACCCGAAAGACGTGGCCAGTATTTTTAAGTAAAGAATCCTACATGGATTTTCGTAAGTACATAACTTCAAAAAGATATTATGAAAACCCACAAAGTTATGAGCTATTCTACTTGGTTGTCCCAACAAAAATGTGGTCACAGCTCTGCACGGGCGGGCGACCGCGGTACGTTGACCTCTGGCGTCAGCTGTTGCGCGCGCGAGTACTATGATCTATCGTAAAGCTGCGTGGCCGCGCTCGGAAATCACACTGCAACAATTTCTAAATGTATTTGTGAATAAATATGACATGGTGTAAAAATTATTGGAATCGATTCAGTTGCTTATTCTGAACAAACTGTATCCAGGTTTCGCATAAACAAAAAATAACGTTGTGTATTAGGTGTTGCTTACTTATTAGTAAAGATACAAGAGCTTGCATTTTGGAAATCAGTTCAAGTTCAAGTTCTTTATTTCATAACAAATAAATACATTTGTGTTGAAATGTTTACATTAGGAATACAAATAAAAAAAGACGTGTGGCACTCGGGGACTGCCGCGGTAAAGCTATTGCATAGCATTTTGTATCAATTTATGCAATTATAATTATTTATTTATTTTATTTATGCAGTATTTCTTTTTCTTTGATATTAATTCAAGTTACACTTTTTGAGCGTGGTGACCGATAAGAAAACAAATTTTTCTTTTATTAAATAAATAAAAAGTTAATATTATTTAAAATATTTTTATTATTTTACAATACATGTGGGTTTTATTACCTTACAGTAGCTGTTGGTTATTCAGGAATATTTATCATTGAAACTATAGGTTTATGATAACTGAAATAAGAAACATAAGTTTGTGACTTAATATCCTCTAAATACCTAGAAACTACTGCGTCAATGGTGGTCCCTTATTTTGTTGTGGACTCTTGTGGATCATTATTCATTTTCGAATTCAATGTTTTTGATAGAAAAGTTGTCAACCGCTCTGATTTTTTATCTTGAGGAAACCTGGGCTTTATACGTCTGAAATCGCCAACCCGCATTGAGCAAGCGTGGTGATTACGCTCAATCCTTCTCTGTATGAGAGGAGATCTGTGCCCAGCAGTGGGACGATAAAAAGGTTGTTTATGATGAACGGCGTCGGTGTCGAATTGTTTGTTATCAATTTAATATTTTCGAGCTGATCTTTAGTAACATAATCACTTCTGATTGCGTTAACATCTGACCGTAGAATTAATAAATCCTTCATCAACTTCTTTACGTACGTTCTACGTAGTCAAAGCAAACTGGTGGCAATTTGTGAAGGTCATATGCCACAAAAACTGGGATTGTTCGGGATCCGTGATTTTAAACACCGTAATCGTATAAGTATTTTAGGTCTTTCTGCTTTTTGTTCTTAAGCCTCGATACATGTTTTTGTCTTGTCTTCGTAGAAACAAACAATAACTTTTTTGCCTCATCAATGTCTTCCTCAGAAAAAGCCGACGAGCATATTTTTATTAAACTTTCGTTGTTTCGTTTCGGAGATAACAATATTACAACTCGTACACTTAAATGTACTCGTATTAACATTGTTCACCGACATCTTTCTGTAATATTTTATTTAATAAAAACTTCAACTTCAACTCTTGATCTGGTCCCTGTGGATAGATACCACAATTTTGCCAATAACACGTGTAACAAATTATAGAAATTCTTTAAAAAAATATTTCACAATAATGGCGGATATCGCCAATCACAGTTGAAAAAACGGCCGCGTGAGCACTTTTTACTCTATAAAATCACGCGCTTTTATTTAGTAAACAACACTATAAATAATTTAAAAGTCCAATGAAAAATTAGCGTGACATTCATCTTAGCTTTTCCGTTAAAAAAAAAGCTATTTTATAAAAACACTACTAAATTAATTTGAATAAAAGTACTTAATAATTAATTATATGAAAAGTTTTTAAGGTAGCCATGACAACGTCGATGACGTCAATGACATATCTCTATAGAAGACCTATTTCAGAGAGAAAATTAATCGCAAGTTTAGCACATCGCGACTATCAGTAACATGGCAAGTGTGTAGAACTGAGTTCGCGCCCCGCAATATGCATGCTCTTTTTGAAAATCTATAAATTGTTTTCAAAAGATGTAGTCGCACGCACACAAACATACCGTGCCGAAGACTGCCGAACTGAAACGACGTTAGACGATGTACGGCCTTCAAGCCACACCTCCGTGCCCGTCGGAGTGGGGAGCGTGAGGTTTTTTCGTTACGGAATTTCTGGATTCGGTCCCCGCGCTCAAGGCCCGCGATAGAAGCTATGCAATAGCTTAAAAAGCAACATAAATATTAGAATATAAGCAATCTCAAAGTGCAGTATTTATACATAGCAAACAAAGTCATTCTATATAGCAATTTATTACTGTGTGATTTGTCCGTATATATTAATGTAAAAAAAGAAAAGAAAAATACACAACAATGTCAAACAAAGAGTACACACAAATATAGTTTCATGTCAACATAATATTAATCTAAGCTTTTGTCAAGTACAAAATTCGTCAACACTGTAATAGGCTTTGTTGATTAACAAATCTCTGAGTTTACTTTTGAATATGTTCACATTCTGAATATTCTTCAATTCTGTTGGTAATTTGTTAAACAGATTGACCGACTGCACAAGTGACGAATGATCAACAACATTAAGCTTTGCCTGCACAAAAGTAGTAAGATCTTTTCTACGAGTGACAACTCTATTTTTTCTTTCATTATCTGTTTCAAACTCGTTTAAGTTTTTGATTAAATGAGTAAGAAGAACCAAAACATAAAGACATGGTACTGTCAAAATTCTAAACCTAATAAACAACTCCCTACATGATTCTGTCTGGTTTAAACGAAGCATGGTTCATAATGCTCGCTTTTGTATAGTAAAGGCTGCCTTAACATTGTACCTATAGCTGTTTCCCCAAAATTTAATACTATATCTAAGTTTAGATTCAACCAGAGCAAAATAGACAGCGCGAAGTTGGGAAATAGATAGCGTATCCCTCAGAGATCTGATAGCATAACAGGCACTACTTATTGTGCCCGTAATTGAATTAAGTTCTGGCTTCCAATTAAGTAAGGAATCAATTTGTATCCCCAAAAATTTTACAGTCTCTACTACATCAATTGGCCTACCCAAAAATCCTACGTTTACAAGAGCCTTGTTTCTAACTGTTGATCTAAACATCATACACTTCGTCTTATTAACGTTTAATTTAAGATTATTGATAGAAAACCAGGTTTCACAAGCGGCTATTAATAAATTTAATTTACGTTGTAAGGACTCCATATCATCAGCAGCTATAACTGCACTAGTATCGTCAGCGAATATTATCAAGTCAGCATATAATATAATAAAGAAAAGGGGGCCTAAAACCGAACTCTGCGGAACGCCTCTAGTTACAGCAAGTAACTTCGACTTATGTATTTCTTCCACACCATCGTGAATTGATTTAATTTCGACGTACTGTTTCCTATTGGCCAAATAAGAACTAAAAAGTTTTAAAACATTTTCCCTTATACCGTAATGCTCCAACTTATCCACCAGAATGCAATGTTCTACGGTATCAAACGCGGAACTTAGGTCTAGGAATAAGCCAGCAACTTTAAGTTTATTGTTCAGCTGTTTTACTACGTTATTAACTAACGAGTCTATTGCATCCAGTGTGCCTTTACTTTTTTGGTATCCAAACTGATTACCATCTATTATTTTTTGACTACTTAAATGTCTTACTAGCCTAGATTTGATTACTTTTTCAAAAAGTTTGGATAGAACGGGTAATAATGAAATGGGCCTGTAATTGCCTGGATCTGTTTTAACACCTTTCTTAAATAGGGGTAGGACTCTAGCTAACTTAAATTGGTTAGGAAAATAGCCTTCATTGACACAGTTATTAATTATTTCAGATATTGGGTATGCCAGAATATCTATGTTTTCTTTGATTACGCTTAGTGGTATTTCATCATGTCCATATGACCTTTTATTCTCCATACCATTTACCATTTTATAAATTTCTATCGGTGTGACGGGATCAAAAGTCATGGATTTATCAACACTGGCTATATTTTCAATGAGATGCTGTTTAGCCAGTTCTGGATTCCCAATATTTACACCAATGTTGTTATTAAATTTTTCCGCAAAAATGTTTGCAATTTCTTTAGGGTTACAAATTATTTTATTATTATGTTTTAGTATTATATTTTTATTTTCTAAATCCTTGTCAAATTTATTTCGAGTTTTATTGTCGTCCTCCGTGGCGCAGCGGTCAACAGGCCTGCCTGTGACGTGGAGGCCCCGGGTTCGATCCCCGGCCAGGTCATGATAGAAAATAATCTTTTCCTGATTGATTGATGTATCTATTATAAATATAGTATCGTTGAGTGAGTATCCCATAACACAAGTCTCGAACTTACTTTGGGGCTAGCTCAATCTGTGTGATTTGTCCGTATATATTTATTTATTGTGTATGTCGTGCCTTTGTATATATGAGTCTACTCTGTGTAGTGCTGATGTTTGGTCAAATTTGAATAAATTAATATCATATCATGCGTATGCGAGCGCGCGTTTAAGTGTATTTAGGTTGTGTGCGTGTGTGGTGTGGTAAGGTGTGCTGAGATTTAATTACGAAAATTTGAAATATGATACTTCGCAATCTATACAAGTAAGTTAAAAGCATCGTTGAGAACAACGAAATAGGTAATCTATTCTCAGTAACGTGACAGCCCTTTGCTCCCGTGTTATCTGCCGCAACGCAACGCGCTTTGCTAATGACATTAATTTAAATGAATGATAGTCCTCCATTTATTCATACCCTGGTAACATTTTGCTACAATTATATAAGACATCTTGAAAATTGATATAATTTTCATATTTCCTCAGTGAAAGCTTTTGTGACAAATGCAAAGTAATAATTGTAACTTCCAACCTTGTTGATTCGCGACTACCTGCTGGGTCGAGCAAATTATTACCTACTGTCGAAATACGAGCGAAAGAATTTTTTTTTGTGACACGCACAGGAAAAGTAATTATTGTTTTAAATACCCAAATAACTTTGACCATCTAAAATGTATTATTTTAACATGAATGTTAACCTATAAAATTCGCCAACATAGGTACACAGATTTCCATCAGTGATAGAATATAATTTTTGTAACTGGATTAGACTTTCAGAGATTCGTTTCTTTACAATGATATCAACCACATTTATTATGCGCACAGTCAGTTTCCTTTCATTTACAATTCGCCATCCTCACGTTAAACTGAAATATAAGTACATAAGTTTCAATAAACCTAGTTCGGCCGGATCAATACCTAACACTCTAATTCCAAACCACCGTTGCTTGCACCCGTAGTAAGAAATATTTCAGTTTTAGTTATTTTAGGCACTACAATTGTACATTTGCTTCTCTTGGCAAATTGTACACCTTTCGTAAATGTTGCTATAACATGATATTATTGTAATATGAACCGTAATAGTACCAATGAACTTTTTTAAGTTATATGTACTTTCTAAGAATATCTTGGACATCAATGACTGACTCAAGGAGAAGGAAAACATTTTAAGGAAACCTAGACTTTGAAATCGCCAACCCGCATTGAGCAAGCGTGGTGATTACGCTCAATCCTTCTCTGTATGAAAGGAGACCTGTGCCCAGCAGTGGGACGATAAAAAGGTTGATGATGATGATGATGAACCGTCAAGGCAAGAGTGAACAGCCATGATCTGTAATAAAGAAGTAAACTGCTTTTTCTATCGCTGACCAAACGAAGGTATTTGATTGTCACCATTCAGGCGTTCAAAGCGTAAACAAATTGAGCGACTATGGAACTAATATTTTTGAATATAGTGAGTTTTACGGGAAAGAAACTTTTTATATTAATAAATATTTCGCAGTAAAAAACAAAATACGCAAAATGTCTTATTCCACGATTTAGACCTGTATCGCGAGAGACGTCAAAACAAAACAACGCGACGGTCATTTACGGCAATGTATCAATTTTAATTTCTGAGGCACTTGAGCGGGGCGCTTTGAATGGGCACAACAAAACTACTATAATTTTACATAGTATATTAAATACAGTGTAGATATATTGTATAGGTCAGTGGTAAAAAAATATTCTACTGGGCTTGCTAGGTAGTTTCATCATAGCCCTCATCGCTTTCATCAGGCGGAAATCAAGAGTACGAGTTGGCCCACACTCCGATAAAAAACAAACACAAACATATTACTTAGTTATAATATTAGCTTAGATAAAATTTACTCCAAGAGATACTAGGATCACAAAAACAGTTAATAGCTCAGTGTAACGCATTCATATCGTAACATCTTGAGTAAAGCCGGTCTCCGTGGCGCAGCGGTCAACACGCCTGCCTGCGACGTGGAGGCCCCGGGTTCGATTCCCGGCCAGGTCGTGATGGAAAACGATCTTTTCCTGATTGGCCTGGGTCTTGGATGTTTATCTATATATGTATCTATTATAAAATATAGTATCGTTGAGTTAGTATCCCATAACACAAGTCTCGAGCTTACTTTGGGGCTAGCTCAATCTGTGTGATTTGTCCGTATATATTTATTTATTTATTTATTTATTTATTTAAAAAGCACACAAGTCCTAAATTCTTTATAAGTACCTAATGCGCTGTTTTCGCGGTACGCTTGTTTCTTATATTTCTTGTCCATTTCAACATTTGTGGGTAAATGGGAGGATATTAACTGTAGTACTGTGTATCTGAGAAAAACGTCCATTTGACGTAATTACTGTAGCTGATTAGGAGAAATGGGTTTGGTTATAAGACCTCGCATATTTTTGTGGGTTTGTAAATAGGTGTAGTAATACTTATATAATGCTGATTAAGTACTTACATATACATATGTACTTATATAGTTATCAGCCTAACAACGCTCCTACTACTGGAAAACTCTGTGGGGAGGAGTGGGCCGTAACCCACCTTTTCTACATACAACAATTGTGTGTCTTTATGTCTGTGCTGAATAAATGTATTATCTTTCTTTCTTTCTTCTTTCACGAAGCGGGCCTAGATCAGTAAGGTTGATGTCACATATTCTTCTAATTTTTGAATGACGGTTATCTATTTTTTTTTAATTTGGATGAGATATCACTGAAAGATCTCTGCGGCCCTGGGCGAAGTGGAATGACGTGTCTAATTTTTACTGGCTCAAACCAACTTGTATTAATTCATTTTCCTGTGCGCCAGAGGCCACAGTACCACGGTGTTTTTCTTCGCCGTTTTGAGAGTAACTGTAATGATATTAAATACACTAATTAAAATGCCTGCCTGTGTTCAATCTCACGGCCTACAGCAACTTGTAAAGGATGATTTATCAAACGATGGCTACGGCCACGTGTGGCCGAAGACGCCCGCGGTCATGTTGCTATGTACTTGGTAGGTAATATAGACTTTAATTACTGTGTAAATGTTTTAAATTGTAAATTTGCGATCCGATGCGATGCCGTTTAGTGGAAATCATCCGCAAGCCGGGGTCGACACCCTCTCTCTGGAAATGATAAATTGTTTTCTTCTTGTAAAGTTTTTTTAGTGATCCGAATAGCGCAAACATTTGTTTTAGGACGTGTAGCACTGGTAGTATGTAAAGAACACAGTTTTTCTATATTTTCTGCGCGAAAATTGCGTGAGCGTGTAGATAAATATTATAGGAGGATTGTTAGTAACACCTTAGGGTGTTATAATTTGCTGATCCTTACAGGATTGGTTCTGTTATGAGTATGCTTATAACTAATTAATATCACGTTACAACGTTTTACTTTGGAACAAGGTAACACCGAGGTATTGTTGTTATTACAACTTTCAAGTAAGTGTTCTTTGGATGAACTGGGTGGTATTACGTATACGAGGCGTATTTGTTGTCATTAACCAGGCATAATTCTTACTTCCCGCTCATCACCTGATTAGCTTTTTCGCAACTCACAGCAATTTACATGAAACGGCTGCCTACCTGACCTCCATAATACACTAACGTAATACGATCCCTTTTGATAAGACTGGTTGTCAGAATTTCAGTATAGCGTAAAATAATTTAAATTAATATAATTTTATTCTACTGTCATTATTAACCTTCAAAAACTACTCGTTTACATTCTGACTAAATAATATTGTCATAGTGTTGTAGCTCTGTGATTATGTCGAATTTCATTCCTGACAAAGAGCATTTGTGGCATGCATTGCTTTTCTTATTTCATCAAAAGGAAAGACCATTGAAAGTCATCCTTTACTGATAGAAACTTGCGGAGAGTATGCTCCAAGTGTAAAAACCTGTGAGACGTGGTTTCCAAAATGTAAAAGTGGGGATTTTGATTTAACAAACAGTAGACGTTCGGGCCAGCCTCTCAAGTATGAGTGCGCGGGTTCGATTCCAGGTCAGGCAAGTACCAATGTAACTTTTCTAAAGTTATATGTACTTTCTAAGTATATCTTGGACATCAATGACTGAAGGTGAAGGAAAACATCTTGAGGAAACCTGGACTTTAAGTCTGAAATCGCCAACCCGCATTGAGCAAGCGTGGTGATTACGCTCAATCCTTCTTTGTATGAGATGAGACCTGTGCCCAGCAGTGGGATGATAAAAAGGTTGATAATGATGATGTTCTTAAAGGATATTCCTAATCCATCTCACTTCATTTGTACTAAAAGTTTATTTGCTTAACAACGCAAATAACGAAATGATTGTTGTTAAACCGTCATAATGAAAACCAAGCTTTAGTGTGTTATGTATGTAATGAAAAAAGAAAATAGACTTTCACTTGTTTTAAAAACCTATAATATTATAAACAGCAAAGAAATTTTAATTTTGATCGAATTAACAGCGGGTCCCAAACTACGCCTGTATCTTGGTGACCCCTGCAAAACAATTAAAAAAGTTACCACCCACCAGACAAAGCCTTGCCGCCAAGCGATTTGTCGTGTTCCGGCATGATGTCTGGTGAAGCCGTACGGAGGACGGGTTTGAGCAGTTGTGTTGCGATGTGTGCCGGGTACGATGCGCCTAATGTTGTTGTGTTGGGAGTTTGGTCGTGGAGGGTCTTCAGATCAATCTCCCTTTGGCGCAGCATCATTGGTCGTGTTGTTGGGTTTCACATTGCATCACCTCGCTCAACTGCCGTCTTCCTTCCTATTCGCTCAGTTTTTCTGAGTGTATAGGCTTTTAATACACTAGCGCGTTTTACCATCAACGATCGCATCACTGCTTACCATCAGGCGGGATTGCGGTCAAGCGTTAGTTTATAAAATTATTAAAAAAAAAAAGTTATATCCTACCGATTTATTATTCACCAAAGTTCCAATCTCATACCTTGTTTGTATTTCAAACAGCTATGAAATAACGAAGGTTACACGTGTACACATAGTTTTGTAATGAAAAGGGGAGACAGAATGACAATGAAATCTGGTACAAAGGCTCACATCTGAAACAATAGAACTCACTTCTACACGAGTTCACATGAATGATGCCGTAGTTGTTTATACTGTAGCTAGCAGATAGGCCGTGTATGATAACGTCACATGTCAATACTGCTGCGTGGTTTGTGGTATGCAACCTATTTGGTACATTATCCCCTTATTACGACACGAAATCTAATTTTCGTTACAGACTTAGGTACCTTTGGGTCAGTATTTGTATTTCGAACTTTATTCAGGTTAAGTCAAACTTCACAATACATAAAAACCTTTTACAAAAAAATAGAAACGAGAAGAAACGAAAGAGGTTTCTATTTTTTGTAAAAAGTTTTTTTTTCACCTCATACCAATAGTAGCTATACAAAATTAGAATAAGTTCTCATCAATTGAAAAAAATCCCTATCTCAAAAACTACTGAACCGATTTTAATGAAACTTATAGAGTTCCCTAAGTTGAACAGTACACAGTACAACAGAAAAAGAATTACTTAAATCGGACTAGTAGTTCCGGAAATATGCGCGCACAAACATAAAAACATACATACACTTGAAATTTGGCTTACATAGATACTGGTCGAATTGATAACCTCCTTTTTTTAAGTCGGTTAAAAAGTGACAATTTAGTACCGAACTTAGCGGCCACTTTTATATAAAAAACTGCAATTTTATAATGCTTAAGTGCATAATTCAATAAACATTTAAGTGGTTTAAACCTGACCTAAATAAAATTCATGTTTTGTATAAGTGGGTATAAGTTAAATGCCGATAGAAATTCTGAATACAAAGCAGTAAGTGTTAGATAACAGAAGTAAAAGGGTAGAAAATGGGGTGTAAAAATAAAGATATAAAACACGTAAAACAATTTTATAAAAAATTTTAATCACAGAATCATTCCACAAGTTTGAGATTTTTTTCCTTGAAACATGTAGAAAAATTTTTAGGAGTAATGAATCAATTTATTCATGCATTTTGCTCGGATTCAAATAAATGAATATTGTTTCATTCTGAAGATCCCTTCGTGGTGCTAGTAAATATGGATCTTTTCTCAGCGATAATCAATGTTAATATGTTTTCAAAAAGTAAAATAAATAGTCCTATTTATTATTAACACATTTATTATTAGCTATAGCAGAATTAGTCTGAAGAATGAGACTGACTTTACTCTTTGGTTAAATCGTATTAGAAAAAATGGTTTGTGTTTTGGGCAGTTTATGAAGCTTTGTAAAGAAGAGAGAGAGAGAAATCGTCCTCATTATTCAGTTTTTATGAATTTTCAACTGTTCCAACAATGTTTTCGAATACTAATTGGTTTATATTATATGCGCCCTGTGGAGTAAGGGCCAGCGTAGAGCAGCATTTTCGTTAGTGATGTAAATCCCTAACTTATAATATGCTTGGCTATACAAACACATAAAGATATAAAACAAGTTGAACCATTTCATGAAAAAAAAACATGATTTACAAAATATTTTTTTTTTTAAGATTTTCTGATTTTGTTACAAGATAAAAATTTCGTTTCATACCACTAGTTTGTGGTGAGGAATTTCCTTGTAACATTTTAAACAGAACGAACGATGAGCTCACTTTAGTAAATTTGATACGAAACTAATTGGTACCTTATTTCTAGTCCAATAGTTGTGTCGTTAATTTCTTTTACTGAATAGATTTAAATAAAAATAAAATACAACGTTATTTTTTGTTTATGCGAAACCTGAATGTAGTTTGCTCAATTTTTTAAAATTTTTTAACAAATATATTTAGAAATTGTTGCACAGTGGTTACCGAGCGGTTACGATAAATCATAGTACTTGCGGGCGCGCCACAGCTGACGCCAGAGGTCAACGCCTCGCGCTCCCCGTCCTATCGCAGCTTTGACCATATTTTTGTTGGGACAACCAAGTAGAATAGCAAGCTCATAACTTTGTGGTTTTTCATGATATCTTTTTGAAATTTTGTGCATAGATTCTTTACTTAAAAATACTGGGTACGTGTTTCGGGTTTCGTATAAACAAAAAATAATGTTGTATAATTTTGTATATTCTCGACCTAATGCTTCTAAAGTCGAGTATTATGTCTTAAAACTAGATGGGTTCAGTGATCCTATTAGACTACTCTGAGAAGTAAACCTGATATGAACTTTGAGGTCACAGCCTTTTTTAGGGTTGCGTACTTAAAAGGTAAAACGGAACCCTATTCATGAGACTTCGCTGTCCGTCCGTCTGTCACCAGGCTGTATCTCATGAACCGTAATAGCTATATAGTTGATAGTTTCAAAGATTATGTATTTTTGTTGCCGCTATAATAACAAATACTAAAAATAAAAGAAATAAAATATTTAAGGGGGGCTCCCATACAACAAATATTATTTTTTGCCATTTTTTGCTCCATATTAATAACGAAAATAGATAGACGTTTGAAATGTTCACAGTATATTTAGTTATATATTACAATTAAAAATAGAAGGGGGCTTCCATACAACAAACGTGATTTTTTTGCCGTTTTTAAATATAATTTATTTAAAAACGGCAAATTTAGTTTTTAAAGTCAAAATATAATCTTGATTAGATCTTAACTGATCTTTTTATGATAGAACCTCACGGATCTGAGAGTGATAAGAAACTCAATTATTTTGAAGTTGGTTAAAAATAATTTAAAGTAACAGTTAATTCAGTGCTATTAATTATCAATGTGAAAAAAGACATGTTGAATTCTGATAAAAATGTACCTTAACACTTTTTATAAAGTAAATGAGTTTAATTTATGTACCATTACTTTGAAGTCTACTAGTCGCTGTTAGCTGCAGGTTAATTATATAACACACTGCCAGTATCAATGGATTTCTTTTTGCAGATCAAAGATATTCATAGCGTTATCAACTTTATTGAGCTGATCTACATTTTGGAACATACAAAGTAATCGATTAGCAATGTACTTCAAAATAATTGAAATTGAGAGTAATAGGCACTTTGGGTGTTGGTTTAATAACTAGCCTCTAACAAAATGATTGAAATTGAGAGTAATAAGCACTTTGGGTGTTGGTTTGATAACTGGCCTCTAACAAAATGATTGAAATTGAGAGTAATAGGCACTTTGGGTGATGGTTTGATAACTGGCCTCTAACAAAATGATTGAAATTGAGAGTAATAGGCACTTTGAGTGTTGGTTTGATAACTGGCCTCTAACAAAAAGTTGTGTTAAGTTACATAATATTTTAAAGGGAGGATGGGAAATTGGGGGACCCATGTGTGTACTGCAGACGTAAATGATAAATATAAAAGTATTTATTTTTATACCCGGAATTTTCACAAGAAAAATATTTGGACTTTTCCGGCAAAGCGTTTAACGAGAAAATCCATTTTTTTCTTTGTAGATACCTACAAACGTATGTAACAATAAAATCCTTTTGCAAATTTACAGAGTTGTATTCAGCATGTCAAACAAGAAAGAAAAATAAATGTTTATTTTATACCTAGTACTTGGTAGGTATAAAATAATCGATTTTTCTATTCCGTTATAATCACAAGTCCTATTTTATATGAAAAGATCTAAAGCCTAATTGTTAACATACTAATTCTTTCAGTTTGGATAAATTTAAATCATAAGTATTGCTAATCCATTTCTCTATATGTTCCAAAGATATACCAACAATGTTTTTCAACGCAATGAATGTTGTACAACTGTCAAAATGAAACCCATTGTTTCTGATAGTGTGTTACGTAATTACCCCATGCGCATAATTCAATACGTCTATAATGTTCTCTTGCCATTTACAACCTTCGTCCTAAAGATTCTCTTAGAGAAAAATTAAGAGAGGTGAACATTCTGACTGTAGCTTCATATATTTGAAAATGTTATGTATGTACATAAAAATATATCGAATTTTAAGAAAATAAGCGATATTCATAATATAAATACCAGGGACAAACACAATCTTGCTGTACATCACACTCTTCTCCACAGAGTAGGCAACTCGTTCATGGGTCAATGTATTACACTTTTACAACAAGCTTCCCATGGACATTCGAAACTTACCCATTAAACGATATAAAAACTATATAAAGGCCAAACTTTGCAAAAAGGGGTATTATAAAATCTCAGATTATTTAGAAGATAAAAAAGCTTGGGACTGAGCTGCTCGCTCTGTTAAGCATTGTTAATAAGCAAGATGCGTAATTATAACGAAAATTATTGTAGACATTTTCATTTTTAATGTCTGGACTTGAAAAAAGACGATGATCCCTGAGTTTGTTTCGGCTATTTCTTCTCAGAGGTAGTCAGTTAGGAAATGCCGGCTTCGTCTAGTTAAAAAAAAAAAAACATACATATGACGTGTAAAAGTGATCGATGATCCTACTTGCTTAATAAACGATTTCATTTCATTTCATTTCTGAAGCACAAACCTCTTGTCTGTGAGAGGATGTGACGTCCAGTACCAGACCTACTTTCTGTGACAGGGCTATGCAGCTCCACGTGGGTGATTCCTAATATAGGTCATATTATTGAATAATTCAATTAAAATAAATGAAGGAAGGTGAATTAAAACGTGAGGAAACCGGCATGTTGTGGAGATAAATCTTCGAAGACATGCGACCAACCTGCATTGGCACCGCGTGGTAGATTACGACCCACTTCCTCTCAATGAGAGGAGGATATGTCCCATTATAGGCTGATTATGATTATGAAACAAATATTGATATTGTTACGAATGCACCTTATGTCGAGGGCATAAGGTTCAATATCGCGTGACATGCAGTGCGTAACTTTTAAGCCCTATAACTCGAGATCTAGACATTATATAGGTGCAATATAAAAACGCATTCCTAGACTTAAGGTGGCCTATCGAATGGTACAGGTTTCATCAATTTTGTCAACTAAGTGACGACATCGAAATTTCTAGAAACCCGTTTCCGGGAATTACCGTAGGTACCTACTGAATATACTCGAAGTTATGCGCTATTATTATTACGTCTAGACGATTCTGGAATGTTCGACCAGCTGGCCTATATATAGCGCCGTGACGCCAACGCAGAGTCAGTCTGCATTCGACTATCGATACGAAAGCAGCGACATTTAAGAAGCGATCTTTGAGAATACCTACTGCGACAACTGTAACGAGAACATTGAGTACTACGTGAAGAAACATCTGTAGTGTTATTGTGTGTTTACAAGACGGATTTCGTGGACGTAAGTGAAGACTTCGGTGCAACGTCAGCAACATTCTACTTGTCATTGCCTACAATCGACTGTACCTTCGTTGCCAATAAACTTCGTAACCCTTAACCGGTATTTTAGTACCCATAGCCCGTAACAATATTATAAACTTGATATTCCGATAAGTTTCTTTGGATGTATGTTTGTAACTCTGTCACGCAAAATTTATTAAATGGATTTTGTTTTTAATATACATACTATTCTAGAGGTTGACCCCGATCCTGTCTGATAGCAAGCAGTGCTGCCGTTGATGGTAGAGCGCATTATATAGTTTACTAGCTTTCCGCTCGCAGCTTTGCCCGCGTGGAATTCGGTTATATCGCGCTTTTTAGATTTCCCTCGGGACTATCATTTTTTTTTCAATAAAAGGTAGCCTATGTTCTTTCTCAGGGTCTAAAGATTGTCTGTGCCAAATTTCATCATAATCGGTCGAGAGGTTTAAGCGGGAAAGCGTAACAGACAGACAGACAGAGTTACTTTCGCATTTATAATATTAGTATGGGTTATGAGCCTATTCACTCTAGCCTTGAAGGCACTTGAATTGCAATCTGACGGAAAGACCGCTGCAGGCAAATTGTTCCAGTCCTTTGGACGAAACTGTGTGCCAACACACAGATGGTTTATGACCAGAAATGAAATGAAATGAAATGAAATCGTTTATTAAGCGAGTAGGATCACCGATCACTTTTACACGTCATGTTTTTTTTTTTGAAACTAGACGAAGCCGGCTTTTCCTAACTGACTACCTCTGAGAAGAAATAGCCGAAACAAACTCAGGGATCATCGTCTTTTTTCAAGTCCAGACATAAAAATGAAAATGTTTACAATAATTTACCTTATAATTACGCATATTGCTTAATAACAATGCCTAACAGAGCGAGCAGCTCAGTCCCAAGCTTTTTGTCTTCTAAATAATCTGAGATTTTATAATACCCCTTTTTGCAAAGTTTGGCCTTTATATAGTTTTTATATCGTTTAATGGGTAAGTTTCGAATATCCATGGGAAGCTTGTTGTAAAAGAGTATACATTGACCCATGAACGAATTGCCTACTCTGTGGAGACGAGTGTGATGTACAGCAAGATTGTGTTTGTTCCTGGTATTTATATTATGAACATCGCTTATTTTCTTAAAATTCGATTTATTTTTATGAGTTAGTGTAAGGACAGTTTTTAGACTGCTGTTCCTACGATATCGAAACTTACGCGGGTGAAATAGCGGGGCGCAGGAAGTGTTTTATAAATATAAGAAGCGTAAATTAGTCATATCCTTTTCGATTTTTTTTTAACATTATCATCATTTCAGCCGAAATACGTCGACGTTGCTGGACATAGGCCTTCCCCAAGGTTCACATGATGGCCGGGCCTGCGCCTTCATTAGGTCGTCGGTCCGTTTTTGGTGTGTGATCGCCACTCGAGAACCCGTCGGCCCCATCGGGCATCGGTCCTACGGGCAATGTGCCCGGCCCACTGCCACTTTAGTGTTGCAATTCTTCGGGCTATGTCGGCAACTCTCGTTCTTCTGCGAATCTCCTCATTCCTGATTCGATCGCGCAGTGAAACCCCAAGCATAGCCCTCTCCGTCGCCCTTTGAGTGACCTTGAAACTTCTTATAAGGCTCATTATTAGCGACCACGTCTCAATTCCATTTATTTTTACCACATCGGTATTTTCATGATCATATCTTCACCGTCCAAATTTAGACAATCTTTCATTTTGATATATTGGTTGATATTGGACTTTGAGCACCTACAAACACCATAAATGATAATAAAATGCAAATCTACTTAATAACATGCAACTCCATTAATTCGTAATAGCATTACCCACGGCTGATTTTTAGCTACGGATTACGTTCCGTATAATCGATCAATACCTACATTACGATTATTCTAACAATACATTACGATTAATCGAATAATATACATAATTCCGAGTGGAATCTGTAGCGAACCGAAAGATTGGATATTATTATTGTTTCGGCTTTAATTCGGAAGCCGTCTTAAATGTGTCCCTGTATTATGTAATATAAATTATTCGAGACACGCTTTTGGATAATCTTTAGGTATAAATTATTCATCGTCGTTGTAGAAAATTAGATATTTTATTTTACTTACAACATGGCCAGGTATTATCGAACACCACCCGACACTAGAATATTTTTAGAATGGTATGCTGTAATAAATAATACATACTTTGAATTTTAACTTTCTCGGTGGTAGGTAGGCCATAACATCGGCTGCCGGCTGAAGTTACCATCCACTAGACAAAATCTCAAAATCAAAAGCTATTCGTCGTGTTCCGGCATGGTGTCTGGTGAAGACGTACGAAGTACGGGTCTGAGCAGATGTGTTGCTATTTGTGCCGGGTACGATGCGCCAAATGTTGTTGCATCGGGACCTCTGGCGCAGCATCGTTGATCGTGTTGTTGGGTTGAACATTGCATCAACTCGCTCAACTGCCGTCTTCCTTACTATTCACTCCGTTTTTTTAGTAAATAGGCTCTTACAAACTAGCGCGCTTTACCATCAACGATTGCATCACTGTTTTCTATCAGGCTGGATTGCGGTCAAGCACTAGTTTATAATTATAAAAAAAATACAGCTATATGTTTCGCTCGTTCTGTTTTGAAGGGTGAGCATCCACGTACAAAGACCTCTCCAAGCCTAGTAATGCACGTTAAGCCATTAGTGAAGGCTGTCATTAGTAGATCTTTGACAGTAGTTACAGGTGGTTATAAGCCCAAAAGTCGACAACCAGTCTTACCAAGTTGTAACAAAATACCCAGTAAGTGGGTTATGGAGGTCAGATAGGTATCTCTCTGTATAAAATATGTAGGTACTTACATTTCTTTCAAGCTGCATCCAACCAAAACTAACCAAAATGGACGAAGTACCTTTTAGAGGTATGACAACCAGAGTGTATAGTTTACTCATCCTATTCACTCATCATCATCATCATCATCATCATCATCATCTCAGCGTTAATCCCTGTCGCATCCGAAGGATTTTCAGCTTTGGAGTCTGGGGTCCGCTTTGCCAGTCTAACTGCTGGTTTTGGCTAAACTCCGATATTTTCCGTGAAGCGACTGCCGTCTGACCTCCACAACCCGAAGGTGATAACGAAGCATTGCAGTTAGACCAATTGATGGACTTTTGAGGGCTCCAACAACCCGTAACGACTGTCACCAGTTGTTCGTGTGGCATCCGGGATCAACGGCTTAACGTGCTTTCCGAGGCACGACCAGACCAGTGCAAATATTCGTATTCATGCATACAAATATTTGAACTGCGCGGGGATTGAACCTGCCCCTCCTTGCGCAGCGGCTGCGTTCGCTACCGCTACGCCACAAAGGCTGTCTCATCCTATACACTATGTAAGAAAATCCCGGCCGACCCATAAGGATAATAAAGGTTAGGTAATCACATAGCCGATTAATATTTGAAACTTTACATAATCATCATACCTAGTAAGAATACTAATGAATTTTGAAATAATCTTTTGTTTCGGGAATTAACTCCAACTTGTCCAAAATTTGGTATTTTTTTAAAATGTGACAACTCTATTTTCGACGATGTCTTTGGTACCTTGGATGAATGAATGTACAATATTGGCGGCATTTTGTTTGACATTGTTTTGATGCCACCAACCGGCGCGGAAGAGCTCTGTCGGCCGACCTCAAAGTAATAACTAGAGATGTAGGTGCTATTTTTTATGTAATAACGTTTTTTTATCGCTATAAATCGAAACTTGTACCTGGTTGAATGATTTGTTGTAAAACACTGATTACCTAATGGTAAAAGTACTTTCGCTTCATTATCGATTAACATTAATAACATTATTATAAGTAAAACAGAAGTATTAGTAAACAGAAACGAGAAGGTCTTACCTATCCCTATATCTCTTAAGTCAAAGGGAACTGCCAGCATGCACCTGTTTGCCAATTTTTATAAAATAAAATTCATTCTTATTTTAATTATCATTTTCGTGCAAACACTGCTTCCATGTAGACTTTCCGTGAATTGTGTGATCATGTCGTTTTTTTTTTTATAATTATAAACTAGCGCTTGACCGCAATCCCGCCTGATGGTAAGCAGTGATGCGATCGTTGATGGTAAAGCGCGCTAGTTTATTAAGAGCCTATACACTCAGAAAAACTGAGCAAATAGGAAGGAAGACGGCAGTTGAGCGAGGTGATGCAATGTTAAACCCAACAACACGACCAATGATGCTGCGCCAAAGGGAGATTGATCTGAAGACCCTCCACGACCAAACTTCCAACACAACAACATTAGGCGCATCGTACCCGGCACACATCGCAACACAACTGCTCCGACCCGTCCTCCGTACGGCTTCACCAGACATCATGCCGGAACACGACAAATCGCTCGGCGGCAAGGCTTTGTCTGGTGGGTGGTAACTTCTGCCGGCGGCCGATGTTATGGCCTACCACCGAGAAAAATGAATACTCGTTCTGTGGCGCTTAAACTGGGCACTTGCCACGTGCAAATGTGGAAGGTCTTAAAAGTCAACATCCATTCCACTATCGTCATGTTCAAGCACTGTTGCCCAGTGACTAGATGAACCTAGTTGTTTCTCTCGAGAGTCGATAACCGTGGATAAACTAAGATTCATGCCTGAGTTCAGGTGCCTCCGTCACCCGCGCACCCATGCCATGTAAGTTCCCTCCTTTTGCGAAATAATATTTATTTATAAGAGGGTATTTTTTTAAAGTTTAGCCAGAGGTCGGACAGGCTTTTCTTTACATATTGTATCGAAAAGGGAGGATTGTCCCACCATACGGCTGTAGTGTCTAGCAGGCACTTGCCCGAGGATTGCTATCGGGAAATTGTATGTATGCTAGCTGTAAACCCTACTTGCGAGATGCAAGATCTGAGTGACGTCAGTATGACGCGTTGTTCGCATGTGGCGTTTGCAGATACCGCTACAGCTTACTAAGATAGATTCTAACTTAGCCACACCTTGCAGCTAATTTTTAGGTACATCGCGGTTTTTACTTTTTTTTTGTTTTTATTTGTTGCTACCTGATGTATTTTTAATTTACACGTATTGTATGCCTTTAATAATAAATGTATTTTCTTATTTTATTTCCTAATACAAGCGTAGATTTGTAATGTCGCCACATTGTCTCCCAAAATCGGTATGACTGGTTTTATAAATAAGCAATGTTTTATACATAAAATATTGTATTGTGCTATTGAAGATGGTGTGACTGATATCATTATGAAAATATGGTCAGAAAATTTGGAAATTATATTCTCATTATGTTATGATATTGAACGACTTAAATGCCAGTAGTTACAACAAGTTGTGAAAATTACGCCATATTATGTTTATTTTTTAAAGTTATTAAACTGTCATAATATTTTACCTAACTTAACATTTCAAGGTTAGCTCCTGAAGGAGTTGTAAACTTGTATTAAAAAGAACTTTTCAGTTTAAAATAAAAGCGGTCATTAGCAGGCTCGCTGGAAGTTGACGTTACTTTCTTGTTACTAGGTACCTTCAACCGTGAGTTGTGTGTTGTGGTTTATTTTTAAAACAAACAAGAGTTGTGTTGTGATGTAGTACGAACACGTAACTAAAGAACAAAAGCTAACTAGATTGTGGCATTCGTGAAGGGCCTTGTTACCTGAACAAGGCATAATATAGCAGGAATATCACCACCATTCTCATTATTGTCTCCAAGTTCTAAAGTAGTATTGTAGTGTTTTTAAAAGGTTTAAGTTCAGCAATCATATAGACATGTAAAACTATTTATTTTTAGTTTTATTTGTTATACCTGTGGCTTTCTGTAAACCAGCATCAAACAGCCAGTTAAAACTATACTTTTAGTTTTTTGTTCTGATATTTGTATGAAGGTATAGAGTATACACAGTACATTTTTTCAAAAATTTGTATGTAATGTAACTTTCTTAGTTTTTACGAATGGTACAATACATGCGTGTGTTGTACTATTCGTAACTTATCTACATAACGTAACGGAACTAAGAAACTTCAGTTTCCAAAAGCATTACCATGTAATGTAAAGCTTTTAGGCCCAGCTCAAAGCGGTGGGGAGAGGAAACGAAAGGAGATGTGAGCACTGAACTGAGTTTGGCGCGGGGAAAAGTCAGCGGTGTGTGAAGCCTGTAACATTTCTTTCCAACTTGTGTTGAACAAGCAACGGCTGCCCACGGCTTTCCCGTCGCCTGCACTCTTGCCTTCCCGTTATAGGACTAAACTGATAGCTATCTTCTGTTCTTTTCTTAATGAATTAGTAAGAAAAAATTCACTGAACTTAAATTTATTTTATTTTCTGCCAAAATAATGAAAAGAAATACAAAAATAAGTTAAAAAAGTTGTGTATCAAAAGTAAAGTGATTATTATTGTCAATAAATAAGAAAGCCAATAAGCTATTCACTCCACGATAAAAACCACTTACAAAGTGCGATCATTGAACCAAACTGGCGTAAAATTGAATTGATCGCATTCCGTGCTACGCTTCAACTCTGTTTAACTTCAAACACAGTCTGCCATTTACCATGTGAAACATTTAGATACGTGCTGAGAATTTTTAGTACCCAAAACTTTGAGGACCTTCCAATGTTGATGACAGATGTTTTCGTTTGAAGTACCCGTCGTAAATATGACATATAGAGAGACATTAGAGCTCAATCACGTAGAAACCTGGCGACTAGTTGAATGGATTCTGTTTTTGAGTATATCTCGAGATACTTTTAGACGTCAATATTTTAAAACTAGAAGGCGGTGGCATTTTTTAACTGATTTCTTCTTCTTAACATCACAATAGAAATCTGAGCGGATTCAGAACTCGGCTACTTCTGCGCACTGCCGTCATCATCAGCGTCCTGTAGGTTCTGTAACGTGCAGCTGGCAGGACATTGTGGACACGAATATTAAGTAACCCATCGTTTGTGGTACAGCACCACATCTACAGTCCAAGACGGAGTCGTCTAAGAATCTCCACAATCTTTTTAAAGACTTTCAAATTCTCTTAAGGTAACTCATGTTCAGCTGGAAGGTCTTCAATGGGTGGGACAAAGGGTTTTGAGTTTCCTTATTCCTGAGAAGAAATACCGAATTAAACCGAGAAAGTCATGATCATATTTGTTCTATATCAGAGGGGTTGGTTTCCGAAACAAGTCCTTCAGTTGGACCATTGTGCGTCACGTTGACAAGCGGTTGTAAAGGCTGGTTGGTGCAGGCAGTTTTCATACTTTTTGCTTGGTTTGTAACAGCGCTGTATATCGGCGACAGTAACTAGCGTTCTACATAGCTTTAGGGTGAATACTTATCGAAGATGCCTCACTGCGATATCTCATGGTATCGTTTGCTGCTTTTGAATATTATAATTTTGTTGCTGTATTTGGATTAAATGTAAATGGAACTAGATTGTCTAACAGATCTCCACAACTCGGTTACTGGGTAATAAAGTAGGTACAGTAAAAACTAAACAAATTATAAATATTAAACCAAAGAAAAAAAATATAAAATAAAGAGTTTTATACTTATAATTTGTTTTTTTTTTTTTTTTTGTGTTTTATATTTATCTGTAAAAGTGTCGGGTATCTCTATAAATAGAATGAAAAAGCATATTTGAAATAGCAATAGATTTATTTTCAAACGGTAAAAATAAATCCGCTGTACCACTTAAGTCCGTATTCCTGAAGGAAACTCAATCTTTGTTTAAACATTAATTGAAACTAGTTTCAACCAATCAAATGGCTTGAAACGAGACTTAAGTAGAGCTTGAGTTTTGAGTGACGTTCTGTAATAAGGACCTTAGCTTTCTGAATTATGAAACCGATTTTTCTGCGTAGAAAATTAGTTTGTCTTTTACGATGTATGTACTTATACGGATAACGTATACTATACATATTTACGTGTTTGCGAAATCGCATCCATACCGTCTAGATATTTTTTTAATATGCATGAAAAAAGGATTACCCGAGCTTAGGTAACATGCTCGTATAACTTTCGGGTAAAAAGACCAATTTATTAAAGTAAATAAAGGACAAGGCATTATTTATAGCATAATTAATGTCATTTCTTTGTTTCTAGTCCCAGTTGGTTGAAAAATAAAAGAATTAAACTTCAAAACTGAATAACCTCTGGTCCTTTTGAAGCGCTAATTTTATTCGCAATGTTTAACTATAAAAATGGCGTACCTTTGCATGTTACTTTTTTACGAGATTGTTTCTGGTTTATGACGTCATCTTATCCTATATGTACATTATTATTACGATGCAGCTTTAAGTGTTATATCGGGATGATATACTGGCTATTTCTATGTCGTAAAAAGTTAGATTTTCCAAGACAAACCGACTTTATAGGCAGTTTATATTGGCTCGTAACTAAGATAATAATGAGGATTTTTATTAGATTTTGTGTACTATCGTATGATTAAATGTAATATATTTATAAATACATAATACCTATGTAGTTAACATTTCAAGTAATTTGTAAGTAACAACCCGGAATTTGACCGTATGAATCCGCACTTGAGGGAAAATTCTAGCAATTTTATTAACTTCTCTCTAAAATACATCTGTTTTTTTTTTACATTTTGACAAGTATTCGACATTGATGGACGCTAACTGCAAACTCGCGACAAGATTTTGAAAGTTTTTAATTACGGGACTAAGCTCGTGCACTATAATATTTCCCGCGCAGTAGGCTGGTCTCTGTTGAGGTCGCTCCACTTGGGTGAATATTTCGGTCTGAATTTTGTTCAGAATAAACAACTAAATTGATTCCAATTATTTTTACACCATGTGTGTCTTCATGCCTTTAACCGTGCTGCCAAGTCCTACAAAAAGGCGCTAAAGAAGGCACGCTTCCACCGTATTACCCATATTGGCAACAAGTTATCTGCGCAGCCTTCCGGTAGTAGATCTTTTTGGTCCCTTGCCAAATCGGTCGAGGCGAACTTCTGTCGGCCCACACTGCCTCCGCTGGTTAGGCCTGATGGAACACTGACTCATACGGCGAGAGAGAAAGCAGGTCTCTTTGCATCTCTCTTTGCCCATAATTCGCGTCTTGATACTGGCAGTGCTACTCCACCTATTTTACCCCACTGCGGTACTTCAATGCCTGAGGTTCGCATTCGGAACAAGGAGGTTCTGAGAGCACTGTGTCGTCTGGACGTGAATAAGGCTAGTGGTCCGGATGGTGTACCAGCGATTGTTCTAAAAGCATGTGCGCCCGAGTTGTCTCCTTTATTGACACGCTTGTATCGCCTCTCATTAGGGACTGGTATAGTGCCCAAGTCCTGGAAGCTTGCCAACGTGCAGCCCGTGCCCAAAAAGGGTAGTCGTGCCGATCCTTCCAACTATCGGCCGATTTCGATCACCTCCATACTTTGCAAAATTATGGAGCGTGTATTGAACTCGCGCCTCTTGGCATACCTGGAAGGTAACGATCTCCTCAGTGACCGACAGTACGGGTTTCGCCGCAATCGGTCAACTGGGGACCTACTAGTGTATGCCACTCACTTGTGGGGCGAGGCGCGAGGCCCTCGAGAGAAATGGGGAAACGATTGCTGTCTCCCTTGATGTCTCGAAGGCCTTCGACCGGGTATGGCACGCTGGCCTTTTCCCCTAGTACGGCATTTCCCCTAGCCTGACTGGCTGGGTAAAAGACTTCCTGACTGAACGGTCCCTCCGAGTTGTTGTCGACGGATGCTCATCTGAGCCCATGTCGACTAATGCCGGTGTTCCTCAGGGGTCTGTTCTCTCTGCAACTCTGTTTCTGCTGCATATTAACGATCTGCTGATGCCCGGTATCTATGGGTATGCAGATGACAGCACAGTTGTGGAGAGATACCTGCCGGATGCTCGGGCTAGTAGGGAATCAATGCGGTCCGAAAGAGAGGCCATGGTAGACCGAACGAGTGTTGCACTTCAGGCAGTTTCCGAATGGGGCAGTGCCAATCTTGTAGCATTCAATGCCTCCAAAACGCAGGCGTGTCTTTTCACCGCCAAAAGGAGCCCGTTCACCTTGGCTCCTACTTTTCGGAATGTATCCTTGGAGTGTACCGACCGCCTTCAGCTTTTGGGTGTTGAGATTTCCTCGAACCTAAACTTTGGGCGGTTCATTGAGTCCAAGGCCAAGGTGGCTGCCAGAAAACTTGGCGTTATCGCAAAGGTCCGGCAGTACTTCACACCAGGGCAGCTTCTAACGTTGTGCAAAGCACAGGTCCGTTCGTGTGTGGAGTACTGCAGCCACATTTGGGCTGGTGCTGCTAAGTGTCACCTGGCCACTTTGGATTCAGTGGAGAGGCGTGCGAAGAGGCTGATTGGTGACTCTGATCGGAGGAAGCGTTTCGCCTCCTCCTTTATACCGCGTACAGCGAGGGACTGGAACAATATGCCGGCGGCGGTGTTTCCGTCGGACTACAATTTGAGTGTCTTCAAGGCTAGAGTGAATAGGCTCTTAATAAACTAGTGTGCTTTACCATCAACGATTGCGTCACTGCTTACCATCAGGCGGGATTGCGGTCAAGCGCTGGTTTATAAATTAATAATAAAAAAAAATGTTAATTTTTTTCACAAATACATTTATAAATTGTTACAGTGTGGTTACCGAGCAATTACGGTAGATCATGGCCGCCCGAGCGTAGCGTGAACCATATTTTTGTTGGGACAGCCAAGTAGGATAACAAGCTCATAACTATGTGGATTTTCATGAAAACTTTTTGAAATTTTGTACATAAATTCTTTACTTAAAATACTGGACACGTGTTTCGGATTTCGCATAAAAATAATATTGTATACAAGGTGTATCTGACATCTTAACGAAAAACTTCACGAAAAGGCTAGATCGCATGCCACTAACAAAATTATGATAGTCATTATTAATGTTGTTAATGAACGGTTACAGAATTCACAGCGTTTAAAAAAAAGTGTCGGCTCGGCCTTTGAACGTTGCAAGCGTGCCGCTGTGCGGGTTTGTAGGTATGATGATGATTCCTGATGTGAACTCTATTAAATCAGCTGATAAGATAGTTTTTCGAGTTTTGTTTTCATTGCGCTTTTTTGTGTAATTAGCGAAAGGTATAACAATTATGAACGGTCTAAAGTGAAAAAAACTACATAAGTATATGTTTTTATAAATCATGAAAAAGTCGATGAAAAATTCCACCACTAGGGGTTCATAATCATGTACTGGATCCATGGTACTCGTTTGTGCGTCGATGTCAGTTACACCCTTTATGCAGCCCTAATGGATTTCTCTAGTGTGTCATATCTTTATCCCTTAAGTGCGGTTGAGCTTTTTCTTTTACCGGATTCTCAAATGTTTTTGTTGGGTGGAGATGTCGTTAGAATTTTCCCTCGATGAATAATAATGGATACGTGCCGTCTCATATTGGACCTAAATCAACAAAGGTTAGGTGTACTTTTGGCCTTTAGGTTAGAGGCAAATAAGCTTTTGAAAACCCTTTCATACGACTATACAGAAAAGATGGTGGAATCTTGATCAGTTTAAAATGACATTTCAGCAATCACACCCAAGATTCTGTTTAAAAATACACAACTACATGACCGAAGAGCGATTTAGCGGTATCTACACCTCATATTTAATTTAAATTTCATGTATGTCCATTCCAGACATAAAGAATTGTTCATTATATCTGTATCAAATGTTTTCTTAATGCTAAGCTGGCGCCAGACATAGTTCAAATATTTGATCACTTATTTGAAACTTGATTGAACACATATGTACCACGGCTATTTGTGTATTTGTTCAAAGCTTTGTTAAAACATACGTACTTTGCCATTCGTTGTCGGTTTCGAGCGCACATCAAAGCGTTCAAAGTTCTCTGTGTTCAAATGTTTGCGTAGCCTGCTACACACGCGCAAATATTGGTACAAATATTTGTCTGTGTCTGGCGCCGGCTTTAAGACGAGCATTGATAGTTGCGGCACAGTTTTAACTATTGCAGCTCATCGCTTCTCCCTTTGTGTAGGTATATATCGTTGGTCCCACAGAATAAACTAGACTACAGGCCCATGTCCAAAATGGATGGGTCATATGAACCACCAGGTGACTTATATAGGACGATATAAGAGCATAAAATAATAAGATTCAGCTCTATGTCGTCATTTATAAGCTGTCCAACTGAGTGCTGGTGAGAATTCAAAAGCGCAGGTAAAGTGAGTACCTTTTGGGTCATATATTTTTGTACGGCATTTTTACCAACGGTAAATCCATGAAAAATAATAAGAAAGCGCGCAGTGCCGTAAAAAATGATGCGCCACAAAGTCGGTAAATTTTTATGATTTTCTGACAATTTCCAGGGTAAATTTGGTCATTTTATTTTGTACGGCATCAGTTTCATTCTGTTTCAATTTAGCTTCTAATCCATTATTCCGCAATGCCGTACAAAAATATACGACCCAAAAGGTACTCACTCTATCTGCGCTTTTGAATTCTCACCAGCACTCAGTTGGACAGCATATAAGTGACGGCATAGAGCTGAATCTTATTATTATATGCTCTTATATCGTCCTATATAAGTCATCTGGTGGTTCATATGACCCATCCATTTTGGACATGGGCCTGTAGTCTAAACGTTTAAGTCAAAAACGACAACTTTTCAGGAAAAAATAGAAACGATAAAACTTGAATAACTGTTGCTTGGTAGTATATAGGGTTAAACAAATTATACCAAATTGAAGATAAAAAAGGGTCCATCCTTTATAGCAGAACTTTTTTCGTCATAATTTTATTTTGCATAGCAACGGATAGCATAAAACTCTCTTCGCAGAAAATCGTTTAGCATACACTCATTTACCATACACCGAAACCCATAATTTTGTAAGTCAGAATCATCTTTTGGCATAACTTACATACAGGGGCGTGCACAGAGATTTTCTTGAAGGTATGCATAGATATACCTACTACCCAAATCTCTGTGCTTATATATGGTAAAACTTAAAAAACGTAACGTAGGCGTAGTTTCAATTTAACATAGTCGCGTACTTTTTCGCATGTCAACATTGAATTGATGTTTGTGCGTGGCTACAATGAACATCTAAGTATGTGATTGATGATAAGAACAAGTCAAATAAATGATATACGTGGGGTGTTAGGTATTTTTTTTTTGCCCAAATGAATACAATGAAATCATCATCTCAGGGTTAATACCAGTCGCATCCAAAGCTTTGGAATCTGGGGTCCGCTTTTCCAGTCTAATTGCTGATTTTGGCAAAATTTCGACATTTTCCGTGAAGCGACTGCCGTCTGACTTGTGGGCTCCAACAACTCGTAACGACTGCCACTAGATGTTCGTATGGCAACCGAAACCAACGGCTTAACGGGCTTTCCGAGGCACGACCAGACCAGTGCAAATATTCATATTCATGCATACAAATATTTACACTGCGCGAGGATCGAACCCGCGCCTCCTTACGCAGCGGCCGCGTTCGCTACCGCTACGCCATGGAGGCTGTCAAAATACAATGAAATGGTATTACTAACTGAACTGTAAATAAGTAATAATTTATTTCTCAAAAAACTAAAAAAATATATTTTACTATCTATAACTTAAATCAACGCGCCTATCTATTTTTATATAACTCTGTAAAAATTAAATATATATAAGATCGTTGTGAAATCGCTAAAAGTTCTTTTAAAATGGAAATATAGACAAATCTTTCATAAATATGCGTAATGCACTACTCATTGGAATCATAACTATTAAATTTTGCTAATTTGTAAACTTCAGGAAAATTATTACAATATAAAGTATAGTATTGAAATTCAAAAGCAAGTAGGTTGAAAAACTTAAGGTCTTTTAAGTTTTTATAACGACGAACTGTCAATGCCGTGTTTTAAAATAATATACCTACACGAGAAACAAAACAATTTATTTGTGTGTACACACTACACAGCCTGCTAACCACATATAATTATCATAATACTTTTTATAAAGACAACCTTTCTTTTGTGTTAAACCAAAAACTCTAAAATAAATGAATAGGTATTTAATTCCGCTTAAAACAACCAATATAGGCACATATTTAACCAAATACACCAATAATGAACCAACATAAGCTGCTAAAATAAAAAGGTATTTGAACGAACAACAATCATGCTATATTTCTGAACTTCTTAAATTCGTCGCATTATTAGAAGCTGTGCTTATCGTGCCCTTAAAAGCCAATAAAATTTCACGCACACGTACACAACAATTTAGGCACACAAGCAAATAATTTTATACACAGACAGATATGGAAGAGGTACATTTTGTAAGTGCTTACGCCGCTACGAGAAGCGGCGCGGCCGTCGCGACGAAGGCCAGTGATATTTCGTAGTTAGCACTAAGCCCAATAGATGGCAGTGTTCTCACTAACTGATTAACAAAGTCTTTCAGTTTTAAGTTTGTAGTATATAAATTATTATATATTGTTTTAGAAAACTATTAAGGTATGCAGAGCTTTTCTGCTTGTATGGAGCGCACGCGCCTGCTTACATATCCATAATAATCAATAAGTATAACTATCATATCGTAGAAAGTTCACAACGAGAATCATCTTTTGGCATATATTTTAACTCCATAATAATCAAAAGTAGAACCATCATATCGCAGAAAATTCACAACCAGAATCATCTTTTGGCATGCATTTCAGCATGCAAGCATGCAACATACAGCAGGCATTTAGCAAGGATGCAGCAAGCATGCAGCAAGGAGGCAGCAAGCATGCAACATGCAGCAGGCATGCAGCATGCAAGCATGTAGCATACAAGCATGCAACATGCAGCAAGCATGCATTAAGCATGCAACATGCAGCAGGCATGGCTTCTGTCACGGCTCCGGCGTTGCGGGGCTCCGGCGGTCCCACGCGAGCTAATCGGGCCGCCTCGCCCCTCCGCGCCTTCGCGGGTTTAGATTACACTCTAGGGGTAAGGCAGACAAGACTACGTAAAGTCGGTTTTGCAGCGATTCATTTCTGTCACTAACTTTTGTAGCACACAATAGTGATATTTAAAACATTTTTTTATCAATATGACTAATAAAATTATTTCTATTGCAATTCTGTAATCTTCGTAGTATGCTGAATCAAATTATGCGAAATAATCGACGCTCTAAATAAACGTTATACTAAATGAAATTATGCTAAATTGTAACTCTGACAAAGGTAATTATGCCCAATACAATTCTGCCATCTTAAAAGTACCTTATTTTAAATTCAGACATAAAACATTAGGTCAAAAAACAATTATATTAAGTATTTTTTATACCTTAACAATAGGTTTCGGAGCAACAAGTTTCTGCCAGATAGAGGGCACCCGATAAAAAAATACATTGTTATACTAGATATATAGATGTATTTTAGTTTAAACCGTATTCCGACAATATAAGAAAAACCATTTTATTCTTATGTATTTCTGTGACTAGATCACAGTAAACAACATGAATAAACGTGAAAGCTGCTATTATAAAAATTCGAAGAATTGCACAAGTCACAACTAGGTTTGCTTGTTTTAACACGTTTATTCGTATGAACTCTGGGACCCAAAAAGCGTTTAACAATAGCATATACTTTTATACTTGTGATATAATTCCATGATTTTGCCCTGGAATAAACAAATCAAATGACATAATAGGCGTATTTTGAGTAAAAAAATTATAAAAATAATTTAGAAGCTACTGCATAGGCAATGAAAGAAAAAATGCAAGAAAAAAAAATGTGTAAGAGCTCTTGCACGTTTATTCTCTGGGGCCATCGATATGTGTTTATGGCTATCGTATAGAAAATCTCACAAATTGCACAGCTAAGCTGGTAGATTATATAGCGACATAGGTTTATGAGTAGGATTAATACTTTTTATCCCGTTATTACAACGGGATCGAAACTTATAAATATGAAACCGTAGGACGCATCTAGTATTATTATTATATTATCTTATTCCCGTTGTCCTTTGTTTATTTCCCTAAAAGAGGTTTCAAGTTCATTGAAATAAAAATTTAAGAAAATCGATTTAGTTACTCAGAAATATCAAACTTCGCCAGTAAAAATGCAAGCGCCTTTTAAAAACATGTTCAATAGCCTTTTTTTCCGAAGGTGGAAAAATCCTCACGGACAATCCTCCGCTCGGGCATACGGAGGGGTGAGCCGGACGCTTACCAGCTAAAAAACCACCTAAGCGTTCGTCATCTGCCTTTCCAGAGTCCGGGTCTGGGTCCTCCCAATTCTACGGTACCATGCTTAATAGCCTAGACAACTTATAAAACAAAGAAATCGAATCGGATATGACATACAGAGTCGTTCACCTGTTTTCTATCAAGCAAACTGGTTGGTCCTTTTCCATCCGATGTTCAGGAATATTTAACTGAACAGCTCGCAGAAAACATCTGATATCAGTCTTAATCTGTCAAAAATACTTATAATAATATAATTACATTTTTGATATTTGATCATTGCCGAGATGAGACAACGACTACATTTTGAACGTTTTAACCTGTTGTCCCTTACGTTGTTTATGTACACCACTACGATCCGGACGAAGCGTTTCGTCTCGATTTTCATACCGCGCACATCAAAGGACTGAAACAGTTTGCCTGTCTTTCCGTCTGACTATAATTTAAGTGTCTTCAAGGCTAGAGTGAATAGGCTCTTAATAAACTTGGGCAACAATTGCGTCACTGCTTACCACATCATAATAATGTTTAAAAAAAATGAGAATTGACCTTCAGGCTATGTGCTAGCTAAATAAAGTGCTTAATCATCCTGTTGGATAACTGTTAGATATTAGAAAGATGCTAGTCATCACAGGCGCAGATAGAAGGGGTGGGGGGCAACGGGTTGAGCCCTCCCCTAGCCATCGATTGAAATGAGTAAAAGTCTGAATAAGACATGTTTTGTAACCTGTATTTTTACTTTGTATACAATTTATTACTACGTTGGATATAGATTTATCGTCGCCATCTTCGACAAGGAGGACCCAATATTGGCTTTACAGAAAATAACTACCTATGGTCTATTTTTAAAGAGATTTTATGGTTTCAATAATTTGGCCCATAAACGAAAATCTCGATCCGCTCTTCAGTTATCATTAACAACCTCCTGCTTGTATTCAAATTTATTTATGGCCCGTTACAAGTTCTATATCTTTTGTTTGGTCTGTCTCTTTTCTTAGATCACTAATGTTAATAAAAACTTTAGGTTGTCCATTTAAGATTCCTCAAGGAAAGATAAAGTCTAACGGCATTAAAAGCAAAAATAAAAGAAGATATTGATGAGTCATGAGTCATTGCGTCTCAGGGATCTTTATTAATGGCTGCCTCCTGGGGCTTAGGACGGACACTGAAAGCTTCCATTTTTCTCTCATATTTCTTTGATTTTCCGTCGGGAAAGGAATATTTTACCATTTCTTGTGGGAGTTTACGCTCAGGAATATGTGACAAGATTTATAAGTTCTGCCCTTGTTCGAATACCGTATAATATATATTGTGTACTTAGAATTCAGGGTAACGACGGTTGACGGGTTATGTCTACCTCTAATCCTTCTTTGTCTAAAATTCCAATACTTGTCAACATTGCTTTGTTTTAGGCTACAATATATGTTATTACATACGACGTAGTTACGTCAGATTTGATTAAAATGAGGATAAGGTCGCCATGGACTACATTTTATAAAGACATTATCCACGTTTTAATCAAGACATGACTATTTGCGCAATCGATTCTCTTTAATTTATTTAATAGGTATAAATTACATTTTTAAATATTTTTATGAGCAATTGCCCACCGGTACATTGTGATCAGGGTCTAAATAACCGGTAAAGGCTCGAGAGTGAAGAACCTAATCACATTGAGAGCCGAATCCAAAACTAAACACTTTCTGAATCACGCCCTTGATCCACCTTTTTTTTATATGTAATATTATTGACTGCAATCCCGCCTGATGGTAAGCATTAGGACGGAACGTTTATGTCAACAATTATTGAGCGCCACTCTGATCGATCCGTCACCCTTATATCAGGATTATTGGCAGCAATAATCCTGATATAGTGTCAGCGATGATGATTGGGAAAACCTATAGTACGTCTTCTCAGATTCCACAAGGCAAATGGCTAATGGACTACCCTGGTTACAAGGTTGTGTCTATGCAAGTACTCTCCATTAGCAAGACGAGAACACACAGAAATGATATACTTGATTGTTTCTCTCAGCCGGTCACATAATTAACACACACTAAGATTTTATCAAAATGTTGTCACGCTTACGGCTAAATGAAAGTTACATACGAGGGGATTTCCCTCCGGGAACATCAAATTTTTCCGGGATAGAAAGCACCCTATTATTTAATCCGGACTTCTAACTTTACGTCTGTAAAATTTTAAAGCAATCGGTTCAGTAGTTACGGCGTGAAAGCGGAACAAAGAAACAAACAAACTCACTTTCCGATTTATATTATTAGTAAGGATACATAAATTCATCATTCATGTAGAAAAATTATGATCTTGTACCTAATTTGTGAAAGTTCTTTTGTCCACAGATATCTTTGGATTCGCATAGCGTTATTCGAGCGTCAGCTGGCCAAAATAATTGAACATCTTGTCAGCAACGCGAACCGCTACTACGAACGGGACGCTTTGGTGGCAGACCCAGACTACGGGAGCATCCTCAGCTCCTTATTAGTGGGTCCTTGTGCCTTGGAGTACTCCAAAGCTAAACCACCGGCTTGTTTCTGGACGGATCCTCCTGCTGACGAGCTTGTGAGTACCCTGATTTATAGAATAGAATACTCTTTATTATGTACACCATATAGATTACAGAACATAAATATAAAGATTTTACAAAGGGTGACACAATGGGCGGTCTTATCGCTAAGAGCGAGGTTTTAAAGGTTTCAAAGGTTGTCTTTGAATGGAATACCAAGGGGAAGGAGAGAGAAATAGTGTAGGTAGTCTACAGTGTACTATTTACACAGAGTATGCAATAAATATGTACGTTAAATATATCATACTAGTTTCACTAAATATATACATCTAATTAATAAACATCATACAAGAGCAAATAAAATATAATGACCTGTTTAAAGAGAGAGGATATACCTAATGTAACTTAACCTCCTATTGTTATAATATCAGTTGCTAGGCTGCATGATACTACTTCGATTATTCATTGTAGTACTTATACGTAGATCTGTCTTGAAATAATATAAATAGTTTTGTATTCATTGATTTTAGATTAATTTGAAAGTAATTATGATTTATTAATATACCAGGTCCAAAGACACAGAATGTCTGCGGGAACTACAACACCGCCTTCCGTTCGAAGACCAATATTGAATTTCAAGAGAAGTTTGAACGCATCATCCGATGATGGAAGCTCAAACAATCCGGGTAAACTTATCTACTTTGATACAAGATTCACCCAACAACTTTGCTTCTCGTAAAACTATAAATATATCTACCTATATAAATTTCTTCCAAGTTTTTCCCGCAAAACACGCCACTACATTGTTCAATACTTTTCTTTCAAGTAAAACTTTTACAGGTACAGGCAAAGCAGCCGGTTCGAGTGCCAAAGATTACGTTGAAAGCTTACACCAGAATTCTACAGCCACTCTTTTGTACGGAAAAAACAACGTTCGAGTTCAGCCGGTGAGAATAAAACCTTTTTCTTAAAGATTTATTTACTCTTGTTTATGATGTGTGCTGAGTTTTATTAAATTTGGGAAACGGATCGGATCCACTGGTCTTTTGGGAACGAGCCAATCATACGAGCGGGTACTTGGAATTACTCGAATGTTCTGGATTTTGGGTATTTTATTCAATTTGTGTTAATATTGCGCAGTTTCGTCGTATTTTCAGGTTGAATAAATAAATATCTTATTCGTAGGTACTTATGGCAGAAAATGCGTGATTGATCACATTTTTTCCATGTTAGCTATATTTTCAAGGACATCTTCCAAGTTAAATTGTCTGCCTTTTAGGCCCATTATTTTTTATCTTCATAATTCGGTATTATTTTACAGCCGACCCTCTGAGAAATGACTCAAAGTTTAAATTAATTTAGTCAGACATAATTGGAATTGATGTATTGATTAAATTTTGCTCAAAATGGAATTTGATATTATTATTATAGTAGACTTTTGGGATGAATTTGGAAAATTGGAATTATTGTATTATAGAAGGACGTTGAAGAGCCGATGCCTGGGTACTTGAGTTTGCACCAGACAGCTGCGGGGCTGATCATTAAATGGACTCCGAACCAGCTCATGAATGGATATGCGGAGAGTGAGGGAATTGATAAAAGGTAAAGTAGAATTGATGCAACTGGGTATGTTATGGCAAGGTATTACAGCTAGTATGTAATTTGCACTTTGATATTGTTCATACATAATTTGCATTTTTATGTTGGTCCTAATGTTTTTTGAGTTAATGATAAATTACTTTATTTTGTAAGTAGGTATGTATCGTCGCCGTAGAGTGAAAACCTCGTAAGTGCAAAAATAGTCACTTTTCAGGAGGAAGAAAAAACTGCGTGCTGTAAAATTTTTGTACGGCGACTTTTAATTTTTTTATTAATTGATATGGAGATTTAACCCGCTTTCATATCCAAATCGGTTCAGTACTATAAGATTGCCCAAATGAAAATAAAATGAAACTAAACGTTCGTTGCTAGGTATTCACACGAAACTGACAGCTGCGCGTGTTTACAAGGTTCTCATTTAGTGTCATAGATGTCGCCACGAGTATCGAATGAACAAATGAGTCAGATCAGGATGTGCGTAGTGAGGTTTTCTTCCCAGAAACGCAATAAAAAATTTTTGAACAAAAATGCATTCCCGAGGTTTTCACTCTACGGTGATGGTATGTAAAAACATCTTTACACGCCAATCATATTTATAAAACTAGATGGGGCCAGCGTTTTCTATCTGGCTAGTCTGAGAAGAAAGGCAGAAACTTATTTTGGTCAGCATCCTAATTGCCTAACACACAATCACCATCAATTATCCTCCATATGTTCCAAAAATGTGTCTACTCGATAAAGTTGACAACGCAATGGATGTTGTTGAACTGTCAAAATAATACCCATTGCTACTGATAGTAGGTATGTTACGCAATTACCCTGCGGGTTATATGAAGAACGTATAGATCGATATTTATGAGGAAAAAACGTAGAGGTTAGATTGATCACTGAGTAAATATAATACAAAGTGGCAGGTTAACTATGAGGTAAAGTTGTGCGTTGATATCTCTGTCACCTTAATAATTAAATAATAAAATACCCTAATTTTACTTCGGTGGTTCGACAAAATACAGTATGTTAAGAAAACCCTGTCCGACCCATAAGGATAATAAAGGTTAGGTAAACACATGACCAAATATAATATAAAATTTTACGTAATCATCATAGTACCAATACAAATGAATTTTGAAATAATCTTTTTTTCCCGCTAATTAATTTCAACTTCCCCGAAATTTGGTAATTTTTAAAAAGTGACAACACCGGTATTATTATGAGCGAATAGCGATGCGACCACGTGTCGCGTGCCCTACCGCCCGCCGCCCGCGGAATGGGGCATAGGTGTGCATAACGCACATTTATTAAGTTACCTCTTTTTGCGAAATAATATTTATTTTTTAGGGGGATTTATTTTTTTAAAGTTTAGCCCGGTTTTGTATGCATTAGTAGAATCAGTTATCGATACCTAACAACACCTTCACGGGTCGGACAGGGTTTTCTTAACATACTGTATACTTTTACTATTGTACGTAGATATTGCGGTTTATGTGAGGCTGATTTTGCTTTTGATATCTTTACATTATATTTTGCGCGTCAGTCTTTGATAATGCAGATCCGTGCATATTTATGCTGTACGTAACTTCTAACCCGTTCCTATGGGTTGTTACACCTCTGCTCAATTCTTTTGGGTTATCCGGGAGTGATATTATGTCTTCTCCTTAGCCTATAGAGGTCAAAGGTCTTCGTGCTGGACAAAGGCCTCCCCCAAGGCTTTCATTCCATTGGGGGGCTTGCCATAATCCCCTACGCTTGGCAAGTGGGTTGAATATTATGTCATTCTAACAAAATTACAGTTGAATAAGAATGACATTATCCTAGATTAGTTAATACGATTCATGTCGAGAACAGCAGTAACTTGAATGGGAAACAAAGTCGTTCGTTTGTTATAATCTAAATAAGTACCTAACTCATTACCTCCCCCATTATTACCGAAGAGGCGTAACCTCTTAGAATAAGCCTTTTCAAGTTAACGTTCGCAAAGTTATGTATGTGTAAGTAAAACTCGATTGTAGCTGTTCTTATCGCCAAAGTGTATTTTTAAGGGATTGCCTTAAGTAGCCAATTATGTTTCTTTATCTTTAGTTAGAACAACTCCAGTTTTTCTTCAACTTGTCCGTTTTCTCATTCTTATGCTGTCGCCGTACGATTGTTTTCTGGAAACTATTGTTGAAGTTTGTTTTGAAAATTAACTCTGGTGCTACCGAGAAGTTGTTTTTATTAACCGATTTCAAAAAGGAGGTTATTCAATTGGACTGTATACAGGGAGTATCTGACATCGACGCATGCCACTAATATAATTATGATAGTCATTTATGTCGTTAATGAGTGGTTACAGAATTCAGTGTTTAAAAAAAAGTGCCGACTCGGCCTTTGAACGTTGCAAGCGTGTCGCCATGCGGGTTTGTAGGTATGACGTTGATCCCTGATGTGAACTGTATTAAATCAGCTGATAAGATAGTTTTTCGAGTTTTGTTTTCATTGCGCTTTTTTGTGTAGGTAATTAGCGAATTAATTAATTTTTACTTTAAAATCTTATTCGGTTATAAAAGTATAGCAATTATGAACGGTTTAAAGTGAAAAAAAAACTGCATATATTTTTTTTAAATCATGAAAAGCCGACGAAAAATTCCACCACTGAGGGGTGCAGAATCATGTACTAGATCCATGGTACTCGTTTGTGCGTCGATGTCAGATACACCCCTTATACTACAATCAATGAAAATCAAAATAGACTGAATTTAAGTACCGTAATCGCGTCATCTCTAGCAATGCTCATACATTCCGTTTGGTCGCATAGGGTTTTTTTTTAAAATCGGTTCTGTAGTTTGGTACCCAAAATTGCGAGTAAAAATTCAAGTCAACAAAATTGCGTCGTTTGCTTGCTAGCCTATTCCCAACAGTGTAAAATTAAAACTTGGTAGAAAAAAAAACAACCGTCTTCCAAAAAATACTACTAAGTGAAAAATAACTAATTTCGGAAGTCGGTGATAAAAACGAATATACAAAAACCAAAGACACCATGACCATGATTTATACACTATGTAACAAAAACCCTGTTGTTCCTTTCAGGGACATATAATTTTAACTACAAGCACATCATTAATGAAGTCATAATTAGAGAACAGTAATCATTGTCTAGTCGAGGGGTCACAGAGCTAAGAATTCAGTTACAGATTATAAATATTAATAATTAAACATTGATTTTAATTTTTTTTGTTGAGCAATTTTTATAAATTACTTGCTTTATTACGTCCGTATGCCGATTCTTAAAACGTAGGTTGAAGGAACAACAGGGTTTTTGTTACATATTGTATAGGTATTCGTGTTTGCCACCAACTTCCGAAATTATTTATTTTTATCATTTAATTGTGGCTTTATGACTTATGCTATTTATGTCCTATACACCAAATAAACCATTTATCTACTTGAATCTACGTTCTCATCATGTATTCTATATTTTTACTAGCTGACCCGGCAAACGTTGTTTTGCCATATAAATAATAGATTAAATTACTAAAATGGCTATTAAAAAATAAGGGTTGATCGTAGAAGGGTGAAAATTGGGGATTGTATGTATTTTTATATGTTGTATCATAAAAAAAATAGAAATTAAAAATTTTGTCTAAAAAATAAAAAAAAAATTTAGGGGTGGACTACCCCTAACATTTAGGGGGATGAAAAATAGATGTTGGCCGATTCTCATAGATACCGGATAAGCACAAAAAAATTCATCATAATCGGTCGAGCCGTTTCGGAGGAGTTTAAGTTCGAACACCGTGACACGAGAATTTTATATATTAGATGTTCCTACCTAAGTGTTTCATTTATACATAGTGCTAGCACAAATCATTTTGATATCGACGAATTTAAAACTATTATTTCCTACTTTAAATCTTTGTTAGTATGCAGAGAACAGACAAAAGACATTTTTACCGATCATTTACATTCTATCATCAAACTGTCAAATGTACTGACGGCAGCAGGTCAAGCTACCCCAAACTGTCAGATATTAGCAATCAACCTTGAGCCTTGATGCTTTAGAGATAAAGTTGAAAATCTAATAAAAAAAGGCAGATTTTAGTAGCTTGATGTGCTGTTGTCTGTACAAATTCTGCACTGTGTACTTATACAGGGTGTATCTGACATCGTAACGCAAACTTTGCGAAAAGGTTAGACCGCATGCCATTAATAAAATTATGATAATCATTGATGTCGTTAATGAACGGTTACAGAATTCACAGTGTTTAAAAAAAGTGTCGGCTCGGCCTTTGAACGTTGCAAGCGTGCCGCCGTGCGGGTTGGTAGGTATGACGTTGATCCCTGATGTGAACTCTATTAAATCAGCTGATACGATGGTTTTTCGAGTTTTGTTTTCATTGCGTTTTTTTTTGTGTAATTAGCGAATTAATTAATTTTTACTTTAAAATCTTATTGGGTTATAAAAGTATAGCAATTATGAACGGTCTAAAGTGAAAAAATATACATATTTATTTTTTAAATCATGAAGAAGCCGACGTGAAATTCCACCACTGGGGGGTTCAGAATCATGTACTGGATCCATGGTATTCGTTTGTGCGTCGATGTCAGATACACACTTTATACATTTTCATATTACGTAGCGTCAATGTCGTCAATGCTAGTCCCTCACTTTTCTTTATTATTTGTTATGTGGCTTCGTAATTATTTTATCGATGTAGTGCCTGTGTGTAGTGTTCTCCGCTGTCACCTAGTGCATGCCTCCGAGTGCCAACACACCCATGTTCTGTGCAGCTTGGCGCCAACATGCACAGTGTACAGGCGCCGCTGTGCTGGTCCTCTGTGCATTGATTGGTATGTATTTTTGTTTACTTAGTGCTTGTGTGATGTTAGGCCAGTGCCTGCTTAGTTTTTAAGTGCGTTTATTTTATTACAATTGCGAGGAAGACCAAAGAAGTGCTGGCTTGACGTTGTAAGACATGATATGCCTGCCAACAATCTCACACCACGCGTTGCCAGATATCGTGCGGAATAGAGGGGTATATGTAGGAAAGTGGTCCCTGAGCTCCAACGCGAAAGCCGCGGATGTAACCGGGATTATACGCTGAGATAATGTTGATGATTTTATTACAAGTGCGTGGATGGGGGTAGAGAGATTTAAGAGTTTCTGCTACGCTGATGTCTCAAAAGGGGGATAAAAGCGAGAGTGCAGAGTTTAAGGTATGCGTATAGAAAGCTTACTTCACTAAAAGCTAACTTTTGAACCAACAGTAGGTCTAATATAAGTTTTTATTACGAAACTCGTTGGCCGATATCGAGCGAGTTTGACTCTGCGATTGGCCCGCTTCAAGGTCGTAAGAACTCTCAATCAATGAGAGCGCCAAACGCGCTCGTTATCGACAATCGAGTTTCGTATTGAAAACTCATACTAGGCCTACTGGTAACTTGAATTCGTGGCGTAAAATTGATGATTGTAAGTTTTTGTATGGTCTTCCATACTCTCAGAAAATTAAAATGATTCTGAAAATTATCTGACATTGGAAAAATCAGCCCTTAGTAAAGTCATGGTGATATTTATCATAAAGGATAGGTAAGTAGTACCTACAACAGGCAGGTACTAACCTGACGTGTTTAATGGTATCATAATCAGAGGTTCAATCACGTATAACAGAATTCCATAATAAAAAGGAAGCAAAAAAAAAGTTTTCGAGCAAAAAAACAAAAATCTTAATTCGTTCAAGAAATTCCTTCTAAAGTACCTATTACTCATATTCCAGTGTGTATTGGGCCATGTCCCTTCAAGTCTGCGTTTGGGAAGTGGTGTACGTCCACGTGCATCGATCGCAGGCCAGTGATGCTCTCATACTGGTGGGTCAAGATGGAGTCCAGAGGCCACCCATACATTTTCCAAAAGGTAAGTAAAAGTATAAGATAATATTGTGACAGTGCTTCTAATGGCTTTCTTACTAGTAAGTCACGTGTATTGTACTACAACATTTCGACACTTTCAAGACTTTCAGAAATTCTTTGGGTAAAGCAGACCTTTTAAAACATAGGAGAATGTCCTTTATAAAGGTAACTTATTAGAGTCCTCCTGAGATTACACTTCGCTGCTGAACTAAATCGAAAAGACACATATGCCACATTTGATAAAAAATTTTAACATCGATTGTTGCTAAGATGAGATTAGGACTTAAATTTTAACATTTTTTAAGTGCGTGAAAAGGTGTCCAGGTTTCAATTATCTTACTAGTTTAATAACTGTAACTGTATTTATATGAAATTTAGGTTCTTAATTTAATAATTAAGAACCGAAATATAAATACAGTTCTTTACACACAAATGACAGATTAGTTCAGTGATAATAAGTAGTCATTTTGGTATTAACTTTGCTCAAAATTTTGAAATACTTTTAAAAAACCTAAACGTCTAAGATATAACTATATAAAAATTAAACATTGGATTTCGTTTTGCAATAAGACGGATTATGTCTAGCACAAAATAAATCAAAACTTTTACAATATTCATACTATGAAACTTATCCAATATTCGAAGTTAAACTTTTATCTCCTTCCACGTCTGCCGATCGATTCTATAAAAATCTCTCCGTGGAACAGTGAGGTGAAGTTAATAGCCCTATATAATCCCTACCATTTGTAGGAATAAGAAGATCTACAGAAAAACCTAAGTCAACAACATAGCTCTTCGAGTCGCTAAAATTAAGTGGCAGTGGGCGGGGCACATTGCTCGTAGAACCGATGACCGATGGGGCAGTAAGGTTCTGGAGTGACGGCCAAGTACCGGAATACACTGCATAGGGAGACTTCCAACAAGGTGGACCGATGACCTAGTGATGGTCGCGGGAAGGCGATTAATGCGGGCAGTACCTACAAGACCCGTCATCGTGGAAAGCCTTGGCGGAGGTTGTCCAGATGTGAACCTATAGGCTCAAGAAGTTGGAATGACAGCTCACTCCACGCTCACTTCTCATAAGGTTACTCGGTGGACGGTTACAGAAAAGACCAGCTGGATAAGACTTCAAAGTATTTCAGCGCTAAAAGCTTTACTGTCGATCAAAATTTGTTACGAGATTGCCACATTGCTTTCTAATTTTATGAGCATTAAAAAGAAAGTTTGGAAATAAAGTCATGAATTATTTGCGCTCGAGTTTAAATAAATGGTGGCGGATACCGTCCAAAGTGGGTTGAAACTTTTCTTAATAATATACAACTAATTCATTGGGATCCCCCAATGAATTAGTTCAATTTAAAATAATAGGTAACCTTGACCTTGAAATGAAAAAAAAAGACGAGGAATGTCTTCGAGAAAAGGTTCATAAAACATTTTCCATAGTGAATAAATTGAAATTAGAAACTTTTATTTATAGAAGCTTTTATCTATACTTAAAATAAATATAAAGCTGAAGAGATTGTTTGTTTGTTTGAAAGCGCTAATCTCAGGAACTACAGCTCCAATTTGAAAAAAATCTTTTTGCGTTGGATAGCCCACTAATCCAGGAAAGCTTTAGGCTATACAGTATGTTAAGGAAACCCTGTCCGACCCGTGAAGGTGTTGTTAGGTATCGATAACTGATTCTATTAATGCATACAAAACCGGGCTAAACTTAAAAAAAAATCCCCCTAAAAAATAAATATTATTTCGCAAAAAGAGGTAACATAATAAATGTGCGTTGAGCACCCTTCCGCGGGCGGCGGGCGGCAGGGCACGCGGCACGTGGTCGCATTGCTATTCGCTCATAATAATACCGGTGTTGTCACTTTTTTAAAATTACCAAATTTCGGGGAAGTTGGAATTAATTCGCGGGAAGAAAAGATTATTCCAAAATTCATTTGTATTGGTACTATGATGATTACGTAAAATTTTATATTATATTTGCTCATGTGTTTCCCTAACCTTTATTATCCTTATGGGTCGGACAGGGTTTTCTTAACATACTGTATATACAAAGTTATATTTTGTTTACGCAAAATCTGAATATATTTTTTTCAGAATAAGTAACTGAATCGATTCCAATCATTTTTACACCATGATATATTTTTTCCGCAACGCAAACAACACACGGAAATTGGTTCTAGTTTCTACAAGGTGCCTATTATATCCAACATAATATTGCGTTCATTATGCCAAAGAATACACTCCCAAAAGATGTGATGTGCGGACTGTTCAAATTCACAGTTCGATGTAGAACATTGACACAAAGGCGAAGGAACAAGTTTAAAAGAAAACAGTTTATATGTATGTATGTATGATGATGATAAGTAAATAAGTTTGTGTTTCAGGAGGACACCTGCTCTCTTTCCTGAGCAACTTAGAAACGGGACTACTACCACATGGTCAACTAGACCCACCACTCTGGTCACAAAGAGGCACAGGAAAGGTATGGGACCGGCCCCCTAATCGGCGAACACATTTTTGTCAAATGATTGCGACTAGTTGGTATCAGTTGGGTTCGTTCGGACAGCCCATTGGTCCGTTCGGTCCAAACGATCCCAACTAGTCGCAATCATTTGACAAAAATGTGTTCGCCGATTAGGGGGCAGGTTAATTCTTTTTTATTTTTTCCGATATTTTTAATTTGCAATTTTATGTTAATTGGAATGCCAATTGCAGTATACATATATTAGTGGTAACAAAAACCTTTGTTACCACTAATATATGTATACTGCAATTGGCATTCCAAAATATTAAACCAAATTAAATAAAAAAACGTAGCATAGATGGATTCATCTATGCTACGTTTTTTTTATTTAATTTGGTTTAATATTTATTTTCGTAAAGTTTATATGTACAGACGACAGCACATCAAACTACTACAATCTGACAGATTTCTTTATTAGATTTTCAACTTTATCCCTAAAGCATTAAGGCTCAAGGTTGATTGGGAATATATGGCAGTTTAGGGTAGCTTGACCTGTTGTCGTCCGTACAAACATTTACATAGGTTTCTTACATTTTATTGATCTTTTGTGCAGGTATTTGGTCGTGGCAAATCGAGACGGCGACCGCTACCAAGTCTATGTGAGAGTGGTGAAACTGAAGAGCCTGAATGGGAAGAAACCGCCGGAGATTACGTGTTCCGGATTGTGAACAATGCTATAACTGATAGAGAAGGTATTTTTTTTTAATAATTATAAACTAGCGCTTGACCGCAATCCCACCTGATGGTAAGCAGTGATGCGATCGTTGATGGTAACGTTGATGGTACGGTAGTTTATTAAGAGCTTATTCACTCAGAAAAACTGAGCGAATAGGAAGGAAGACGCCAGTTGAGCGAGATAATGCAATGTTAAACCCAACAACACGACCAACGATGCTGCACCAAAGGGAGATTAATCTGAAGACCCTCCACGACCAAACTCCCAACACAACAACATTTGGCGCATCGTACCCGGCACACATCTCAACACAACTGCTCAGACCCATCCTCCGTAAGGCTTCACCAGACATCATGCTGGAACACGACAAATCGCTTGGCGGCAAGACTTTGTCTGGTGGGTGGTAACTTCTGCCGGAGGCCGAAGGAGGCTGCCATTTTGGCTTACTTTTGCCGAAACGGCAGCCTCCTTCGGCTTAGTTCATTTAAATAATGCTTTGTCGATATTCAAAAACTAAAAATAAATAAGTTTAACATATGAGGTAGGGGGGGCAGGGGGAATACGGACATTTAATTTACCGACTTTTAGTGTAGTTGTAAAGTGGCAGGTCTTTTGAAGATTGTAAGTTATTATTTTCAGCAATGAGGCATTCACTACTAGAACGCGCAATACACTCGCCTCCACGCACGCCGCGTCGCCCACTGGCCTCTACATCCACCACATCATCAGACTCTTCGACAATGTCAGTTGACTGTCCACCATCAGCTGGATTTAATGGACTCCCACCACCACCACTGACGCCGATCCCACATCAACCTATAGAACAGGTATTTAAAGTAGATACTATCGTATTCATAACAAGATAGGTTTAGTGATACTATTCTTAATATGAATTGGCGCCCAACGAGGGGTCAACTATGATTAAAATATGATCACCTAAGTAAATATCAAAATTCAAGATTATCATGTTAGTTCACGAATTTAACAATTATTCGTTTTTCATATCTATATAGAATCGTTGAAGTTATTTTACTTTATTACCGTTATGAATTGGCGCCCAACACAGAACTCAATTTTAAAAATCCAAATGAGCACCATTTCTATTACGTGTCAGTGTATCTGTAATTATTTCATGTTACATGGTACACAATGAGTTTTGTTGAAATAAGAGAAAATAAAATGCAAATAAAAAATATAATACATAGTGGCGCCCAGCATGGGACTCAACTAAATCTGCTACTTATTGTGTTTCAGTCTGCTTCAATCGAGTTAGTGTGCAGTACAATGCGTCGTCAGATAATATCGCGAGCGTTTTACGGCTGGCTGGCTTACTGTCGCCACTTGTCTACTGTGCGGACACATCTCAGCGGTCTTGTACATCCTAACATCGTTCCTAGGGGTACGATAAGATTATCACTCGTATTTATATTATCTCGACATCATAAAGTGAAAATAGCTATATGTTCATGCTCTTTTGGGTGGAATATCATCGTGACTTCTCCCGCTCTAGACGGAGCGGACAGCCCTGTCAGACTTTTAATAACTAAATCCCACAAGTGTTTCTTCATTTGCCTATGCCTACGAATATAGTAGCTCTTTCAAACGAACCGCGGCCTTGGCAGGTAACTATCCTAGTGGAGCCCGTCACAGTGTGTTGACATCTCTTTGAGAACAACGCGAAGGAGCTGAAGGCCTCCCATCGGTTCGGATCATGGCCTGAACCAAGGTCAGAGACGACAGATCGCCACCACGAAGAGAAGGCGGGTACTCGCTCAAACCAAGCCGACCCCCACCGTTTGCTCCACCATATCTTCTAGCATTCCTCACAAAAGTGACACCCTGGCGTCTCCTACCGGATTATCCTAAAAAAAATAAATAAATATTACATGCTCTCTATTCAACCATTATGTTTTCAAAACATTTATTTAATAGAAATGTAATGAAATGAGAATGTGCCTCAACTAATAATACGGACATTGATCGTTCAATGTGGAATTAAATTTTTGCAGAGAATGCAGAAGGCGGTCTTACGGATGAACGATGGCTCGCAATGACAGACGAGAATGGCGCAGTTCACGATAAAGACGAAGTTTATCGACTTGTGTACTATGGAGGAGTGCAGCATGACATAAGGCGACATGTGTGGCCTTACCTGCTCGGATATTATGAGTAAGTAGCTTGGCCAATAGAAGAAGAAAATAACCCTATACCATAAGTTGCATGGCTACTGCTGATTTTTTTTTAATAAATTATAAACTAGTGCTTGCTCGCAATCCCGCCTGATGGTAACCAGTGATGCAATCGTTGATGGTAAAGCGCGCTAGTTGGTTAAGAGCCTATTCACTCTAACCTTGAAGCTACTTAAATTGTAGTTCGACGGAAATATCGCCGCTGGCAAATTGTTCCAGTCCCTTGATGTACGCGGTATAAGAGGCGAAACGTTTCGTTCGGATCGTTGTGGTGTCAACAATGCAAGGGAGGAAACTCGCCGTACGACGGGTCGTCTGATGATGAAACGGAGATGGGGAAATTAAACCATGCAATTCCCTCGTACACTCTCCAAAATGCATCCTATAGCTGGCTAGGCTGGCTACTCTTTGCCTGTGTTCCAGGCTTTGGAGACCGTTTTGAGCTAAATCTGGGTCGCTAATTAGCCTGTTCGCACGCCTTCCACTGAATCAAAAGTAGCCAAGTGATATGTTTAAAATGGAAGTCAAAATCGTACCATTTAGGGCTTTGAATGGTGTGTTTATTCCGTACGATTTGACTGCACCAATTTCATTTAAATCAAACACTATTCTTAACTCTTAACAATTACTTTCAAATTAAGATATTGAGTAAAAAAATCTGTCAACTCAAAGTTCCTATATTCTTCTTTTCCGCTAAAACAATTAAAAGTTATCTTAAAACTCTTTACAGATTCGGTACTACAGCAGAGGAGCGAGTGGAACAGGACACAGCATGTCGACGTCAGTACGAGACGACCATGTCGGAGTGGTTGTGTGTGGAAGCCATCGTGCGACAGCGAGACCGGGAGGCCACAGCCGCGTCTATCGCGAGGCTGAGCGAGGCGTCCGGGAAACTGAAGCCAACAGACAATAATGATACTAGTGAGGTATGTTGAATTTAACACGAGATCGTTGATTAAACCGAATAATTTTTTTTCTAACTTACTATTAATATTCTGCACTGATCCATAAGGCGCCTGTTCCGATGCAACTGGTGTTGGGTCTTGTGGAGATTTTTTGTCAGGCTATAGACTGAACTACATGTTGAATATCTCCTCTGATTTTTGTGTTTGTCGGCGGTGAACGCTGCCGTAAACTTGAACTAAACGGAACGCGACCATAGAGTGTGCTTCTTCCGCTGATCGCCGCACGGCATAGCGAACGCACTCCCTGTCGAACTGGCAAGCTAGCGAGTCATGGCCACGTTCTTATAACGGTCACCAAATTTAAGTATTTAAAGTAACCCCCGGGAGAATTCAGACCTCAAAATTAAAAATTAACCCCCAACTGTCAAATATTCCCAATTAACCTTAGGCTCCCGACAAGGTGGACCGACGACCTGGTGAAGGTCGCGGGAAACCGCTGGATGCGGGAGGCTCAGAACAGGTCATCATGGGGATCCTTAAGGGAGGCCTAAGTTCAGCTGAGGACGTCTTTCTGCTGAAATGATGATGATGAACATTAGGCCTTAATGCAAGTGCTTTAGAGATAAAGTTGAAAATTTAATAAAGAAATCTGACAGATTGTAGTACCTTCATGAGCTGTCATCTGTATGTAGACTGAAATAAGAATATATGATATATGCGAATATAGAATACACATACAATATATAGTTATAATATATGCGTCTCTTTTATATTCTCAGGTATTTGAAGATGACTGTAGTGTCATCTCCGACAACCCTCCAATAGTCTCACCCGAACCGAGCGATACCGAACAGAAGCGGCCAGAGAAGCCGATCTTATCGCGAGCTCCCAGCATAGACGAAGTCGAGAACATTGAACTGGACTCTGAAAGAGAAAAAGAATCGAAACAAAACGGAGAGACTGAGAACAGTGATAGTAGGGATGTAGATGTAGACAGTCTGAAAGACTTAGAGGATGAAGATATGCATTTGAAGAGTGTTGTCGAAAACCCTGACATGCGTCGGGAAAGCATAGCCGAAATCAAGAGGTTAGCTGAGGAGATAGTTCAGAAAGGTGATGGTCGAGGGTTACTGTGTAGTGTTGATAGTGCACAGTTGAATGGAAGTGAATTCAGGTCGTCGATAGATGAGAGTCTGCCTAGTCCTCTTCAACAGCACACGAGTGTTATTATAACGAATCCGTCTGTCGATTTGGTGGCTGGCAATTCTCCTGTTTCTGGAGGGACTACTGGTGAGTTTAAATTTAAGTGAGAACATAAAAATGTATATAGAATGGCCATTCATTTTTAGAAACTGTACAATATTTGACAATATTAATATGATGAATTTTGGCGTCCTATACCTACTTTAAATTTGCTTCATGTTGTAGCAATAAGTTGTCTTTTTATGTGCCCGTATTCAAAGAGCAGCGGTGACCTAGTGGTAACTGCCGCGAGTTACAAGATGTAGGTCATAGGTTCGAACCCCATCAGGCACTTTACTCTATGTAAATTATTTCATCACCCCTGTTCTCCAAACGGTGAAGGAGAACATCGTGAGGAAATCTGCATGTCCTAGAGCCAAAAGAAAAAGTTCAAAGACGTATGACATCTAAAAACCCGCACCTGGCCAGCGTGGTGGATTGCGGCCCGCTCCCTCTCACCGGGAGGAGGCCTGTGTCCAAACAGTGGAAAAACTATAGGCTAATAGGCTATTTGGCAAATTTATAATTTCTATCTTGAATTACTTGGTTGCGGTTAAGAAGTTCAACAAAAGTTTTTTTTTTTATTTTAAATACGTATTTCGTAAGAAACATGCAAATAAAAATTCAAATAAGCCGCCGAAACGCTTTATTTAGCAATATGGCGTCTCGCTTTGTAAGTGACGTCATAAACTTATAAATGATTTTCGGTTCCGCAGTGGTGTTTGTGTTTATCTGTTATTTGTCAGTCAGAAAACAAAAAAAAAATACCACAAATCGCTCCAAATATCCTTAAAAATCTTCTAAAAACGCTAAAACACCTGAGAACACATAGAACGACAACAAGTGTTTATGAGCGTATGACGTCATCGTGACATTAGCCAATCCGGATCGTTTCACAATAAGTGGCGCGAGAAACAAAATGCCAAACATATTTTTGTATTTTTGGATGTATTAATTGTTATTATTTTCATTAAAACTCATGTAAATGACATAAAGAACCCTCATTTTATGCATTTAAAGCAAATAATCACAAAAATATTCATACTGTCAAATAGCCTATTATGTTATGTAAACAATTCTTCTTTTTATCTTTATCTGTAGGAAAAAGTCTTGTAAATAGATAAATGGTAATCTAGATATATTTCTCAGCAACAGTAAGTCCTGCCCGGAGCCCGCTCGGCGTGGTGCGTGAAGAGTCGCAGTCTGCTGGAGCCAGCTTCGATACGTTGGAGCCGGCTGATAGGAATGCGCCGGATAATCGATCGAATTGTGTGTCACCTGCTAGTTCTAATGGTGGAGTCTACTCGGTGAGTCAAACTACATTCTGAGCGATGATGAAATCACTAGTATTTTTCTGTTAACTATGACGGACATAAAAAGACAGTTAATGATGCCTGAATCAGCCGTCAATTTTTGTTCTGAAACATATGTACTTTGGAATCAATTGGCCTTCTATTAGAAGATCAAAATAGATTTCAAACTTTTATTTGTAGTTTTCATTGCCTGAATCTCCCGTCATTTTTTTTTTTTTTTTGTCTTGGAACATATCATAATCTTATGACCTTCTTATAGAAGATCAAAATAGAATTTAACTTTTATTTTATTATAGTTTTCATTCCCTGAATCTCCCGTCATTTTTTTTTTTGTCTTGGAACATATCGTAATCTTATGACCTTCTTATAGAAGATCAAAATAGAATTTAACTTTTATTTTATTATAGTTTTCATTGCCTGAATCACCCGTCAATTTTTTTTTTCTGTTGGAACGTAATATGTACATCGGAATTTTATGACCTTCTATTAGAAGATCAAAATAGAATGAAAGTTTTATTGTAGTTTTGTTGTCTGAATCACCCGTCAATATTTTTTTTTGTCCTGGAACATATCGGAATCTTATGACTTTCTATTAGAAGATCCAAATAGAATTCAAACTTTTACTGTAGTTTACAATGACGCCGATTCTGTTGTTCACTAAACTAATTTTAAGTTAAGTGCATCTTTTTCTTAATTTCGTTAAGAAAAGGATAGAAGATAACATTTTACTTTAATCCTGTCAAATTAAGATGCTCCATAGACAGTTTAGGCGCGATTATCAACATGGCGACTAAAAATACGCCAGTTTGCGTCAGAAACGCACTAATTTGACAGTTCTAAACTGACACTTTATCTTCTGTCCTTTTCTTAATGAAATAGAAAGAAAAAGATGCATTGAACTTAAATTTAATTTGGTTTGTGAATATGAAAAAAAAAAAAACATTTGCTTTCATATATTTTATATTTACAATATGACCCTGATGCTGCTTCAGAAAGTCCAACAAAGATGATTCTGTTCCTCAATTTGAACGTCCTAATATTTCAGAATGAATTGGTGGAATCTTTCGCTTTAAATCTGCATCGCATTGAGAAGGATGTTCAGAGATGCGATAGGAACTACCCATTCTTTACGGACGAGAATTTGGACAAATTAAGAAATATAATGTGCACGTAAGTATTTATTTTGTTCATTGACGTCATGCTCCATTATAACCCATATAACATTATATTATACTATTAGGAGGAGACATGGGTACGATCCCCTCGCAATGCAAATATTTGTATGCATGAATATAAATTTTGTACTGGTCTGATCGTGCCTCGGAAAGCACGTTAAGCCGTTGGTCCCGGTTGCTATACGAACATCCAATGGCAGTCGTTACGAGTTGTTAGAGCCCCCAAAGTCTAACAATTGGTCTAACTGCAATGCTTTGGTATCGCCTTCGGGTTGTAGACGTCAGACGGCAGTCGTATCATGGAAAATATCGAAGCTTAACCAAAATCAGCAGTTAGACTGATAAAGCGGATCCCAAACTCCAAAGCTGAAAAAGGGACACTACTGGGATTAACGCTGAGAAAATGACTATACATAAACTTAGGTAGACTGTTAGTGTTTTTTTTCAATGCAATAAAACCTAAATCTTAGGTTGAATTCCTAATCTTTTGAGGATCACATCTAAACCAAATCCATAAAAGATAAGTAGCGTCTGAGTAAAACCACTCCTGTATAAGGGGTTGATGTTTTTCGGGCTTAAAACTAATCACATTTTATTACTAATCAATCCAGATACGTATGGGAGCATCTAGAAACAGGTTATATGCAAGGCATGTGTGACCTGGCAGCTCCCCTCCTGGTCATGATGCGAGAGGAAGCGTCGGCGCATGCGCTGTTCAACAGTCTCATGCAACGAGCCACTGATAACTTCCCTTCAGGACAGGCTATGGATGCCCACTTTGCTGACATGAGGTAAGTTCAAACCGCTATCTTCAATGTCGGTAAATAGCCTGATGAACATATACAGATATTTTGAACACAAACGAACTTATTGGAAGCAGAATAGTCATCAAAACTTTCTATTTATACAATATGTTGAGAGAGCCCTGTCCGATCCATGTAGGTGTTGTTACTAACAATACCTTCACGGATCGGAGAATCAGCTAATGCCTACAAAGCCGGGCTAAACTTAAAAGAGAAAATACCCTTAATAGAAGTTATTTAGCAAAAGGAAGTAAATTAATTCATGTGAGGAGCCATGCGGCACGCCGTCGTCCTATCGCTATTCACTCATAATAATACCGTCTAAAATGGTGTTGTCACTTTTTAACAAATTACCAAATTTTGGGGAAGTTTGAATTAATTCGCGGAAAAAAGATTATTTCAAAACTCATTGGTATTGTTACTATGATGATTATGTAAAATTTCATATTTTATTTGGTCATGGTTTACCTAACCTTTATTATCCTTATGTTTCGAATGGGATTTTCTTTACATATTGTATATTATAATTGGCATTTATTCTAAAAAATAATTTAATGGCTATCATATTTATAAAAAAATATTGAACACGTATTTATTTTTTCTTTCATTCAAATACTTAGGAAGATATATTGATTTGAAATGTCGCATGACGCCGTGGTATATTTTGTACCACGGCGTGACGTAATTAGGCCCCACTTCGTAACTTTAATACGCTATATCTCAGTATTTTTTAGTAATTTCGACAAAATAAAAAATACGGGACTTATCCTTTTTTATTATCTACTAGCGGCCCGATACGTGCTTCGCTACGTATAAAGTGAAATAATAAAAACAAATTTATTGGATCATCAAAATTATTTATTGAAACATAAAATATTTCTTTTAACTGCTAGCAAATTTAAAACTTAATCCAGAACATTTAGATAAACAATATTCTTTGTTTTTCCATTTCTAGCATGTATAAACAAATATAAACAAACTACTGGTGGGGGTACCGACTCTCGAACAGGCAACATAAAGTTGGGCTTTGTTGATGGACATAGCAAACGATAAACGCACAGGATATTGTAATCGTTTGAACTCAAATGGCATATCAATTGGGATCATAGGGATACGCGGTATCAAATAAACTTCTCCTTTTGATATACCAGTTAAAATCGTAGATTCAATTAAATTTCGCAATAAGTTTTCCACTGCCAATCTGGTGCCATTACACAGTTTTGGTGGATTAAAAAATTACAAAGAAACTGGCATTGAATTTTATATATATAGAAGATAAGATGATGATCCATCGTTCATTGAATTCATTTATTGCAAAAAAAAAAAAAATGATAAATGAAGAACCGCTCTGCCGATTTTGTTCAAAGTTCACAAAAACCATCTACTAATTAGTCACAACAAAGCTTAAATATTTGGTTTGGATATGTCAGTCCGTTCTTGAGTTATAAAATTACAAAGAAAGTGGCATTGATTTTTATATATACAGTATGTTAAGAAAACCCTGTCCGACCCATAAGGATAATAAAGGTTAGGCGAACACATGACCAAATGTAATATAAAAGTTTACGTAATCATCATAGTACCAATACAAATGAATTTTGAAATAATCTTTTTTTCCCGCGAATTAATTCCAACTTCTCCGAAATTTGGTAATTTTTAAAAAAGTGACAACACCGGTATTAATATGAGCGAATAGCGATGCGACCACGTGCCGCGTGCCCTCCCGCCCGCCGCCCGTGGGAGGGTGGTTAACGCACATTTATTAGGTTACCTCTTTTTGCGAAATAATATTTATTTTTTAGGGGGATTTTTTTTTAAGTTTAGCCCGGTTTTGTATGCATTAGTAGAATCAGTTATCGATACCTAATAACACCTTCACGGGTCGGACAGGGTTTTCTTAACATACTGTATAGATAAGACGGACTAATTATTTTTTTTGATTTTAATACCTTGGATACATCCCTATTGTTACAGGTCCCTGATTCAAATCCTCGACTGTGAACTATACGAGCTGATGCATGCTCATGGCGACTACACACACTTCTACTTCTGCTACCGCTGGTTCCTGCTAGACTTCAAGAGAGAACTGCTTTACCAGGATGTAAGTCTAGATTGAATTGAGTTAGCTTTAGATGCCACCACTGTGGAAAAGATCATCAACTTACGTAGGTAACATACTAATTGCCCAATGTACGTTTCATTTATCTATAGTAACTCTATAGATACGACGCTTGGGGTACCTCTTTTCATATACCCTGGAAAACCTGTTCAGGGAAAGATCCGAGTTTCCACCCTTACGTTGTTAACACCACTACGATCCGGATGAAGCGTTTCGCCTCCTCTTTTATACCGCGTACATCGAGGGACTGGAACAATTTGCCAGCGGCGGTGTTTCCGTCGGACTACAATTTGAGTGTCTTCAAGGCTAGAGTGAATAGGCTCTTAATAAACTAGTGCGCTTTACTATCAACGATTGCGTCACTGCTTACCATCAGGCGGGATTGCGGTCAAGCGCTAGTTTATAATTCATAAAAAAAAGATCCATAGACAACTCCATCTTGGTGTGTACATGAGGTGCTCTTCCATAAACCCCGGGATACTTAAAACCGTGTCCTGTCAGCTGCGTCTTACGAGAACAGATGAACGCTAGTATTGGCGCCCAACAAGTGGGTGGATTCTGGTCTCTGGAGCGAGTCCATTTACATTGCTATCGACACGCTAAGAAGAATATAGTTAGTTTTCTAGATTCAGATACAGACGACAGTACAACAAGCTACTACAACCTTTATTAGATTTTCAACTTTATCTCTAAAGTATTAAGGATAAAGGTTAATTGGGAATATTTTACAGTTTCGGATTTCGGGTAGCTTGACCTGGGGTCGTCCGTACACTATCGTATGTGATGAGCTTATTTTTAGTTAGGTGAGGACAAAACTGTATTGGGTAAAACAGTTTACTCGTTGTTTAGCTAGAGTGTGATATTTCACCGCACTCAATGCTGAAAATGTCCCATAAGCTTTGACTTGCGTGAGTCATTTAGAAAGCCAGCAAGACTGACTGGGTAGGCAGCAAAAGCAATAATTAGCGTATATCGTTCCCACTGTTGGGACCCTAGACTGTTGGGACTCAGTGAGAGGGAGTGGCCTTAATCTACCACGGGAAAGCAATGTCTTGGCATAAAACTTTAGTATTAAGTAGCTCATGAACATGTTCTGAATTCAACTGTCCTTTTTTTGTTAGTTCATTCAAATAAAAAACATAAGTACGGCGGAATATCAAAAAATTCCCTGCAATTATAGCCAGGTAGGAGGGAATCTTTTGATATTCAAATAGGTCACAGGAGAGATTTTGACAGATATACTCTTTATTTAGGTATTCTCGGCCTGGGAGTTGATCTGGGCCGCTCGACATGTTGCATCAGAACATATGGTGTTGTTCATAGCGCTGGCACTACTCGAGACCTACCGTGACGTCATTCTCGCCAATACCATGGACTTTACGGATATCATCAAGTTTTTCAACGGTCAGTGTAGATTCTCTTTTTTTTTAATGTTTGATATACAATATATTTTGTCGGCCTCTGTGGCGCAGCGGTCAACACGCCTGCCTACGACGTGGAGGCCCCGGGTTCGATCCCCGGCCAGTATGATGGAAAACGATCTTTTCCTGATTGGCCTGGGTCTTGGATGTTTATCTATATATGTATCTATTATAAATATAGTATCGTTGAATTAGTATCCCATAACACAAGTCTCGAACTTACTTTGGGGCTAGCTCAATCTGTGTGATTTGTCCGTATATATTTATTTATTTATTTAATATGTAAACGAAAACCTTTCCAATACGTGAAGGTATTGTTAGTGTCGATAACTGATTCTACTAATGCTTACAAAGCCGGGCTAAACTTTTAAAAAATCCCCCTAAAAAAATAAATATTATTTGTCAAGTCAAAGGGGGACAGGGCACGCGGTACGCGGTCGCATCGTTATTCGCTCATAATAATACCGACAAAAATTGTGTTGTCACTTATTAAAAAAAACCGGCCAAGTGCGTGTCGGACTCACGCACAAAGGGTTCCGTACCATTAATTTATGAAATTTAAGGATTTAAGTTATTTATATGAAAGATTACGCGGTATTTATTTATTTATTTAATCTTTCGCACATGAAATGTACAGAGGCGGACTTAATGCCTTAGGCATTCTCTACCAGTCAACCATAGGTGGTGAAGAGATAAGATGGTAGGTGCTTTCGTTTGTAAAAAAAAATTGTAAAGATAAAAAAAACCTCTTAATACTATTAAAAAAATACTTAAATAAGCTAAATATACATACATACTATTACCAAAATATATACTTATAATATATACATACAAAACTAAAATTTGGGAGAGAGGTGTAGCAATAACTCTAACCTAATTGTTGCGAAAATAACTCTGCAATTTCCGCTTAAATGCAAACCGACTGGCGGCCATCCTGATATCGAGAGGAAGCGCATTCCACAGAAGAATGGATTGAATATGAAATGAAGAATGAACAAAGTCAGACGTATGCGAAGGACAGAGTAAGAGGAGATTGTTAGAAGAACGCAGATTCTTAGTGTGAGAGGAACATAAATATTGGAAGTGAGTCACAAGATAAGAAGGAGGAGTGGGTGATTTAAGAAGGGAGAAAAGCGTGGTCAAGGCGCGCAAATTTCTTCTCTGACGAATGGGCATCCATTTCAGTTCAGACCTGTAGCTCGACACATGGTCATATTTCTTTAGATTATCGGTATTATCGATAATCGGTAATTAGCGGTTTACGATTTACGAGGTAATTAAAAAAACTACTTACTAGATCTCGTTCATAACAATTTTCGTTGGTAGTTTTTATAGTAATGTAGGTACACATCATATGTTTTTTTTAGATATTTCATTTTCTTATTTTAGAAGTTAGAGGGGGGGGGGGGACCAATTTTTTTCACTTTGCAAGCGTCTGTCATGCAAACTATTCGGTTTAGAAAAAAAATATTTTAGACACCCCGATATGATTTTTGAAGACCTACCCATAGATACTCCACACGTATGTGTATCATGAACAAAAAAAAATTTGAGTTTCAGTTCTAAGTATGGGGAGCCCCCAATATTTATTATTTTTTATTTTTGCATCAAAATCTTAATGCGGTTCACAGAATACATCTACCTACCAATATTCAACAATATAGCTGTTATGGGGCTTTTGATAACGCCTGGTGGCCTATGCTGTTGTTAAAATTAAAAACCCGCGGTTGCTATAAAAACATATATAATCTCGTTTACTCTTACTTTATAAACGGTTCCGCGGTACTTAAGCTCGGTCATTTTTCTAGTACTAAAACACTAACCATGGGATGTCCTCAGGGTTCAGTTGTCGGTCCTTATTTATGGAATTTGGGTTTTGATGACTTCCTCGCGATCCCGCTTCCTTGCGGCTGTTCACTTACTGGTTACGCGGACGATGGCCTACTGCTCATTCAGTCAAGTACCCGAGCTGGACTTGAGAACTTGGCCAATACTTGCCTAAATTTAATATCTCAGTGGGGTGATCGTAACCGCCTAACGTTTGCGCCACATAAAACCTATCAACTTCTACTAAAAGGTAATCTTAAATCATTGCCTACTATTAAATTTAATAACGTTCCCATTAAAAAACAGCAATCCGTATGCTATCTTGGTATGATCTTAGAAAGGAATTTTTAATTTATAGAACATATAAAAATAGTTGGTGAAAAAGCTAAAAGGAACTTTTATGCCCTAACTAGAATATCGAAAGCAACTTGGGGTCTATCATTCCTAACTTTAAAAACTATATATGGAGCTACCTACTTAGGATGTATGTGCTACGGTGCACCTGTTTGGGCCGATAGGGCCAGCATAGGGGCGGCACGACGTAAACTGCTTCAAAGCCAACGTTTGGCATTGATATTTTTATGCAAGGCGTATAGAACGGTCAGTACTGAAGCCTTACCGGTACTGGCAGGTGTACTTCCAGTCGACCTTGAGGTACAGCGACGTGCTTCAATGTACTACTCCGCGAGGGGGGAGGCCATGGACACTAATTTTGTTACACAACGCGACTTTAATAAAATCTCTAGATTATTTAAACCTCAGACTGAAGTCTGGGAGGACCTCTTATCCGAATGGCAAAGTAGGTGGGATAATTCCATCAAGGGCCGGCACCTCCATCTATTCTTTCCATCCGTTGGCGATCGGCTGGCTAGGACATGGCTGGAGGTTGACCACTGCGTTGCCCAATTTCTCACAGGTCATGGCAACTTTAAAAGTAAACTGTATTCTTTTAAACTTGTTCCTTCCCCTTTGTGTCAGTGTTCTACATCGAACTGTGAATTTGAACAGTCCGCACATCACATCTTGTGGGAGTGTGTTCTTTGGCAGAATGAACGCAATATTATGTTGGATAGTGTACAAGTTACATCCGGAGTCGTTTATTATACGGACCTTGTAGAAACTAGAACCAATTTCCGTGCGTTCAGGCGCTTTTGCCATACCTATTATTGGAATCAATTGTAACAGCTAATACCTACTTAGGACCCATTAACTTAATCAAATTTTATTCCGTGGTGTTTGGCAATCTGGGCTTCTCCCAGTTGTAATAATGTCCCTTTGTGCCGATTGGCCTAGTTCTGTTCTGTCTCCTGCTTGTTATGGAGGGAAGTGGAAAAAATATCTTTTTTCTTACTCCTCCGCTATTCTTTTCTGATTAATTTGTTGCGGGACCCAAGACAGTTGAATCGTTTCTCCGGGACTCGTCGAGCTTCATTGCTCGGCGTTTTTCTGGCGGTCGCCACTGTTGATTCTGGCTTTCAGGAGTTGCAGTGGTTGGGAAAAATGTGGCGGGTTTTGTCCCATAAAAAAAAAATATAGCTGTTATAGTTACGGAAAAAATGGTTGTGACATACGGACGGACAGATGGAGAGACAGACATGACGAATCTATAAGGGTTCCGTTTCTTACCATTTGGCTACGGAACCCTAAAAATTATCAAATTTTGGGGAAGTTGGAATTAATTTGCGGGAAAAAAAGATTATTTCAAAAGTCATTAGTATTGTTAATATGATGATTATGTAAAGTTTAATATTTTATTTGGTCATGGTTTATCTAATATATATTATCTTCATGGGTCGGACGGGGTTTTCTTTACATATTGTATATTTATTTGTTCATATTATCATATTAAGATGATTGAACAGAATTTTTTCGATTACCTGTAGCGTAAGCTTATGATTTTGCTTGACTCATATCGAAACTAAAAAAAAAATATTTATATGAATTCACAGAAATGGCAGAGCGACACGACGCATCAGCAGTGTTATCGCTCGCGAGGGATCTCGTTCTACAAGTTCAGACTCTAATAGAGAACAAATAAGTATCACTTTAGAGCATCTATGTAGACTATGTTAATCTCTATGACTGTTCACTGGTAGAAAGTGTAAGACTTTCTAGTAAAATTTGATTTAGAACTTTTTTAAGATTTTAATATTTCATATCGGTCATTAATCAGTCTTTTTTTCATTACAAGTTGTTATCACACAATGACAGGAATTCTACGATATATTTCAAATCTTGCTTTTTCTTCCAGTTTTACAGTCGATAGCACTTTGAGCGTCTATCAAATATACAGGGTGTATCTGACATCGTAACGCAAACTTCGCGAAAAGGCTACACCGCATACCACTAATAAAATTATGATAGTCATTTATGTCGCTAATGAGCGGTTACAGAAATAACAGTGTTTAAAAAAATGTCGGCTCGGCCTTTGAACGTTGCAAGGGTGCCGCCATGCGTGTTTGTAGGTATGATGTTGACCCCTGATGCGAACTCTATTAAATCAGCTGATAGGATAGTTTTTCTAGTTTTGTTCACATTACGCATGAACGGTCTAAAGTGAAAAAAAACTACATATTTTTTTTTTAATCAGGAAAAAGCCGACGCAAAATTCCACCACTGGAGGTTCAGAATCATGTACTGGATCCATGGTACTCTTCTGTGCGTCGATGTCAGATACACCCTTTATTATGTAGCCATAAGTAGTGTAATAGAAGAAAAATATTTTTAAATTTATAAAAGTAGACAAAATATTTAATATTGGCTATATACTAGGATATATTGTATCTAAATAGACCCAAAAGAATTTATTAATATTATTTACCTATGTGAATCAAAATTTTACTAAATTTGTAAATCTCTCTCTCATGTTTTATATCGTTCCAGAATATTAAAAATATCAAAATAATAACCCAAGGGGCTTTACGAAAAAAAAAATTCTTTCAATCAATTTATTGGTGTTAAAACATAAATAATTATTATTACATTATAATCATTGCCTGTAAATGTACCTACACAAGGAGAGGCCAAAATATTTAAGACCTACACATTTTAATGTGCTCAAAAATTATTTAAATATACTACGCGGAAAAGTCTCTTGACAAGTACCTACGTTAATCCTAAAAGGATATGGTAAATAAAAAACTTGAAATAACATAAAATGTATTGGACCAGACCTTTTATTTGCTCCAAGCAAAGTACTGAAATTAATAGGTACTACGTCATATCACTTCACATATAAGAAAAATAACCATACTGTGGTAACACGCTTCTAACTTTTTACAAAACGTTAACCCATTAAACGGAAATATTCAAGAAGAGCAAGTCCTTTACTATTTGCTTCTCGCTCGCTTCTACTTTCGGGCGACTTTCTAACTTTTTACATTTCGCGCGTTCATAATACCAGGCAACTCTCTTAAGTTTTGCCTCTCGCTCGCTTATAATATCTGGCAACCTACTAATTTATTGCTTCTCGCTCGCTCACAATATCGGGTGATTCTCTAACTTATAATTCTCATAATATCTGGCAACCTTCTAACTTATTGCGTTTCGCTCGCTCGTAATATCAGGCAACTCCCTAACTTCTAACTTATTGCTTCTCGTTCGCTCACAATATCGGGCAATTCTCTAACTTGTAATTCTCATAATGTCTGGCAACCTTCTAAGTTTCTCGCTCTTCTCGCTCGTCTGTAATATCAGGCAATTACTTAACTTGTTGCCTCTCGCTCGCTCATAATATCTGGCAATCCTATAACTTATTACCTCTTAGTTGCACGTAATAGCGGTCAACATTTTTTTTTTTCATATCTGTCACTGAAAAACAGGGATACCATGTTTGCTCATTCCATACAAAAATAGGTTGTTTACAAGTCATATTTAAAAAAAAAATTAAAGTAACCTATATCGTAATATTATTTGCATACAAAAAGTTCAAAAATATTCTTATTGAAAATATCTCTCTTAAAACCTATTTTATTTATTTATAAATTCACCCTTCCTCTTGTGCCTTGTCCATATCACAAAAATATCCAATAAAAATTGTTTTCTAATATAAAAATATTCACTTATTTACGTAATTATATTTAAACATACATGATGTATTCACTATATTAAAGGGAAATAAACTACAGGTAAATTAGTGTTGAATGTAATCAAAGAATTCAGTCTCTAAGCAACGCTTCGTTTTTTTTTTAATAATTTATTTCGTGACCATGGATACAAGTCCTTCAGTCGAATACATAAATGGTTTTTAACTTCGTAACTTATCTCGCAGCAACTATAATCGCAGCATAGTGGCCACATCATGACTTTGTCTCAAACCTCCATCGTAAGACGGGTCAGGCGGCCGTCTTTTTCGACATGAACAATTCATTCCGTGACATTGGCTAAATGCACAAACCGTGCGAAGCCATAAAAGAAAGAAAAAAATATGAATTCAGAGTGGTATATAAAGTAGTACTTTATGGGTAAAAGATTTTTTTCAAGAAACACAAGGTGAAGATGTTTCTTTGTGATAGTGAGCGCACGAAATCAGGTGTGAGGTGAATAACCTTTTTTTTTTTGTTTGGGATGGGAAATCATCAAATGACCTGCCCCGTAATGTTTTATCGTATATTTTTAATAATATTAGGTGTACCTACAGGGCAGGATTTTGTTGTTACATATCAACATGTCACAAATCACGTGGAAAAACGGTCAAAAAATTTGAAACCTTTCCTGAGAAAAATTTAACGTCTTTCCAGCATAAATCATGGCCTGAACCTACTGTGTCAGTTTTTGCCAACCTGTCCCAAACACAAACCCCCTTATTCATAAACGTTGTTTAAAGGTATCTATTGATTAGCGATTCTTTAACCATACATTACTGACCTTTTAACGCCACTTAACTTTAATCATCGTTTATAAATAAACACCACAGTTTTTAAGGGGTTTATTGATAAAAGTTAAGTGACTTGCAAACGTCTAAAATCTATGGTTAAACAATTGCTAATCACTAGACAACTTAAACAACGTTTATGAATAAAGAGGCAAGTGTACTTTCAAAAAACTGTTGACATTACAAACAATCACATCAATTATATTTATTAGTGTAGTCGAACACGCAACTGCTGATTTTAAATATCTACAAAATGACACAACAGTTGACAAAAGTTTAATGAATAAAGTCTATATTCACTAGTTGGTACCTAGATGCTAATTACAGATTATATATCGAAATAATGCGATAGAAAGTATCGGTACTACTTCGGCTTATAGTTAAGCCTATGTTTATTACCGGACAATCAAGATTGGGTCAAAAGCTGCTGAGTTTACGAAATTCTTAGGTATATAATAACTTTGAACACTGCCCGTAGTCACTTTGCAGCGATGGGAAGTCCCTTATCTGATGACGTGTCGTCTGGCCAAAATAACTTTGATAGCTACCCCCTATATTGAGAAAGATCTTATCAGTAGATTATGATAATTATGCGGGCATTTGTTTGTTGTTTATTAATGCTGTTGTTTTGGTAAAAGCGAATGAATACGCTAGCTGTTTTTTAAATTGTAATTTTGTTTGTTACAAAATTGATTTTCAATTAAGTTGCGCAAGGGAGGGTCAACTTAAAGTCAGCCCCTTCCAAGTCATGTCTTAGTTCATGTTTATTACTATCAAAATATCAAGATGATAATCAAGACACTTCAAGATCCCTACATTTTCTCCACGGTTTTTATCCCTCCCTGCGCCATCATAGAACTAAGAATAAGGAATATAAGGTAGTTTTTGATAGTAATAAACATGAAATAAGACATGACTTGATAAGGGGGACTAACGGGATAACAACTAAAAGAGAAGACTTGATGCGGCCATCGCACATATTTTTGGGATAAGGGCAGATAAACAAGACAAGTCAAGACTATCAAATAAAAAGACTTAGATGTTTGGAGATTTAGACAAGCTCGTATAATTTTGAAATGTCCAAAAATAAAGTTTTAGTCACAGCAACATCAGATACGTATCACGATGTGTAGAAAACGAACTTATTTACTAGTGAAATCTGAGAAGATTAATTTTAAACTCGAAGAACCAGATAAAATATTCAAACCAATGTCTAGTTATTTATTTTTATAGAAATATGTATGTAGTGTTTCATGGATGAATACTATGATTTCATTGACTTTAAAAGTAGGGCCATGAAAATACGGCTAGAAACATTTAAATGTAACAAGTAGGGAAAAAGTTAAAATTGAACAAAATAAATTGTGACCGAATAATTCGAACGAGGCATTTTTTTTTATTATAAAAGACGCTAAAAGAGCATTTAAGATAGTCAAAGACTATAACATAGATTATAAATTTTATAAATTTTATTTGTTATTCTAAGCTAATGGTTATTGTGTCAGTGCTTTTTGTATTTCGTCCGTATTACAAGCTCACAAATTAATAATCCTTTTTTACTTTAATCCAGATGTTAGGTTACGTCGTAAATTATAATTATATATTACTATAGTTAGCGCTTCCAAAGTTGGTTTATTGTTAAGTAATATTTAATAGATTACTCCACGAAAATGATAAAAAAGCACGTTTTCAATTACCGTCGAGTGATCCATTAAATAATTTGTTAAGAATTCTAAGAATATTTTTCAAATTATAAGCCCTAATGTAAGCGAGAACAAAGCGTATTTATTTAATGTTTGTATTGGGTGTAGCTACTATATTCTGATATTGTCTTTATAAATAAATTTCTATGTATACTGTAATTTTACCGTTAAGGCTTATTAGATGTTTTGTGCTGTTATTAATATCGATGTCTATCAAATCAAATTATTGTGATTATCATACGCTTAATAAATCCCTTCATGGTTCACACCAAGGGCAAAAATTTAAATTTTCTACAAAAAAAAAAAAGATTATTTTATGTTACATAATTATTACTTTATATTATTAATAATAAGTACACCACTATCTTAAGTTTTTTTCACCAAAACTGTCAACGACAATGAGACATACAGCCTTGTGGAACCTTTTTTGGCGTAACTGTCAAGTTTTGCCTTGGTGTGAACTTAAAGTTCGTTCAAAGTTATTTTATCTCTGACAGTAGTAACCTAACAGAGAACTTATCGTAACTAAAATAAAGGTCACAATAGGTTTGACAGGTTGGTTAGTGGTATAGCCAAAGAACCTTATTAATAAGGTTCTAAATAAGATCACTGTGATTTCGACTATAGAGGTAATGAGGAACAGGGTGTAAAGAAATAGAGAAGTAGGGAGGATTCTCTGACCAGCAGGATAACGGCGTAACACACTATCTGTAGAAATGGGTTTTATTTTGACAGCTCAACAAGATTCATTGTGTTATGTAAGTTGCCGAGTTTGTCTTTAGAAGTTGTCGTCTAGAGCAGCGTCTCATTTATATTTTGATGAATAAAATATTCTACGAACTGAACTAAAATTCGAAGAATAGTTTTCTTCACAAAAATCTCATTCATTGTGACTTTTTATTGCAAGTTTGCATCGGGGGAGCCAATCCCCTAAGGAGTAAAAAACAGTGGTCTGGAGCCCTTCTCGAACCAGGCCTTAAAAAACTTAAAGGATAAGTGAACACACACTCCCTTCCATAAAGGGCACCCCCGGCCAGGGAGGTACGGACCTCATCTTAGAGTTTCACTAATTCATGTACCAGTGTGTAAACTTTGTTAGCGCAATGTAGGATTTTGCTTGACGTCAGTATGATTCTCTGACAGTGGTGTAATGTCAGATTTAAAATAACTGTGATAGGACTGTATAACCCTAGAGGTACTTAAACAGGCCTAAGTCCAAATTAAGCCAAGCTTTACCCTCAGATCTGTGTTATGAACACTTTTTGTGTCAAAACTAAAATATAAAATTATGTCTATACCTCTCAACTGAGGTACTTTTAGGAAGATTATTAATTGCACCCTAGCACAAAAAGACTTATTATTTACAGCGGAGTATAAAAATAATTGTACCAGTTTTAAATGATTAAAAAAAAATAGCGAATTCTTAAAAAATAATTTTAAAAAAGAAAAAAAAAATGCTCCTGGAGTTCTAAATTTAGGTAATCAATGTTTGTACGAATCTATATACTTAATTACTATTTATAATAATTTATAACTGAGAATTTTTATTTACCAACATATTAAATGTACAGTCGTGTAGCATTTAGCGGATATCCGTAAGGAGTTATAACTTTAAATGTAGGTAACTAATCGATTTCATCTCCATTCTAAAATTTAGGAACCATAATATGCTAATGATTTTAATAATAATGCATGTCTAGAACCTCCTACTGAATGTTACCCATGATAAAAATTAAAAAATAATAACTAGTTATAGTTTCTATTCAAGTTTTTTAAAAAACGAACACCTCTGACCTTTTATAAACAAATAAAAAACAATTAATTAAGTTGCCATTGTAAAAAAAATATCACAGAAAATATATCTAAATGTGTAATTATTCTATCAATAAATAAAATGAATAACTAATCGTTATAGTGTAGTTAAGAACGATTTATAGTAAACAATTATTTTTGTGAAAGTCATCTTTGTCATTAAAATGTGTTTCCATTTTATATTGGTGTTTTATTTTAGTTTTTCTTACCGTTAAATCCTTACACAAATTATCGTAAAAAAAACTACATGTGATATAAGGAATTATGTTAAATTGTCTGTTACACTCAAGTAAAGTGTCATGCTGTACCTGCCTAGTAGTTTTTGAAGTGAAACTTCTTTAGGCACGCTTGACTTGGGGAGTAAACTAGCGAAAGCGTTACGAAAAATGATCGGGCAAGGCGAACGAAAGCAGAGTATAGTCCTATTTCGTCTGTACTACAAACAAGGAGTTGGCTCATGTAAATATTGCATGACATGTCGAGTATGAAGTTGTGAGTCCGCATCTCGCCGAAGGCTATATATATTTTTTGGATCTTTTTAAGATTTGTTAACAATTGAGTCAAGTATGAAGTTGTGAGTTCGCATCTCGCCGAAGGCAATATATATTTTTTGGATCTTTTTAAGATTTGTTAACAATTGATTACCTAAGAGCATAAATAATTTATAAATTTCGTTCTGTTCTGGCCTTTATATTGTTTTATATATTTTTGCTGAACATTTCTGATATAATTGAAAGTATAGAAGCTTGAAGATATCGTCACAATACGATAATTGGACACAAAGTACAAATTGCTTTCGAGCCTCATAAGCTCAATTATTAAGCTAAGTACCTTAATTGATTAAGAACTATGAATTTCTTCGTGAACATGACGCTGCGAACACCCCCCGACCCCCCTCATTGATTACCCCACCCCCCCGTGGATTATCTCGGGAACCAGAGGTCGTGGACTACCCGAGTTTGGGGTCCCCTGATTCAGGAGGAAGAGCCCGACCTTTTGGCCCCGAGGGCCAAAAAAAAACTACGAGTTTTTTTTTATTTTTCAATAAAAATAGAAGATCTATGCAATTTTTTTTTTTTTAAGTTTGAGACACGGATACACTTATTTATTTATTTAGTCCCTCCTGTATCCCCTCCCTTACTCCCTCCCCCTCACCCCTTAATATTCCCACGAAACTACCCCCCCTCACCCCTTAATAATCCCACGAAACTACCCCCCCCCCCGACCCCCCTCATTGATTACCTCACCCCCCGTGGATTATCTCGGGAACCAGAGGTCGTGGACTACCCGAGTTTGGGGTCCCCTGATTCAGGAGGAAGAGCCCGACCTTTTGGCCTCGAGGGAATCCACTTTTTTTTTTTTTTAAATTGGAGGTCTATGCAAAAATATTAATTTATAAATGAAAGCATGAAATAAATTTAAATATTTATAGAAAATTAATATATGTATATGTGTATATATTGTACACACATATATATATATATATATATATATATATACATACAGATGGTGCGAAAGAAGTTTCACTTCAGTCGTGTGGTCATAAGCACACTCGTTTTTTTTTTATTTTTTCGGTTTTAATGTTACCATGTCATATTTGAACCCTGTTTAGACATTGATATCCTTCACGTCTGCGAAGTTTCGCTTTTAATTCCAACCAATATATTAATTAGAGTTACAGTTACTGGCTAGTTAATGAATATTAAAATAGTAGTTTATGAAACTGTTACATAATGAGGGATATTATGCACGAGTGTGAGTTTAAAAAACGAGCGAAGCGAGTTTTTTAATAGTATCACATGAGTGTGTAATACCTAATTATGTACAGTTTCATACACTACTTTATCTAATCTCATACATTTTAAGAAACAATAATAATCAATTATGTGTCCAGCGAAACACAACAACGACTCGCAATGCAAAGAAACGTATTTGGCGCCAAAATTCTGCACCCTGCACCAAAGCGCACGCGCCAAAGCGCGCGCAGCCACAGATAAAAAAATGAAATAGTTGCTACCTATGGTTTGTAATCTGTACGGTAATGAAAAAGAATTTTATTATAATATTAATTTGTTAGAGAAATAATGTTATAATTTAATTTTTTAATTTCCTTTCGATATACTATGGGTAAAGTACGTCAATATAAACTCCTTTTTAGTTTTATATTTTTAATTTTTTATATGAGAGTAGATAAAAAATATTATACTTACACTTAAAACATACAAGGAATAGCGTGCAATTCGAAACAGAAGAAGACTTTTTAATTTAGATCGAATTGACAGCGGTCCCCAAGCTAGGCACGGCCTGTATCAGACTTCGGTCTTGATCGGCTATCAGACTTTGGGTTATTTGACGACCCGTTATGTTCCGCAAGTTACTACCGCGACCAATGGTGTGGCACGTTTTTAATTAGACACAGAGGGGTCATAGCCCGAAGAATTGCAACACTTAAATGGCAGAATTCAGCCCTTAAACTTAAGCTCAGTGGCCATATATCCTAAGGACAAACTAAAATCGAATGAGGAGACAAAGTCACTTGTACAAAAAATTATATGCCCAGAACAGATGAAACTACAAGTAAGAGGACTACGCAAGACGAAAAATGGCGGTGTCATCATCAGCACTGAAACCAAAGACGACATTGAGAAGGTAAAGAAATCGATGCAGTCAACAAATACAGGCCTTACAATAGACGAACCTCAGAAAAGAAAACCTAGAGTCGTAATTATCGGAGTGCCCTCATCCATGCAGGAGATGGAAGTTTTTACTTGTCTGTACAACCAAAACTTAGCCGAAAAACTTCAGGATTGCAGCCTCGAGACGTTTTTGTCCTCCATTAAGCTGAGCCACAAGTCAGGTAAGAAGGATGCTGACTCCTGTAACTTTATAATTGAAGTATCTGCACAGATACGTAAAGCCCTGATATGCAAAAACAGAGTGTTTGTAAATTGGTCTTCCTGTCCTGTAAGAGACTTTACCCTAGTCACACGTTGTTATAAATGCCAGCAGTTCGGACATGCGGCTAAATCATGTCGGGAAACCACCTACACGTGTGGCCACTGTGGTGAATTGGGTCATTCCATTAAAGAATGCACTAAGAAAGCAGAGGAACCAAAATGCGCTACTTGCTTGCACTATAAAAAGCCAAGTAATCATAAAACAGGTGCAGCGGACTGTCCGGCGAAAACAATAGCAGAAAATAGGTACATAAACTCTATTGATTATGGAGGCGCCTAGGAGCGCCGTAAATTAGTATTCTTCTTGGCCTGTATTATTTTTATTAATATGTTAATATGATTAATAATCTAATTAGTGACATAGATGATTTCTCTGTATCTCAATCGCAAGTTTGTGAACACTGCAAACAATTTCTCTCCTGTTACACTAGTCCAATAACCATATTAACCCAAAACATTCGCAGTGTTTTTAAGAATTTCGATAACTTCAGCATTTTTCTAAAACGACTAGACATAAATTGTGACATTATTGTCCTTACTGAATGTTGGCTTGCTAAACAATACAACATACCACATATTCTGGTATATTGTATGTACAAGAGCAACTCAACTTCCAATCAGAACGACGGGGTAATAGTTTATGCAAGAGATCATTTAAATGCATCTGTCGTGGAACCAAACATGTACGACTGTAGCAGATCGTTGGTTAAAATCGGAGCTGACTTTGCGATATTAGCCGTATATCGATCTCCCTCTTTCACGAATGTAAATAATTTCACTAACTCTCTAAACGACACCTTGCAAAACTTATCATCCTTCAAAAATATAATTATAACTGGAGATATCAATATCAACATTCTTCCTGGAAGTGTAGACGCTCCGGCTGAGGAATATCTGAACCTATGCGCGTTTCATAGTTTACTTCCCGCTCACACGTTTCCTACACATCAAAGTGGCTCCTGCTTAGATGTATAATGCTCAAGGCCAATTTCCCTGCGCTTACCCTTGTAACTAACTCAACAATAACCGATCACAATGCTACCCTACTTATTCTTAATTGCAAATTACCTAAGGTGGCCTCTCGCACAGTCTCTAAATTAAATTTAAATAAACTTGAAGAAGACTTATGCAATATTGATTTTGACCCAGTCTACAATTCCGCTTATCCGCAGTTTTGTATGTTGTACCTAATTAAAAAAGTGCAACATGCAAGTCAGAAAAACACAGTCATATCTCGGTCAAATAACAAAAACCACAACATAAAACCATGGATTACGACTGGTCTTATACGTGCGCTGCGGCACGTTATACAGAAGGCCGAGGAGTAAAACCTACCCATTGCTTGGCGTTTGTGGACTACGAAAAAGCCTTTGATTCGATCGACACCTGGGCTGTACTGCAGTCTCTCCAGCGGTGCCAAGTAGACTATCGGTATATTAAAGCACTGAAGGGTTTGTACGAAAACGCCACCATGTCAGTCCGAATACAGGACCAGACCTTGAAACCAATACCTCTGCAGCGTGGTGTCAGACACGGAGATGTTATCTCCCCAAAACTGTTCACTGCTGCATTGGAGGATGTCTTCAAGGTTCTGGACTGGAAAGGACTGGGCATCAACATCAATGGCGAGTACATGACACACCTTCGGTTTGCTGATGATATCGTAGTCATGGCTGAGACCGCAGCGGACCTGAGTACAATGCTCGAAGACCTCAGTAGAGCCTCCGAGCGAGTCGGTCTTAAAATGAACATGGACAAGACGAAAGTCATGTCTAATGCCCATGTTGTACCGACTCCTATAAAGATTGGAGACTCTGTTCTCGAAGTTGTTGACAGTTACGTGTACTTGGGACAAACTATCCAGTTAGGAAGGTCGAACTCAATCGAGGAGAAAGAGGTCAATCGTCGAATCCAACTCGGCTGGGGTGCTTTCGGGAAGCTACGTAGAATCTTCTCGTCCGAAATACCGCAGTGTCTCAAGACAAAAGTCTTCGACCAGTGTGTGTTGCCAGTGATGACTTATGAAATTGAGACGTGGTCGCTAACAATGGGCCTTATAAGAAGGCTCAAAGTCACTCAAAGGGTAATGGAGAGGGCTATGCTTGGGGTTTCACTGCGCGATTGAATCAGGAATGAGGAGATCCGCAGAAGAACGAGAGTAACCGACATAGCCCGAAGAATTGCAACACTAAAGTGGCAGTCGGCTGGACACATTGCCCGTAGGACCGATGCCCAATGGGGCCGACGGGTTCTCGAGTGGCGACCACGCACCGGAAGACGTAGCGTGGGTAGGCCCCCGACAAGGTGGACCGACGACCTGGTGAAGGTCGCGGGAAACCGCTGGATGCGGGAGGCGCAGGACCGGCCATCGTGGAGAGCCTTGGGGGCGGCCTATGTCCAGCAGTGGACGTCTTTCGGCTGAAATGATGATGATGATGATGAATGGAGTAGCAATAGACATAAAAATTATTCCAATTGAAAGTATGTAACGCAATTAGTGTGCAGTTCAACTGTTACCTATTACTTACAAGCCCCTTTATTCGAGCATCAATGCGTAAACTTTCGACAATTGCGATTAAGATTTTCGGGGATCTTTTGGTCATATATTAAATATAATATTATTATACTTATAGATAGACAGATATGATAGCTTGGCTCAGATGACAGATTCGGGTATTTACATAGCGAGTGTGCCAACGTAATCACTGAATAAGTTTCATTGATGAAGTTGTCACGTAACAGTGATAGATTAAGTACCATAAAATGATAACATGATAAAAAAAATGATAATGCCGTATCAGAGATTAAGCTCGTTGCTCAGTGATTGATTTGTTCAGTGTTTCCGTCTGACTACAATTTAAGTGTCTTCAAGGTTAGAGTGAATAGGCTCTTAATAAACTAGCGCGTTTTACCATCAAACATTTGGAGTGATAATTTTATGAAAAGTTTATAACGGTTTGCCATAGAAAGGAATTCTCGTAATTTTAACTTACTTATAAGGTCTGATCTGTCTCAAAGTCTCAAAAAAAAAAAAAAAAATAATAGTTAGCCAGAAGCTAAGTCGCCCTTTCATTACTCCTATGGGGTGTAAAATGCTGATATTTGCGCCTAATCCCTCGTTTACATACTAAATTAAATTTAAGTTCCGATCATCTTTTTTCATTACGCAAAGGACAGTAGACTAAATATAAGTTTAGTCCTGTCATATTAAGATATTCTATCATAGCAATCTTTATTAAGATTTCCGTGTATTCTATGGACAATGCTCGTAGAACCGATGGCCGATGGGGCAGTAAGGTTCTGGAGTGGTAGCCACGTGCCGGAAGACGAGGCGTAGCCCAGCAAGGTGGACCGATTAAAAACATGGCGACCAAAACATGTTAAATTACATCAGACGGTGTCTAATTTGAAGAATTAAACTATTATTAATCTTCTGTCTCTTTCTTAATGAAATATAACTTTATAATATTATTTTAGTTTGTGCAGAAGGAAATTGGAGCCATGGGTACTTACTCATTATTCAGTGTAAAACAATGTTAAGCAACTTATTTTTGGGTTTCGGGGATAAAATCTTGCTGTAGTTGTATCTACACAATATTTATTTATGTAACCATCTAGTAGGTGGGTTTTATAAACAAATAGCCGATGATTTTGTATCAATGAATTGGCATCATTCAATTGTTTTTCCCCGGAGCGGGATACATACAAACCATGTTATCAATCGACTTGTTATGACTCGTGCTATACGTTGACCGAGTTATATAACGTAACACACTCACAGTAGGAAAGGATGTTATTTGGACTCCTTCTTTCGCCTCGCCTTTTCCCGTTACGCGTCAATGCGCAAGCGGTGCGTGTCTCTGGTGCACAGAGTGCGGGGCAGCGACAAAACCGTCCTCGCGATGATTGCCGACAGACTGGATTGTCCAGTAATGCTGCGGCAGACATATTGCTGCCATATGAAGATGTGTGTATGTGTTTATTTTTGCTATCGTTTATGTTGTCTTTTTTATGTATCTGTTTGTGCGAATGAGTCTTGATACTTGAAATAAACTAAAATTATTATTAATTATTATAATGTTATTTAGTTACTGGCAGCTGATTCCAATATAGCAGGGAGAAAACTAGGCAGGTATGTTAGTCTATAGTTAAGTTTTCAATAGGATTGACTAAGTAATAACAATAAGAAAAGGCTATGATTACGATTTTTTGTGCCATGACTTGCCGCAATTTATCGCAGTCTAATCTATGTTTGCACACAATTGCACGATAAAAAAGGTCGTCGTTCTAATTTCTTTAAGGTAAAAATGATTGTTGATATGTAATTAGATTATCATACTAAACTAAACCAATGTTTGTTATTGGGTTTATATATAATCATCATCATCATTTCAGTGTTAATCCCAGTCGCATCCGAAGCTTTTTTTTCAGCTTTGCAGTCTAGGGTCCGCTTTACCAGTCTAACTACTGATTTTGGCGAAACTTCGACATTTTCCGTGAAGCGACTGCCGGTTGACCTCCACAACCCGAAGGCGATATCGAAGCATTGTAGTTAGACCAACTGTTGGACTTTTGAGGGCTCCAACAACTCCGTAATCAAGTACCTAAGCAATGCTCACACTTTCATTTTGGTCCCATAGGAATTGTATAGAAATCGTTTCAGTAGTTTGGTTTTTAAAACAAAATTATGGGTAAAAATTAAAGTATTTTCTTGCAGGCTTTTTCTCAACATTTTAGCCTCAGCGTCCAGTCTGACCGGATGCAGTTGAACATACCTTTCACAACTAAAAAGTGTAAAATAAACTTTTTTCCAAAAAATAAACTAGCAACTTCCAAAAAAAAAAAACACTACTAAGAGAAAAATAAGTAACTAATTTCAGAGGTCAGTCACAAAACCTAATAAGTAGGTGTACTAAAACCAAAGACACTGACTTCCGAAATTAGTTTCTTTTTACTTTGTAGTGTTTTTTGGAAGTCGGTTATTTTTTGGCATTCAAAATGTGCGGATCAGAAACAGCCTAATTTGAATTAATGATTGAATTTGACATTTTTCTTCGGTCTTTTGAGAGCAGTGATGATAAAATCCATACTAATATTATACTTAAATGCGGAAGTATCTCTGTCTGTCTGTCTGTCTGTCTGTCCGGCTTTCACGCCAAAACTACTGAACCGATTGTAATGAAATTTAGGTACACAGATAGTCTAGAGCCTGAGAAAGGACATAGGTTATATATAACATCCTTATAAGACCAATAGGAGCAGAGCAGTAACAAAAACTGTTGCGAAAACGGGAGCGAACGCGGACGAACATATTGCTCCCATTAATTTAATAGGCGCTTATTTTATATCAACTAAGCTATTTAATTTACAATAAACGTTAACCACCACCCGCTGTAAACTGAAGTCCACGCGGACGGAGTCGCGGGCAACAGCTAGTAAATTATATGTTAGCGATCAGAAGTGGTATTTATTCAAGAAACAAATCAGGACGTTCCAATGTTCGTGTATTATCCATTTGAATTACAATTACAACCAGAACTTATTAATTAAGATGGGAACACAATAATAATCACTGAGCACACAACAATATGTCAAACAATAGCTCTTAATTAATACAGAAAATATAGGTCTTACATAGTTAGCACGACGATGTTACCAGTCTGAGTCCGTTGTCCAAAAGTGCGCCAGGAGCTTTGCTTTTTTTTTTGACTATGGCATCTCGTAGTTGACCATTAAAGGCCGTGACTATTTAATCGGGCTTTCCTGTGGATGCCTTAAAAATTAAAGCCTCCAGCCAGGGCACTTAAAACTAAGTTAAAGTTAGGCCACTACGCGCTAAGGGCACCCCCTGTGGGGTACGAACCTCGGCTTAGGGCATCGCTAGAGAGGACAGCAAGGGACGGCTGGATCGAAATAGCGCGTCAGGAGTGGGTAGGCAGCGCCTTTTATAGTGAGCTTAGGGTGGGGCGCCGGTTCTTGCTCACATATACCCCCTTATTCATAAAAGCTGCTTAAAGTTAACTAGTGATTAGCGATTTTTTAAACATACATTTTTGACCTCTTAACGTCACTTAAGTCATCCTTTATGAATAAACACCACAGTGTTTAAGGGGTTTATTAATAATCGATTTTTAAAGTTAAGTGACCTGCAAGCGTCTAAAATGTAAGTATGTTTAAAATATCGCTAATCACTAGTTAACTTTAAGCAGCGTTTATGAATAAGAGGGATAACAACAGGAAACTTTTTTTAACTGGTGGGAAGGAAGACGGCAGTTGAGCGAGGTGATGCAACCCAGAGGGAGACTGATCTGGAGAGCCTTCACGACCAAACTCTCGACACAACAACATTTGGCGCATCGTACCCGGCGCACATCGCAACAGTACTGCTCAGACCCGTCCTTCGTACGGCTTCACCAGACATCATACCGGAACACGACGAATCGCTTGGCGGCAAGACTTTGTCTGGTGGGTGATAACTTCTGCTGGCAGCCGATGTTATGGCCTACCACCGAGAAACTTGGCTTTATTACAAAGGTCCGGCGGTACTTCACACCAGGACAGCTTTTAATGTTAAGTATCCAAAGCGCAGGTCCGTTTGTGTGTACTCTAGCTATATTTGGGCTGGTACTGCAAAATTCCACCTGCCACCTGCTAACTTTGCATTTGGTGGAGAGGCGGGTAAAGAGGATAAGTAGCGACCCTGATTTTGTTCAAAACGGTCTCCAAAGCCTGGAGCACGGGCTTCTACAGGATGACTTGATTCCTCCATCTTCGTTCCCATCATCGGACGACTCGTCGTACGGTGAGTATTCACCCTTATGTTACACATGCTACAATTTAGCCAAGTCTCTTCAAGGCTAGAGTGAATAGGCTCCTAATAAACTAGTGCGTTTTACCATCAATGATTGCATCACTGCTTACCATCTGGGGGAATTGCGGTTATACTAGTTTATAATATTTAAAAAAAAAGAAGATTGCTGGACGGACAACGAACGGTTCTGAATTTTTTCGTTAGAGGTACGGTCTCTAAAAATTAAACAAAAGCTTGTCTTAACATGTTTTTATTTACATTCTTTCTTGTTATGATATACCTAAAAATTTACAATGAATTGGATAAATTATTGAAAGATTATGATTATAAATTTTTATTTATGCCAACCTTGTTTTCAAGGTTGGGCATCTGAAGAGCATGTACCTGCATAGCTATGTCCCGTTAAATATGTAGTTTCATTTAATTAATAAACAACGATGTAATAGGAATCTACTAAGGTAAATACTACAAATATATGTAACTATACTATCACAGCCTTAACAGATAGATTCATTAAACTTTACTTATAAATTATTAATCATTAATGCAATGAACAGTTTGTGTTACAATTGTGAATCGGTTTTGAAAAAAAGAAACCGTGTTTAAAAATTGATAAACAGAACATTCTTAAAAAAAAAAACTGTTATTCAAAACAAAGAAGTTCGATTTTTTTGTTCGAAAACAGATCATATTTTACACTCTTTCTTTCTTTATTTTTTGGCTTCACACGGTTTGTGCATTTAGCCAAAGTCACGTAATTATGGATTATTCATGTCGAAATAGACGGCCGCGTGACCCGTCTTACGAGTGAGGTTTGGGGCAAAGTCATGATGTGGCCACTATGCTGCGATATTTCACTGTTCTTTATGAACTATTTACTAAATGCACTTATACACGCACACTATAAATAATTTTAAAAGTCCAATGAAAAACGAGCGTGACACTCAGCTTGACTTTCCCGCCAAAACTCCATATTTTACACTCATTACTTTTCATAAATTAGGTATTACTTATTTTAAATAAGACTCATGAGAGAATCATCATAAATATGAAAATATAATGAAAAACTCTTTAGCCTGTACAAAAGCTTAGAGATATATTTTATGAATTTATCAGTATAACATTAATTAGTTCAAATTACAGCAAAGCGACCTTATAAATAATCTATTATATAAGGAACTTGAGAGTGAGTAGTGAGTACGGTACGGAGCACGATCGTTTCCATCGAGTTTCTCGTTTCGATAGAAATAATAATTTATACTACGGTTTTAAAATTAGTAAACTAAAATAAAACACTAGAATAACCTACCCTACACATTTGCACCGGAATTTCTAAATTGCATTTAAAATTATATACTTACACATATTCACCCTTATTCATAAACGCTGCTTAAAGTTAACTAGTGATTAGCGATTCTTTAACCATACATTTTTGACTTTTTAACGTCACTTAACTTTAATCATCCTTTATGAATAAACATCACAGTGTTTAAGGAATTGTGTTTCTGAATCGTTTGAAGATGAGAGAATATGTACACTTGTATGATCGGAGGTGGGCTTAAATATCTATAATTAATTATAATTAATTAAATTGTAGTTATAATATCGTTCACTTGTTTTGATAAAATCACTGAGCAAAATGCCGTGGCTGAAGGAGAAGCGTTCTAAATCCAGTCGCAGTGTCATCTCAGTGACAAAAAAATCTCAAAAACTTGTTAAAATGTGGGGAAATTCGAGTATTTTGAGTACAAGAATCAGATCAACACAAAAATCCTTTGATGCCTGTCGCTCCTTGCTGTCGCTTTAATGTTTACATGAGGTAGGTTATTTGTACACAACACTTTCGAGTTTCCATTATGCTGGTACTGTAGTACCATTCCCTCTTATTAAATCTTTTACTGATTCCGGCAATTCCACCACATCTAGCAAATCTGTATGCGATTGTGGGAAGGGCGAGTAGTGATCCCATGTTTTGATGTCGTTGAAAAGTGCGTCTCCAGGACATTCTGTGGCCCTCACCTGACGGTGACCGACTAGCTTGTAGTCTGGCTTAATGTAGCCAAGCTCTACGCCAGCTGCTATTAAAGCCATTGCTGTCTTTCGCTGTGCCGCTGGAGGTAGCTCATCTGAAATGAAAGACGGTTTGTTAGAAATTGAGTTCAGAGGAATTTAGGTGTGACTTAGTGCTATTATTTCATCTCCAAGCACAAATTTACTTATAATATAAGCGAGTCAACCTTTGGCTTTACGTCTACCTATGATCGAATAGTTCTCATCTTCTTTAGGATGACCTAGTCTTAAGCCTGTAGTGCTGTTATATGGATCCGCAATTGCAAACGACTTACAAACTGTTGGTGTGGTAAATTTGTATAAAGTTTTGGACAGAAGACCGGAGCCTCACTAATCAGTATAGGTAATTGTCTGTCTGTTACGAATTTTCAATACAAAAAATCCACTAATCTTCTGCTGTGTTATCTCCAAAACTTTCGTAGGTATTTAGCAAATAATTTGGAGCACAAGAATACAAGAACTGTGAATGAAACTTTCTTAATAGGTACTTACGGCTCCAATCTCCAATAAGGCAGATGCCAATGCTAACGGAGTTGAAGTGCAGTGAATGTGCCCCTATAGTCTCCCAGCCGCGGCCCTCGTATGCTGCGCCATCACTCCCCACGCCAAAACTAATGAAAGATTAAAGATAAATATAATGTTGTAAACATTAAAACATTTTTTTTGAAAAATCAAATATTGTAATTCTTTCAGGCTTTCCTTACGTTACACACAAAGGTAATAGGGTAGTTGACTAAAAAAAAAAGTAATTAGTCCGTCAGTCAGATTTCCAAAAAATACTAGACACGTATTTTTTCTTTTTTCATATAAATAAAAAATTAAGAGGACACAGTGCGTTGAAAACTTGTGTGACGTCACTGCACGCTACACTTTTTAGCGAGCAATGACGTCATCAGCCACCACTCCTGATCTTTGATGCCTTTTATATTTGTCAATTTTTATTGATTTGATAAAACAAAATATACGTATCCAACATTTTTCTATAACCTGAATGACGGACTAAATAGAATCATTTTTTTACCCAGGAAAGATCCCTATTGAAAGTATTGCCTTCATTTTGACAATCTAGTCATATTTATTAAAATTATTCAAAATTTGATGAACACAATTTCTTTCGCAATGATTCTTTGTTATTGATAGCGTGTAACACAATAAGGGTGCTGGTATCTACGAAATTTAATTAATACTCATCATCATCAACAACATTTCAGCCAAAAGACGTCCACTCAGTCTGTCAGAATACACTTGTCACCACCCTATCTCATCCCGCGGATGTGGTACAAGGCGACTAGGTAGCGGAAACACCGGTTGACGCGCTGCTGCGTCATCCAAGTACTATGAACATAGATGTTCACGTTGACTACGATCGCCAACCCGCTTTCCAAGCGTGGCGATTATGGCATTGTTCACAAACTAAACAAATTTTAAGTTAACTACATCTTTTTCTTTCTATTTCATTAAGAAAAGGACAAAAGATAAAATGTCAGTTTAGACCTGTCAAATTAGTGCGCTCTTGACGTAAACAGGCGTATTTTTAGTCGCCATGTTTTTAATCGCGTCTAAATTGTCTATAGAGTATCTTAATTTGACAGGATTAAATTGACATTTTATCTTCTGTCCTTTTCTTAATGAAATGGATGATTAGTTTAGTTTGTGAACAAAAATGTTTGACACAAATAATACTCACTGATAACCTATATCCCACCAGCCACGGTCATCAATGTGGAAGTTCTGCATGCTCCTCATAGCGGCACAACACTTTTCCTTATCATAGCAGGCTGCTGGTGTGTAAGAGTGGTGGATGACCACGAAAGGCACTGGGGTGACAAGTGGGTTCGTCTTCTTTGGGGTTCGGGCTTTCCATTGCTCTCGGGTGACGAATGGGAAGTTGTAGGTGTGGATTTCATTCTCTACGGGTGCAGCTGAAATATTTTTTTGAAATTATTTGATTATATTATTTATATATATTTATTTGATTCAGGGCCAAATATTCATGCCTAGTTATAAGAAATCTTTAAAAGAAAGGTTGTCTGAAAAAATCGCTCTTAGCGATAAAACCTTTGTAAAATATTTTTATTTATGTTCTGTAATCTATATGGTGTACATAATAAAGAGTATTCTATTTTATTCTATATTTGAATAGTTGACACTTCCTGTAACCCAGGGCTTTTGACATGGTCAGAGAATAGAATTATTGCCAGACAACCTGGCACTGGCGCCAGTCTCTTGGGTACGTTCCCAGTCAGCAGATATCTCGACGTATATTTGTTTTTTTTTTTATAATTGTGTATTTTTTTCACTTGTATAAAATAAATTCATAATACTCTCACTATTACACTGTGAAATAAAATTCATTTACCATCTTAAATAAACAAGAAATAGTTTTTATTTAACAAATAGTTTCATCTAAAATATTTTAAGACTGGAGGAAAACAACATTATAAAATTATTTAAAAAAATCTCGATTAAATATGGCTACTTTCCACTTAAGAACGTATCAACTACGCTGACATACAAAAGAAGATAAAGAGTAGGTATATTTTATTTTTTATATAAAATATATTAATATTTTCTTACCATTATTGTAAATACTCGGCATGGCTGCAACACTTGCGTACACGCAACTCAACACTAGCGCAATAAACAACATCATCAGCTTATGTAGATATAGACACTGCACCCATCTGTCTGTCGGGTACACTGAAACAAAACACACTGTAAGTGCCTTATCTTTTATATACTTTAGTAAATATTTTGTTCATCATAGTTTGTTTTTCATGTGCCCACTCAAATGTTTCCTTATCGAAAGCGTGTCCCTGATATCGCTTTATCTATACAATTTATCTAATTGAAAGGGAATGTGGGTTTTATTATAGATAATTAAAAACGGTGTAATCGGTCTTATGGACCCGATTTTTGGATGAAGAATTTTTTTTTTTCTTAGTTGAATTCATCCACAGGTATAAATAGTATAAAATGATAGACTCTTTAAGTCTAAAAGAATTAAGTGAAAGGGGACGTAAGTTTATTGCGTACCACGCTAATAGAAGCAATACCCTTCATTTTGACAGTACAAAGTTTACAAGGGGTTATTATTCTGTTCACGTTTTCGCATAGGTATCACATTAGACATTGGCAGAATTGTCGACATCGGCACCATTGCCATAAATAAAAATAAAATAGAATTATTATGTTACTGAGCAGATTTTTTTTTCAAACATACATTCTTAGCAAAAATTGGATTGGTAAAAATCCTTCAAAATGATTCAGACTGTTATTGGAAATATAACACAAGTTTTGCAACAAAATTAAAGGTGCAAATATTTAAATTAACATAGCTAAAAAGTGTTAAACTCACCACATTATATTAGTTATCAGAAACAATTTCTAAAATATCAATTTGTTCAGAATAAGCAAATGAATCGATTCCAATCATTTTTACACCATGTTATATTTTCCCCAAATACATTTAGAAATCGTTGCAGTATGGTTACCTAGCGCGGTACGCAGCTTACAGTAGATCATCGCCCGCGCAACAGCTGACGCCAGAGGTCAATGCACTGCTCGCCCGCCCGAGCGGAGCGTGGACCATATTTTTGTTGGGACAGCCAAGTAGGATAACAAGCTCATAAGTTTGTGGTTTTTCATGATATCTTTTTGAAATTTTGTACATAGATTCTTTACTTAAAAATACTGGACACGTGTTTCGGGTTTCATATAATCAAAAATAATATTGTATTAATTAAAATGTCCATGATTACTATTATAATGTCAAAATAAAATTAATGCTATTAAGTTGATGTCAAGTTAGAATAAATAAAATATAATAAGAACCAAATTTATTGACATTACTTTCTTAGAACATAAGTCAAAAATTCATTAACCGTGTAAAACTGTTTTTCTTTTAGCCACTGTACAATTCATTTTTAAATATAAGCAAAGGTAATTCGTTAAATTAGTTTGGTAATTTCTTATATACAAATCGAGCTTGCATTCTGGCAAGCAGATCCTATGTCTGTCTCTATACATGTTAACAATAAAAAATACGTAATTAAAACTAGTTTTTAAGACAATCTTATCATACTCAATTGTATATTAACCAATTTAACATCTAGACAAACAAGGCCACGCTCGCAGCGATAGTAGTAATTAAAATTTATTTGTTGTAGCTCTACGCATGCGTCGTGACCACGTGTCACACACGTCATAGTGACGCGGGATCAATTATAATTTAAACATATATAATTATCTATCATCAAGCTGAACTTTACTAGTCATTAGAGCGTTCAGAGGTCTATAGTTATATTAAGTCTCAGAAGATGACAATGTTTACATACCTAGAGTTCTATGCCTAGGTAAATGAAAATTTGTTCAATACTGATTTTAGTTGCACCGCAAACGGGTGTAAAGTATACGTGTTTTATGGTAGGTCCGTCGGGGATATAATATAGTTTCTTCTTCTTCTTTTTTCAAAGTGAGATTCAACCCCAGTTCTTGATCAATGGCTTCTGTGGAATATATACCACAATTTTGCCAGTAACAAATTATAGAAATTGTTTGAAAATATTATTTCACAAAAATGGCGGATATCGTCAATGACATTTGAAAAAGGCGGCTGCGTGAACCGTCTATGAGGAAGGTTTGATGCAAAGTCATGATGTGGCCACTATGCTGCGATATTTCAATGTTGTTTACGAATTATTTACTGGATGCACTTTTTACTACATAAATCACGTGCTTTTGTTTAGTAAACGACACTATAAATAATTTTAAAAGTCCAATGAAAAATACGCGTGACACTCATCTTAGCTTTCCCGTCAAAACTCCCGGATATAAAACGTGTAACATAAAGGGTATATACATATCAAGGGCATGGCATCTTTACATGATATCGGAAGGTTTACAACTCAAAATAAAATACTCAAAAAATTTATATTAAATTTTCGGTTCCGTGTATTTCTTAAATTCAAATCATAGCAAACGTGCACCACACTACATACTTAATAACTACTCGTTACACGTCACATTACTTGGCAAAATCACGATAAATGTCTTCAAAGATTCTTTGCGCCTAGTATGGTAGTAGCCTACCGCAGCCGGTGTTTTTTCTCGTAACTTCCTAACATAAAGAGATAGGATTAAAAAACCCTTCCAATATCGATTGACATCATGTAAAGATGCCATGCCCTTGGTATGTATATACCCTTTATGTTACACGTTGTATAGTTACTGTAAGTCAAATTCACATACGTCAATTTGTAGGTACAACTGTCAATGAGTGACATTGGACATTTGATTATACGGATAATTTAAGTTGGTAGTTCTGCTTGAAAATTATTTCCTCTGTCTTAACCTATCTTTCTTCGGCTCATATATTTATTGCAAAACACGTTTACGTTTGTATGAAACTGACAGCTGTCAAAAATACATTCTCTCGTCAGCCGCACTTCATTTATACTTTATTCGCTTTCATTTAAAGATAGGTATCTGTTTTACTGTCTGTTCAATCAATTTTAAGTTCTATTGTAAAGACGGAATTAAAAGTAAAAACAAAATCGTTAAAAACGTAGTAAAACTCAAAATCAGTTAAACAGACTATAATGTTTTTAAAGAAAATGTTGTTTGTGTCTAATGCTATTTTGAACGGATTATAGACGTAATCGACTTTTATAAATAATACGAATGAATTTTAGGTACTTGATTAGTTAGAAGGTTGATGACCTATGAGGTTAATCTTTTTTCATTGAATATTGACTTACTCAACGTAAACCGTAATCGGTCATCGAAGGGGAATTAACCGTGAGTGACGCTAAACTTTTATCAATTAAAATCATTCAATGAATAAAAGTATGGTTTGCTATTGAATGGAAAACTGATTACATTCAATTAATAAATGAATGGTTTGTTATTGAATGGAAAAATGATTACATTCAATCAATAAATGAATGGTTTGTCATTGAATGGAAAAATTATTTTTGTTTGCTGATGAATGGGCGACGATAATGTTAGTTTAAAGAATGGTCGAAGTTCCAACGATACGACGAATCATTGTATGAAAAATATAAAGCTGCTAACGGATACATATTTCATGATAACAAATGATTTCTTTTATACTTTTTATTACTGTGTGGGCCTACTACGGAGTAGTTAATAGCTTTTCGCCTCACCTTTTATACCGGGTACCTACATCGAATGTTGAGAGAAGTGTTTCCGTTTGACTACAATGCCTTCAAGGCTAGAGTCAATACGCTCTTAATAAACTAGCGCGCTTTACTACCAACAATTGCATGATTGCTAACGATCAGGCAGGATTGCGGTCAGGGACTAGTTTATAATTATAAATAAGTTTATATGGTAGATCAGTCGGGGAAATTAAGTTACTGTAAGGCAGATTGACATACGTCAATTTGTACAACTGTCAGAAAGCGACAGTTGAGAATTGAAAATATACGGATAATTTAAGTCGGTAGTTCTGCTTCAAAATTAATTCCTCTGACTTAACCTATTTTTTTTTTTTCTATGGATATCTACCCAATTTTAGGTGTTTGATTAGTTAGAAGGTTGATGGCCTATGAGGTGAGAATTTTTTTCATTAAATATGGACTTACTCAATGTAAAACGGAATCGGTCATCGAAGGGGAATTACCCGTGAGTGACGCTAAAGTTTTATCAATTAAAATCATACAATGAATAAAATAATGGCTTGTTGAATCAGTTGAATGGTTTGTTATTGAATGGAAAACTGATTACTTTGTTTGCTGATGAATGGGCGTTGATAATGTTAGGTTAAAGATTGGTCGAAGTTCCAACGACACGACGAATCAATGCGTGAAAAATATAATGCCGTTTGCGGACGCGTATTTAATGATTATGTTTTATTACTATGTGGGCTTTTGCCTCGTCTTTTATACCGCGTCCATGGAATGTTGAAAGAGGTGTTTCCTTCTGACTACAATTTAAATGTATTCAAGGCTAGAAAGAACATCACTGCATGGATCGCCCTGAGGACACGGTGGAGCATACGGTGGAGGTATGCCCAGCTTAGGTAGAGCACCGCCGTGTCCTCGTGGCGGCGATCGGCGGCGATCTCTCGCGTCCGACCCTGGTTCAGGCCATGGTCCGGAGCGAGCGAGCCGGGTGAAACTTTAACTTCGATCATGCCTGATGGAAAGCGACTGATGGAATTTACTATGGAACGAGGCGTGACACGAAGGAGGTGTGCATTCTTGAAGAATGAATCGATCTTAGTTTGTCCGCTGGACACATTAACAGTTTAGTTACAAGATACTGTAAATCTATTATCATGTACAGGCCGACAGGGTAATTATGTAACAAGCTATCAGTAGCAATGGGTTTCATTTGCTTCCTAAGTTCTTACAAGCAGCACAGAACCTAATGGAACAAGGTAAGTATATAGACTTATAGGAAATTAGTGTATAATGATTAATATATTTATGTTTTTTTTTCTTTGTATTATTTATCTTACTTATAGCGCTGAATTGGAATGCTCTGTAATAGTGCTATAATTGTTAATAAAAAAAAAAAAAAATTTGACAGTTCAACAACATTCATTGCGTAATGCGTTATTCACGTTGTTGAGCAAACACATTTTTCGTACATAAGAAGCAATGGATTAGCGATATGCTTCAAAATGATTCCACTTGCTTGTACCTAATAGTATGTTAGGTAATTAGGATGCTGGACGTTGAGCTCTAAAATAGCTTTAAACATGTTAGCTCTATTTTAGGTCGTAGCCCTTGTTTAAACTTTTTTTTATATAAAAGTCAGGGTCAAAAGGAGGTTTTCTCGGTGGTAGGCCATAACATCGGCTATCGGCAAAAGTTACTACCCACCAGATAAAGTCTTGCCGCCAAGCAATTCGTCGTGTTCCGGCATGATGTCTGGTGGAGCCGTACGGAGGGACGGGTCTAAGCAGTTGTGTTTCTATTTGTACCCGGTACAATGCGCCAAATGTTGTTGTGACTTGTATCGGGAGTTTGGTCGTGGAGGGTCTCCAGAACAATCTCCCTCTGGCCGACCAACGATGTTGCTCGTTGGTCGTGTTGTTGGGCTTAACATTGCATCACCTCGCTCAACTGCTGTCTTCCTTCCTATTTACTCAATTTTTTTGAGTGAATAGGCTTAATAACCTAGCGCGTTTTGCCATCAACGATTGCATCTCTGCTTACCATCAGGCGGTACTATGGTTTAGTTTTTCAACAATAGCTATCAGATTGTAATTGTGAATATATTACAATAGCTGCGCCGTGCGGTTTCACCTGCGTAGGATTCGATATGTTTTTTTATATGCTCCGCTCCTATTAGTCGCAGCGTGATGTTATATAGCCTAAAGCCTTCCTGGATCAATGGGCTATCCAACACAAAAAGAATATTTCAAATCGGATCAGTAGTTCCTGAGATTAGCGCGTTCAAATAAACAAACTCTTTAGCTTTATATATTAGTATAGATTTTTATTCTGTTTGTGTTTTTTTTTTTCTGAATTTAGTTTAAGATTTCTCAAACAGTTGAAGACAACAAATGCTGTTTTTGTTTAATTAACCGCGTTTCAAGTATTTACGCTTACTGCCCCATTTACAAACTCCACCCTGGTAAATCCCATAATTCCCATTTCATTTCGGTATAGGAAATGAAGTATCCCAATCATCAATCAAAAACATAATATGTATGTATACCTAAGAGGATAACATAACTAAATTTTCTATCTTGAATAAAAAAATACTAACCGGAATCTACTTGGTTCCGGTTAAGAAGTTCACCGAAAGTATTTTTTTTAATTTTAAATACGTATTTCGTAAGAAACATGCAAATAAAAATTCAAAAGTCAAATAAGCCGCCATAGCGCTTTATTCAGCAATATGGCGTCGCGCCTTGTAAGTGACGTCACAAGCATAAAAACAATTTTCGGTTCCGCAGTGGTATTTGTACTTATTTGTTGTTGTTTATCTAATAAAATGGTTTACAAGTGATGTGCTGTACCGGGTTGTACAAATACATCGATAAAACACCTGACAACACATAGAACAACAACAAGTGCTGATGCACGTATGACGTCATCGTGACATTAGCCAATCCGGATCGTTTCACATTATGTGGCGCGAGATACAAAAAGTCAAATATATTTTTCTGTTTTTGGATATATTAATTGTTATTATTCTTATTAAAACTCATGTAAATGACATAAAGAACCCTCATTTTATGCATTTAAAGCAAATAATCACAAAAATCATACTGTCAAATAGCCTATTGTTTTATCATTAAAAGTTAAACAAATATCAACTTTATATTAGCAGCAATAAGAATGATTTTAAAGTGACTAGCACTCTCAAATAAATATAAAAGTGTTAGTTGTAGCGTGTGTTGTAGGTGTGGTATCATATAGGTATAGTCACGTGCACATTACAACAGTCGTGATGACGACAATATGCTAACTAGAAAAATGATTACTATATTGAGAACTTCGAACATCGTAATACATGTTTTTTTTAATAATTATAAAGCGCGCTAGTTTATGAAGAGCCTATTCACTCAGAAAAACTGAGCGAATAGGAAGGAAGACGGCACTTGAGCTAGGTGATGCAATGTTAAACCCAACAACACGACCAAACTGCGCCAAAGGAAGATTGATCTGAAGACCCTCCACGACCAAACTCCCAACACAAGGCGCATCGTACCCGGCACACATCGCAACAACTGCTCAGACCGGTCCTCCGTACGGCTTCACCAGACATCATGCCGGAACACGACAAATCGCTTGGCGGCAAGGCTTTGTCTGGTCTTTTTAACATACATAATCAGCTTATAATGTTCTAGCTATTGGGACACAAGCCTCCTCTCAGTGAGAGGGAGTGGGCCGTAATCTACCACGCGGGCCCACTGCGGGTTGGTAGGTCCCACATGTCTTTAAAGTTTTTTTGCCGCTTTCTCACGATGTTTTCAGTCACCGTTCTGAGAGCAATGGTGATTAAAAATTAACACATAGTAAAACGCCCGATAGGGTTCGAACCTACAACATAAAGTATGTCGCGGTCTATACCACTTGGCCACCGCTGCTCTTACACATATAAATCGCACCTTACACACTTGACATTGGCTGAATGCACAAGCCGTGCGAAGCCAAAGAAGAAGAAAAAAATAATCGCACCTTTTTTTTTTCTTTTTTTTGGCTTAGCACGGTTTGTGCATTTAGCCAATGTCAGGTAATTATGGATCATTCATGTCGAAAAAGACGGCCGTCTTACGAGTGAGGTTTGGGGCAAAGTCATGATGTGGCCACTATGCTGCGATATTTCACTGTTCTTTATAAACTATTTACTAAATGCACTTTTTACTACATAAATCACGCACTTTTATTTAGTAAACAACACTATAAATAATTTTAAAAGTCCAATGAAAAACGAGCGTGACACTCAGTTTGACTTTTCCGCCAAAACCCCAACCGCACCTTTAGAACAATAGAGACATAATTCGAAATTTGAAGATTTTAATGTTGACTCATAAAATTTCCTTGCAAGATCATCTTCATCGACTGTTAAAAAAACAGAGACTCGTAGAAAAGGACGAGTCTTTTTCACTGTTTTATTGTTCAACATTGTTGCAACAATTTCAACATCAATAATTCGAAATTTGAAATCTTCAAATTTGAAATCTTCAAATTTCGAAATAGGTCTCTATTGTTCTAAAGGTGCGAAATATTTTTGTACAAAAACGATTCATTTTACGTTTCGATTAATTGATTCATTCAGGTTTCGATTTCATCAACGTCATCATCATCGTCAACCTTTTTATCGTCCCACTGCTGGGCACAGGTCTCCTTTCAAACAGAGAAGGATTGACCGTAATCACCACGCTTGCTCAATGCGGGTTGGCGATTTCAGACTTATAAAGTCCAGGTTTCCTCAAGATGTTTTCCTTCACCTTCAGTCATTGGTGTCCAAGATATAATTAGAAAGTACATATTTTAGATAATTTACATTGTTACTTTTACTGGTATTGGTACTGGGATCGAACCCGCGCAGTCATACTTGAGAAGCTGGTGTTTTAACCACTAGGCCACCACGACATGATTTAATGGGTTATTTTTGCTATCGATATAAGGTAAAGTAAATTTTATCTGTAATAGGTTCCCTACCGGGAAAATTTATTTTATTAAAATTTATTGAATTTATTTTATTTTCAAACTACATACCTGTTTTAATAAAAATCAAAATCGATTTTCTCCTACAACTTAGCTACGTTCCGAAGTAACTTACTTTGGTTAAAAGAAGAGAATCTTTGGAACATATTATTTTAGCCCAGCTGTGGGATGGTTGGTGTGGGATTTGCACTTGCTTCCCCAACGTCCTCCCAGGAACTTCTTTGGGAACCAGCTCTCGAGGTACAATATTAATTGATAGCAATAGGTACGGACTAATTCTTTGAGAGCATCGAAAATATGATTATTTTCCTTGTTTTTTATAATATACAAATTTGTTTAAAAAATAAAGACACTTGCGGCCGATGCATGACAGAGGTCGTTTTTAATCGAGATTTTTTAAATGCAATTATTATAAATTTCCAAAGTATATTTGGCTTGATTTTACGAACTGTATTTTATGTAAGTATATGTGGAAAATCCAGAATATTAACTTCACATCGTGACGGGGTCCACGAAGACCGATGCCGATGCAGGTTGGTAAAAAAAGTAATCGTGGCCCTGGTCGTCGCACAGGCAAGTGAAGAAACACGGGTGGGTTTTAGTCAATAAAAGTCTGACACACACGACAAGTCATTTGATGATTTCCCATCCCAAAAAAAAAAAAAAAAGAATACTTATTAACATTGTCGGTGATAATATTGAAGTCTCCGCACAAACATATTATCTTAAACATGTAGAATGTGGGACTGGACAGCAGGAATCACATTTATTAAATAAATGTTAATTCTTGGTAGCTCTGGACAAAGAGATGGAATAATAAAAGAGAGGCCTTTGCCAAAAGGCTAAAAAAATATAAAAAATTATAACTTTCCCTCTAAACTCCTCAATTCAACAAAGTATAAAATATTTATCGACTTACCTTAGTAAATTAAGTCGTAAAGCAGATAACTTAGCAATCTACACTGTTGGCCACAAATTGTCCTTATAATAAAACCAGTTTTTATTTTCTTTTTTAAACAACACGCACGTGTTCATCAGTTCACAACACAGCGTTAGAGCTCTGTGTAAATATATAATTCTCCCTACACTGTGTTTTATATAGCATTTCCTTGCGCAGACTCAGCGCAGGTGAATCCCCCCGAGAGCGTTGAGAAACAGCGGTCAAGTTTAACGTACGGTTCCGTTTTTTTTTTAGTTAGAGAGTACCCATATATTTAAAGAGTCACGAAGATTTATTGTTAAAATTGAAATGAATCGTTTGGCCTGGTTCTTAGAGGAAGGAAGTAGAAGAAACGCTTGTGTCAAAAAAGGCCAAGGTAAAAATGGATGGATTGCGTGAGAAGGATATGAAAGAGACAGGGAGTGGATGATAGCGTGATGGTGGACAGGGAGGATGAAAGAAGAAAACGTGTTGTGCCGACTCCAAGTAACAAGGAACTGGGTTATGAAGACGATGAGGAAGTTTATATATTAATGTTCCTCGTTTTCTATTCTGTTTTTTTTTTTTGCACAGGCGATGAAAGAACAAATAATTTTAGTAATGTTTGGTCATCTGGTTTGAAGTGCTGTCGTTAGATAAATTGTCGTAGTTGTCTCATGTAAATGGTTATAGATTAAAGTACTTATCTACATAATTTAACGTCGCTTCTGGTTAAATCACCGGTGTTTGTAGGCACAATATCGTCATTTTCACAGTTGTAACGTTTTACAAAAATAGTGAGTGCATTGAGCATTGTAACGAGGTAAATTTTTATGGAGTTTAAAGTAATAACCTACTTTGACTACATACTTATATAAATGCCGAAAACCCGATGTATCACATCGATCATACAATGTAAGTACCGTTATTGAGAAAGATTTAAATATCCCTTAAAACTTTCAAATTTCATCCGCAGATTTAAATATCTTCTTATCCTTATTATTTCTTCAAGTTGAGAACTTTTATCAATTACTGGTAAACATTTTGACAGTATTGTGGGAAGTACGTAGCCTGAAAATCCACAACTAGGAAGTTTAATATCCAGACTTGCAACTGGGGATGGGTTATTTCCCAGCAATTAATAGTGGAAGTTACATGATGTGTGACATACCAAAGTTAATAATCATTTATTAGGTTGAATTTAATATTAGCTGTTAACCGCGACTTCTGCGATCTAGGATAAAAATAAATATGTAATGATCAAACCAAATGCCAAAATATATCTAAATTCGTTCAGCCGTTTTAGCATAAAATAGTCAGAACACAAAAATGCTAAAAGTAAAATCTTATCTCTTTTAAATATGACAAGTTTATAAATGAAACTAACTGAGCAATTAATATTCTCCAGTGTAAGCATGATGTTAGGAGAAAAACTGGCCCTGCATTGTCGTAATTGTCAGAGTATATACATAAAGGGTGTATCTGGCTGACATCGACGCACAAACGAGTACCATGGATCCAGTACATGATTCTGAACCCTCCAGTAGTGGAATTTTACGTCGGCTTTTTCCCGATTAAAATAAAAATAATATGCAGTTTTTTTTCACTTTAGACCGTTCATAATTGCTATACTTTTATAACCCAGTAAGATTTTAAAGTAAAAATTAATCAATTCGTTAATTACACAAAAAGCGCACTGTGGACAATATTAGAAAAACTATCCTATCAGCTGATTTAATAGAGTTCGCATCATGGGTCAACGTCATACCTACAAACACGCACGGCGGCACGCTTGCAACGTTCAAAGGCCGAGCCGACACATTTTTTTAAACAATGTTATTTCTGTAACCGCTCATTAACGACATAAATGACTATCACAATCTTATTAGTGGCATGCGGTGTAGCCTTTTGGCGAAGTTTGCGTTACGATGTCAGATACAACCTGTATATCCAGCTCATGAAAATTAAACTGAAAGGGGGGAAAATATTATGAAGGTAACGTTGTTATATCCAGAAACGTTAGATTAGATCTTTCGGTTCTCTACGTTGGGCGATAACGTCCTCTCGAGCGGTAAAAACTTTCAGAAGGGCGGTAGAAGACCCAGACTCAATAGCAATTTCACATACCTAAGCAAAAAAGCGGTAAAAAATATCTAGAAGTGAGCGATGTACAAAAGTTGAGAATCGACACTTCAGATGTTAAATGATAACTTACCTAAGAAGGAAAGTTTTATTTATCACGGAAGACTGCATCCTTTACCTTTAATCAGGGCCCTTGAAACATATGTTATTACTTACCTATTATTATAGGGGTTTAGTTACAAGTTCAACTATGTATTTGCTAATATGAATCACAATTATTAAGAGTACTTTTTTTATTTAATGCGTAGTTTCAAAGTCATAGGGGCTATGCTTACCATACTCTCAGAACAGGTCTTTTGAATAATATTCAGAATGTGTAATGTTTTATTCAGAATTTTATAAAAAAGTTTTTAGTTAAGATAAACAAACAATTATAAACTAGCGCTTGACCGCAATCCCGCCTGATGGTAAGCGGTGATGCGATCGTTGATGGTAAAGCGCGCTAGTTTATTAAGAGCCTATTCACTCAGAAAAACTGAGCGAATAGGAAGGAAGACGGCAGTTGAGCGAGGTGATGCAATGTTAAACCCAACAACACGACCAACGATGCTGCGCCAAAGGGAGATTGATCTGAAGACCCTCCACGACCAAACTCCCGACACAACAACATTTGGCGCATCGTACCCGGCACACATCGCAGCACAACTGCTCAGTTCCGTCCTCCGTACGGCTTCACCCGACATCATGCCGGAACACGACAAATCGCTTGGCGGCAAGGCTTTGTCTGGTGGGTGGTAACTTCTGCCGGCGGCCGATGTTATGGCCTACCACCGAGATGGATTTAGATGAAATTTGGCATACATATAGTATATGACCAGTAATAATATATAGGATACTTTATATGCTGATATTCCCAGGGGATCGAACCCTCATAGTACTGCAAGTTCTCCTGTAATTAAGAACAACTGAAATTTTACTCTCTGTGATATTCTATACAACATAACATAACCAGCCTATAATGTTCTCACAGTTGAGATAAAGGCCTCGTCTCGGTGAAAGGGAGTGGGCCGTAATCTACAACTTCGAGGCGCCGAGGAAGGGCGGATAACGCCCTCTTCCGCCCTCCATGAATGGACCCAGAGGCGGAAGCGCGCGCGTGTGTCGGCGCGCGCCTCTGAGGCGATGCAGATGCGAGACGAGGCCCGTACAGACCGGGCCAGCACGAGGGTGTGGGGCCGTGGAACAATTTAGATTCCCGCGGCCCCACGCGTGCTCGTGATAGGAGAGACACCGGGGTGGTTTAGTCAGTAAGAGTCTGACAGACCCCGTCGCCCACCCAGGGCGGCGGACATCCGTTGAGGATTTCCACCCCGGAAAAAAAAGGCCTCCTCTCGGTGAAACGGAGTGGGCCGTAATCTACCACGCTGGCACAGTGCGGGTTGGTGCATGTCACATGTCTTAGAAGTTTTTGGGCTCTACACATCGATCACCAATCAGCGTACAAAGATTGTTGAACTGAACAAGCGCACAGCGCAGCAATTGGGTGCTCTTTTCATTTAGTATTTTATAATTCTGAATATAATGCATGCGTGTAAGGTTGAATTTGGTTTGATATTTGATGTACCACAGACTCGGTCGTAAAAAATAATGGCTTTTTGTACACTGCTTTGTGATAAGAATTTTATACACTGCACTTAAGGCTGATTTTAAATTAATGTGTATTTATTTTATTACTTGTCGCCATTTTTGATAAGAGTTTTGTTAGAGACTGTTTATCTAGTGTAGAAGTGATAGATGACTGTACACGATTTTTTCCTTCTCCGTTTTGAGAGCAGCGGTGATAAAATAATTTACACAAAGTAAATCGCCTGATCGCTAACAACGGGCCTTATAAGAAGGCTCAAAGTCACTCAAAGGGCAATGAAGAGGGCTATGCTTGGAGTTTCACTGCGTGATCGAATCAGGAATGAGGAGATCCGCAGAAGATCGAGAGTAACCGACATAGCCCGAAGAATTGCAACACTAAAGTGGCAGTGGGCTGGACACATTGCCCGTAGGACCGATGCCCGATGGCGCCGACGGATTCTCGAGTGGCGACCACGCACCGGAAGACGTAGCGTGGGTGCCTACCCACAAGGTGGACCGACGACCTGGTGAAGGTCGCGGGAAACCGCTGGATGCGGGAGGCGCAGTAACGGTCGTTGTGGAGAGCCTTGGGGGAGGTCTATGTCCAGCAGTGGACGTCTTTCGGCTGAAATAATGATGATGAAATCGCCTGATGGGGACCGAACCTACGACCTACAACTAGTAAGTCACAGACCATTAGGCCACCGCGGCCACCGCTGACATACACATGACAATCTTTTTTTCTTTTATGACTTCGCACGGTTTGTGCATTTAGCCAATGTCACGTAATGAATTGTTCAATGTCGAAAAAGACCGCCGCTTGACCCGTCTTACGATGGAGGTTTGAGACAAAGTCATGATGTGGCCACTATGATGCGACATTTCACTGTTCTTTATGAATTATTTACTGAATGCACTTTTTACTACATAAATTACGCACTTTTATTTAGTAAACAACACTAAAAATAATTTTAAAAGTCCAATGAAAAATGAGCGTGACACTCAGCTTGACTTTCCCGCCAAAACCCCCTGACAAAACAAAACACATGACAATAAGTTGGTTAATTGGTATAATTGAACGTAGTTATGCAAAATGGATCCAGCCCCAAAACTTGCTTTTGAGAAAATAGAGCTTGAAGTAAAATTTATTTATTAAAATAACACGACAGTAGATTTAAATTTCCTTTTAAATAATGGGTATTTTCCTGTAATTTTTTGCGGCTTTGATATTTTTTGCATATACTAAAGTTGATGTGCAGATTTTATGACAGTAACTCAAAAAACGGTTTTTGTGGGTTGGATGCATTTTGCATAAATACGTCAAATTTCATGCGAGTCTATTACCAGCGGTCGTTGACCACAAAACATTTTGTTTTTATCGTGTTTAGATTAGAGTTGGTAAAAGAGTGGTTATAAGGAAGAGGATCCGGATGAGGAAGTATTAGAAATAAAATTTGAGGAAGTCGAATAGGCTGAGGACATAAGGAGGAAGTGTATGAGGAAGACAGAATCTGTGATTTAAAATTTAAATAAATGAGAGGTCGCGAATGAACCTTTTAATTTTATGAATAATACTATTTAACCGTCTGGACAAAAAACAGGTTTAAAAAGATGAATGGAAAATATGCTACAGCAATTTTTTTATACGTATATAATAGAAATTAGTAATACTCAATATCTTTATTGCTTTACCATAAGTTCATATAAGGGTGGTAACAATTTATGTGAGATCAATTATGGACCCTGTAGGGCACAGCAAAATAGGGTAACAGGAGAGAGGAAGCTCTGTTTGAATATCTTAAAATAATATAATTATATTGCAATTTAATTTAATAATTAATAAAAAAGGTACGGAGATTATTAGCATCATTTTACTTAATCTATAATTTATACATTATTATAATATATTCATTATTATATTATACCTATATTAATGATTTATTATTATATATATTAATTATTTATTTATAATATATTTGTAGCGGCGATTGAAGCAATAGGCCGGCTTTAATCAAACGATTGAATGTAAGGTAATGATTTTTTTATCACTATGTGAAAACCTAGTAGATTCCAATGGCATAGGCACCGTGGATCTCTTGTATCCTGTTTTTATTCCAGACAGTAAAAATATCAGTGTATCTATATACACTGAGCCGCAAAAATGACAGGTAAAGTTATGTACGGATGATAGCTGGTCAAGCTACCCCAAACTGTCAGATATTCCTAATCAGCCTTCAAGCTTGAGCCTTAATGCTTTAGAGATAAAGTTGAAAATCTAATAAGAAAATCTAACTGAATCTCTGAATCTATCGGATATATACCTAGATAATATGCTATAGGCAGGTAAGTATCGCTCAATCAAAAAAGGAACCTCGTCATCATTTGAACTAGCTATAGCTTAAAAAAAAAAAAACAAATTCTGAGTTTTGAAAAATATCAACTTTCGAATTTTTTATAAAATATTATTTTTAGTTCTTGTTTCAAACCGAGCTGTCATTATATACTGCTAAACAGCTTTTGGTCTGATCACAGTGTCTTGTGCACCATCATCTCATTGTCTCCCGAATAATTTACACGAATTATTACCATGGTACAAGAAGGAAGGAGTCAGGAGAGGTATCAGGACTAAAAAAATAGATATGTATATTATGATGTCTATATTTTTTCAGTATTAAAATTAAAATTATTGAGATTACAAACATGATAAGTATTTTATTTTATACAGTATGTTAAGAAAACCCTGTCCGACCCATAAGGATAATAAAGGTTACGTAAACACATGACCAAATATAATATAAAATTTTACGTAATCATCATAGTACCAATACAAATGAATTTTGAAATAATCTTTTTTTCCCGCGAATTAATTCCAACTTCCCCGAAATTTGGTAATTTTTAAAAAAGTGATAACACCGGTATTATTATGAGCGAATAGCGATGCGACCACGTGCCGCGTGCCCTGCCGCCCGCTCCCCGCGGAAGGGTGCATATCGCACATTGATTAAGTTACCTCTTTTTGCGAAAGAATATTTACTTTTTTAGGGGATTTTTTTTTTTAAGTTTAGCCCGGTTTTGTATGCATTAGTAGAATCAGTTATCGATACCTAACAACACCTTCACGGGTCGGACAGGGTTTTCTTAACATACTGTATATAAGTCAATCATCTATAACATGCTACAGGTTCACGGATTAGTCTTGTGTATTTAAGAAATTATCACACTTTTTGATGGGCGCTGACGCTAAGAAGAAAAAGTATAAATGTTATTATTTTTACGGAATTCCAAAAAGCGGTAACACCAGCAAAACAAATACGAGTATAAAAATAAGTACCTGAACATATGTCCAAACTGGTTTGACAACATAAATCAATAACACGTTCTGTACCTCCGAATCAAAATCGAATTAATTAGTTTACTTAAGCCCAAAGTCTAAATGTTTGTTCAAGTGAATCAGCTGCGAATTTAGGCACGTGTCAATCACAGAAGGGCTGGCCACTGATTAATATTAAACAACAAATAAAAAGAACCGGAAAGTGGTATTTTGTGGGTATGCAAATTGCTTGGTTGTGGAGGTCAGATCCATTTATGTATATAACAATTGCTGCTGATCATAATACAGTATACACCAGACAGTGTGATAACCCAATAAAATAATATATAACTAAAAAACTATATACCAACATTCAACATAGATTTACTGCTACACATCCTGAGCAATCAGAGTGTACTGTAGATCATTATTGACCGTCCTCCAAACGAGGACATAGAGGATAATTATGCTTTTTACCTTGCTTTAGCTGCCTATTGACCGTTTATTGAAGTAGCTACAATATGAACAAGATCAAAATATTGGCGAAAAGCTTAAATAAATAATACTGGATAATGAGGGGGTTTCTCTTTCAAATGATCTGTATCATTAATTTTAGATTAAATAATATATGTACGTCACATCATAACAGATACAATGAATCGATCATAATAGGTAATGTCCTGAGTGATAAGAACTTTAATACATTTGAGTCATATACAGTCACGGTTCCTGTGAATTATTACGATATATTCACCACGATTCAAGCTGTAGGTATTTTAGTTTTTATTAATTGGATAAGGATTCTTGCTGTATTGGTTAAAATCGCTTCGTAAAAAGTAAATGACCAAAAATGTTATTGTGGTATATCTGTTCGGTAAGAGTGAATAATTGAAGATTATTAATAATTATCTATTATTGTTAATAATTACCGCAAGTCAAGGTTAAAGTGATAAATTAATCACATTTGTCGGTTTTTATTATTAATTTAACCCTAGTAGTGATAAATGTAATAATTTTTAAAATAAATGTAATGTGGGCAAGGGTTGTGGGGCGGGGTGGCATGTGCGACGGGCGAGAGGCAAGTCGTCGTATGAGTCTTTAATTGTTTTCAGTCATCATCATTACAGCCGAAAGACGTCCACTGCTGGACATAGGCCACCCCCAAGGTTCTCCACGACGACCGGTCCTGTGCCTCCCGCATCCAGCGGTTTCCCGCGACCTCCACCAGGTCGTCGGTCCACCTTGTCGGTGGCCTACCCACGCTACGCCTTCCGGTCGGCCCCATTGGGCATCGGTCCTACGGGCAATGGTTCCAGGCGACTGCCACTTCAGTGTTGCAATTCTTCGGGCTATGTCGGCTACTCTCGTTCTTCTGCGGAACTCCTCATTCCTGGTTCGATCGCGCAGCGAAACCCCAAGCTTAGCCTTCTCCATTGCCCTTTGAGTGACTTTGAGCCTTATTATAAGGCCCATTGTTAGCGACCACGTCTCAATTCCATAAGTCATCACTGGCAACACACACTGGTCGAAGACTTTTGTCTTGAGACACTGCGGTATTTCGGACGAGAAGAGTTAATTGTTTTATTTAGATGTTATTTTTATTGCAATTTAAATAGCAATATATTTTACTTGCACAACAAATATTTGTTGAATTCTATGATAATACTTCTAAAAATTTAATTTGTTGCATTTATAGGTGCTACAGAAGATTTACAGGCAAACCAAATATGATTGATAATGATTGCTTTTAGGATTCGTGTTGGTTTTGTTAATGAAACAATAATTGTTTAATTTTATTTTTGTTACAATTTTATATACCACGAAAGACTTTCTTGCATAAGTTTGGTGATAGATTTGATTTTTATAAGAATTTTATTGTTAATTTTATGATAAATGTGCCCTTACAGTTTGATTTATTTAATATTCTAGTTCAGAATATGTGAATTTGTTGTCCTTTCGTTTTAAAGCAAGTACAAGTAACCTAATTAATATAATTGTAAGACTGTGTTTAATATTATAAATAAATACCTGCTGGTCAAAAACATTGGGTTTTTATTTATTTTATAACTTTTACCAATTTGTGTCTTGAATTATTAATAATTACTACTAAAAGTAATAAATTTGCAGCCTCCGTGGCGTAGCGGTAGCGAACGCGGCCTCTGCGCAAGGAGTCGCGGGTTTCAATCCCCGCGCAGTGCAAATACTTGTATGCATGAATATTTGCACTGGTCTGGTCGTGTCTCGGAAAAGACGTTAAGCCGTTGATCCCGGTTGCTATATGAACATGTAATGCCAGTCGTTACGGGTTTGTTGGAGCGTTCAAAAGTCCAACATTTGGTCTAATTGCAATGCCTCGATATCGCGTTCGGGTTGTGGAGGTTAGACGGCAGTCGCCTCACGGAAAATATCGAAGTTTAACCAAAATCAGCAGACTGGTAAAGCGGAATTATTTAGCGGACCCCGGGCTCTAACGCGAAAGCTGCGGATGCAACCGGGATAAACGCTAAGATACAAAGCCGGGCTAAACTTAAAAAAAAATCCCCCTAAAAAAATAAATATTATTTAAAAAAAGCGAGATAACTTAATGTATGTGCGGTAGGCAACACGTTGGGCATACACGCGCGGGTGAAGGGGGCAGGGCACGCGGCACGTGGTCGCATCGCTATTCGCTCCGTCACAAAATGTGTTGTCACTTTTTAAAAAATGACCGAATTTTGGGGAAGTTGTAATTAATTCGCGGAAAAAAAAGATTATTTCAAAATTCGTTAGTATTGGCACTATGACGATTATGTAAAAATTCATATTTTATTTGGTCATGTAACAACCTAACATTTATTATCCTTTTGGGTCGGACGGGGTTTTCTTTACATATTGTATATTTATTCGTTATCCTTGTGGTCACTTTCTAACCATGTCATCAATCACAAAGTCTAACCATCGTTTCTCTGGTCTTCCCCCAATCTTCTAGCCATCGAAATACATACTCAAAACTTTCACGACATTTTCCCCAGCCTATACCTACTAAGAGAGATAATATCTGTGGGCAAAGAATCATATTATATAAGCTCTGTAATGACTAATATATTTTCACACACGTTTGGAGTGCCAGTTTAGTAATGTACAGTTTCGAACGAAGCGATGTCCGTACCGAGTGATGTAAGTAACCGTGCACCCTCTCCGACCGGCCGAGCGTATGATACATACCTACCTACTTTTTTGAAGTGAAACTTCTTTACGCACGCTTGACTTGGGGAGTAAGCTGGCGAACGCGTGACGTAAGTGTTACGAAAAGTGATCGGGCAAGGCGAACGGAAGTTAAGTGGGGGATATAAGCACAGAGGCGCCCGTGGCGCGAGCTTGGTACTACAAAAAAAATAGAAGATCCATGCAAAAATATTAATTTACCAATGAAACCATGAAATAAATTTAAATATTTATAGAAAATTAATATATGTATATACGTATACATGTATATATTGTACACACACACACATATATATATACATCAGTGGCGAAGGGTGAAATTTTGACAAAGGGATGCCGGTCCAAAAAAATAAACACTTAAACACTTACCTACTGCAGGATATCTTCTGAAATGTGATACTTAGGGTATTGCTAAGAATTACTATTTGATTAATAATACTTTGTTAATGAAATAGAATGTAAATACTTTTGTATGAATATGGAACTGATTTTTGAAAGGTAACCCGGTGGGAATCGGCTTGTATGGACTCTTCGCCACTGATATACATACAGATGGAGCGAAGGAAGTTTCACTTCAGTCGTGTGGTCATAAGCACACTCGTTTTTTTTTTAGTACACGATCGCTCAGCCGCTGCACCAACCGTATCGTCAGAATTGCTTAACAATCAATTGCATTATTCACGTTGCTGACCAGACATATTATTCGAACATATGGAGCAATGGTTTAGCAATATCCTTCTAAATGGTTCAGATTAGTATTGATGGTGTGGTTCGCAATTAGGATGCAGGAGGTAGCTGCAGCACATAATATCTACATATATTATAGTAGATAGAAGGTAACTTTTCACACACATAGTAGTAGAGTAGGCCCGAGTCGTCGGCGCGTCGTGTTTCACGGGCGCCTCAAAAAGATGTCAGCACATCGTGTCGGGGTCCATGAAGACCGATGCCTCCTGAGTTAAGAAGCCAGGCAAGTGAAGAAAAACGGGTAAGTTTTAGTTTGTAAAAGCCTGACACGCCCTTCCGCTCCGCCAAGAGCGAGAGAGGTCAGTTGATAATTCAGAAAAAAAGGTTAATAAGACAATAATCTCCGTAGTTTTAATTATTTTCGGGATAAAAAATTACCTATATTAAAATAATATAAACCGATTCAGTATTCAGTAAACGATTCTGAACAAACTATTTTAAATAAGTGCGTTAATTAATTTATCATCATCATCATCAACCTTTTTATCGTCCCACTGCTAGGCACAGGCCTCTTCTCATACAGAGAAGGATTGGGCGTAATCACAACGCTTGCTCAATGCGGGTTGGCGATTTCAGACTTATAAAAGTCCAGGTTTCCTCAAGATGTTTTCCTTCACCTTCAGTCACTGGTGTCCAAGATATACTTAGAAAATACATAAAACTTTAGAAAAGTTACATTGGTACTTGCCTGACCTGGAATCGAACCCGCGCACTCATACTTGAGAGGCTGGTGTTTTAACCACTAGGCCACCACGACGTTTTTTTTTTTTAAATTAATTTACCAGTTGTATATGCTGTATATCATTCTATTTCTTTTTCTACATTTTGTTCTCCTAATAATTATTATGTCTATATTATTTAATTTAGTATTGACGGTATTAAATAATAATAATATTTTTGATAGACCATATAATCATAGGTTAACACCACACGCATAAAACAATGAATAAGAAAAAATAAATTAACTTTTATATCCAAAAGAGCTAATATTGAAAATTCCTTTTAATAAAAATAAAAACTACCGATTCTGATTCCCAGCCGTTTCCGAGATATCCAGGATTTTAGGTAGGGATATGGGGAAGGACTTCGAGGTGGGTAAATATAGTAAAAAATTTAATAAAAAGATGGCGCGTAACGGAAAAATGTGACGCGTAACCGAAAAATGTGACGGTAAATTTTTTCCAAGGCCGATAAAGAAGTTTCACTTCAAAAAAACTAGGTAATAACCAATGTCTTTTTTCTACTACGTAAGGTCCTTTTTGCATGTCTTTTTTTTTTGTTGGGTTTAACATTGCATCACCTCGCTCAACTGCCGTCTTCCTTCCTATTCGCTCAATCTGAGTGAATAGGTTCTTAATAAACTAGTGCGCTTTACCATCAACGATCGCATCAGTGCTTACCATCATGCTGGATTGCGGTCAAGCGCTAGTTTATAATTATTAAAAAAAAAATATTCCCCTTGAATGAGGGATTAGTTACTAGGTAAATTATATTTGATTTTTAAGGAAACAATGAGCAAATTCCCTATTGATAGATTATTCAAAGCTAAATTTACCTATTCTATTGTAATTTAATATTTTAATCAATGCATTTATAATCACGATAAGAAGAAATACGTGAAGATCCCTATTAGATAAAGTGAATCCCCATTCGCCGGGGCTATGTGAAACTTCTACTGGATAAGCTCATAACAGTTAATGAAGCGTATTATCAGCTATTCCATTCAATTAAAATTTTGATTTTGAATTAAAATAAACTCGTCTTGATTGATCTTTCGATAAGATTTTTGCGTTGCGGCTCCTGAGGTTTCTACAAACAAGCACGTGACATTGCCGTGCTGACTACGACAGCGCACGTATTGTAGATTAGTTCGATTAGAAACGAATTAATCAAACAGATCTAAATGGCGATCAAGAGCTGTCAATGTCAATTTTAATTTTTTGTAAAAGTATTATAACTGTAATATGTCATAGCAAGCGTTGCAAAGCGAGCACCTTTTTTGATTGGTTGGTCTTTTGAGAGGTAACGGTTCCATGTGACCACCGAGATGGTTTTATTATACAATCAATCATTTGCAAAAAAAGGGTGGTTTTGATTTTCATTCATCTTTAAAAAGATACAATACAAAAAAGGTTTCAATCGTTTATAGGTACACGTTACTGGCCGTTTTTAAAAATGCCGTGGTATTTAAAAAAGTACGTTCTATATTAAAATTTTTATTTGATGCTCATTTTTACAGAAAACCCCTTTTTATCCTACATTTTTGGCGTGAAGTTGCAGAAGTTATTATCGACTTTAATCATTTTTATTAATTTTTTATCGATTAATTTCATATCCTTGACTGTCGAAGCTTTACTTATTGCTGTTAGGCTGTATCAAACATGGTAGATAAAGTGGTAAAAGCTACCAAAATTATCGCGCTGCTTGAAGAGGGTTGCACTTGCAGCCAATGCTTCGTTGCTAGGAGGCTAAATGTAGTCGGTCGACGGTCTAAAGGAGGTCCTTTAGGTCTAAAGGAGACTGGTTCCGTCGAGAGAAGGCCTAGTTCTGGAAGAACACCATGTACTCAACCACGGGATGATCGCTTTCTTGTGAGTTCAGGAGGAGGCTTCTCGTTGCCAATATACGCAGTAACCACCCGGCCCGCGGTCCCAAATTACTACGTGAGCACCGAGTTCACAGGCTTAAGTTCGCTAGAAATTGTGAATCATGGACTCAAGACGATTGGAATAGGGTTTTGTTCTGTGATGAAGCCGGGATATCCCTATTCGGTGAAGATCGACGCCGGCGAGTGCTAAGAAGACAAGGAGAACGCTTTGCAGAGGCATGTTTCGAAGAAATCACACCTTATGGTGGGGCTCTGTTATGTTTTGGGCAGGAATAAATTCAATGGATCGTACAGAGTTAACCTTCATTGAAAACGGCTTACTGACTGGGCATCGATACATAACGGAAGTTCTAATTGTCGTCCTCTGTGGCGTAGCAGTCCACACGCCTGCCTGCGACGTGGAAGCCCCGGGTTCGATTCTCGGCCAGGTCATGATGGGAAACGATTTTTTCCCGATTGGCCTGGGTCTTGGATGTTTATCTATATATGTATCTGTTATAACACAAGTCACATAACACACAAACTAGCAACAACTTACTTTGGGGCTAGCTCAATCTGTGTGATTTGTCCGTACCTATATATATGTCGGAGATCGTCGATATAATTTTAATAGAAGTTGCTGATTTGATTTACGTAGTAGAGGGGCGAACGCTTGTGACGTTATTTTGTGATGGCGTCACATGGACAGAGTCGCTTTGGAAAGTGGGGTTCGTCAAACGGTCACTTTGCATCGAGACGCGGACCAAGGCACATCTCCGAACCGAAACTGTCGGTTTGCCTATTCAAATTGTTATTATGAAGATTGGAGGGTATATCTACACGTAGTGCTTTAATTCAAAACTCACCTACGAAATGGAACCTGTACCACCACACCAAGATGATGTCGACCCTACCGCTCTGCCGTCGCTGTCTCCGACATATATATATGATTCCTCATGCACAACCCGCATTGGCCGCTCTAGGTGAAGACTCAGTTTTTATGGACGACAATGCTCGCGCCCACCGATCTCGCGATGTTGAAGCGTATGTGCAAGAGGTTGGCATTCGTCGTTTGGATTGTCCAGCTCGAAGTCCCGACCTCTCAATACCATTGAGCATGTCTGGGACGTTCTGAAACGGCGTGTGAGATCAGTACAACCGGCTCCGCAGACCATCAGAGAGCTGAAGAAAGTGATTACTGCGGAATGGGAACATATTCCGCAAGCAAGTACATTTTATTTTTTTTATTAAAATTATAAACTAGCGCTAGCGCTTGACCGCAATCCCGGCTGATGGTAAGCAGTGACGCAGTCGTTGTTTATGGTAAAGGGCACTAATTTATTAAGAGCCTATTCACTCTAGCCTTGAAGACACTCAAATTGTAGTCCGACGGAAACACCGTCGCTGGCAAACTGTTCCAGTCCCTCGATGTACGCGGTATAAAGGAGGAGGCGAAACGCTTCGTCCGGATCGTAATGGTGTTAACAACGTAAGGGTGGAAACTTGCCGTACGACGGGTCGTCCGATGGTGGAACGGAAATGGGGGAATTAAATCATGCAATTCCTTCACACACTCCCCAAAATGCATCCTATAGAAGGCCGAAAGGCTGGCTACGCCTGTGCTCTAGGCTTTGGAGACCGTCTCGAGTTAAGTCAGGGTCACCAATCAGCCTCTTCGCCCGCCTCTCCACCAAATCCAAAGTGGCCAGGTGACACTTAGCAGCACCAGCCCAAATGTGGCTGCAGTACTCCACACACGAACGGACCTGTGCTTTGTACAACATTAGAAGCTGCCCTGGTGTGAAGTACCGCCGGACCTTTGCGATAACGCCAAGTTTCTTTGCAGCCACCTTGGCCTTGGACTCAATGAACCCCCCAAAGTTTAGGTTCGAGGAAATCTCAACTCCCAAAAGCTGAAGGCGGTCGGTACACTCCAAGGATACATTTCGAAAAGTAGAAGCCAAGGTGAACGGGCTCCTTTTGGCGGTGAAAAGACATGCCTGCGTTTTGGCAGCATTGAATGCTACAAGATTGGCATTGCCCTATTCGGAGACTGCCTGTAGTGCAACATTCGTTCGCTCTACCATAGCCTCTCTTTCGGACCGGATTGATTCCCTACTAGCCCGAGCATCCGGCAGGTATCTCTCCACAACTGTGCTGTCATCTGCATACCCATAGATACCGGGCATCAGCAGATCGTTAATATGCAGCAGGAACAGAGTTGCAGAGAGAACAGATCCCTGAGGAACACGATGAACAGATGAGCATCCGGAATATACTCGCTAGCATAACCAGGCAAATTCAAGCTGTGATTTTAGCTAAAGGGGGTCACACTCAATACTAAACATTTATCTGCTTTTACTTCAACTAAAGAAAAACTAACAAAAAATCTTTTTTTAATTTTAACTTCATGAACATGCACTACTAGCGAACATACACTACTAGCGAAGTTTAGCATTATTTCCCATAAATTGTATCAGAATTTTACGAAATACTGATGTAAACGATTATTTTCTTATTAACTTACCAAATTGTGAGGATAAAACTACCTATAATTATCAAACAAAGCAATATTAACATTTGAAATATTTTATTGCATTGCTTAGGTGCCCGTTTTTTTTTTTTTTTTGCAAATGAGTGTATAAGATAATGTATTACGAAGAAAGAAAGAAAGCAAGAAAAGTATTCATTGTGACTTGTACAGGTTGTACTCGTACATAAAACTAAACTAAATTAAACTTAATTTAAAAATATAAAAACTAACAAAGAATCAGAAAGTCCTTTACGTGGCCAAAAGGCTCCTATCTCAGTCTAAGTATGATGCTTTGGCACAAATCTTGGTACAAAGGCCAAGCTACAAAACTATTTTTAAAAAATGACAAAAAAATCAGAAAGTCCTGTATGTTGCCAAAAGGCTCCTATCTCAGTATGATGCTTCGAAATTTTAAAAAGTTAAAAAATCTCAACACATGGCCAAGGGGCCAAGCCACAAAACTATTAAAAAAAAAGTAACAAAAAAATCAGAAAGTCCTATACGTGGCCAAAAGGCTAAGACAGGGCTCAGTATGATTCGCAGAAGGAAGCTGCGGAACGGGAGAGGGAGATATCAACTCCCTTCCCGGGCCGCATAAGACGCACCGGGCGCCGAGGAAGGGCGGGTAACGACCTTTTCCGCCCCCCATGAATGGGTCCAGGGGCAGGGACATGGGGAAGACCCCGCCCCCCTATTGATGGACCCCGAGGCGGAGGCGCGCGCGAGTGTCGGCGTGCGCCTTTGAGGCGATGCACAGGGTAGTTTAACACCCCACTACCCCGTGCAGGAGACGAGGCCCGGACAGACCGGGCCAGCACGAGGGTGGGGCCGTGGAAGAATTTAGACTCCCGCAGCCCCACGCGCGCTCGTGATAGAAGACACACCGGGGTGGTTTTAGTCAGTAAAAGTCTGACATACCCCGTCGCCCACCCCAGGACGGCAGGCATCCTATGAGGATTTCTACCCCGGAAAAAAAAAGGCCTCAGTATGATGCTGTTTGTTACCCGACTGTCAGTCTATGTAGGTATGTATTTCTATTTATTTTCTTTGGAAGCACTATACAGACTAAACGCCTGGGTCGATTTTTATGATACATACGTTAATCGATACCTCTTAGTCCTGTGAATGTCATTAAAGACATGGAATTACTAAAAAAGCGACAATGTTATAAAAATGGAAATAAACAAAATATATCAAGTGGGTTATCATGTAATAAGTATTTAATACCTAATTATTAATATTTTTCTATCATCACTTTTCGTTTCAACCCATTAAAATCTAGATCGGCTCACGCTCCAATAATAGGGCCCGATTATCTAAGTTACTAAGTTTAGACTTCATTTTTATTGATAGTTCATAGTTCCAGATTATAGTAATTGATTTTGTCTTTACAGTTTTATTTTTATTAATATGCGTAGTTACACTTTTTACGCAGTATGGTTTTGTCTATATTTTTGATAGATTTGGTTTAAAATGGTCTCCAAAGGCTAAGTGAAGAGTAGCCAGCCTGCCGATGTTCTATAGGATGCATTTTGGGGAATGTGCGAGGGATTGCATGACTTAATTCCACCATACAATTACATTGTTGACCCCACTACAATCCGGACGAAGCGTTTCGCTTCATCTTTTATACCGCGTAAATCGGAACCGAAATAGTTCGCCAGCGGCGGTGTTTCCGTTTGACTACAGTTTAAGTGTCTTCAAGGCTAGAGTGAATAGGCTCTTACTAAACTAGCGCGCTTTACCATTCATGCCATTGCATCACTGCTTACCATCAAGCAGGATTGCGGTCAAGCAGTAGTTTATAATGGTGTAAAAAATATTTCTTGTGTTAATGTTGACGTTCTTCTTCCAAAAAACTAAACATTTAGTTAGACACAATTAGGGATGTAACGGAGGTAGTCATATCGGAAACGGAACCGGAGTCGGAGTTTTTTTTTATTTATCGGAGTCGGAACCGGACTAGGAGGTAGGGTCAGAAGTGCTGGTAGGAGAGATTTTTTATTTAAACACAAAAAAACATTATTAAGTCAAAATTTTCATTTAAATTTATTATTGTAAAATTAAACACAACCAGTGAAAAGAAAATTGGCATATTACTAAATGAACAAGAAATTATATGACGTTAAATGAACAAAAGCTTTGAAACAAATTAAATCAAATGTGTTGACTCCAATACTAGCGAAAAATGCACGATAGAGTACAAGTAGCAGGAGTCAGGGAATTCACCCCAATCGCGTAACTCACTATCACTACCAATTGGAATCATTTTGAAGCATATTGCTAGTCCATTGCTCCATATGTTCGATAAATATGTGTGCTCAACAACGTAAATAACGCAATGAATGTTGTTGAACTATCAAAATGATACCCATTGCTACTGATAGTGCGTTACGCAATTACCCTGCTTTTCATGACAGTCGGCAGGCCGCCGCCGCTATGGTATGCTTTAATAACCTTCGATTTAAAAGTATCGGAACCGAAGTTGGAACCGAAGGTATGATAGTAATCGGAAAGTTCCGACTTAACGGAGTCGGAGTCGAAGCTCCGTAACATCCCTGCACACAATTTCCAAACTATGTAGATACCTACTGAAATTAGTTAGGTCATAACATCGGCCGCCGGTAGAGGTTACCACCCACCAGACAAAGCCTTGCCGTCAAGCGATTTGTCGTGTTCCGGCATGATGTCTGGTGAAGCTGTACGGAGGACGGGTCTGAGCAGTTGTGTTGCGATGTGTACCGGGTACGATGCGCCTAATGTTGTTGTGTTGGGAGTTTGGTCGTGGAGGGTCTTCAGCTCAATCTCCCTTTGGCGTTGGTTGTGTTTTTGGGTTTAACATTGCATCACCTCGCTCAACTGCCAAACGATCGCATCACTGCTTACCATCAGGCGGGATTGCGGTCAAGCGCTAGTTTATAATTATTAAAAAAATGAAATACTACTGGTTTCGGGTCTGGCTGTTTGTGCATCTGAGTTTAAATGTTTGTAAATGCACCCATGATACAGTGTAGCTACCATGAGTTTATATTACGAGACTCGATCGTCGATAACGAGCGCGTTTGGCGTTCTCATTGCTTGAGAGTTCTTACGACCTTGAAGCGGGCCAATCGATGAGTCTGTAGAGGCATGAGGAACAGGGAGTAAAGCTCACTCATCCTCCATAGAAAAGGGAGGATCCTCCGACCAGACGGGTGTTATGTCTGGCGGGCACTTGCCCTTTGGTTGAAATTGGCAAGTTGTATGTATGCTAATTGCACGGTAAACTCTGATTGCGAGATGTAGAATTCGTGTGACGTCAGTATGACGCGTCGTTCATTTTGTGGCGTTTGTAGGTACTGCTACATCACTCCCCTCCGGAGACCGGAGGTCGATAGTGGGCTGATTCTTCTATCTTGTGATTCTTGCTAGGCCAGCTGAGGTTCCAGTGAGTCGGAACCGGTTGCCGCGTAGTTCACGGTGAGTCGGAAATGTCTTTGAAGATTCCCCAGTGAGTCGGGGTGGTGGGGCGCTGCGTTGTACTCCAGTGCGTCGGATGTCGTACAGCGCCGGGTTGAGGCTGTGTCGAAGTTGCTGATGAGGTTGAGGGTGATGACCAGGTATGCGCGGTCGCTGCATGCTTGTGGTCAGGATATCCGTTGAAGAAGTGGGTGCTGGCTGGGTGGGTGATTCGCCGATGAAGCTTGCGGGAGTGATGATGATGACGTTACGCTCAAGTTGTTGCACGAAGGCTGCGCTGACGTTCATGCTCGGGGTCACCATTGTAGAGGCATGAGGAACAGGGAGTAAAGCTCACTCATCCTCCATAGAAAAGGGAGGATCCTCCGACCAGACGGGTGTTATGTCTGGCGGGCACTTGCCCTACGGTTGAAATTGGCAAGTTGTATGTATGCTAATTGCACGGTAAACTCTGATTGCGAGATGTAGAATTCGTGTGACGTCAGTATGACGCGTCGTTCATTTTGTGGCGTTTGTAGGTACTGCTACAAGTCAAACGCGCTCGATATCGACGATCGAGTCTCGTAATGTAAACTCATGGTAGCCACACAGGAGTAATAGGGTATTTGACTAATAAAAACGAATTACCCCGTCAGTCAGGTTTCCAAAAAATATTAGACATATATTTTTTTTCCTTGTAAACAAAAAATGAAGACGACACAGTGCGTTGAAAACTCGTGTGACGTCGCTGCACGCTACACTTTTTAGCGAGCAGTGACGTCACCAGCCACCACTCCTGATCTTTGATGCCTTTTATATTTGTCAATTTTTATTGATTTGGTAAAACAAAATATACGTATCCAATATTTTTCTATAATCTGAATGACGGACTAAATAGAATCATTTTTTTTATACAGAAAACATCCCTATTTCTATTGAGAGGCAAGGTTTAAAAAAAAACGGTTGACCGGAAACATTTTAGTCTTTATATTGTTACGAATGCACCTTATGTCGAGGGCATAAGGTTCAATATCGCGTGACATGCAGTGCATAACTTATAAGCACTATAACTCGAGACCGAGACATTGTCTAGGTGTAATATAAAAACGCATTCCTAGACTTAAGGTGGCCTATCGAATGGTACAGGTTTTATCAATTTTGTCAACCAAGTGACGACATCGAAATTTCTAGAAACCTATTTCCGGGAATTACCGTAGGTACTTACTGAATGTACTCGAAGTTATGCGCTATTATTATTACGTCTAGACGGTTCTGGAATGTTCGATCAGCTGGACTATATATAGCGCCGTGACGCCGGCGCCGAGTCAACTGAACATATACACGCAGGGTTCATGCGTGGTATGTACACAGGCGTAGTCTACTTCGATATAGCGAAAGCGTTTGACAAAGTCTGGCACAACGGCTTAATCTATAAGCTGTACAAACTCGGAGTGCCCGACCGTCTGGTTCTCATCTTACGGGACTTCCTGTCAAACCGCACCTTCCGCTACAAAATCGAAGGAGCACACTCCTCCCCCCGCCCCATCCGTGCAGGTGTTCCCCAGGGCTCCGTGCTAGCCCCCCTTATTTTCACGCTGTACACAAGCGATATCCCGAAAGGTGGTAAGGCCCAAGTCGCTCTGTTCGCAGACGACACCGCCATCTACTGCTCGGGACTCAGCCCTGACCGAATTCGACACCATCTCCAAACCGCAGTCAACAAACTGGCTGACTGGTTCAAGAAATGGAGGATCGAAGTTAACCCCCAAAAAAGTCAAGCGGTACTCCACACAAAGCCGCGACTAAACGTCCCCACCCCACGACCCATCACCATGTCTGGCGAGCTGATCCCCTGGGGGAAGCAAGCCAAATATCTCGGTGTGATCCTCGACCGCAACCTCAACTTCTCAGAGCACATTAAGGCGGTCCGCTCACGTGCCGCCTACGCTCTGGGTCGACTCCACCCCGTCCTCAACCCGCGTAGCAAACTGTCGCTCAAGTGCAAAATGCGCTTGTACACAGCGTGCATACGCCCGATTATGACATACGCTTGTCCTGTCTTCGCACACGCCAAGCCGCGTTATATCCATAGGATGCAAGTAGTCCAAAACCGTTTCTTGCGTAAAGCCACAAACGCCCCTTGGTTCGTCCGTAATGAGATCCTCCACCTAGATCTCAAAATCCCCACCATTCAGCAGTTCATGAAGCGTCTTTCCAAACGCTTCTTCGACACTGCCTCCAAGCACCGCAATCCCCTGATAGTAGCGGCTGCTAATTACACCCCCTCCACCATCTCCAAGCTTCGCCGCCCAAGGCATGCTCTCACCGACCCAGATGACCCCATTACCCTCCTCCAAGAGGCCAATAGGGCCACAAGCACAAAACACAAAAAACCGACCTACCGACCTCGCCGCCGAGGTCCATCGCGACGCGTTCAACGTAGTAATCGCCCTCCCCGTCCCTTGTCCGACGAAGGCCAGCCCGCGCCGCAGCTGAGCCAGTAAATATAAACTCCCGACTATGACCTCTGAGTTTGTTTCGGCCGTTTCTTCTCAGAGCTAGTACTAGGAAACGCCGTGGTCATCAAACCGAAATAAAAATAAAATAATTCGATCCAGCCGTCCCTTGCTGTTTTCTCCAGCGACACCCTAAGCCGAGGTTCGTACCCCACAGGGGGTGCCCTTAGCGTGTAGTCGCTTAGCTTTTAGTAGCCCTGGCTGGAGGCTTTAAATTCATTTAAGGCATCCACAGGAAAGTCCGGTTAAGTAGTCACGGCCTCTCAAGGTCAACTACGAGATGCCATATCAAAAAAAAAAAAAAGGCGCCGAGTCAGTCTGCACTTGACTACCGAGACGAAACAGCGATACTTAAGAAGCGATCTTTGAGAATACCTACTGCGACAACTGTAACGAGAACTGTGAGTACTACGTGAAGTAACATCTGTAGTGTTATTGCGTGTCTACAATACGGACTTCGTGGACGTAAGTGAAGACTTCGGTGCAACATCAGGAACATTCTACTTGTCATTGCCTACAATCGACTGTACCTTCGTTGTCAATAAACTTCGTAACCCTTAACCGGTATTTTAGTACCCCTAGCCCGTAACAATATTTAATGGGGACGACATCAATGTTATGCAATTCTGTATCATTCGTCACGTCATTATCATCAACCACCGTATCATAGGTATTTTATATGCTCATTGGGTCTATTATATGCTCTTTACCTTGAAATGGCACGAGGCAAAATAATACCGAATGAATGTGTTTATTTATAGTATAACAAACGTTTCTATACTCCAAGAACTCGGCATCAAACAGCGTCTTTCAGGATAGGGACTAAAAAAAACTAATTAGTCCGTCAGTCAGATTTCCAAAAAATACTAGACATGTGCTAAAAATACAAAAAGGAACTTCTAATTTAATGTTACTGTTATACCTATACTGGTGCTGATTCTCTTGTTTTTTTTTGTTTTGTTTTTTTTTTAATAATTATAAACTAGCGCTTGACCGCAATCCCGCCTGATGGTAAGCAGTGATGCGATCGTTGATGGTAAAGCGCGCTAGTTTATTAAGAACCTATTCACTCAGAAAAACTGAGCGAATAGGAAGGAAGACGGCAGTTGAGCGAGGTGATGCAATGTTAAACCCAACAACACGACCAACGATGCTGCGCCAAAGGGAGATTGATCTGAAGAACCTCCACGACGAAACTCCCAACACAACAACATTTGGCGCATCGTACCCGGCACACATCGCAACACAACTGTTCAAACCCGTCCTCCGTACGGCTTCACCAGACATCATGCCGGAACACGACGAATCGCTTGGCGGCAAGACTTGTTCACAAACTAAATTAATTTTAAGTTAAGTGCATTTTTTCTTTGTATTTCATTAAGAAATGGATAGAAGATAACATTTTAGTTTAATCCTGTCCATCCAGTTTCGACGCGATTATAAACATGGCGACCAAATATACATCAATTTATGTCAGGCGCGGACTAATAGGGTATTTGACTAAAAAAAACTAATTAGTCCGTCAGTCAGATTTCCAAAAAATACTAGGCACGTATTTTTTCTTTTTTCATATAAACAAAAAATGCAGACGACACAGTGCGTTGAAAACTCGAGTGACGTCACAACACTGTACACTTTTTACTGGCCAGTGACGTCACCAGCCACCACTCCTGATCTTTGATGCCTTTTATATTTGTAAATGTTTATTGTTTTGATAAAACAAAAAATACGTGTCTAGTATTTTTTGGAAATCTGACTGACGGACTAATTAGTTTTTTTTAGTCAAATACCCTATTCTGTCCTTTTCTTAATAAAATGGAAAGAAAAAGATGCACTGAAATTAAATTTAGTTTAGTTTGTCAAAAGAGATTCGGGGCCGTCTCATTTGCCATTTGTTAGGTACAGCCTGATTCAAACTTTACGGTGGCTCGGAACATGTGGCCAGTCGATGCACAGTGAACAATTCACATGTCAGCGGGGGTAGGGGTAAGGTATTGCGCAGTGAGTAGTGCACTTCAGAGCATTGTTAAAGTCGGCGGTTTGAATCGGACTGTATAATGTACAGGAAGCACATCAAGCTACTACTATACTATAATAATAAGTAATAATATTTGAATGTATATTCTAATCTAAAACAAAATTTTTTGAAGTGATAATTATAATATGTATGCTTTAAAACTATTATGTATTTAAGGAAAAAGAAATAATTGTATTTTTAATGACATTGTAATTAAATATTGACATTTTTGATTATGCATGTTATATCAATAAAAAAAAAAACCTATATTGTTACATAGTGTATGTCAAATTGGCAGCTTTTTGAGTTACCATAACTAACTTTAAGACCGATTGTATCACCAAAAAGCACACTAATAAATACTTTGACTTTGACTTTGACTACAATCTGTAAGATCTCCTAATAATTATCTCTAAAGCATTAAAGGCTTAAGGATAATTGGGAATAAGTATCTGACAGTTTGGGGTAACTTGACCTGCAGTCGTCCGTACAGCCACACGTGCCTAATGAGTTTTTATTATTTGTTTATTAAAGAAGCTGTACCCATTTATATAATAGACCGGTTACAAAACGTAGGAAAATAAAGCTGTTTTTGTGAGAAATTAACCTGAGCTGTGCATCATCCTATTTTGCGGTTTGCGGTTAACCACAGCCACATCGGCTTCAACAATTTTGGACAAAAAATAAAACATTTTTTCTTAAGTTGTATTTTATATTAAAAAGGTAGGTTTTAAATTAAAACTAATCATGAAAATGACAATATTAATTAACAATTTATTAAAAAAACATCACAGACAAAAAATTATATAAAAAAGAATCCGTTTAGCGCACCACACTTTAAAAGTAGTGTACATTTCAAAAGCCATGTTCCATAGCAAAGGTCAACATATATTTTTTGGAAATCGAAGAACTTTATGAAATCTGCCGAATGTCGAATCAAGTTACAATACATGACGTCTTTAGTATGAGTATTTAATACATTTAGCTAGAATTTAAGTGAGTCTTTAAAATTAAATAAAAAATTACAAACAGTATTTTGCATGTGGTGTTTGTCTCTAGTTGGTTATGAAATTAGACTTAAGACACAGTTGGTGAACCATCAATAAATAAATAAATAAACAAACTGCCAAAAAATCATTCTAATAAAACTTGTTTTGTCTCTGGTGCAGGTGTAGTAGGTGGAGGGAAGCTGGCTGTTCCTGGTGCGTAATGGTCCCAGGTGGAGAACACGGCGGTGAGAGCTCCTCCTGGACATTCAGTGGCGCTAACCTGGTTATGTCCAATCAGTTTGTAGTCAGGACTGATCTTGCCTAGCTTTACTCCTTCCGCGATGAGAGCTTTCGTCGTTTCCAGCTGTTCAGGTGTAGGTACTTCCACTAAAAGTAAAAAAAAAACATGTTATTATGTGCTAAATACAACACATTTTCAATAGCAATGGGTTTTATTTTCATAATAAAATAACATTCATTGACTTTTTTATGTTATGACAAATTATTCGAACATAAGAAGAAGTGGATTAACTATATATCTATCATTCATAATGATTGTATGTTACGCAATTAAATGGGCGCTGATTTAATGGTGGAGTCATGCCACATGCCTTGGGCATTCGTGGTAAATTACGGCCCATTATTTCTTAGTGAGGGGAGCCTGTGTACCAGCAGTGGGAACGTTTAGGTAATGCTAAGCTGCCTGACAACAAAACTAGGAAGATAGAGCTCGATAGACTCTGATATCCTTCTGCGGCAAAGTTAAACTTTTCATAGTTGTTATTTGGAGTATTTCGTTACAGAGAATTGTTATTAATTTATCTAGTTACAAATATCTTGCTTGCTTTAATCACGGTGTTGGGTCGGTCACACTCACGCGAATTCAATGCTTTTTCCCATCCAACAACAACAGCTCACCGTCGCTAAAGAAGTTTTTCAAGTAGTTCTATTAAGAGGGAACTCTAGTGGTGCTTTCTTTATATAAATGTATTCCGCTGTTTTCTTCGTGGATAATGCATTTAGAGCAATTTTTTTTTTACCATTTTACACCGTGATTATACGTTTGATTCATTTGAATTTCTTCGAAACTTAATGAATAAAGGAAATACGATACTTCAAAATCGCGAAAAATAACCCATTTTTACCGCGATGTGCAAATGACTATTAGACAAACGTGATAATTTTTTTGCAAAAAGAAAATAATAGAAGCATAGGTATACTCGTACTTTTCCTTTAAATTTTGATATAAAAATAATTAGGATCTATCGTGTTTTGAAAAAGAAAACTGCGGAATACGAAATGTAGGTATTTTGGTCAACGTTTTTGTAGGTAAAATCCCTGAGCTGCAACTGTCCTTTTCACACTTTGCCGGGAGAGGTTGGAAGCAGCGCGACGGCAATAGTATCTTCAAATATCTATTTTCCAAATTCCTCGGCACTAGGGTCTCCACTTAAGTACTCGTATCTTTTATTAAAATTACCTAATAGGACAGCCTTTGTGGCGTAGCGGTAGCGAACGCGGCTGCTGCGCAAGAAAGGAGCGGGTTCGATCCCCGCGCAGTGAAAATGTTTGTATGCATGAATATGAATATTCGCAATGGTCTGGTCGTGCCTCGGAAAGCACGTTAAGCCATTGGTCCCGGTTGCCATACAAACATCTAATTGCAGTCGTTACGGGATTTTGAAGTCCTCAAAAGTCCTACAATTGGTCTAACTGCAATGCTTCGATATCGCCTTCGGATTGTGGAGGTCAGACGGCAGTCGCTTAACGGAAAATATCGAACTTTAGCTAAAACAGCAGTTAGACTGGTAAAGCGGACCCCAGACTCAAAAAGTTGAAAAAAGCTTAGGATGCGGCTGGGATTAACGTTAAGATGATGATGATTAAAAATACCTAATGGATAATAAAGAGTACATATTCTTACCTCTCCAGTCTCCAATAAGACAAATGCCGACGCTGAATCTGTTAGCGACAGTGGCATGGGCGCCCACAACATCCCACCCCCGGCCCTCGTACGCGCCACCTTCGCTTCCCACGCAGAAACTGAAGAAAAGGAGAGGTTCTGTGTTAATTATGTTTTAAAAAAACTATACCTGGATTCCTCAAAGCAAGTGCTTAAGTCTCTTTTAGTAAGGGAGACTGAATTTCGAATAACACTGTTCGTCCGAAAAAATAGATACGGGCGAGGTAACTAATTGCTTAACACGCTATCCGTAGCCATGCGTTTCATTTTTACCGTTCAACAATATTCATTGAGTTGTTTACGCTGTTGAGTACACACATTTTTCGAACTTATGGAACAATGGATTAGAAATTTGCTTTTTTTTATTCTAATTGAGAGTAATAGTGTGTTAGCCAATAGGGTATTTGACTTAAAAAAAAAAACTAATTAGTCCGTCAGTTAGATTTCCAAAAAATACTAGACACGTATTTTTTGTTTTATCAAATCAATAAAAGTTGACAAATATATAAGCCATCAAAGATCAGGAGTGGTCTCTGGTCGCTAAAAAGTGTAGCGTGCAGTGACGTCACACGAGTTTTCAACGCACTGTGTCGTCTTCATTTTTTGTTTATATGAAAAAAGAAAAAATACGTGTCTAGTATTTTTTGGAAATCTGACTGACGGACTAATTAGTTTTTTTTAGTCAACTACCCTATTATGAGGTCATTATATGATTATTGATTTCCCATTCTCACCAAAATAATAATAATAAGGGTGCAGGCCTTATGTTATAAATAGAGGCAATCGATTTACTATTTTATTGTCGAAAATAAAATAGCACTAGTTTATAATTATTTTAATAATCCCGCCTGATGGTAAGCAGTGATGCAATCGTTGGTGGTAAAGCAAGCTAGTTTATTAAGAGCCTATTCAGTTTAGTTTTGAAGACACTTAAATTTTAAATCTCTTCCGAATATGATCGACACTTAAATCCGACAGAAACACCGTCGCTGTGAAATTGTTCCAGTCCCTCGATGTATGTGGTATAAAAGAAAAAGTTTCTACATGATGTTGAACATTCGAACAAGAATGACGCGGTCAAACGTGACGCGGTTTATTTTGGAGTCAGCTTCCAATCTAACCGGATTCAGCAGATGACCACTTTTTTACATGGAGCGATTGCCATCTGACCTCCACAAACCAGAGACTATAAACAGTAAAAACAAAATAATCAGACATGACATCACATTTTTAAATATAGATTCGTTTTAAATTTACACGTGAGCATACCCAAATTACCGTCATTTTTTTGTCCACAAAAATTTAAAAATAGAAAATAATTTGGCTAAAGTCAGTAACCGCTTTTAAATAATGGAACCGGATATAGTATAATAGTGATACTTCTGTATAAATGATCGCGACCGTGATGAGCAGGTGTTTCCCCTTATATGAACGGCCAGCAACAAAATTCAATGTATTTTTTTTAGATTTTATAACAGAAGCTAAGACTTTAAGAAGAGAGAGAACCAATTAGAGTACATTTCTCTAATTAAATATTACTTCGGTTTCCAGTTTAATAAAATATTTTGCTCAGTAATTAAGATTTCGAAAACTAAAGTGTTAACCAACTTTTACTGCTGTCTGTACCTTGACAGTTTTAATAGGTATCTACCTCTGCGTTTATTTATGTTTTTTTTTTTTTTATTGTAAAAGCTAAGTAGAACACGTGGTTAAATTATAATTTAACATGGCGTTCCACAAAGTGAATCGATCATTTGTCGATTGTCATTCGCATCAATATCTATCAGAATAGGTACTAACGTTGCTTGCTACATTTACTTTTTAAATGTCGAAGCATTAAGGTGAGACTTTATGATCTTTTTTTTTTATGTTTATACCTATAACTCGTTTTATTTTTAATTATGTTTAACTTAGTTTACTTTTTCTAAGATTTTTTGAATTTTTGTTTCTAACACATACCTAGTCGGTTTCCTCAAGATGTTTTCTCTCACTGTTTTGGAAGTAGTGGTGAAGAAATTAATAAGAAATAATTTATATAAGATAAAGCGTCTGTCTGGATTTCGGACCTAGGACCGTAACTCATTCTGCGAAGCAGTGATGCTGGCAAAGGAGGAGGCGGAGCGCGTGAGGCAGCGGGAATCCCAGCGCCCTCACGCCGTCGTCGTCGCCGTCGCTGTCGGGAGTCGACATCGAACTCCCAGCCACCGTAGGCGCGGGCCTGCGAGCGGTGAACAGTGGGCAGCTCGCCGCCCGGTAAGGACGAGGCCCGAGTCGACGGCGCGTTGTGTTTCACACGCGCCTCAAAGAGATGTCAGCACATCGTGACCGGGGTCCACGAAGTCCTATGCCGTCTGCGTCAGGGTTGCGGGTTGGTTAAACAAGAAACCGTGGCTTTGGCCGTTGCACAGGCAAGTGACGACACACGGGTGGGTTATAGTCAATAAAAGTCTGACACGCCATTTGATGATTTCCCATCCCAACAAAAAAAAAAAAGAAAGAACCATAACTCATAAGTTGTAACAGTGATGTCATTGTAATTCTTTGCTATTTACTGCCATGTACATATCAAAGTACCTACATAATAAACAGTGAGTATTGTCTCTAACACTTATCAGTAATACCTACAGGACTCTGTGGGCGTGGTTTTCCGCGCTGACGTCACATTATGCTCGATATTCATTCCTCATTGGTTGTTTGTCAAACATTTATGAATATACTGTTGTATGACATGCATACTCAATTGCTGTTTAGTAAAAAATGGGCCAATGTCATGAAGTGTTACGTCATGGTGACTAGGTATTGAGTTCATTGGTTTGGAAAATATAGCGTTACATGTCTTTGTGCTTCTGATGAGTTCGTATTGTTGAGTTTCTGAGAGTCGAATCTGAATCGATATTAATAGGGTATTTGACTAAAAAAATAACTAATTAGTCCGTCAGTCAGATTTCCAAAAAATACTAGACACGTATTTTTTGTTTTATCAAATCAATAAAAATTGACAAATATAAAAGGCATCAAAGGTCAGGAGTGGTGGTGGGTCTTCGGATCAATCTCCCTTTGGCGCAGCATCGTTGGTCGTGTTGTTGGGTTTAACATTGCATCACCTCGCTCAACTGCCGTCCTCCTTCCTATTCGCTCAGTTTTTCTGAGTGAATAGGCTCTTAATAAACTAGCGCGCTTTATCATCAACGATCGTATCACTGCTTACCATCAGACAGAATTGCGGTCAAGCGCTAGTTTATAATTATTAAAAAAAAAATAGACGCAAGTAATGTTGTTGAATTATCAAAATGGAACACATTGCTACTGGAAGTGTGTTGGGCAATCACGACACTGGTTATAAAATATTTTTTATTACTATTGTACACACGACAGCACATCAAACTACTGCACTCTGTTAGATTTCTGTATTAAATTTTCAACCTTATCTTTAAAGCCCTAAGGCTCAAGGTTGATTGGAAATATTTGGCAGTTTCGGATAGCTTGACCTGCTGTCGTCCGTACATTCCCGTGTAAGATAGTTACCGAACTCTATGCAGTGAAAGCCGCAGGAACAAGCTAGGCTGAATTAAAACCAAAAGCTGTTAATGGAAGGAAGCTGAATAATCATTAAGTCATTGGTCTCCTGATCTGTACCTAAGTATTAGGTTTTTTTATTGACCCTGGTAGGCTACTTTTTTCTTCGATAGTAAAAAAATACCTAGGCACTTTATTATGTACACCATATTATATAAATTACAGAACCTTAATTTGAAGGTTTTACAGAGGGTAAAGCGATTTCTGCAAATCCAATGTCCTAACGATTACTCGGGATTATTGAATTTTAAGAAAGATGGAAGTCAAAATAAAGGATTAAAGTTATTTGTATGAAAGATTACGTGGTAATAAGCGGTTTACGATTTAAGTACGAGGTACTTATTAAAAAAAAAAAACTACTTACTAGATCTCGTTCAAAACAATTTTCGTTAGTAATGTACATCATATGTTTTTTTTAGATTTTTCATTTTCTTATTGTAGAAGTTAGAGGGGGGGGGGGACAACTTTTTTCTACTTTGGAAGCGTCTGTCACGCAAACTATTTGGTTTTGAAAAAAAATATTTTAGAAACCTCGATATCATTTTTGAAGACCTATCCATAGATACCCTACACATACCTATGTGTTTGATGAAAAAAAAAATATAGTTTCAGTTCTAAATATTATTAGCCCCAAAATTTATTATTATTTTTGCATTAAAACCTTAATGCGGTTCATAGAATAAATCTACCTACCAAGTTTCAACAGTATAACTCTTATAGTTTCGGAAAAAAATGTCTGTGACATACGGACGGACAGACGGACAGACAGACATGACGAATCTATGAGGGTTCTGTTTTTTGCCATTTGGCTACGGAACCCTAAAAACAGTTTGGAATTAATTAAAACGTGAAACATTAAACACGAATCAATATACTACAACTTTAACATACCTACTTAATATAATGTAGAATATATTTGTAAAGGTTATTTACATAATTATTACATTATGCTAATAACCCCACAAAACGGGTCCAAAACTCGATCGCGGTTATATTTTTTCATACATAATTAATCACTGTAAAATAGATTCTCTTAAAGAGCAACGCTGGCCTAATGATATCGGTCGCAAATTACAAGTTATAATATAAGTCATAGGTTCTAACCACATCAAGCGTACGCGCGATTAAGACATACCTACGCTTGTCCAGTCTTCCCACATGCCAAGCCGCGTCATATCCATAGGATGCAAGTAGTCCAAAACCGTTTTCTCCGTAAAAACAAATGTGGTCACAAATACCCACAAAAGCCGAGGTTCGTACCACACAGGGGGTGCCCTTAGCGTGTAGTCGCTTAGTTTTCTTAGTTTTTAGTTGCCCTGGCTGAAGGCTTTAAATTCATTTTAGGCAGCCACAGGATAGTCCGGGTAACTAGTTACGACATCTCAACTACGAGATACTATAATAAAAAAAAACAACATCAAGCGCTTTACTATGTGTAAATTTCATCACCACTGCTCTCAGAACGGTGAAAAAAACACCGTGAGGAAAACGGCATGCCGTAGAGCTAAAAACCTTGAAGACATGTGACATCATCTAAAGCATTGGGGCTCAACGTTGATTGGGAAAATCTGGCGGTTTGGGGTGGCTTGACCTGCTGTCGTCCGTACATATAAACTACACTATATTACACTCCACACAAACCTTACAATTTATTAATTTTGCATGTTTTCTTTAGTAAGTTCTTTAAAAGTTTAAATGGTGTTTAGAATAAGCAACCAATCGCACATATACGTAAGGTGTCTTCAACTCCGAAGTAACTAGATCGCACGACACAGGGTATCCTAGTGTGGGGTCTAGCGCTACTGCATTGCACGACATATTTCATTTTAATTTATGTTTTCCTGTCTTTTGTATGTTCTGCTTATGTTTTTAACAAAATGTGTCTAAATAATTTTTTATTATTATTGTCTACCAATCCGCACAGGGCTCACTTCCTCTCACCTCAAGGAATCCTGTGTCTTATGAATGGGAACAATATAGGCTGATTATGTAGGGTCGCTTTGATTACGCTCAATCCTTCTCTGTATGAGAGGAGACCCGTGCCCAGCAGTGGGATGATAAAAAGGTTGATGATGTAGAGTCGCTTTGTGTTAATGGAGTGCAATAGGAGAAGTATATTATGTCGAGAAGTAGACTGCTACTGCTGAACAAACTAGGTAGGCCCAACTACCAGAAAGAGATGTCTCGTCGAATCCAGATCGGCTGGGCATCGTTCGGGAAGCTGCGGCTACATCTTTTCGTCGTCTACGATATGTCGATATCACAGTATCTCAAGACAGTCTTTGACAAGTGTGTGATGCCAGCGACGACATGCGGAACTGAAACGTGGACCTTTACAATGGTCCTCATACGAAGGCGAAAATACTCGGAGTTTCACTGCGCGATCGAATCAGAACTGAGGAGATCCGCAGAACAACCAAAGTCACCGACATAGCTCTTCGAGTCGCTAAAATTAAGTAGCAGTGAGCAGGGCACATTGCTCGTAGCACCTACGGCCAATGGGGCAGTAAGGTTCTGGAGTGGCGGCCACGTACCGGAAGACGCAGCGTAGGGGACAACAAAGTGGACCGATGACCTGATGAAGGTCGCGGGAAGCCGATGGATGCGAGCAGCACAAGACCGGTTATCGTGGAAAGCCTTGGGCTTTCGTCCAGCCATCGACCTTTATATGCTGAAGAAAAATAAGAAGAAGTGGACTGCTATATAATGGTAATGATGAAAGTCGCTTTTCGTGTCAATTTGAACAGTCGGTAAGGCTATTTGTCAGACTTTCGGACTTCTGGTGACCCGTAGCCACTGCCAAAAACCTACGAATGTCAGGAACGGAGAGGTGTTAATGAATGAAAATGGACACACACACCACCGGCAGAACTTACCACCCATCAGACAAAGTCTTGCCGACAAGCGATTCGTCGTCTTCCGGCATGTTGTCTGGTGAATCGTACGGAGGACGGGTCTGAGCAATTGTGTTGCTATGTGTGCCAGGTACGATGTACCAAATGTTATTGTGTCAGGAGTTTGGTCGTGGAGGGTCTCCAGATCAGTCTCCCTCTGGCGCAGCATCGTTGGTAGTGCTGTTGGGTTTAACATTGCATCACCTCGCTCAACTGCCGTCTTCCTTGAAATTCACTAAGTTTTTTTAGGTGAATAGGCTTAATTAACTAGCGCGCTTTACCACTAACGATTGTATTACTGCTTACCGTCAGGCGGGATAGCACTACTTTATAATGATTTAAAAGATACTTATCCACTGCCCAACCGTGACAAATGTAGCTAATCTTAATCATCATCGTCTCAGCTTTAATCCAAGTCGCATCCGAAACTTTTTCAGCTTTGGAGTCTGGGGTCCCCTTTACCAGTCTAACTGCTGATGGCTAAACTTCGATATTTTCCGTGAAGCGACTGCCGTCTGATCTCCACAACCCGAAGGCGATATCGAAGCATTGCAGCTAGACCAATTGTTGGACTTTTTGAGGGCTCCAACAACCCGGAACGACTGTCATTAGATGTTCGTATCGCAACTGGGACCAACGGCTTAACGTGCTTCCTGAGGCACTACCAGATCAGTGCAAATATTCATATTTATGCATACAAATATTTGTACAGCGCGGGAATCGAACCAGCGCCTCCTTGGGCAGTGGCCGCGTTTGCTACCGATACGCAACGGAGGCTGTCCAAGCTTAATCTTTAATCATGATTAAGTATAAATCTACGGATCTGCGCGGGAGTCCCACGATGTTGATGACTCATTATTATTTAATTAAACTTGTAGTTTTGATCAGCTGCGGTAGTTCCCTGGCATGACCTCTGATAGGCATAGATAGGAGTTTTATAAACAAAACATTTATATCAATTTCAAGAGGGGATTGCGTAGTGCCAAGTTCAGTAAGGTTATGACTTTTTGACGGACGAATACTGTTCGGGAAAGAGTGTAGTGAATATATTTGAGTCACTTTTCATGTTAAGGCAACAAACTGAATGTCATTTTCATCAAAGTTCAAATTAAATTGCAACCAAAAACATAGGACCCTTTCGTTACAAAAGTCACTCAAAACTTAACTTAGACTACATCACACTAAAGTAGATATTTAACTGAATAATGTGAATTATCTAAGTTTTTTTTAATCTTTATTTATTTAAGAAGTATACTCAAATTTGAAATGAAGATTTAAATTATTAGATTCGCCCTACTGTGTCAAAAATATGCCACATTTTTGTTTCGATTTGACACGTCTGATTCGATCTTTACACTTGAATTGATTATCATGGATACTTCATTATTGATGGGTAGCATTAAAAATAATTGCTATGAAGTGTAGGAACGAATCTTATGGCGAAACTATAGTTTTTAGTGTGTGTGTGTGTGTGTGTGTGTGTGTGTGTGTGTGTGTGTGTGTGTCAAAAAATGGCACAAAGACGGCTTAAAGGTTTTGAATGAAAATAGTCACACAGATAAGTTAATCTAAGTTATAAACTGTGTTCCAAATTAAACCATTACCTTTGTTTAACCATTTTATCATGAAAGAGTAACTAACAAACATTTACCATCTTCCTTAATGACTCAATCACATGTCCTATTACTCCAAGACTCCACACAAGATCACCACACTCACTCATCGTCTCACAACATGACACCACAGTAGTATACAGTATGTATCTGACAGCGTAACGCAAACTTCTAGGCTAGACTGCATGCCACTAATAAAATTGTGATAGTCATTTATATCGTTAATGAGCGGTTACAGAAATCACAGTGTTTAAACAAAATGTGTCGGCTCGGCCTTTGAACGTTGCAAGCGTGCCGCCGCGCGTGTTTGTGGGTATGGCGTTGACCTCTGACGTGAATTCTATTAAATCAGCTTATAGGATAGTTTTTCGAGTTTTGTTCCCGTTGCGCTTTTTTGTGAAATTAGCGAATTAATTAATTTTTATTTTAAAATCTTATTGGGTTATAAAAGTATATCAAATGCGAACGGTCTAAAGTGAAAAAAACTGCATATTATTTTTTTTAATCAGTAAAAACCGACGAAAAATTCCACCACTGGGGGGTTCAGAATCATGTACTGGATCCATGGTACTCATTTGTGCGTCGATGTCAGAGACGGCCTTTATAAGAATTATTTTTACTATTATTTGGTAGACCGGTACTCTTCCTTGTTTGACTCTTACTTTGTATGCCTATTATTTATAACTTTTAACTTTTATTTTTTATGCCTATTATTCGTCTTCGACTCTTGCACGGTATCTCCGTAAAAGCTTCAACCGTGGAAGACCTGGAACCTGATGACCTCTAACACAGGTTTTTCCCCAAATACCTATATCAGGCACTGCAATCTCTTAAAAGGTGGAATTCAGATGAGACTTGTTTGTATACACTAATTATAAATCAACTTTGTAAAGAGAAAATAAATAATAAATTATTATTATTAAATAAAAAATCTAACATTTTCACTATTTAAAATAGTTTAGTTATACTATAAACCTGATGTAGGTATCACTGTGTAGGTAATATTAGTGTAAGTAAGATTATACTAATTACGCCCCGTGATTTCATCCGCAAAAGTTTCGATCTCGTAGAAATATCCGGACAAAAATCAAATAAAATTTCATCAAAATCCATTCAGTAGTTTTTACGTGAAAGAGTAGCAAATATACATCCATACAGTATGAAAACATTCAATTTTATAATTAATTAGTAGGATTTTATGTATAATTATTAATTTTGAAACAGTTATAGATATGAGAAGACGCTGGGCAATTAATTTATTATATAACTACAGTTGCACTGCGCTATGCAGTTTATAAATGGCCTATTAACAAGAGACGGCAAAGCGCCCATTAGCCACACTATCATCTATCCTCTCATAGATATTTTATCCTTGATAGTAGCAACTCAAAAGCAACCTTGTCGTTATGAGAATATAGACCACTTTGATTTTGAAAGTGACGCTTTAAGGGTAAAAATAAAATGTTAAAGTATTTTATATGGAGAGGAAGGTAAACAATACCTATACTTAAAGTTATTGTTTTATACATTTCACATAAAGTGTATTCAGACTAATGACTTTAATTGGTGGTGTACCTAATGCTCAGTCCATATAAACAAAAAAAAACTGGCCAAAACTGTTCCGTAGGTAGTTTCTGTCACAATAAGTGTGTTCACTTAAGAGTTAAATTAGAATTTAAAAAATGGAATATGAGTTACATTGAACTGACGTACTAAATGCGGAATTCTAACAACGGCCCATAACCCATAAAGGACGGTGATAACTAAAAAAAGAATTAAAGATTCCAACTATTCTATATCTCATAATAGGCCCGACCCCAAGAACTCGGGAACAATCTTAACAGCTCGAAGTAGCCCAAAGTATACCGCCATCTTTCGGAAAATTAGGTTACTAATTTATACAAACGGGGGCAATCGCGCTAAAATAATTCAACCAAAACAGAATTGGATCGCAACCAAACCATAACTTTTGTTATGTTTCGTACCGCGGTTAACCATGATTGGATCACAATTGGAACGTAACTGTTTTCAAATGACAAAGTTGAAACAAACCTAACTTTTTCTATGCCATGTCAAACATACGTCTTAACGATTAGATTTACTTACTTATAATTGATTTTGTTTTAATTATTATATCTGATTAAATGTAACACTCATACCTACATTGATTTTACTTCAACCGAAGTTTAAACTTTAGCGCGATACGAATGTGATCGAAACTAAACAATAACTTTAACTGGATTAGATACGAACAAGAGTTGAACTTCTACTGTATTATTATGCGCGATTACCCCATACTTATACGGTACTAATAAATACTTCCATATACGGTTAAATTACAAACTTAATTCAGATATTATTTCGTACATATTTTCAAAAATTAATTATTCAGCCCATGAATTTATAAATAGGTACATAATTTTCCTAGAAAGTATAAAGTTCTACTTTTAGGATTTTTTTAATATTTTTTTTTTTTTACTTATGATTCAATAATTAGAGAGAGGTTTTTTGTCAATAAAGGTCTGACATGCCCTTCCGCTCCTCCAAGAGAGAGGAAGAGGTCATTTGATGATTTCCCGCCCGAAAAAACAGTGTCAGATAATTCGATTGATTGTATATAATAATTCGAATGATTAATAAACAAAACCCATGATGTCGAACAAAACACAACTATCTAATGCTAACTGCAATGCGATAGGGTTAAGTTATCTCCTTGATAAGAGTTATCTATCATCTCTCTCATATCTTCATGAAGGTACACGTGACCTTATTACAAGACACTAAAATAGTCTCCCAACGAGTGAAAAAGGTATGAATGAACCCATTTTCAGATTTTGTTTGGTATTGGTATTATAGAAGCTATTTTCTCATGTAAACTTCAGTGGATGCTGACGTTGGGCTAGCAATTTATTCCGTTGTCAAAACTCAAAATTTGATTAGTCAGCGCCTGACATAAATACACGTATTTTAGCAGCCATGTTTTTTATCAACACTAAATTGTCTATGGGTGAGTGAGGACTGATATTTATGGTTTGCCTTTTCTGAGTAAAATAGAAAGAAGAAGATGCACTAAGCTTATAATTAGTTTAGTTCCCTTGTTCACTAATTTAACTAATTTTAAGGTCGCAAGTAGGTATTCCCATGAATAGGCGCCAATGTCAACAATGAACGTGAAGTGGGGTGGAAACAGATTCTCCGCTACCTGAGAGAGGTCCAGTGAATAATTGATTACTAAGTGATAAAATTATTCAAATTAGGTAAGCTGTATTTGGAACAATATAGTCTAAATGTGTTCTTAGTTGGTCCAAAAGATATACAAACTTTTTTTTTTCCGGTGTGGAAATCCTCATTGGATGCCCGCCGCCCTGGGGTGGGCGACGGGGTAAGTCAAACTTTTACTGACTAAAACCACCCCGGTGTGTCTTCTATCAAGAGCACGCGTGGGGCCGCGGGAGTCTAAATTCTTCCACGGCCTCACACCCTCGTGCTGGCCCGGTCTGTCCGGGCCTCGTCTCCTGCACGGGGTAGTGGGGTGTTAAGTTACCCCGTGCATCGCCTCAAAGGCGCGCGCCGAAACTCGCGCGCGCCTCCGCCTCGGGGTCCATCAATAGCGGGGGGCGGGGACTTCCCCATGTCCCTCGCCCCTGGACCCATTCATGGGGGGCGGAAGTGGGCGTTAACCGCCCTTCCTCGGCGCCCGGTGCGTCTTCTGCGGCCCGGGGAGGGAGTTAATATCTCCCTCTCCCGTTCCGCAGCTTCCTTCTGTGAAAAGATATACAAACTGGTCCAATTGATATACAAATTGGCCCACAAGATATACAAATTGGTCCATAGGATTTACAAATTGGTTCAAAAGATACTTTTACTTACTGGTAACCAATATCGCCCCAGCCCAGACTGTTATGGTATGTTTGCATGGACTGCATACTGGCTGAACAGTCTTCCACTGTGTAACAGGCTCCAGGGATGTACGTGTGGTGGATGACCACGTAAGGTACGGGTAAGTTCAGAGGTATAGCTCCAGAAGTTGGTAAGCCATGCCAATCGGATTTGCTGTAGTACGGGAAGGAGTGTGAATCTGAAATAAAAAGGTTGGTTAATACAGGAATTACTGTAAAATGGTTTTGTTTTGAATACAATAAGCGTGGTAAGCTTCTATTAGGTATTCTGAGAGCTTTGTTACAGTGTATTTCAGCTGTACCGTTTCTTTCGCGCTTGTACCCGGGCACATCCGTGCGCCTCGGGTTACGTTTCGGTACTTGTTTTCTGATGTTAGTAGTTAGTGTAAAGCGGATCCTTCTATGGTCTGAGCAAGAAGGATCGCCCGACACGTGCCAATTCGTGATAAGGTTCGTGGCGTTTTCTGAAGCGAGTATTAATTAAGTCTATGATCGTTTGTCCTCGGACTGTTCCACAGTCTTATACTAGGACCGCGTGGTGAATTACGGCTCCTCTCACAAAGATCCTAAGGGACCTGGACCTCTCCATAGGCAACATTATAGATTGACTAGCTATTGATGGTATGGTGAGAGCAGTGTGGTAACCTAGTGTTATCGATCGCGACTTACGTGTTGTGGGCCGTAGGTTCGAACATCTACCAACCCGCACTGGGCCAGCGTGGTAGATTACGGCCCACTTCCTCTCACTGAGAGGAAGTTCATGTCTCAACAGTGGGATCAATATAGGCTGCTTATGTATGTATGTATGCTATTAAAATTGAAATCTATCAATTCTAAGCGAATTTGAATCCAGAAAGGTCATTTTCATATAGATTAAATGTACAAAAATCTAATTGAAATTGTTTATAAACCAATCAGGCCATTTAACGCAATTGAACTTTGTTTAAAGTAACTATCAAACAATACTAAAATGACAACAACAACCTTGGATCGTCCCACTGCTGGGTCTCCTCTCATACAGAGAAGGATAGAGCGTAATCACCACGCTGGCTCAATGCGGTTTGGCGATTTCAGACTTGAAAGCCCCGTTTTCCTCAACATGTTTTCCTCCACATTGTAAATCAGTAATAGGTGTCCAAGATTAACGACCTCAACCTTCAAATAAAACGAAAAAAAAAAACTCACCTTTCAAGGCAAATCTCGGCGACGCACACACATACATAGATAACACGCTCATTATAACAAAAGACACTAACACTTTGAATGACGTCATTTTGAGCGATTTAAATTAATCAATAAAAATATTGCGATCTGGTATGTATTAGCGAGCTAGGTTGGCTGACCAGTGCGGTGCGTTTGCGCAGCCTGTTCTTTATAAGATACGTCTTGATCCCGCGGTACTTACCCAGCGGTTCACCGATAAGAGCTTGGTCATATGAAGACTCATAATTTCGTTGGTTATTGAAAACACACTTGATATTTTTAGGAATTAGGGACTCGAAATGTGTACATGTTTGTCAACACTGTGAATTGGTCTTCGGAGAAAAAGTCGACTGTTCGATGAATGAGGAAAATGCGAATGAGAATTTGAATTAGGCCGCTTCCGCGATTTAATTATCAGTTTATTATTTATTGCTGAATAGGCATGCTTTTGGCCTTGATCACCTCCAATAGAGAGCGATGGATGAGTTCTATAATGGAACGGGCGTGCCGAGAAGATGTCTGTTCTCTCCTTCGTGAATTATTTTTCAGTAAATTGATTTAATTTAAGAGACTTTTCAAAAAGGGTTAGGGAAGGTATATTCAGTGGCGTAGCTTGGGGGGGGGCAGGGGGGGCCATGGCCCCGGGCGGCATATGAAAGGGGGCGGCGGATAAGGAAAAAAACATTGCATGACCAAGAAAAAAAAAAAGTTATTCCAAATCACATCGAATCCAGACTAAAAAAAACAGCTTATGAAGTCCGGCTCTCTGGGACTATTAAAATATATTATTGACTCCAAACTTGAAGATGGCTTGCCAAACATTGTAATTATGTTGAGAATTTTTTTAACGTCTGCCGTCAGCAATGCCAGTTGTGAGAGAAGCTTTTCTAAACTTAAGCTGATAAAAAATTACCTTAGGTCGACTATGTCTACGTTGAGGCTAACAAATCTAGCTATACTGGCAATTTAAAATGAGATACAATTTGATATTGACGATTGTGTAAAAAATTTTCTTTGAAAAAAGCACGAAGAGTACATTTTTAATCTATTTTTTTTAAAGTAATAGTAACAAAAATATTTAAAGAGCTTACTTACCCTCTAAAACTAGTGCCACAGATAATCTTTCGTGATTTCTCTTGTTACAGACCGAAATAAAAAAAAGTGGTTTGAAAATAGTTAAAGCCATATCTAAGCTACTTTTGAAACAGTGTATATATTATATTCAGCAAGTTCGAAATTCAAAATTAGCTAAAAACCACAACTTTTAGCAGAAATTAAATCTGTAACTAGCTGCAAATATCAAATGAATTCAAACAAATCATTTCAAAAAATAGCTTCGATACATCTTATACATTTTTCAAACCACTTTTTTAATTTCGGTCTATAACAAGAGTAATCAAGAAAAAAATATGGTGGCGCTGGTTAGCTAGGGTACAACCCTTAATATTATTAAGCACATATTTTATTCCTTCTAAGTTCAATAAGCACTATAATTTAAGATATTATTTACACTCAATTGACAAATAAATACTTTAACACTTGTTATTATTATGCTCAGCTTTATTATGTAACGCTAACGTTACATAATAAAGCTGAGCCGTTTAAGAAAATCAAACTTCCTGTGGGTGTCTTGCGCAATTGCTTCTCTTAGATTTAGAGGGTTTTTCATTAAGAGCACTAGAACATTGAAATGAAATAAAACAATCTGTTTAAGTGATATTACCACAATTTTTATTACATTTTAAAGAATATTCAATGACATTATGTGTGGAAAATAATATCAGCCAAATGGCCGAAGCGACTCCGCTGTAGAAGGTTCTGGTTGACCAATTTTGAAGGACGTCTTCGCACAAATGGGGCTCAATTTCACGAAGAACGCGAGTTATGTTGGCCTTTAGGACAGCAATTGACTGTGGTTTATCTGCATATACTAGACATTTCAAGTAGCCCCACAGAAAATAATCAAGCTGTGTTAAGTCACACGATTTCGGGGGCCAGTTGTTGTCGCCACCACGCGAGATGACGAAGCCCTCGAACTTCTCTTTCAATAAATTTAATGTTTCCCGTGCTGTATAGCAAGTGGCGCCATCCTGTTGGAACCACATGTTTGTGAGATCTATACCAGCTACCTTAGGCCACAAAAAAATTGTTATCATCGTCCGATATCGGTCGCCATTGACAGTGAGTGCGGCTCCTTGCGCATCTTCGAAGAAATATGGGCCAAAATACCGCCTGACCAAAATCCACATCAAACAGTTACTTTTTCGGAGTGTAAAGGCACCTGATGAATCTCCCGCGGATTTTCATCGTACCAAATCCGGCAATTTTGTTTATTAACAAAGCCGCTTAACTAGAAATGAGCCTCATCAGTGAAGATGATTTTTTTTTTTGCAAAAGCAGGATCAGCTGCCAGATGCTCTAACGCCCAACCAGCGAATACACGGCGCTGCCTGTGGTCATTGGGTTTTAGCTCTTGAGTTAATTGGACTTTATATGGATGAAAACCCAAATCTCGGCGCAAAATTCGCCATGTTGATGTTGCAGAAAGACCCAGTTCTTTCGCACGACGCGGAATGGATTGTCTGGGGTTTTCTCGCACACTGTCTCGTATGGCAACAATATTCTCCAACGATCTTGCGTTTCTTTGACGTACAGGAACTGCTTCATCGATCACCGACCCGGTTGTCTCAAATATATTTATCAAACGACTGATTGTGGACTCTGCAGGACGGCCATAAACGCCATAAATTGGACGCAACGCACGGAACGTTAGGCGAATAGAGTACTGATTTTAATAATACATTTTAATCATTTCTACGCGTTGTTGAAGCGTGTAGTGTTCCACGGTAAAATGTCGCGACTAAATATGTATTCATGCCAAATTTGACAGCTATCGTATTACCAAGATGGCCGCTATGAGCTGTCAAAGTTCGAGCGTCCCTATTGAAAAACCCTTTATTTTCCTTCTGAAGCAGTGCATGGTAGTTTATTTTGACTTGCAACAAATAAGGTGAATAATGGACATGAAGTCCATTCAATATAATATTAAAACTTTAAATTATTTATAATTAAAATAAAGGGCGGCGGATTTCCGGACGGCCCCGGGCGGCGAAAAGCCACGCTACGCCACTGGGTATATTATTATTAGTGTTCGCGCCCGTTTTATCGGCCGAGTCCGATTGTTAGTTAGTCGAGTTTGATAGACGGCGACCGGTAGGGGCGAGCGCAATTATTGTAATCTGTGGTGATCGGTGCCGCGCTATGACACACAACGTTTTGGGACCCCGTCGCGTACGGGTCCGTTGCTTGAACTCTTGACGAAATCCTCGCATGCGTGGCGTGTTTCGGACGAGTGATTTTCGGGAAAATACCACCGGCCGCGTTTGGTATAGTTTGTCGCGATTGTTGCCCGTGTTTTGAAGTATTTACTTGAACTATAAAACGTAACAGTGACGTCTGTAAATTGAGTTGAATTTGAATCGGAAACGTGGTTTCATTGGCGATCTTTGTCGGGCGTGATTGACACTGCTAAATAACTTCTTACGTTGGTGAGCTTTGGTGCCCTATTAAGGGAATTTAATGTATCGACTGGTATGGGACAGTCGACGTATTTGAAGACATCGGACGTCATGTAAGGTCGGCACGCGTCGACTTCTCCGAGACCTGCGGACGGAACGCACTGAGTCCCAAGGTAAGTCCCGTAGATTTACCAGAGTGTGGTCGGAGATTAATTTACTTGTGGTATAAGCCGACCTTGTTTGTTGGATAAGCCGTGACAAATGCGCGGTAGATGTACGTGCTTTACTGGGGCGCCTACAATTAGGTATATAAAAATCTAACAAATTGTCAGTATTCTAAGTTTTAAAAGAAATATTGTAAAAAAATTAATTTGATTAAAACTGATTATTAGTATTTTAGACATTAATATTAACTGCACTTTGAGAGAGTAAGAATATACAAAGTTATTTTTTGTTCATACGAATCCTGAATATAGTTTGTTCAGAACAAGTAACTGAATCGATTCCAATAATTTTTAGAACGTGTTATATTTTTCCCAAGTACATTTAGAAATTGTTGCAGTGTGGTTACGGAGCGCACACAGCTGACGGTAGATCATAGTGCTAAAAGCACAGTGAAACAGTGTAAGTATTTAAGAGATAAGTAACGGAGGTTGATGGATATACCTACTTAGTTAACGAGCAGCAAGAAACCGATGGAGCTTTTGGAATGAAATTTAATTTGAAATAAAATTTTTGTTTTCTATAAATTAAATTGTCATGAGGTTTTAATATTGGGCACGCCACGATAGCGGCGGTACGTCGAGGGGACTTACCGCCGCTAATATGCCGTGCCTTTGAGGAGTGGCTAGAGAAGCGCCACGGCGCCCTCACCTTCCGCCTGACGCAGGTCCTCACCGGACACGGTTGTTTCGGGAGGTTCCTGTTCCGTATAAGGCGGAAGGAAACGCTATTGTGTGGATCGTCCCGAGGACACGGTGGAGCATACGGTGGAGGTCTGCCCGTCTTGGGTAGAGTACCGTTGTGTGCTCGTAGCGGCGATCGTCGGCGATGTCTCGTGTCCGACCCTGGTCCAGGCCATTGTCCGGAGCGAGAGTGCATGGCAGGCCGTCACCTCCTTCTGCGAAGCAGTGATGCTGGCAAAGGAGGAGGTGGAGCCCGTGAGGCAGCGGAAATCCCAGTGCCCTCACGCCACTAGCCGCCGTAGGAGACGCCCTGGTCGGGAGACAACACCGAACTCCCAGCCACCGAAGGCGCGGGCCTGCGGGCGGTGGGCAGTGGGCAGCTCGTCGCCCGGTAAAAACCCGGCCCGAGTCGACGGCGCGTCGTGTTTCACGCGCGCCTCAAAGAGATGTTAGCACATCGTGACGGGGTCCACGAAAACCGATGCCTTCTGGGCCAGGGTTGCGGGTTGGTTAAACAAGAAACCGTGGCCCTGGCTATCGCACAGGCAACTGAAGAAACACGGGTGGGTTTTAAATGTCTGACCCGCCCTTCCGCTCCGCCAGAGCGGGAGAAGTCATTTGATGATTTCCCATACCAATAAAAAAAAAAATGAGGTTGTAATATTGTTTAACTTTGAAAATATTTCAAGAATCTTTTTTGTTAATAAACAGTATTAAGTAAGTAAAGTCTTTATTTTTGCTAAGAAGATTTCACTTTGTTTGTAGATATTTTTCTGGTCGAGTGTCCTGTAAAAAATATTACGGGTTAAGAATTTAGATTAATGTCGTCCTTCGTGGTGCAGCAGTCAACACGCCTGCTTGCGACGTGGAGGCCCCGGGTTCGATCCCCGGCCAGGTCATGAGTGAAAACGACCTTTTCCTGATTGGCCTGGGTCTTGGATGTTTATCTATATATGTATCTATTATAAATATAGTATCGTTGAGTTAGTATCCCATAACACAAGTCTCGAGCTTACTTTAGGGCTAGCTCAATCTGTGTGATTTGTCCGTATATATTTATTTATTTATAAAGCTTATTTTGGGGCTAGCTCAATCTGTGTGATTTGTCCGTATATATTTATTTATTTATAAAGGGTGTATCTGACATCGACACACAAACGAGTACCAGTACAAGATTCTGAACCCCCCAGTGGTGGAATTTTTCGTCGGTTTTTTCCTGATTTAAAAAAAAATATATGTGGTTTTTTCACTTTAAACCGTTCATAATTGCTATACTTTAATAACCCAATAATATTTTAAAGTAAAAAATAATTAATTCGCTAATTACACAAAAAAGCGCAATGAGATCAAAACTCGAAAAACTATCCTATCAGCTGATTTAATAGAATTCACAACAGGGGTCAACGTCATTCCCACAAACACGCGCGGCGGCACGCTTGCAACGTTCAAAGGCGGAGCCGACACATTTTTTAAACACTGTTATTTCTGTAACTGCTCATTAACAATATAAATGACTATCATAATTTTATTAGTGACATGCGGTGTAGCCATTTCACGAAGTTTGCGTTACGATGTCAGAGACACCCTGTATGTTTCACCCAAAAAATAATACCTAACATTTTTGGCTCTTAAGAGGAAAAACAATAGGTATAAGAAATGAGAAAAATGACGGTCCCTTGCGTTTTAATTATTTATAAAGTTTTGTTTTTTTTTTTAATAAATTATGAACTAGCGCTTGATCGCAATCCCGCCTGATGGTAAGCAGTGATGCGATCGTTGATGGTAAAGCGCGCTAGTTTATTAAGAGCCTATTCACTCTAGCCTTGAAGGCAGTCAAATTGTATTGTGACAGAAACACTGCCGCCGGCAAATTGTTCCAGTCCCTCGATGTACGCGGTATAAAAGAAGAAGCGAAACGCTTCGTCCGGATCGTAGTGGTGTTAACAACGTAAGGGTGGAATGTCGCCGTACGACGGGTCGTCCGATGGTGGAACGGAGATGGAGGAATTAAATTATGCAATTCCCTTGCACACTCACCAGAATGTATCCTATAGAAGATCGAAAGGCTGGCTACTCTACGCCTGTGCTCCACAGGCGTAGAGTAAGCGCCTCACAGAAATCTGGGTCGCCAATTAGCCTCTTCAAATGCCTCTAAACTGAATCCAAAGTAGCCAGGTGACATTTCGCAGCACCAGCCCAAATGTGGCTGGAGTGCTTGGTGTGAAGTACCTCCAGACTTTTGCGATAACGCCAAGTTTTCTGTCAGCCACCTTGGCCTTGGACTCAATGAACCGCCCAAAGTTTAGGTTCGAGGAAATCGCAACTCCCAAAGCTGAAGGCGGTCGGTGCACTCCAATGATACATTCTGAAAAGTAGGAGCCAAGGTGAACGGGCTCCTTTTGGCGATGAAAAGACACGCCTGTGTTTTGGCGGCATTGAATGCTACTAGATTGGCCTTGCCCCATTCGGAGACTGTCTGTAGTGCAGCACTCGTACGCTCTACCATAGCCTCTCTTTCGGACCGGCCTGATTCCTTACTAGCCCGTGCTTCCGGCAGGTATCTCCCCACAACTGTGCTGTCATCTGTATATCCATAGATACCGGGCAACAGCAGACCGCTAATATGCAGCAGGAACAGAGTTGCAGAGAGAACAGACCCCTGAAGAACAACGGCATTGGTCGATATGGGCTCGAAGTCATTTACCCAGCCAGTCAGGCCATCGGAAATGCCGTACGCTGGAAGCCTACTCAAAAGGCCAGCATGCCATACCCAGGCGAAAGCCTTCGATACATCAAGGGAGACAGCAATCAATTCCCCATTTTTCTCGAGGGCCTCGCCCCACAAGTGAGTAGCATACAGTAGTAGGTCCCCAGTTAACCGATTGTGTCGAAACCCGTACTGTCGGTCACTGAGGAGATCGTTTATACCTTCCAGTTAAGCCAAGAGGCACGAGTTCAATACACGATCCATAATCTTACAGAGTATGGAGGTTACTGAAATCGGCCGATAGTTGGTAGGATCAGCATGACTACCCTTTTTGGGCATGGGCTGCACGTTGGCAATCTTCCAGGAGTTGGACACTGTACCAGTCCCAAATGAGAGGCGTACAGGCGCGTCAATACAGGAGACAACTCGGGCGCACATGCCTTAAGAACAATCGCTGGTATACCATCCGGACCACTAGCCTTATTCACGTCCAGACGACACAATACTCTCAGAACCTCCTTGTTCCTAATGCGAACCTCCGGCATAGAAGTTCCGCAATGAGCTAGTTTAGATACAGGGCACAGCCTTTCGTATGTGGCTGGCACACGCCAGCCGCATACGAAAGTGTGTGTGCTGTGCAGCTGTGCCCCCAACTACCTACGGTAGGCCAATGGAGCACCGTGCTACGAATCCCGCTACCCTCCAGGACCAAACTCCCAACACAACAACATTTGGCGCTTCGTACCCGGCACACATCGCAACACAACTGCTCAGACCCGTCCTCCGTACGGCTTCACACGACGAATCGCTTGGCGGCACGACTTTGTCTGATGGGTAGTAACTTATGGAGGCGGCCAATGTCGAGGCCTACCACCGAGATTTTTTTTTTGTTATTTTTTTTTTTAATAATTATAAACTAGCGCTTGACCGCAATCCCGCCTGATGGTAAGCAGTGATGCGATCGTTAATGGTAAAGCGCGCTAGTTTATTAAAAGCCTATTCACTCGGAAAAACTGAGCGAATAGGAAGGAAGACGGCAGTTGAGCGAGGTGATGCAATGTTAAACCCAACAACACGACCCAACGATGCTGCGCCAGAGGGAGATTGATCTGAAGACCCTCCAAGACCAAACTCCCAACACAACAATATTTGGCGAATCGTACCCTTCACACATCGCAACACAACTGCTCAGACCCGTCCTCCGTACGGCTTCACCAGATATCATGCCGGAACACGACGAATCGCTTGGCGGCAAGACTTTGTCTGGTGGGTGATAACTTCTGCCGGCGGCCGATGTTATGGCCAAACTATGAAAATTTCAATTAATTTAATATACTAGGTAATTAAATATTTAACGCTGATTCTACCTTATGTTCCAAGCGAAATATGTCCACTGCTGGACATAAGTGATGTCAATGCTAAGGGTTTCGATTCTTCCTTCACTCCGTATATTTTGCTCACATCATATTATTATTTTGCCCCATGAGGCATTATTTAACTATACCTAAGAGTACGTATCGACAATAATGCATCGCAGTGGATTTGTGGTCTGTTTAAACCACATTTTGTGTACCTCAAGCGTAGTGGCACAAAAAGTTGAACGCACTCCTCTGGGGAAGAACATGACAATTACAGTTGAGGCCAAGAATGCATATGAACACATGACCGTGTCACTTGTACGACGTAGGCACCTACGATCGCTAAAGTATCCGATGTAAATGTAAACAAATGTATTAGAATAGAATAGAATACTTTTTATTATGTACACCATATTATAGATTACAGAACATAAATAAAAATATTTAAATAATAATATTATTATAACATTTAAATGTACCTTTGAGTTGTTACCTAGTGACCCTTACATTGGTCACCTTGTCAGAGAAAGATCTTAACGATAAGACCGCTCATTGTGTCACCCTTTGTAAAATCTTTATATTTATGTTCTGTAATATTATATGGTGTAATAAGTGTATTATATTCTATTATAGGTAAGCAACGGGGCGTGTATTAAGAATTATTAATAACGATTGAGATAAATTTTTAACCTCAAATGGTTCTCGTTGATTTTTAAATTACAGTTATTCAAACAATATTATTCGGAAAAAGTTGTAAGATTAGCTGGAACCTTCCAATTATTATTCAAAGATGAATGTATTATGACTTACAAACCTCCATTAGTGCAAGCTTGCGAAAGAATTTACGATTGGCCGTGTTTGTTTACACGTCTTTTATCCTTTGCAACGGACTATACAATAGTTCCCAGTACTTAAAAATCTATCAAGCTTGCAGTCCCCGACGATATAAGCAGAGGTGTGCCCATAGCAGGTACCTACCTACAACAATATTTCGCCAGTTATGTATTTTTAAGTCCTATCTAATAAAGGCATGCCTGTGTGTAAGTACATATTAGATTTACTGGCACTCTTGTATTGCATAAGCAACCTGTTTTCGATGGGACACAGATCTCACTCATCACTGTGAGAGTAAGTGGGCCATCATCTGCTACGGGTAGGTGGATGTCACATGTGTTCGAATTTGTTTTTCTAGGACATCCCGGTTGCTGCGGATCCTCCAAAAGAGATACTATGTCCGCTGGCGCACAGGTCAGTGAAGGAACATGAATGCGTTGTGTTCAGTAAAAGTCTGACACGCCCTTCCCCTCCACACTCTCACATCTAAAAAGCTAGGTGAAGTTAACAAGTGAACTGTCAATACTGTCAATCCCTATCATTAGTTCAAATGACAGCTCACTCGACGTCCTCTTCACCTAAGTTTACACGGTGAGATTTTTACAGAAAGCGGTACATGCACTCAAAAACACAATGTTTTGCGTGTGTTACATTGTGCAACAGAAAATAGTATTATTATTAATATTTTTTTTTTTAATAACTATAAACTAGCGCTTGACCGCAATCCCGCCTGATGGTAAGCAGTGATGCGATCGTTGATGGTAAAGCGCGCTAGTTTATTAAGAACCTATTCACTCAGATTGAGCGAATAGGAAGGAAGACGGCAGTTGAGCGAGGTGATGCAATGTTAAACCCAACAACACGACCAACGATGCTGCGCCAAAGGGAGAAAGATCTGAAGACCCTTCACAACCAAACTCCCAACACAACAACATTTGGCGCATCGTACCCGGCACACATCGCAACACAACTGCTCAGACCCGTCCTCCGTACGGCTTCACCAGACATCATGCCGGAACACGACAAATCGCTTGGCGGCAAAGCTTTGTCTGGTGGGTGGTAACTTCTGCCGGCGGCCGATGTTGTGGCCTACCACCGAAAAAATTTTTAAATGTTATAAACTAGTGCCTAATCGCGATCACGCCTGATGGTAAGCAGTGACGCGATCGTTGATGGTAAAGCGCACTAGTTTATTAAGAGCCTATTCATTCTAGCCTTGAATACATTTAAATTTTAATCAGGGGGAAGTTCACACATAATCTGTTTATAATGTTAGCAATGCTCCTCCTATCGATGAGAGGGAGTGAGCCGTACCTAATCTAATTGGTAGATGTCACATGTGTTCGAAGTTTTTGTCTCTAAGACATGCCGTTTCGTCACGACGTTTTCCTTCAACGCAAATTGTTCCAGTCCTTTAATGTACCTACGCGGCATAAAAGACGAAGCGAAACGCTTCGTCCGAGTCGTCGCATTAGCAGTTACTTTTTTACTATACCTATTACTAACAACAACATTTTTATGTACTTACAGAATGTGTAGATAATGGCTACCTATACGATGCGTCTTTTTACAACTTGTAAGTAACTTATCTACATAAAAATCTGCATTCGTATTGTAAAAACTGAAAAATGGCTAGATCAGTCGTGATAAAACTTTGGTAAGTCGTCGAGTGCACATTGGAGAAAGTTCTTACCAAAAAAGCAAGCCAAGTACAGACTGTATAAAAAGTGTTGTCGTCAAATATAAATAGGCCAACTAGTAAGCACTCTAAAGCCTTCGTTTTAGGTACCTATATCTTAAAGTCATCCGCTTCATTGGGACTTTATTCTTATCATGGTAATTTATTGATGATTTAATAGATTTCATAGCTACCTACAATTTGTGAATGGAGTTCCCCTGTGATTTGCTACGATAATAAGTAATTATACGTACAATAACGCAGACAATTAACTGAATTAATCATAACATTACGCCGATGAACCCTGAGAGGCTGAGTAGTGGTACCTATAGCACATACGACAGCATGTCAACCCACCCGAAACTGTCAAATATTCCCAATTAAACTTGAGGAGCCTTAATGCCTTCGAGTGCAATTGTCGCAACCCAGTGCTGGGCACGCCACAATAGCGGCGGTAAGTCCCCTCTTTGAGGAGTGGCTAGAGAGGCGCCACGGCGCCCTCACCTTCCGCCTGCTGCAGGTCTTCACCGGGCACGGTTGTTTCGGGAGGTTTCTGTTCCGGAAAAGACGGAAGGAAACGCCAGCGTGTCACCACTGTGTGGGCCCTGAAGACACGGTGGAGCATACGTTGGAGGTCGGCCCGGTTTGGGTAGACCACCGCGTGATCTCTCGCGTCCGACCCTGTTCCAGCCCATGGTCCGGAGCGAGAGTGCATGGCAGGCCGTCACCTCCTGCGAAGCAGTGATGCTGGAAAAAAAGGAGTCGAAGCGCGTGAGGCAGCGGGAAGCCCAGCGCCATCAGACATCTAGCTGCCGCAGGAGATGCCCTGATCGAGAGACAACATCGAACTCCTGGCCACCGTAGGCGCGGACTTGCAGGCGGCGAGCGATGGGTAGCTTCTAGCTCGCCGCCCGGTATGAACCAGGCCCAGGTTGACGGCGCGATGTGTTTCACGCGGGCCTCCAAAAGATGTCAGCACATCGTAATGAGGTCCACGAGGATCGATGCCTCCTGGGCCATGGTTGCGGGTTGGTTAAAAAAGAAACCGTGGCTTTAGCGCACAGGCAAGTTAATGTACACGGGTGGGTTTTAGTCAGTAAAGAGCGGAACAGGTTATTTGATGATTTCCCATACAAAACAAAAAAAAACTTGCTTTAAGGATAAAGTTAAAAATATAATTTAAAAAAAATACAGATTATATGTCACTTGATGTACTTTGATGATGTACTAATTTTAATAAATTACTCTTGATTTTAAGACATTTTTTTTTGTTCTTAACCAGTGACTGACTGCGATACCGCCTGATGGTACGCAGTGACGCAATAGTAAAGTTTATTATAAGCCTATTTAATCTAGCCTTGAAAATACTTTAACATGAGACAAGTGAGACTTACCTACAAAGTCACTAATCATATTTACAAATGCCGACACCTTTCACGTCATACTTATGTAAGTAATACTAGCGACCCGTCCCGGCTTCGCACGGGTGCATAGTATTATTACATACATATAAATCTTCCTCTTGAATCAAATGAAAATTTAAAAAAATCGCTTCAAAGTCCGTTGCGTAGTTTTAAACATAGCACACATAGGGATATAGGGATTGAGAAAGTCGCCCGCAGCTCCGCCTTCATTTATTCCCAAGTCGATTCACATACACCGACACTAACATCGACGTCGCAGTCATTATTCGCAGGCTTCATAGATTGTCTATATGAGGATGTTAAAGTTGGTAATGATGAAAACGTTTAAATGTAATTAATACTAAATTTTCACTCCTGCCAGGTTTTAGGATAGATGACTATACAGTATGTTAAAAAAACCCTGTCCGACCCATAAGGATAATAAAGGTTACATGACCAAATATAATATAAAATTTTACGTAATCATCATAGTACCAATACAAATGAATTTTGAAATAATCTTTTTTTCCTGCGAATTAATTCCAACTTACCCGAAATTTGGTAATTTTTAAAAAAGTGACAACACCGGTATTATTATGAGCGAATAGCGATGCGATCACGTGCCGCGTACCCTGCCGTCCGCCGCCCGCGGAAGGGTGGTTAACGCACATTTATTAAGTTACCTCTGTTTGCGAAATAATATTTATTTTTTTAAGGGGGTTTTTTTTAAGTTTAGCCCGGTTTTGTATGCATTAGTAGCATCAGTTATCGATACCTAACAACACCTTCACGGGTCGGACAGGGTTTTCTTAACATACTGTATAAAGCGATTATTGTAGAGCTTCTCTATTAACAACATTTGACGTTAAATTATTTTCAGGTAAAAAAATACATTATACTGATGATCGGGAGCCCCGACCCGTGATAGGGTAACGTAAAGTTGCCCATGCGTAAAACATTATTTTCATCAAATCAATTCCTACTAATTTGAATGTTTGGCCCTGGGATTTGTTTATCGTTAGTGCGAAATTTTTACTGGAAATTAAAGCCTTATGAAGGGCATAGGTAAATCAGTAGGAACGTTGGGAACGCTCCGCTCCGCTCGCCTCGACTCTTGAGCGCACAACTCAGAGGTTCTCAAACTTTGTACGGCAAGGCATTACGAACGCTCGACACTTGACTCTCGTTCGCGTAAGTCATAAGTCCTTACATTTTGTTTATGAATACGTTGGAAACGCTCCAGTCGAGTCGAGGCTTCTCAGATTTTGTTGTGCAAGGTGTTGCGAACGTTCGACACTCGACTCTCGTGTGCATACCTGAGAGTTTTTCTGATTTTGTTCAGCAAGGCGTTGTGAACGTTCTGGTGAAGATTCTTCCATACCTACGACGTATTCTTGCTGCCCGTGCTTGAGAACTATGTTTAGAAAGATGTGACCTGGCTCTCTTAGGCATTTTCAAATGTTTAAGAAAATATTAATAGCATGTAATATTCTAGCTCTGAAAAGGACTGTTGTTTAGCCCTGAAAAGTACTCTTGTTTAGCCCTGAAAAGAACTTTTGTTTAGCCCTGAAAAGAACTGTTAGTTTTAAAATTATTATAGGTACTTCGCGCACCACCGCTGCGTAGGGAGTACTCATAGATCTACAAAACTCCCCTTCCGCATGCGTCGAACGAAATATCTAGTAATTTCGCCATAACTTCAAAACCAAACGTCCAATTTTAATCTTTCAAAGACCAAATATTATCTACATAAGCTGTACCTAGTGATGAAATAATTTGTTTTGAAAAGGATAAATAGCATGAGTAAAATAAATGCGTTTAAATGTAGTCCAAAAAAAAATCAAGATTTTTAATTTAAAAATTGGTTGTTCTGCCTCACTCGACATAGATAGGTATAATGTGTTGCAGACTTTTTTGTTGATATTTATAAGATCTACAATTAATTAGAACATTATATGGTTCTATCTTTTATAGTTTAGGCAGCGTACGCAAAATAAGAACTTTTCTGGTGATTTTTTACACCTTGTGTTCAAAAAACCCAAATATCTTACAGAACACTATATTTTTCCAAGATAAAATTTAATTTATGTTACTCAGTGATAATGTAGCTTTCTAATTAAAAAAGAATTATTTAAATCGGTCCAGTACTTTTTGAGTTTATTCGTTACATACAAAAATACAAATCTTTCCTCTTTATAATATTAGTGTAGATAATAAACGCAAGAACTCGTAGATTACGATTAGAATGTTGAATTCAAAGCATAATACAATGACCAAAACTATCTTTTTAAAGCCAACTATTGGGAATAACGATATGGCTGAACGAGCTGCTTGTAAATCTATTAATACGTTTTGTGATATACTAAGACCCGACAAAGTAGGTTATTTATTATTGTTTAATATTGCTGTTATAAAGTCTGATGGGACTGGCATGTAGTACATACAATAATAAAATTGTATAAGAGTCCCTAAAAATTTATAATGATATAAATAAAATGAATCCGAAGAAAATAAGTTTTTCATTTCTCAAACTTGGAAAGTAGTGTTGTTTTGATCGGATTATTGGGTGGAAAATGCTGCTTCCCTCGCTAGAAAGGGAAAAAATCATATTACTTTCCAACTAAGGGCCGGAACGAACATTAAAAATAAAACTGTGTCAGCTATGAAGGCAAAAAAAAAGTGCAGGGGCCATGTGAGTTTCTAAACAGCCAGTTAGCGCAAACTTCTTTGAGCGGAATAAACCGCAACAACTACGCCGAGAGTTCCATATTTAAAATTTAAAACGTCTACATAAATTAGCAGGATAATAATCTGTTATGTATCTGTGACGTAATTCAGAAAAATAGTTAAAACAAACAACTAGTTTTATTTTCCTTATTTTTGAAACAAATAGTAGAGTGTTTAGCACGGGTAAAAATATTAATTCCTATTCGGACTTCTCTTTCAGCCTATACAGGTCTACTGTTGGACGAAGGTTTCCCCTAAGACTTTCCCCGATAACCGGTCTTCTGCTGACCCGCATCCATCGGCTTCCCGCGACCTTCATCAGATCATCGGTCCACCTTGTTGGGGGCCTTCCTACGCTGCATCCTTCGGGGTACGTGGCCACCACTCCAGAACCTTACTGCCCCATCGACCATCGGTTCTACGAGCAATGTGCCCCACCCACTACCACTTTATTTTAGCGACTCGAAGAGCTATGTCGGTGACTTTCATTCTTCTGCGGATCTCCTCATTTCTGATTCGATCGCCCAGAGAAACTCCGAGCATAGCACTTTCCATCGCCCTTTGTGTGACTCTGAATCTACGTATGAGGCCCATTGTGAGCGAACACGTTTCAGTTCACACTGGTCAAAGACTTTAGTCTTGAGACACCTTGTTATCTTGGACGACTGTTCGGACCGCTAAATACATCGGGAATTGATTCTTTCAACCCTAGGTTAGGTTAGATTAACAATCTACTATTTGGCTCAATCGTTGGCCATAATACATATTTTTTTTAAATACAAAAATCAGAATGGTTCACGAGATAGACTACCGGCTTTATTCTTGGCCCAAGTGGGCGATTTTTTAAAGTAATTTTCTTCCATTTTAATATATATATAAGTAGTAATATAAGAAAGAAACGATGGATGAAAGGATGAAACGTTCCAATGATGATATGGTTAGAGGGGGAGTGACTGCGAAAATGACATCAACAGAGAAAGAAGTATGGAAGAAAAAGACGACCCCAAAATGTGAAAAAGTGACCCCAACAAGTGGGAAAATGAGATGAGTTTTTTTGAAGTAAAAACTCCTTTAACAAAATGGAGCACTATTGTTTATTTTTTATTTCCATTTCTTTTGTTTCCATTATTTATTATTCTTGTCCTGATAATCATTTTTATTATTATTTTAAGTGTTAACTTATATCGTGTAAATATTATCATGATTAATAAATTAAGTAGGTATTATGTTGTTAGATAAGTTTGTTTGATATGTTCAATGTCCATGAGTAATTTTGTGGAAAACAGTAAAAACAAAATACACACTAATCTTATAACGAGTGTTTTTGGATCTATCTTTACCTCTATCTATGATGAATCGATAAATCACGATATATTCTGTATTCTATACCCAACTGTGTATAGAGTTACCTATTGGTAACAACCTATCATGACTATAATAATAACACTATAAACAACAGCTTTTATTCCATGCATATTTCAAATCAACAAATTCAAATTTCGATTCCTAACAGAAACAAACTCTACGCAAAGTAACATAAAAATTCAGCGGTGGGGAGTGGGGGGAAGATAGACCCACGAAATCTTAAAGATTTTTTAAATGTGTCTCACACGTTTTTTTTTATAATGAGCGAAATCCAACCTGATGGTAAGCAGTGATGGAATCGTTGATGGTAAAGCACGCTAGTTTATTAAGAGCCTCTTTACACCATTTACACTTAAATTTGTAGTCATAACACCGCAGCTATTAAGTCGTTCCAGTCCCTCGATGTACGCGGTATAAAAAACGAGGCGAAAGGCTTCGTTCGGGTCTTTCTGGTGTCGACAACGTGGGTGGTAACACGCCGCACGACAGGTCGTCCAATCATGGAACGGAGATGGGGTATCAAATGTTATATGTAATCCAGTCGATCTATTCTATAAAAATCTCACCGTGAGATGGGTCAGAGGTCATCTTAGCGTGAGCTAGGGCATGTCAATGGTGTCTTGCCCTTTAGTCAGCACACTTCACCTAAGGTGGTAGGCCATAACATCGGCCGCCGGCAGAAGTTACCACCCACCAGACAAAGCCTTGCCGCCAAGCGTTTTGTCGTGTTCCGGCATGTTGTCTGGTGAAGCCGTACGGAGGACGGGTCTGAGCAGTTGTGTTGCGATGTGTGCCGGGTACGATGCGCCTAATGTTGTTGTGTTGGGAGTTTGGTCGTGGAGGGTCTTCACATCAATCTCCCTTTGACGCAGCATCGTTGGTCGTGTTGTTGGGTTTAACATTGCATCACCTCGCTCAACTGCCGTCTTCCTTCCTATTCGCTCAGTTTTTCTGAGTTAATAGGCTCTTAATAAACTAGCGCGCTTTACCATCAATGATCGCATCACTGCTTACCATCAGGCGGGATTGCGGTCAAGCGTTAGTTTATAATTATTAAAAAAAAAAATCAGGTTCTATGCCAGGGTGATAACAGAAACACAAGCATTGCAAGATTCTTTGTTAACTAGAACAATGGTTTAAAAAAATTATCAAAGAGCAATCGTTAATCCGTTTTCCCAAAGGCAGCAGGATAAGCCACTCTGTAAGTTGTACGGAATAATCTTATTTATACGTCCAACAAACAAACTTGCTGGTTGTGTTTCACGCGCGCCTCAAAGGATGTCAGCACATCTTGACGGGGTCCACGAGGACCGATGCCTACTGGGTTCAGGGTTACGGGTTGGTTATAAAAGAAACCGTGGCCCTGGCGCACAGGCAAGTGAAGGAACACAGATAGGTTTTAGTCAGTAAAATTCTGAGACGCTTTCCCGTCCTGCCCAGAGCGATTTGATGATTTCCCATCCCAAACAAAAAAGGGGAGCGCAGGCTGGATAGCAAAGGACTTCTGTATCAATTATATCATTCTTCGGGCTTCTGGTCACCCCTCGCCGGCTATACAGAGTGGTGCTGATAATACGTCAATAAATGAAAACATGGACTATGCTGGTTCAAAGGAATGATCATAAACAATAGGAAAAAATCTAGCATCAAAAATAAAAAAAAAATTCAAACAAACTAAATCGCATAAAATTGCAAAGGGAATAGAACATCCTTTAAAATATTGGTTCACTGACCTCCGATCAGCGGCCGACAGCGCGGTCCTGTATCGACTTGCTTTTTGGCGCCATTATTATTAAAATTTAGTATCGCTGGATGCGGCTGTCATCAACCTGTAAGCGCTTTCATATCAACATGTCCATCATGTAGAAAATGTGAATAATGAATAAATAATTTCCTGTGACTAAACTAATGGATACATCTATATGATTTTTTATGGGTAGTCTGAGAATGTGTTGAGGTACACAATGTTTAATTTATTGTCGTATAGGCATCACCACTTTGTATTTATACAATATGTTACGAAAACCCTGTCCGACCCACAAGGATAATAAGGGTTAGGTAAACAAATGACCAAATAAAATATAAAATTTTGCATAATCATCATAGTAACAATACTAATGAATTTTGAAATAATCTTTTTTACCCTGTAACTTCCCCAAAATTCGGGAAATTTAAAAAAGTGTAAACACCATTTTAGACCTTATAATTGTCGGCTTTCTTTTGATTATTTTTTTAGGTTCTTTAGCGGCGTCAGTGTGTCTAGCCGCCACGGCGGCAAGGGAATAATTAGAGCTGTACTAATTTTTGCGTAATAACGTTGCTATTATTCGAAACTGTACCTGGCCGAATGATTTGTTGTAAAAACACAGATTACCTAATGGTAAAAGTACTTTTTTTGATTATCGATTAATTACTCATAACAATATTGTAACACAAGTACCTATTATTAGTAAATAGGAACTAGAAAGGTCTTATGAAATACGATTTTAGGAGAATATTGTCTTCAAGGCTAGAGTGAATAGGCTCTTAATAAACTAGTGCGCTTTACCATCAACGATTGCGTCACTGCTTACCATCAGGCGGGATTGCGGTCAAGGGCTGGTTTATATTTTAATAAAAAAAAAAAAAATAAAAAAAAAATGTAAAGCATTTAAGTTCACCTGATTTAAGTTATGTGAAAGTTCTAAAATCTAAAGAATGCCATGCGATGTTGAATCGATGCGTGAAATTCTGAAATACAAAATTGATACCAAAAATCGATACGACAAATATTTTGAATACTTTCACACCTCTAGTCAAAGGGCACCGCCGTGCAGTTAGAGTACCTATTTTTATGAAATAAAAATCATTTTTATTTTAAATTTATTAGTTTCGCGTAGACATGGCGTCCGTGTAGACGTATCGTTTATTGTGTGATCACATAGTTTTTTAACGTAATGTAACCTGCTGATGGAAGGTACCTAGTGAAACTGCAATTGTGTTGTGTTGTGATCAGGTGTTGAATGATTCGGATGTGACTACTTCTTGTTCAATGAGGTTCCAGCATGACGGTGCCCCACCATATTTTTGCCGACCTGTACGTGAGTACCTCCACTATCAGTTCGGCGAGCAGTGGATTGGTAGGAGTGGACTAACGTTGTGAAACACCGTGCTAATATCGTGGGACGGTGCCAGGCCGGTATCGTTCTTAGTGAACGAAATATGGAACAACATCTCCGCCACAGCCATTGTGCTCATCGAATGAAATTCGAAGATACATTCGGAGGGTCAGACGACCTTTCTACTTAAAAAAAAGTTCTTTTCACGAGCTGCCTAAGTAGGTCGATAAACGTGGTTAGACTACCAATACCTACATGCATGAGGTCAACTGAGGTCATGACCTGTGCCTGTGTTGCCATGAAATTACCTATTTATTTTATTTAAGTTATTTATTTTTAAGGGGGTATTTTTTTTTTTAGTTTAGCCAGGTTATGTACGCATTAGTAGAATCAGCTAACGATACCTAACAACACCTTCACGGGTCGGACAGGGTTTTTGTAACATACTGTATACTTTTTAAATACTTGTACATACAGACATATAACTTTTGTTTAATTTATTAACTTCTTACTTACTTATTAATCGTTTTTAAACCGCCAGCTCAGTAGAATTTACTTTTAGAGCCGTACCAAGGAGCTGTACTATATATCTCATTAATTTAAAAAAAATAAAAAGCGCTTGACCGCAATCCCGCCTGATGGTAAGCAGTGATGCGATCGTTGATGGTAAAGCACGCCCCATAACGCCCACCCATCGACACTTCCTAGTGCTTTCGCTGGGAAGAAGTGGCGGGACAAACTCCCCAGCAGCGCAGCTCTCTGTTCATTTAAAAAAAACACATGACTTTATGCATTATGCTCTAAGGAATGCATAAAGAAGATGATGAGAATCAGAAGGTAAAGACTCGTAATTTTTAAAACGTTCAAAATGTAATAGCAGTCTTTCTGTCTTTCTTTTTTTTTTTTCAAGGTGAGATTCAACCTCAACTCTTGATCAATGGCCTCTGTGGAATGGATACCACAATTTTGCTAATAACACGTGTAATGTAACAAATTATACAAATTCTTTGAAAATTTTATTTCATGTGGCGGATATCGCCAATGACAATGGCCAATGTGCTGCGATATTTTAATGTTCTGAATCATTTACTGAATGCACTTTTTACTAAATAAATCATGCGCTTTTATTTAGTAAACGACACTATAAATAATTTTAAAAGTCCAATGAAAAATGCGCGTTACACTCATCTTAGCTTTCCCGTCAAAACTATTCTAATAGCAGTCTCATCTCAATGACAAACAAATTTCCATAAAGTTGCTAATTAAGAAACTACTAGCGCGTTTTACCATCAACGATCGCATCACTGCTTACCATCAGGCGGGATTACGGTCAAGCACTGGTTTATAATTTATAAAAAAAAAAAAAATTAGAAGTATTTTTTGACAGATTGAGACTGAGATCAAACTGTCAACGTTTTTAAAAAGAGAATTTCGCGACACAAGTGTAAGCAAGGGAAAAGGATGTTGTTTAAGGATATTATGATGTGAAGATGCTGTATTAGATCTCATGCAAACTATAGTAAAGACACTGGACAACAAAACTAAGTGCCTTAGCATATTTTTGGACTTGTCGAAGGCTTTCGACACGGTTTCTATTCCCAAAACTAGTAGCTTAGTTAGAGTGTGTAGGCGTGCGTGATATAGCTTTGAAATTGTTTGCTGATTACTTGACAAATCGTACCCTGCGAGTTAAAATAGGTTCGAGGCACAGCGATGACACTTTGGTGTCTTTTGGCGTGCCTCAGGGAAGTATATTAGGTCCCACGCTCTTCCAAATCTATAGTATAAACGACTTCTGTAAGTTGATGATACCTGATGGAAAGATCTATACATATGCCGATGACACGGCAATATTGTAATTCATGGGCCCACGTGGAACGAAGTGCAAATTAGAGCTGAAATGCTCTAACATCTGTGATGACCTGGCTTAATCTAAACTTGTTGACGTTAGACCTGAATAAAACCCATTACATGCCCTTTGCAATCCGACGTGACTGCTTACCTCCAAATAATTATTTTATTACAGCACACTCATGGCAAAATCAGCTGATATCGTGCGCTTGTGCTGCCATTGCTAGAACTAATAAAGTGAAATATCTGGGGGTGCATATAGATGAGAGGCTGAGATGGGACAAGCAGCTTGATATTATAACCACCTGAACTATTCGTCTGATTCACATCTTTAAATGTCTACGGGAATCGGCATATTGTAACATTCTCTAGATGGTTTACCTTACTTTGTGCCAGTCAGTCCTCTGATACTATATAACAGTGAGGGGTGGAGCAGCGAAGACTTTTATTCTGAGAGCCGAGAAAGCCCAAAGATCTGTGCTAAAGGATCACCTTTAGCACAGAACTTTGGACTCTCTTTGGGCTGTGGGGTACCTAAAATAATAAATATAAATAAATATATACCAGTGATTCCCAAAGTGGTCCAGGTAGACCCCCAGGGGTCCACGGGAGACTTGCTGGGGGTCTACGTAGGCGTGAACAAAAAATGGGGGTCCATAAGATGTTAATGGGGGTCCACGAAAATTTATCTGCTTTTGATAGTAAAGAGCAAAAATGTAAGCATAGTTTTTATAAGGGCCTACCTACATTGTTTTAAGTACCTATCTAAGCAGATAATATTTTAATAAGGCAAGCGACTGTTACTTGTCCAAACTTGCGTATTCGATATTACGTACAATTTCGTGTACAGACTTGCAAAGCGCTATCCGCCCGACAATGCTTAATGCTTGTTCAGACATGAACTTGATCACCACTATAAATACTTGATGCCAAAGGCAAACGCATTCATTCGTTTCCGGAATTTCGAAAAAAGGCGGAATTTGGAAAAAAAGTTGTGAGAAAATTTATATCTGTGTTTGCTAGTGCCGGAGAAAAGTAAGTAACCTACCTTTTTTTTGTTATAGTACTTAAGTATTTTGTTTACGTGTACTAGTCGGTTGATCACAACGGCCTGTATAGATAGGTAACTTAGTAACTTACAGATATTTTAATTGTCCTCTTTCGATTTGAAGACAAACACAGCACGTTTTATTCAATTGTTTTTTCACGAGAGAAGCACTGCCTCTCTAAAAAGGCCGAATAAGCAATATTGCAGAGCAATTAATTTTTTAATTTTTCTTGCAAATAACTACTAATTTTATAAAACAGTAATTTCATAATCATTTTAAATTGATTTTGATGTAACTATTTTATCAAAACTATTCCTTTTCGGAAAGAGCGAGCGGTGCGCGGGCGACGGGAAAAGGGCGGGGCTTGAACTTCCATGCCAGTTTGTCACGTTTTAACAATGAAGCCGCAGACAAAAAATACGCAAATACACGGAGCGCGTGAACTCATTGATTTAATAAAATTTTAGTTATCGTTTTTATGGACAATTTTGGGATTTCGACTTTTATTTTTTCCTACACAAATATGATCAGTATTCGATACTGAGTACACCAATTTTTATTTATACTATTAAAAATTAGTGGTAAATTATGTACTTTAAAATTGATACCGTTTTGTGAAAACGTCTGTATTTGTCTCAGCGGTTTATTACTTGGTCCCTTTACAAGCCGTAATTCTATGTCCGCGTGCTGACAAAGGCTGCGGTGTGATACCTATATTCAGAAAAAAACTTGGTTACTAAAATATTTTTTTTACAGGTAAGGTAACTGACACGAAACATGGCTACAGCAAAGAAAAAATGTCGACAATATAGTGTCGATTATTTGAAATATGGTTTTGTTCCATCAGAGGCAGACAAACAATTGCCCATGTGCCTATTATGCAACAAAGTTTTGAGCATTGACTCTATGAAACCATCAAAGCTCGAAGATCATCTAAAAAGGTGTCATACTGATAAAATAGGTAAAGATTTAAAATATTTTCAAACATTGAAAGAAAAATATGGAAAGAGACCCACCGTGCACAGTATGTTCGCTTCAACATCTCAAAGTAACGATCGATAAAGAAAATCTGGAAAACCGCACACTATCGGAGAACAATTAATTTTACCCGCTGTTGAAGAGGTTTTAAAAACTGTTTTGCACAAATCTCCATTTGACGTACTAAATAGAATCCCATTAAGTAACAATACTGTACAAAGACGCATTGATGAAATGAGCTCTGATATCGAAAGCTTTTTGTGCAATCATCTGCAAAAAATTCATTTTTCTATACAACTGGACGAGTCAACGTTACCCAGTAATGAAGCATTACTATTGGCATATGTCCGATTTATTGCTGAGGAAGAAATTCACGAAGAATTGCTATTTGCCAGAACTTTGGAGAATGACACTAAAGGCGAATGAATATTTAATGTCCTGAGTATTTTTTTTACGGAAAAATCGATCCCATTTACAAACATTATTTCAGTGGCAACAGACGGAGCTCCTGCAATGGTCGGGCGATATCGTGGGTTTATAAGTCATCTCAAAAGAATTATACCAGGACTTACAGCTATTCATTGCGTAATCCACCGACAACATCTTGTGGCAAAACATTTAAGTGACAGGTTGAACCAATCTCTTCATTTTGTAATAAAAGCTGTCAACAAAATCAGAAGCAATGCATTGAATACGCGTTTATTTGCTCAATTGTGCGACGAAAATGATGAAGACTTCCAACGACTGCTCTTACATACTGAAGTACGCTGGTTGTCGAAAGGCAGGCGCGTGCGCTCCATAGAGGCATATAAGCACTGCATACCCTAATAATTTTCTAATTCGGAACACCCGAATCGTATTATAATATAATTTTTGTACTACAATACTTCTCTGTATGTGAGGAGACCTGTGCCCAGCAGTGGGACGATAAAAAGGTTGATAATGAGGATGATGATGATCTATGCATACCCTCAACAAAATCTCTGTGCACGCCCCTGTCGAAAGGTGCATGCTTAACGAGATTTTACTCTGTTTTCGATTCCATATTAGAGTTCTTAGAAAGTAGAGATCCAGATTTAAAAGAAAACTTGATCAAATTCAAAGCAGACATTGCGTATTTGACAGATTTGTTTAAAAAATTTAATGATATTAACTTGCAGTTACAAGGGGACAGCCTGAATTTAATAAAAACAAAGGGGATAATTTCGGCTTTTCTTGGGAAATTGAAATTTATGAAGCAAAACATTAGTCGGTGCGAATTCTCTCAATTTCCAAACTTGTCGCAGGTAGAATGTATTGATGAGGGTATCCAAACCTACAGTCAACATTTAAGTGCCCTGCATGATGACTTCAAAACCAGGTTTGAAGATATACTGACGATGGATATACCACCATGGATGAAGTGGCCAATGTTGTATTACAAGAGGAGCTGCTCGAGCTAAGCACTAATGAGGAGCTGAAGGTGAAATTTAGAAAAGCTACCCAACATTTTTGCTGCAAGCAGAAATACCCGAAAAATATCCTGGACTGTGGGAAATCGCAAGGAAATTTTTAATAGCTTTTCCCTCGTCATACCTTGTCGAAAGGAGTTTTAGTGCCGTTACAAACCTCTTAACAAAAAAAAGGAGCAAATTAAACATCACAGAGCGGGGGGATTTGCGGTTATTGCTGACAAAAATAAAGCCAAACATTGATCGTTTGCTGACACTCCATCAGATACATCCTTCCCATTAATTAAAATTATGACCTGAACCTATATTACCTTAATATTTTTTTCTTGTAATTCTATTCTTTTAATAAATAAAGTGATATAAAATGTTCCATTTTTCGTTTTTATTTTACATATCGGAATATAGGGACAGAACTCAGAAGTGACACAATTTTTATTTTTTGGCGACTTTAAGAATGTGGTAGAAATGTAGCAGCAGGGGGTCCACCGAAACCAGTAAAATTTTGAAAGTGGTCCACGAGAAAAATAAGTTTGGGAACTACTGATATATACGGACAAATTACACAGATTGAGCTAGCCCCAAAGTAAGTTCGAAACTTGTGTTATGGGATACTAACTCAACGATACTATATTTATAATAGATAAATATATAGATAAACATCCAAGACCCAAGCCAATCAGGAAAAAATCGTTTTCCATCATGACCTGGCCGGGGATCGAACCCGGGGCCTCCATGTCGCAGGCAGGCGTGTTGACCGCTGCGATCGGGAAACCTTTTAGATATCCCACAGCAAAACTCTATTTTGACTGCAAAGTTCTGACGGTACGTCAGCTGTTTGTTTTGCGATCTGTTCTCAGAGTACATGGCTCTCTACTCCCATCTGATCCTAGAAAACGTACATATGTTGCCCCAAGTGTAAAACACAAAACCTTTATTGTAAAACATCAATACTACCGATACTACGTGTTAAGTTCTCACATATACAAAATTGTACATACAAATCTAAATATTATAAACCTAAATAAATTCGATTTGAAATCTAAAACTAAGGGCAGGCTCTTTCAGCAGTACAACACTACAATAACACTGAATCCCTATTGGCATACATTGCTTAACAAGTACCATATAACAAAACATTATTCAATTTGGAACTCAAACTCTACATATAAACAATCAACTCATAACACACAACACATACACTATCCAACAAAACTTACATTACACTTGCGAACACACATACTCTCTCTACTCCATACTCAAATAAACTGGAATTGAATGTTCATACCTATATTTGTTATTATATATTTATATATATTTTTATTTCTCTATGATATATATTTGTTAAGATAGGATTGGATATAACATCGATACTCGAAACCAAGGGCCCAACATGTTTTGTACAGTTCAACTCATTCGAATCGAATTACTGTCTCCTAAGATACAGATATTCCCTAGTTTAAGAGGCAGGATTTATTGTTTTGTTACATAGAAAATTACCTTTATTCTATTCTCTTTTCTTGTATCTATTATTAGTTTTTAAGACATGTACCTGCAAATTTTATCTATGTATAAAACTATCATATGAGTATGCCAAAAGAGTACATCAAAACCGGCATGACCCAACCGTTGAAAGCGCGCACCTTGTTACCGCCTGATAGAAGACTATTAAGTACTTTTTTCAAGCGGCCATAGAAGCGTTCCTTCAACGATTGCTTCATGTCAGTAACTTTGATACCCAACGCTTCCGACATACCTAAATATACTTGTAGGTTTCCGATGCAAAGAGGGCTCTAAGGTTTATGGAACTCACCAAATCACCAAATTCCATCCTGATGGCGCTACTGAAAGTTCCAGTAATTTTCAGTAGCCCCTTCAGTTGTAAATTGTTGGGAGCAAAAAGTTTCAGGTCATCCATATAGAGGAGGTACGATATAACCTGACCACCTCTCCTCAACCGACAGCCTAAACCTGAATCCTCCAACAGTGAGAGTGCTTAGAGGATTCAATGCTAAGCAAAACCAAAGTGGACTCAAACTATCGCCCTGAAATATACCTCGCTCGATCCTTATCGGTTCGCTATTCCTCTGAATATTTCGAAATCCTGGATAGCGAAGGACTGTCCTCCATTGCCCCATACACGTCATCAGGAAGGTGCGTAGAGTTGTATCCACTTTATACAACCCGCATAAGCCAAGTATGTGGCACTGCGTCATAAGCCTTCTTAATCTATCCAACATGTCGATAGATCCTTTCGGGAATGACGAACTTGTTGGCTAATGGCCATATCAATGAGGAGTAGCTCCTTAGTACCGCGGGACCCGCTCCTACATCCATTTTGAGAAGCAGACAAAATGGAGTTGCTGTCAATATGTTTGTTAATTTTAGTTTTCAAAATAGATCTAAGAACTTTATAGACCGTCGGTAAACAAGTGATCGGCCTATAATTTTTCGGTTCCGCGGTGCTACCTAATTTATGGAGCAGGTGGGTTATTCCAGTAGTGAGGAACTGAGGTATCGAAGCAGACACTAAAGCAGTCTGGAATTGAGATGCCAAGCGAGTGTGCGACCTTGAAAGCCATTTTATCCAAAAGTTATGCAGCCCGTCCGGTCCTGGAGACTTCCAATTAGGTTACGGACGGACTGTACGAGCTACATCTTGGAGGCAGATGGTAATAGTATTTCCATTTTCCCATTTCAGGTATCCCAGGCCCAGTCACCGACCAGATACTGCGCCAGAATGAACACATGGCATCATCATCCGGTAGGCACGTGTCAGCCACACCTTGTTCTGGTCGTTCCCAGTCCCTATAAACTCACCTTTGATTGCTCTGGGAGGTGCGATTCTGGGTGTACCGTTCCACTCGTCGTTTATATCAACGAATACGGTTCGCCCATGCATACACTTTCTGCTTCAGGTAAAAAAAAAAATATTATTACCTATTAGTATCAAATGGCGTTCTGTAGTTTCTGCCTGTCCCTGGTACCTGATCCCTAGTACCTGACCCTGATTCCTGATGGCATGAAGGCGTAAGTATAAATATAAAGGTAAAAATAATAAAAACAACAAAGTAATAACAACAGTCATTTATTAAAACAATAAAAATCACAGCATTTTGTACACGTTAGCCCGACATTAATATTTACAGATTGGTCGCTAGTTCTCAAAGATTGTTTATCAGTGCATCCGACCTCGAAATTGATATACTACTTGTTCTGAAACGATAAGGTCTATTTGTCTATGCGATAGTTAGGTATTTTCGACCTTAGTGATGGCAATTTACTGGGAATTGTAGATCGAAAGTGGGATCTACGAGGTCGTTTATGCAGAAATATTCCTGGATCACAGGTTCGGTCAGATGCACCACCTAATTAAATACATTTAACTCATCATTCCGTCTCTATCATCTTCTAACGATGGACGGAAACATAACGATGTGTTAAATACATTTAGCACTAAACACATTACAGGTAGGGTTACCTAAGCCTTCGATGGTCCGCAATTTATCATTGAATGACGCCACTTAATGTTACCTATACAGTAGAATGCCTAATATCAAAATATAAAAATTAAAACCACGTAATTTGTTTATGTGTATTTGTTTTAAATTAGTTTATGAATTTTTGTTACGGCCTGATGGGTTGCAGCTTACTTTAATCTTCAACCCGACGTGCCTTATGTTCCGACGTCGGAACATAAGCGACATGGCTGACTTCACGTCGTTTAATATTTATTATTCCGTGTGATAGTTCGTTTTTCATTATTACCATGTTTCATTTTATCAATGTTCGATTATTCGAATTTTAAATTATCCGAATCGACCACGGTGCCATTTTTTTTTTTACTCAACCTTCTACTGTATATAAAAGTAAATTGTTATGTTATCTATAGTGTATTTCTACAGTATAGAAACAAAGCGTGTTTCGTCATTTTCATCATATCTATGAACGTTCTTTGGCGGCCACCGCTCTTCTTGGAAAAGGGGCTTAAGACCGTATTACAGAGCCTTATTCAAGATTTAAGCATTACTTAAAACTAGTTTTAACCAAACAATCGCTTCAGACGAGAATTAAGTAAAGCTTGCATTTTGAGTGAGGGTCTGTAATACGGACCTTAGTCCTCAGTCTCTGAGGGTGCGAAATGGTCCCAGGTGGAGATTTCATTGAAGAGTGCTTGGCCAGGACATTCGGTCGCGGAGACCTGGCGATGGCCGATGAGCTTGTAGTCTGGACTGATGTAGCCTAGTTTCACTCCAGCCGCTATCAGAGCCTTGAGGGACTTCAATTGAATTTCGGGGGGAAGGTTTTCTGGAAAGAAATAGACAGAGTTTAGTTTTGGGGTATATAACTAACTTTACTTGGCAGTCAACCATTCATGGGGACTAAATTGTTACTACAAAGATGCAAGTATACAATGCACTGTATACAGAATAACTTATACTTAATTTAGTATAGGCCTGTGTCTTAATGTATATGAAGGCAATCTCTTGTCATATATGTAGGCACGCACGTACAGTATGCACGCAGTGATTTATATCTGTGGCATATATTATTATATAGTACTATGTGACCTAGAGCCACACTTTTCCGTGTCATTTTTACTTTAAAAAACGTGATTTAAGCGCAACAGGATAATTGGGTAACACACTATCAATAGCTAAAGTTTTATTTTGACAGTTCAACAATATTCAATGCGTTATTTACGCTGTACAGCAGATACATTTTTGGAACATATGGAGCAATGAATTAGGAATACATTTAAAAATCATTCAAATTGAGAGTATTAGTGTGTTACGCAATTATGCTGCAGTTCAAAGTCCTTTAAAAATTTATTTAAAAATAACTAATCTATTAATACACGGCGTTAGCAGTGAAGTCGGAAGAATGGGAATAAATATTGCTGCATTTAAATAGTGTTTTGATGAAGCAAATCATTTGTTGCTACAATTTTATCGTATGCCTCTTATGTCTCCTTATAACGCCAGACAAAGTCAAGCTCAACAGGGCCCTATTGAAAAGAAGACCTTCTTTTCCCGCTGATTCTCCCAAGCCCGCTCCCTTGGCTGTGGCTTTGCTGGATAGCAAATAGGGAGAGATGGAATATCTTTAGGTAAGAATCTGGTATCGAATAAATTGGCTTGAAGCTGCGAATTGGGAATCTATTTCCGGGGGTTTCCTTGAATTGCAGATAATTTCACCTTATGTCTTTTGGAAGCAATGTACCAATTTATGTAGATAGATGTTTTCCATATATAAATCAGACATGGAGTTCCCCCTGATGAGTTGTTGTGATAAAAAAAGAACTATCCGCGCAAAAAAGGAGACTTCAAGGCATTGACCTCTAATGAAGAAGTAGGTACTCGTAGGTATGCCGAACTACCTACATAAATATACATAATATTATAAGAAATGACAGTAAGTTTTTGTGCTGATTCAAAACGGCTTTTGTTGTTGCACAAATGGCCGTCGTGTAGTTTAGGTGAGTTTGTGATGATTAAGGTCTAAATCGTGGAATAAGATTATTTTTTTTTTGTGTTTACTACAAAATGTTCAGAAAAAACATGGGAATATGCGCATTTTGTAAAACTTCCTATAAAAAATATTAGTTTCATGGACATTACTACACATTACTATCAGCGCCAAAATGGCGGAACACAAATGTCTTCGTTTTGTCATCGGTAGAATGATCAGCGTATCAACTTACAAAATATAAGTACGTCATTGCTATAAGGTTACTCCCATGATTGAAAACACCAAAAAATGTAAGTCCAGTCTAATCTAGACTGGACTTAAATTTTTTCTTGCAATCTTAAACTGTTTGAAAATTAGACAGATTGAGACTTTGATAGATGCGGACAGAGATGTTCTAAAAATAGGGAAAGCCCCACTGAATAAACATAGCATTTTTAGGAAAAGTTTGACTTTCTAAAACATAATTTCTGTCAAAGATTCTTGACAGTTTAATTTTAAATGTAAACCCAATGGGTTTTTAAAATCAGTGAAATTTAACGTTAATCTAGTTTTGACAGTTATGATTTGAATATATGAAACATTTAGGTTGGTTTCATATGTATTTCTTCCGTTTAGTTTTTCTTTTACTTTACAACTTAGAAATTGACGCATCACGCAAGACACTTACCAACAAAATCACCAATCATACAAATGCCGACACTCTTCACGTTATATGAAACTGCGTGTGCGCCGACGGCTTCCCAACCGCGGCCCTCAAATACTGAGCCCTCTCCGCCTACTGCGAAACTGTAAAAAAAGAGAAAACATAAGTACTTACCTACCTCTAACGCAGTCTACGTTCACGGAAGCTTAATGTATAGTCGGTCAGTGAGCAAGTTTTTATTTTTTGTGTACTATTATTTATTATACATAAGGTCAAAAACTCCAACAAATTAGTGATCAAAGGCCACCGCCTTTTAGACACATTAGGACAGTAAAGTAAACGTACAGTAACGCGGTGGCTGAGTTGTTGGTTGAGTTTACAAAATATTTTTGTGGTATAAATACATATCTTCGGAACTTGTGATGTGCACTTTTTGGGATGGGTGAAAATGTGTATATCGCGTCAGGATACATGACCTGATCAAAAATTAGTAAGATGGAGGGAGGGTAGACCGCATCGCGGCGCAAGATCGGGAGTAATGTTCCCCTCTTTCTTTGCCACCCGGCGAAAATGTATGCCTCTTCCTGCTGTTTCGTTTAAGCGGCGCAGGGCATTTGCACGATTTTGCGTGTGTTTACATACCTATACTACGGACTGCTATGCTTTTTAATGCAAAATAACAGTAACAGCTCTCATGTGTAAATTTTTATGTAATATAAATTGCCATGTTTGTGATCAATAGCGCAATATACTGTGAGTGAGTGGTGCTGACAATACGACAATAAATTAAACATCGTGTACCTTAACACATTCTCAATCTACCCATAAAAAATCATATACCTAAATATGTCCATTAGTTTAGTCACAGGAAATTATTTTTCATTTTTCACATTTCCTACATGATGTACATGTTGATAAGGAAGCGCTTACAGGTAAATGACCCCCGCACCCTGCAGTACCAAACTTTAATAATAATAGCGCGAAAAAAGCGAGACGATACAGGATCGCGCTGTCGCCGAGCGGAGGTCAGTGAACCAATATTTTTAAAGGATGTTCTATTCCGTTTGCAATTTTATGTGATTTATTTTGTATGAAATTTTCATTTTTTTATTTTTGATGCTAGTTTTTTGTCTATGGTTTAGGATTATTCCTATGAACCAGCATTGTTATTATTAGATATATATACAACGTGTAACATAAAGGGTATATACATACCAAGGGCGTGGCATCTTTACATGATATCAAATGACATCGGAAGGTTTTCAACTCAAAATAAAATACTCAAAAAATTTATACTTAATTTTCGGTTCCGTGTGTTTCTTAAATTCAAATCATAACAACGTGCCCCACACTACATACGTTAATAACTACTCGTTACACGTCACATTACTTGGCAAAATCACGATAAATGTCTTCAAAAATTCTGTGCGCCTAGTATGGTAGTAGCCTATCACAGGCCGTGTTTTTTCTCGTAACTTCCTAACATAAAGAGATAGGATTAAAAAATCCTTCCAATATCGATTGATATCAGGTAAAGATGCCATGCCCTTGGTATGTATATACCCTTTATGTTACACGTTGTATATATATATTCCATTTTACCACATAAATGATAGTACTTTAATTGCTTAATTTACCATCAAGCCATTTCAAAATATTCACAAACGCACAACATTAATATGTTCAAGTTTTCACTTCTGCCGCGGCGTACTCTCAGAGTGTTATCTTCTTTAACGTCATTCTCAAACTTAAAACGTTTATTTCCATCAAACAGTTTACACCACAAGACCCTCTTGTCTTTGGGTTTCAGCTGTAAAAACGACGTGCTGTTTTCCTTCCTTGATTAACCACTGATAGTTGAGTATGTCCATTGTAATAAAATTACTATTAACATCCAAATAAGGCACAGAAAATTAGTATCAATATACTGAAGTGCCTCTTGAAACTAACGTAGGTCACACGCGCACAGTGCATGCGGTGAAAAACATGACACTCTCCAATAGGGCTGTATCCAAGGTATGAAAATCAAAAAAATAATTAGTCCGTCTTATAGATAATAAAAAAAATTAAGACCCGTATTTTTTATTTTATCGTAATTACCAAAAACTACTGAGATATAGCGTATTAAAGTTACGGAGTGGGAGCTAATTACGTTACGCCGTGCTATATTTTGTACCACGGCGTGACGTCATGCGATATTTCAAATCAATATATCTTCATAAGTATTTGAATGAAAGAAAAAATAAAAAATACGTGTTCAATATTTTTTATAAATCTATCTGATGGACATTAAATTATTTTTTAGGATACAAGCCAATTATCATGTTTGAAGTACGTCCTATCAATTGACTTTATGCAGCTACCAAGTTCACCAAGCGATAGGAAGGTAGGTATCATCTACGGACTGATAAGACGGACCCTGATTGTATGTCCGTATAATCATGTTTCTAGCCTTTTCCCAAATGTTGAGGTCGGTTTCCAATCTAATCGGATATAAAGGGTGTATCTGACATTGACGCACCAACGAGTACCATGGATCCAGTACATGATTCTGAACCCGTGGTGGAATTTTTCGTCGGCTTTTTCATGATTTAAAAAAATATAAATGTAGTTTTTTCACTTTAGACCGTTCATAATTGCTATACTTTTATAACCTAATAAGATTTTAAAGTTAAAATTAATTAATTCGCCAATTACACAAAACAGCGCAATGAAAACAAAACTCGAAAAATTATCTTATCAGCTGATTTCATAGAGTTCATATCAGGGATCAACGTCATACCTAAAAATCCGCACGGCGGCACGCTTGCAAGGTACAAAGGCCGAGCTGACACTTTTTTTTAAACACTGTGAATTCTGTAACCGCTTATTAACGACATAAATGACTATCATAATTTTATTAGTAGCACGCGGTCTAACCTTTTCGCGAATTTTGCGTTACGATGTCAGATACACCTGTACATTTTTTTTTTCTATATTATAAGCCAGCGACTTCGTTCGCGTGGAGTTAGATATTCTCCACTCCTAATGATTGTAGCGTGATGTTATATAGCCTAAAGCCTTCCTGGATCAATAGGCTATCCGACTTAAAAAGAATTTTTCAAATCGGACCAGCAGCTCCTGAGATTAGCGTGTTCAAACAAACAAACAGACAACTCTTCTATTAGTATAGATAACGTATTCTTAACTGTTATATAGATGTCAACACTACTATAATTTCTGCAAAAGCATATCTATGCACATCGTAGGGCCATGTTTTACGGCAGACAGTATGCAGAAGCACTTTCATCAGAAGATCTTCTCTCAGTAATAAGATATAATTAGTACGCACAGGCACGCCACTCATGGTACTGGCAATGATTCGATATACAACCTGTGTACTGTCTAATGTGTATCGATTTTCAAACTATCGAGAATAACATCTTATCAGTTGGAATCTACTTGGTCCGCTTATCAGCCAAGAGTTCCTGAAAATTTTAAATTCAGAGTCTTTTGTGCATAAGCACACATACATAATTAAGAGTATAGTATATTATGATTTTTGTTAAGTAAATAAAAGACCGGCCAAGTGCGTGTCGGACTCACGCACAAAGGGTTCCTTACCATTGATTGATGTGTATGAAATTGTTATTTGTGTGAAAGATTACGCGGTAATAAGCTGTTTACGATTTACGAGGTATTAAAAAAAAAAACTACGTACTAGATCTCATTCATAACAATTTTCGTTGGTAGTTTTTATAGTAATGTACATCATATGTTTTTAAATTTTTCATTTTCTTATTTTAGAAGTTAGAGGGGGGGACCAACTTTTTTCCACTTTGGAAGCGTCTGTCAAACTTTTGGGTTTAGAAAAAAAAAATTGTAGAAGTAAAAATCTCGATATCATTTTTGAAGACCTATCCATAGATAACCCACACGTATGTGTATAATGAAAAAAAAATTTTTGTGTTTCAGTTCTAAGTATGGGGAGCCCCCAATATTTATTATTATTTATTTATTTTTGCATCAAAATCTTAATGCGGTTCACAGAATACATCTACCTACCAAGTTTCAACAGTATAGCTCTTATAGTTTCGGAAAAAAATGGCTGTGACATACGGACGGACAGACGGACAGACAGACATGACGAATCTATAAGGGTTCTGGTTTTTGCCATTTGGCTACGGAACCTTAAAAAAGACGTTGCCCCACACTCGGACTTTCTACTAGGTACTTATTCTAAATTTTTTAAAGATTAAAGACGGAACATTCGGGATTGCGCGCGCTACCGTCTTGCCTTCCACACACACGCGCTTACCTGTGCAAACTGGTTTACACAGCCATGCTCGCAAGTCGCAGGTAAGACGGAGCGTGTAGCCGGGGCATTAGCAATAGAATCAATTTGTTCTAAGGCTTTAGAAATACAACTTACTTGTAACCAATATCCTGCCACCCATTGTGAATCTGGTGCATGTCCTGCATGAGCCTCATACTCTTCTTGCAGTCGTCCTTGGTGTCGCAGTCCGGGGGTATGTAACTATGGTGTACAACGACGTAGGGTACGGGTAGGGTCAGGTTTGTAAACCCAGTTGGGGGACGCGCGCCCCACTTTTGCCGAGACACGAAGGTGAATGGGTAATCTGTTGAAAGATTTTTTTTTTTATTTTAGGTACAGTCTAGGAAAGTAGCTGTGTGGAATTTTAGAAGCATTTGTATGGTCCGCGCTGTGTGTTTGAGGCTTAAGAATACATAACATACATAATCAGTCTATAGGTGATGTTGGCATTGTTGGGGCACAGGCCTCCTCCTGATGAGAGGGAGTAGGCCGTAAACTACCACGCGGGCTAGGAGTCTGCTTACTGTACTGTAATTTCATTCATCGCCACCACATAACGCATGACTTTGGCCAAGACAACAGAGACGTGCAATTAGTATGACATGAACATCATGTTCGCCTTTCCATTTGTAATTAATTGAAAGCTATGCTAAAATCAATAATTTAAAAAAAAAAACCGTCGACCGGGCCCACGCTTTGCAATACGACCCAGTCTTTCTCACAAAAACTGTCCCAGCAATGGTACCTGTTTATAGAAGAATCTATAAGAGACGATGGCCATCACTTTAATTACTTTGTGGAATGCATTGCCAATTGAAATTAAACGCGCACAATCGTTTCAGGAATTCAAGAGACTTGTGAGGGTGACAACACTACTTGTCGTTTTTATCTTGTTAAACAAACACTTTATGGCTAATTATACTATTAAAGTATCTATGTATTTGTGTATCTAGTATATTGTAATAATGATATTTGCACCAACGACAGTCCCATTTGTGGTTCAGGAGAATCTGTCCATTCTTTGGTTGCCTGGAAGAAATCGCTTTAGGGATAAGGCCGCCCATTGTATGTTTTGTGTTCAATGTATTTTGTTCGATGTTTGATTGGTGTACAATAAAGAATAAATAACATATAGGTTTTGCAAAGGTATAGGTGCACAAAATTACCACAAGAAGTCCGAAATTTTCGTCCTGGTGCTGGGAGAGCCGATATACTAGCAAACAAGCAGGCGAAGACAATGTAGACTAAACTGGTCATGATTTCTAGAAATAAAAATAATAAAAGTTTATTTATCACTCCAAGAATTACAAATGTCTCTTAGTCTATGTACAACATCATGGCAATGAGAACATGCGTATTTATAAGAGATAACGTTGACGACAACTAGTATAAACTGTGTCACAGTAGTCAGCGCCTTCCACACTTAATTATTAGAACCACAATTTACTGTTTTAAAAATAGGTTAGTAATTAAAATTTCTAATTAACAATGAAAATAAAAAAAGCATAAGAATGCAAACAACATTATTAAAAGTACACCTCGTCAATTGTTTGAAATTAAAAGATTTATTTAAATTACCAAAAAAAAAATTACGGTGACGTACCCAGTTTGCGGCCAATCGCAGTTAACCTTCTTAATTCAAATTAGGACTATATTCGTAACAGACTAAAATAAATTAATCGATTTTTTGTTTTAGAAACAGGTTTTCGAATAAAGAACTCTATGGTTCTTAAAAGTGGGACACAGATTCGCGTGCAAAACTTGTTGATATCGGTAGGAATTCAAACAGTTTAATGAAGCTAAGATTGTAAGTTCAAGTTTATATAGGCAGAAAAACTCACGAATTCCCCGAACTAAAATGATTATTTATGACTACTAAGGACTTCTGGGGGTCTGTAAGTAGGTACCTACTATAGACATATGTCTTATGAAATATCGGAACTCAGGTTAAAAACCTTTTTATTGACATAATATTAATGTCCGGCAGTTTTAATAAATATTTATTTTAATTAGGTATTATTCCCCGGAAATTACTGAAAGTCGAGACAAAAAATTTCAATCGAAGAAAAAGTTTGTAATTTCTTTTATAGGAAACGCGAAACTATTGTACAGGTGACATCACATCAAGGTACTACAATCTGACAGATTTCTTTATTAGATTTTCAAGTTTAACTCTAAAGCAATAGGGATCAAGGTTGATTGCGAATATTTGACAGTTTCGGGTAGTTAGACCTGTAGGCCTAGTATGAGTTTTCATTACGAAACTCGTTCGATCGTATCAAGCGCGTTTGACTCAGCGATTGGCCCGCTTCAAGGTCTTAAGAACTCTCAACCAATGAGAGCGTCAAACGCGCTCGATACGATCGAACGAGTTTCGTATTGAAAACTTATACTAGGCCTACTGCTGTCGTCCATACAAGATGTTTTATTTTACTTTATCTCTTGTTCTAGCTACCTTCGGCAAACCCTGATGCACAAAAAACGTTAATAGGCTGTGTCTAAATACAGGGTGGGCCAAGAATTCGTTAACATTTAAACTTAACACCCCGCGCTAATACAAGCCGCGCGGGGAGCGGGGAGGGGCGTTACCACTAGCTCGCTTCTCGGAAATTTAGTCGCAATGGATCGTTTCACGGGGCCGCAGCGCGCTTATTGTGTGAAACAATTTTATTTAAACAACAGTTCGCTCATTACTGTGAGACGCTTATTTCGCGTTGAATACGACTTACACGATTTAAATCAGTGTCCGAGTGCTCCATTAATAAAGAAATGGGTTAAAAAGTTCGAAGAGACCGGATCTACACTAAACGTGAAGCAAACCGGCGGCCCACGGACTTCTCGGAGCGAAGAGAACGTGCAGCGAGTTTCCGCATCAGTTCGACGTGATCCAAATTTATCGACGCGCAAACGTTCGGCTGAATTAGGACTATCCCGAACATCATTGCGCCGTATTTTGAAATTAGATATGAAATTACATCCATATAAGATCCAGTTTGTACAGGAATTAAAACCTAATGATTTAAATTTGCGCAAGTCCTATGCCGAAACAATGTTAGATCGATTCAATAATTTTGACAACCTCTTATTTTCCGACGAAGCCCATTTCCACCTCAACGGACACGTAAACAAACAGAATTGCAGATATTGGAGCAGCGAAAATCCCAAATCTAAACACGCGAGGCCACTTCATTCTCCCAAGGTAACGGCATGGGCTGCAATTTCAGCAAAAGGAATCATTGGGCCCTATTTTTTCGAAGATTTTCGCGGCCGTTCGGTTACTGTGAATTCTGTTGAATATGTGAAAATGTTACGGGGGTCTTGGCACCGAAGCTACTGGAATTTGCTGGCTACAATCGTAACACATGGTTTCAACAAGATGGAGCCACTTGTCACACATCCAACGAGTCCCTGCCGGTAGTCAAAGAAATGTTTCCGGAAAAGCTGATTTCCAGACGAGGCGACATCCCATGGCCACCCAGGAGTCCAGATTTAACCCCAGCAGACTTCTTTTTATGGGGTTATTTGAAGAGTCGTGTTTAAATCCATAAACCAAAAACACTACGTGAACTAAAGGAAAAAATTAGCGAAGAAATGTCAGCGATCTCGCGGTCTCTTTGTCGACGAGTATTCGAAAATTTCGGTGCTCGTTTAGAAGAGTGCAAATTTAGATGATGTTATTTTTAAAAAGTAAATTCCAAATAATTAACTTTCTTATAAATAAATAATTTTAAAAATATGTCAAATAGTTTTCTTTATACGATTTTTTCAATTGTTAACTAATTCATGGCCCACCCTGTACTTATGACTAGTAGGTACTTTTTTGGAGATTTCTACCACGGGACGTGCTATTAAATTAATGATTAAAGTATCATCACACTGTATTCAAAGTGCCCGTTACTTGATTAGACATGATCAAGTTACTGAAGTGCCAGATGGGTCACTTGTTTAGGTCCTCTGCCCAAAATCGTCTTATACCCATTTTAACTAATTCTAGTAACATATATTGCTTAGACACAGGCCTCTGTGAGAGAGAGTGGGCTATAATCCACCGCGGGCCCAGTGCGGGTTGGTAGATGCCGCGTCCCTATCTCGAATTATTGGTTCTAGGAAAGGCCGGTTTCCTTTTTATTTATTCTGGATGGGAAATAATCAAATGACCTCTCACGCTTTGGGCGGAGCGAAAGAGCGTGTCAGACTTTAACTGACTAAAACCCACCCGTCTTTCTTCACTTGCTTGTGCTCCAGAGCCACGATTTCTTTTTTAACCAACCCGCACCCCTGGGCCAGGAGGCATCTCACAGGAGGGGACTTATCGCCGCTATCGTGATCGTGGCGTGCCCAGAGGCCGATTTCCTTACATTGTTTTCTTGCGCCGTTTTCTTTTGGAAATATTTCTGGTTCTTTAATATTTTAATGAACATACACAAACATAGACGTTAATAATACACTTTATATAAAATAGGAAATACTTATATGTCGTTTTAACGGTAAGTAATGTCGTTCAATTATTGAATCACGCACACTTATGAGCACGTGCCAATTATAATCCTAAAACACAATCAAAAATAATAAGTAATAATATGTAGATAACGTATGTAATATTAGCATTCTCTATCTAATCTAATAATAGAAAAGTGTATTTATTTGGCTTCAATGACGCCCGTACAAGAGATAAATGATTTATTTTCAGTAAGTAGGTTTTTATTCACTTTTAAGTACACCGCAATCATATTTTTTTAAACTAGATAAGTTTGCCGTTTTCTATGTGACTACTGTGAGAAAAAAGGTCGATACGTCAGATCTTATGAAGACCATGTATGATATTTTGAAAAAAGAACCACACAGATCGAGAGGCCCTGTCCAGTTAGTTTACGCATTTGTCAGTAGTCGTGTATTTCAACTCAAAACTTAAGGAGTTCAACGATTCGACGAATAATTTCAAAGGGACATTTGGGTAGGCAGTAGTGAGGTAGGTAGGTAATTTAACAAAACAAAATTAAAAAAGGCAATTAGATATTTTGATTTAATAGAGTTTGTGGAGTTTCTTGTCTGTTCTTCTCGATCAGAACCTTTGGAATGGGGAACTAGCTTCATATCTATGTCTGGCCGACCATTAGACTGTTTAAAAGTTCCCTTTAATTGGTTTGATTGAAATGCTTGGATCCTTCAATATATTTTTATATTTTAATATTTAAAAATATAATTAATAAATACGGACGACAGCAGGTCACTGTCAAATATTCCCATTCAACCTTGAGCCTTAATGCTTTAACGATAAAGTTGAAAATCTAATAAATAAATTTGACAGATTGTAGTAGCTTGATGTGCTGTCGTCTGTACAAATATTATGTTAAAATAAAGGAAATTAAATAAACATATAGTTTGAGGTACTGAATGAGTCATGCGGAAACTGCGTAAAGAAAAGGAAGCGTTACCCTTTGTTACTGGTTTCGGGTATTTTTCTAATATGTCAGTAACAGTACACAATGATATGTCAATGGAATTCGTTATATTTTAGCTGGTTTTAGCTAGGACGCATGCATGACTAACCTGCGGATTGGATAAAATCTCCTCGGAAAGCAGAATTAAATTAATTTATTTAATGTCCTCTTGTATGATATTTATTAATTAGATCTATAAATTTATTTAAACTAGTATGATACACTTAATGTATATATAATTATTGTATAATCTATGTAAATAGTACACTGTAGACTACCTACATTATTTCTTTATCCTATCCCTTACAATTCCATCCAAAGGTTGTCTGTAAAAGATCGCTCTTAGCGATAAGACCGCCCATTGTGTCACCCTTGTAAAATATTTTTATTTATGTTCTGTAATCTATATGGTGTACATAATAAAGAGTATTCAATAGAATACTAAAAAAACTTTGAATAGAATACTATTCAAAGCCGTAGTAAATACCGATGTTGGTGTTGGGTTTTGTTTGTACGGATTAATGTACTTTTTTTTTTCTTTCTTTCAGTCATTCATTGTCTTTGGCAGCCAGTCTGGCAAGGATTCTTATTAAGGGGTATCATAATAAACATTGAACTCCCGGCCACCGTAGGCGCGGGCTTGTGGGCAGTGAGCATTAGGCAGCTCGCCGCCCGGTAAGGACGGCGCGTTGTGTTTCACGCGCGCCTCAAAGAGATGCCAGTACATTGTGATGGGGCCCACGAAGACCGATGCCTGGGCCAGGGACGCGGGTTGGTTGAAAGAGATACCCACGGCCTGGCGCACAGGAATGTGATGGAAATTTCAGTAAAAGTCTGACACGCCCAGAGCGGGACTCTGGGCGGAGCGGAAGGTCATTTGGTATCGTATTATCCAGTAACTGGGTTATTGATCAGATGAGTAGTCCCTCCATGTCGCAACTCTGCCTACGGCAGCCCAATGCTGGATATATTCCTGTTATTGGAGGACGGGTATGGACTGTCTCAGATACCTTATTTGGTTCCCAGTTTGTTAGGACCGACCGGTAGTCGTCTTTCAGCTGAAATGATGATGATGATGATGATAATGACAAAGACGTCCACTGCTGGACATAGGCCACACCCAAGGGTCTCCACGACGACCGGTCCTGCGCCTCTCGCATCCAGCGGTTTCCCGCGACCTTCACCAGGTTGTCGGTCTACCTTGTCGGGGGTGTACCCACGCTGCGTCTTCCGGTGCGTGCTCGAGAACCCGTCGGCCCCATGGGGCATTGGTCTTACGGGCAATGTGCCCGACCCACTGCCACTTAAGTCTTGCCACTTAGGTAAGCCGATTTGGAAAATCGCTAATTAGATCATCAATTGATTTAATACGCCATTATTTTTACATATTCCAATCATCTGATTTATTCGCGGAATAATTTTGATTTTTAAAACTAATTTAATTTAGTTAAGGACAGAAGGTAATTCAACTTCAACTCTTGATCAATGGCCCTTGTGGAAGAGACACCACAATTTTGCCAATAACACGTGCGAACTGTTAATAAACCATTAAACGCTGAAGGGTATTTAGCGAGAATTAATAGTAGAAATATATCTTTGTATTTGAATTAAAACTAAAACAATAAAACATAAAAAAACAATAATCAGACTAAAACAAATTGCCTTACGTCAAGTATACGATAGGCGTATTAATTTACGTCAGGGCTTATAAGCCCTGACGTAAATTGACGAATTATTAGTAGCATGTTTAAAATTACATCCAAACTGTCTTTTTTTCTTTTTTGGCTTCGCACGGTTTGTGCATTTAGCCAATGGTATATAATTCATTATTCATATCGAAAAAGTCCGCCGCGTGAACCGTCCTACGAGGGAGGTTTGAGACAAAGTCATGATGTGGCCACTATGCTGAGATATTTCAATGTTCTTTATGAATTATTTACTGAATGCACTTTCTACTACATAAATCACGCACTTTTGTTTAGTAAAAAACACAATAAATAATTTTAAAAGTCCAATGAAAAACGAGCGTGACACTCAGCTTGACTTTCCCGCCAAAAAACCATCTGAACTGTCTATGGAATATATAATATTTTTTTACCATTTATGTGCAGAAGACAACACATCAAACTACTACAATCTAAAAAATATCTTTATTAGATTTTCAATATTCTTGCTGAAGCCTTAATGCTCAAAGTTTAGTAGGAATATTTGACAGTTTCGGTCTTATTAACTAGAGCTTGACCGCAAGTCCGCTTGATAGTAAGCAGTGATGCAATCGTTGATGGTAAAGCGTTTTAGTTTATTAAGTGCCTATTCAATCAAAAAATCTTAGTGAATAAGAAGGAAGACGGCAGTTCAGCGAGGTGATGCAATGTTAAACCCAATAACACCACCAACGATGCTGCGCCAGAGGGAGATTGCTAGAGAGAGCTTGACCTGCTATCGTCCACGTAACACATAAACAGAACAGAAAAAAGGTACACAGATGATGCTTACTTCATTCGTACTATGCCTATTGCCTTTTCCGTTCCTCTGAACGGAAAGAAGAGAACCAAAAAAAAAAACGTCTATGGTCTATGACCCTGGCTTTGACAACAAATCAACTTTGTATTGTCTAAAGTTTGGCAGTTTTGCATGTTAGAATGATATTTTTATTTTTTTTAATTTTTCCTGTATTATCTTTGTAATATAATTTTATGGTATTTAGTTGTCAAGTGCGTTTTGTTTGTGCGGAATAAAAACAATTTCTTTCTTTCTTTCTTTCTTTCTTATTAGAAAACTCTTCCAAATTTCTTAATTTAACTGGAATAAATTAATATGTATTTATCTTCTGTCTTTTTCTTAATGAAATAGAAAGAAAAGGATACACTAAACTGAAATTTAGATACATACCTATTGAGTGAACGCTATGAATAGCAGGCGCGTGCGCTCCTTACAAGCAGAAAAGCTCTGCATACCCTAATAGTCTTCTAAAATTATAATATACTGTAAAATAATTTATATACTACAAAGTTAAAACTAAAAGACTTTGTTAATCAGTTATTGATAACACCGCCATCTATTGGGCCTAGTGGCTAGTGCTAACGAGACACATTAGTTGCCTTAGGCGCGACACCCACGCCTCTTACGGCGTAAGCATAAACAAAATGTGCCTCTTCCGTATCTGTCTGTGTATAAAATTATTTGCTTGTGTGCCTAAACTGTTGTGTACGTGTGCGTGAAATTTCTTTGGGTTTAAAGCCCATGATAAGCACAGCTTCTAATAATGCGACGAATTTAAGAAGTTCAGAAATATAGCATGATTGTTGTTCGTTCAAATACCTTTTTATTTTAGCAGCTTATGTTGTTTCATTATTGGTGTTTTTGGGTTAAATATGTATTGATTGTTTTAAGCGGAATTGAATATTCATTTATTTTAGAGTTTTTGGTTTAACACAAAAGAAAGGTTGTCTTTATAAAAAGTATTATGATAATTATATGTGGTTAGCAGGTTGTGTAGTGTGTACAAATAAATTGTTTTGTTTCTCGTATAGGTATATTATTTTAAAACACGGCTTTGACAGTTCGACGTTATAAAAACTTAAAAGACCTTAAGTTTTTCAACCTACTTGCTTTTGAATTTCAATACTATACTTTATGTTGTAATAATTTTCCTGAAGTTTACAAATTAGCAAAATTTAATAGTTATGATTCCAATGAGTAGTGCATTACGCATATTTATGAAAAGCCAAAGCAGACTCATAGATTTGTCTATCTGTCCATTTTAAAAGAACTTTTAGCGATTTCAAAACGATCTTATATATATTTGATTTTTACAGAGTTATTTAAAAATAGATAGGCGCGTTGATTTAATTTATAGATAGTGAAATATTTTTTTTTAGTTTTTTGAGAAATAAATTATTACTTATTTACAGTTGAGTTAGTAATACCATTTCATTGTATTTTGACAGCCTACATGGCGTAGCGGTAGCGAACGCGGCCGTTGCGTAAGGAGGCGCGGGTTCGATCCTCGCGCAGTGTAAGTATTTGTATGCATGAATATGAATATTTGCACTGGTCTGGTCGTATCTCGGAAAGCACGTTAAGCCGTTGGTTTCGGTTGCCATGCGAACATCTAGTGGCAGTCGTTACGGGTTGTTGGAGCCCACAAAAGTCCAACAATTGGTCTAACTTCAATGCTTCGATATTGCCTTCGCGTTGTGGAGGTCAGACGGCAGTCACTTCACGGAAATTGTCGAAATTTCGCCAAAATCAGCAATTAGACTGGAAAAGCGGACCCCAGATTCCAAAGCTTTGGATGCGACTGGTATTAACCCTGAGATGATGATGATTTCATTGTATTCATTTGGGCAAATAAAAAATACCTAATACCCCACGTATATCATTTATTTGACTTGTTCTTATCATCAATCACATACTTAGATGTTCATTGTAGCCACGCACAAACATCAATTCAATGTTGACATGCGAAAAAGTAGGTACGCGACTATGTTAAATTGAAACTACGTCTAAGTTACGTTTTTTAAGTTTTACCATATATAAGCACAGAGATTTGGATAGTAGGTATATTTATGCATACCCCCAATAAAATCTTTGTGCACGCCCCTGATGAATAGTAAATGCCATGTCTCAACTTCACAAATTGTGGCGTGACCGCAACATTTCACGGAAAACTAAGATGAAACTCATCAGATCTCTCATCTTCTCTATCTTCAGCTATGGTTCGGAAACGTGGACAATCAAAAAAGCCGATCGAGACCGCATTGACGCTTTCGAGATGTGGTGCTGGAGGAAGATGCTTCAAATTCCTTGGACAGCATTCCGTACAAATGCATCAATCCTTTGAGAGCTGGGTGTCACAATAAGACTCTCCTCTGTCTGCCTTCGAAGAATTTTGGAGTATTTTGGCCATATCGTCAGAAAGGATGGAGATAAACTCGAACATCTGATGGTTACTGGGAAGGTGGATGGACGACGTTCCAGAGGTCGCAGTCCAATAAGGTGGACAGACCAAATTCGTTTATCTCTGGACACCGACCTGCATGATGCTATACTCGCGGCCAGGGACCGCGCCGCAACAAATGGCGAACTATTGTGAAGAAGAGGATAATTCCACAGGGACATCACGACCCTCAGTAATTAGGAGAACGACTTGAGGAGGAGGAGGATTGAGTGAACAAGAGATTTGGCCTCAAGTTCTACCAGTTCACTCCTGCCGTACGCTCTAAGAGCTTTTCCATGTACGGACGACAGGAAGTCAACCTACCCGAAACTGTCAAAAATTCCCACTCAACCTTGAGCCTTAACACTTCATAAATAAAGTTAAAAATGCAAAAAAGAAATCTGACAGATTGGAGTAGCTTGATATACTAGCGTCTCTGTCTAGTTAAAAACCCACAAGTTGAGAAACACGTGACACTATTTACGACAAAGTTTACGTTTTCGAGAATGATAAGGGTAATTTCCTAAACCGGATTAGTAAAATGATTTGTCGATTTTACCTGTAAATAATTACGTATCGATGTGTGGCAAACTTCAAACCTATATGTGATGACACGATTAAGGCAGTGGCTAAGCGAATGACTGCTGCATTGCATGTCGCGGACTCGATGTCCGCACTCCGCACGGTACAAAATTTTATACTGCCTACAGGTGTATGTCAGTTTAAATATTTACAAGTTGCCTCACACAAGGGTGGTCGGCAATGTTTTATAGAAAAGAATGAATAGGTATAAGAAGTGTTTAAGTAAAATCTACATCGACAATTATGAAACTGAAAAGCTACGTGTACGGTTTCTGCGGGCATTTCTCATGGAGAAGAAGCCGAAACTCACTCTACCATTAGGTACGTAGGTACTTACCTAAAAAAAAAAGAAATTGGCATACACCCTAATCAAAAAAGAAATTAAATTTGCCAATAACTACGAGAAAAAGTCATAATTAAATAGGTAATAAATTTTGGATTTGAATTCCTTAACAAAAAGGAGATATTTGTGATCAAGGTGGCTAAGTATGACAAAACACCAATTTTATATGTAAGTCGGACACGCCCTTCCGCTCCGCCCAGGGCGGGAGAAGTCATTTGATGATTTTCATCCAAAATAAAAAAAGGACCTAAAATTATTAGAAAGAAAGAATAATGAAGCTGTATTTTAACTAGCTAGTAATAATAAGTACCTACCTACATATTAGCGTTTTAGTTATTTATGTTCTTAATTCGTTTGACATTTGGACTTGTGGTTTTCAGTAAAAACTCTCTATTATTAAAAATCTAATTTAGTATTTAACCTGTCATAACTTGTGTAGGCATGTGTACCATGCGGTTAGTAAAAAAACGAAGCATGAATTAGGCTCTGTGCAGACTGTTTATTCCATAGACATATACTAATGGACATGCCATGCCGTACGCGTATAATCTGCAGACTGTAGTATTTTTTTTTGGTTTGAATAGAGTAAAAGAAATGGCCTATGCTTTCAGCCTAGCACTATCTCGTTCCTCATAGATGATTGATGATTTTGAGAGAGATAAAGATAGACGAAACTTCGTTTCCTCTCTTTCGGAGTGCCACAATTCTCATCTCTAAGGCATGTCCATTAATATATGTCGATGAATTAGGCTCTTTTTTTCTTTCTTTCTTTTATGGCTACCCACGTTTTGTGCATTTTGCCAGTGTCACGTAATGAATGTTCAATGTCGAAAAAGACGGCCACGTGATACGTCTTACGATGGAGGTTTGAGACAAATTATGTGGCCACTATGCTGCGATATTTCACTGTTCTTTATGAATTATTTACTGAATGCACTTTTTACTACATAAATCACGCACTTTTATTTAGTAAACAACACTATAAATAATTTTAAAAGTCCGATAAAAACTGAGCGTGACACTCAGCTTGACTTTCCCGCCAAAAGCCCCTGAATTAGGCTCTCTGCCGACTGTCTATTCGACAGACTGTTACTCTATGGTTATGCCCAAAAAAAAAGTCTTAGCTGATGTGAAAACTGTACCAACTATTGAAAAAATTCCCGTAAAATACAATTTTATCACCTTTTCAGCTCGCACCTACTGTTTCTCAAAAGCTACAAAGCGCACCGTAGTGCGTAGTTTTGAATATTTTGGACCTTTTTTGTATAGGTACCTATTAGAATAACTTTGAACATTCATCATTATCAACCTTTTATCATTCCAATTCTGGGCAGAGGTCTCCTCTCATACAGAGAAGGATTGAGCGTAATCACCACGCTTGCTCAATGCGGGTTGGCGATTTCAGACTTAAAGCCCAGGTTTCCTCAAGATGTTTTCCTTCACCTTCAGTCATTGGTGTCCAAGATATACTTAGAAAGTACATATAACTTTAGAAAAGTTACATTGGTACTTGCCTGACCTGGAATCGAACCCGCGCACTCATACTTGAGAGGCTGGTGTTTTAACCACTAGGCCACCACGACTCTGAAACATTGCCTGTTGTAAAATTTTGAACATATAATATTTGTTTACTTATATTTTCGTCAATAAATTATACCTAAGTATAATTCTTTGAACTGGGGATTACTATGACGCATTATAAGCAACATGGATCCAGTGTCAGACAAAGATGGAGCTATACAGGATGAATAGTGCTATCCCTTATTCACAACGGTTTAATGATGGTTTTAACACGTCATAGGCATCAATGAAAAACAGGGTTTTCAAAATTGGAACAGATCGTTTAGAGACTTTTTTAATGTTTTTCAGGTTTGATTATGATTTTTCTTAGAATAACAACTTTAATACATTAAAACTTTTCATAAAATATATTGAAAACAATTCGATAAAGTAATATCACCTACTAATAATAGAAAGATTTTTTCAAAAACACCTCAAACAAGCAGACTTACCTTACTGTATATAACACAGAATTAAAATGAAAAATATGACAAAAAAAAAAATGTAATGCAAAATACTAAACGACTGTGATTTATCAATGGAAAACTGTAGTATTTATATGGATAGTAGTAAGTACCTACCAAAATATTTTATATTATGTGAATGTATTGTTGATAAATAATCAGAATCATACAAGATAACTACCTACCTAATTCGGTGCTATTGATATTCTACCTTATCAGCTGTAATTAGACACGTAATCATATAACTTGCTTATTATTAATTGGGGCTTTGACTTAATTTGCGTATTAACCTTTATGAATGTATTAAACATAAACAAAGGTTAGTTTTGTTAATACAATGTAGGTATAACCTTAAAATTAATCTTTGTAATGTCTAAAACATTCACAAAGATTAATACAAGGCTACTATTTTTTTCTAGAGAATGAGTCTAATTTATAAAATTCGCCTTTTTTAAATATACAAGACGTAAGCTTTAAGTTTTTTTTTTTATAAATTATAAACTAGTGCTTGACCGCAATCCGCCTGATGGTAAGCAGTGATGCAATCGTTGATGGTAAAGCGCACAAATTTATTAAGAGCCTATTCACTCTAGCCACTGTAGTTCGACGGAAACATGGCATATAGGTATTAATTAGGTGTCATAACGACATGGAGCGTGCGATTGTGGCAATTCCGGGACCGGGTAAGCCATAATAGCTGCAATAAGTCCCCTCTGTGAGAAGTGACCAAAGAGGCGCCACGACGCCAATACTGGATTCTCATCGTATACGGTTGTTTCGGGAGGTACCTGAACCGAATTAAGGTGTCACCACTGTGGGGATCGGACACGGGAGCCCTGAGGACACGTTGGAGCTTACAGTGGAGCTCTGCCCGGCTTGGGAGGAGCCCCGCCATGTCCTCTTAGAGGCAATCGGCGGTGGCGATTTCTCGCATACGGCCCTGGTCCAGGCCATGGTCCGGAGCGAAAGTGCATGGTAGGGCGTCACCTCCTTCTGTGCAGCAGTGATACTGGTAAAGGAGCAGGCGGAGCGTGTAAGTGATAGGCAATCTCAGCGCCCTTACACCCTGCCCACGCACAAACTAGCCGCCACAAGAGACGCCCTGGTCGGGAGACAACATCGGCCACCGAAGGCTCGGGACCCGCAAGCTCGCGTCGGTAAGGACCAGGCCTGGGTTGACCGCTCGTTGTGTTCCTCAAACGCCTCAAAGAGATGACAGCACACAGTGACGGTGTCTACATGGACCGATGCCTGCAGCGAGTATTTCGAAAGGGGTACCGTGGCCCCTTGTGCACAGACAAGTGAAGGAATACTAGGGTTTTAGTCAGTAAAAGTCTGACACATCCGTTTTATTTTAGTTGGGGTGGCCACTGCGCCTAGGACAGGAGAAGTCAATTGATGATATCCCAGCCCAAAAAAAAGATATTATTTAGCTATGATTAGACTAGCAGCGGTATCATCCGCAGAAGTGTCCCATATCCTAACACCTATCCAGTCAAAATCATATATTTATAATAACCCATCTATTCTGTGTGCTAAATTTAATCGAAATCCGTTCATACAAACTGTCTCGTTTATAGTGTTTATATCCATCTATACTATACAAATTACATAACATGGCATATGAAATCCCCTAAGGATAAGGCAGTGCCTTAAAAAAAAAAATATATATATATACAACATTATTTTTTGTTTATGCGAAACCCGAAACATATGTCCAGTATTTTTAAGTCAAGAATCTATGTACAAAATTTCAAAAAGATATCATGAAAAACCCCGAAGTTATGAGCTTGTTATCCTACTTGGCTGTCCCAACAAAAATATGGTCCACGCTCTGCTCGGGCGGGCGAACGCTACGTTGACCTCTGGCGTCAGCTGTTGCGCGAGCGCGGAGTACTATGATCTACCGTGCGCGCTGGGTAACCACAGTTCAACAATTTCTAACATGGTGTAAAAATGATTGAAATCAACTCAGTTGCTTATTCCGAACAAATTATATACAAGTTCCGCATAAACAAAAAAATAACGTTGTACTTACATGAAAGGACATCATTCATCCCGTCAGGCTGAAAAGCCATCGAATAACTGTTGGCGTCTTTAATTTTACGAATGTTCAAAGTATTGTTGCCATTTGACTCAACGAACTAAATCACTGCAGGGCGATTGGCCTAAAATTTCTTAGCATTATCGTGTAAACAGCTCTTGTATGTGCCAAGCCAGACAGGCAATGATGAAATTTAAAACACAGCTTTATAACCCGGATTACATTACCACCGACTGCCGGCAGAAGTTACCACCCACCAGACAAAGTCTTACCGCCAAGCGATTCGTGTTCCAGCATGATCTCTGGTGAAGCCATACGGAGGACGGATCTGAGCAGTAATTGTGTTGCGATGTGCGCCGGGTACGATACGCCAAATGTTGTTGTGTTGGGAGTTTGGTTGTGGATGGTCTCCAGATCAATCTCTCTCGCGCAGCATCATTGGTCGTGTTGTTGTGTTTAACATTGCATCACCTCGTTCAACTGCCGTCTTCCTTCCTATTCACTAAGTTTTTTTGAGTGAATAAGCTTAATACACTAGCGCGCTTTACCATCAACGATTGCGTCGCTGCTTACCATGAGCCTGAATTGCGGTCAAGCACTAGTTTATAATTATTAAAAAAAAAAGAATACTTTATATTCCGATATTCTCACGGGATCGAAATTAATGCGAGTAAAACCGCGGGGCCCAGCTAGTGTATTGCTCTGGGCACGATGTCTTTATGGTACAGATTATTAATAGAGCTTTAGAAAAAAAGTGTCTTTTTAGCAACCTGCCACATTGATCCTTAGGTACAACACTGGCGAGCGTGTCCACACACGGCGAATAAACCGTAGATTTTCACGGTTAAAAAAACGTATGTGTACTGTTAATACACATAAGAATTAGACCCATTAATAAAGAAGCATATTAAAAAATTCCCGCAATTTTTCGTCGCTTTTTTCCGCTTTTGCTCCGCCAGGCAATTGCCTGGCGGAGCATCCAACCATCATTAAGGGATGGAGAGCGAACAAAACGCAAGAAGTTTTTCTATTGACCCGTCAGTATATACTTTTGCTCTCTCTCCTTAACCCTGGTTGGTAAACACCATCCGCGGCAGAATCAGGGACTCCCGCGACTGCGTGCGTACGTGACCGGAGAGACACCGGGGTGGTTTTTATATAGTCAGTAGGAGTCTGACAGAACCCGTCGCCCACCCCAGGGCGGCGGACATCCATTGAGGATTTTCCACCCCGGAACAAAAAAAAAAAAGAAATGATTGGTAAACACCATCAAGCAACCGAAATCCAAAACTGCCACCGTCCAGTGACCTTGTCGGCAAGTCTATACGCTAGGTGTGCTAAGCGCCAAGTAAGGTGGTGGCTACCATCCACTCCAACACACCACGAAAACATCGACTGAATCTCCCCTGTATATCCAACGTCGTCTTTGGGAGTGCTTGCTCGCGGTTTCGGAAACGGTTAACCTGCGCCGATGTTACAGTCGAGGGAATATGAGACCAAAGCAGTACCTTGTGTCGTAATTTGTGTTGTTGAGTGTTTGAAATGAACTTTACCCTAATCAACATCCATGTACTTCAAAACCTTCTGATAACTTACTTCTTAGAATATCACACATGTTATTGTTATGGTCAGTGTCTATTAGCTAGGGGACTTACAGCAGGGTCATGACCTGACACTAATTGGTTCATTGAATAAGGGACTTATTTGTGACAAATACCTAATATTATTCAATGAAATGGGTGATGAATTGTGTCGTTAAATAGAATTTATAGGTGAATTACATGATTCTTACCTATGACCTAGAAAAAACTTGCCTCCAGGATGTGTTTTTGAAATAGATCTGCAACCTTTTTTTTTGTACTCTATACATATTTAATTTATAATTTACTAAATAATAAAACTTGATAATTAGTCTTTTGAACTATTACTGTGACCTCTTCTTCCTCAATCGGTCCCTCATTACTGAGGATCGTGGTCACTAACCTTTAAGCGGACAGTTTTCCTCCATCTATTCCTGCCGAAACTTGCCACCACCATCTACTGAAATTTGTTTGCGGAAGTAGCTTCTTTTACATGGTCAGATTATCGTTTTCACTGATCGTTGTCGTGGCCACGGACATGAGGTCCGTGGCCACGCGTGGCTCTCCTTCTTCTATTATCTCTTTTCAAGGCTGCTCCCTTTCGCGTAACGTGGGTCAAACACTGCGATCTATTTGTGGATAAATTAAATTATTAACATATTTTCACAACAGGTGCTGCTATGTAAAATAGATATCTTGCAAAATAAAATTCTCCATACGTTATAATAAATTGGCGTCTAGTTAAGTTTCCAAGCAGTCAGTATGCGTCTGCATTCAGCAGATTACCGGTCCTCATCAGCAGGCTGCCACCTGGCTGACGTAGTTACACCTTTTTTATGTCAAATAGTGTACCTTCGTCTTTTGGCTTAATTGATGATTACAAAAAAAATATTGTCAATTACTTACTGCATTTAAAACGCTCAGAAACTGGTCGTTCCCCTCATACATCGCTCTTAGCGATAAGACCGCCCATTGTGTCACCGTTTGTAAAATCTTTATATTTATGTTCTGTAATCTACATGGTGAACGTAATAAAGAGTATTCTATTCTAAAAAATGTATCAAACTTAGATTAAATAGAGGTATTTTTGACCCACTGAGATTGATATTACAATGGAAAGCGTTTTTAATATCTAAATCATTGTTCGTTTGTATGAAGGAAGCGTCAGAGAAGCCCGAAAGTATAAGACACTTTCGTCTTTTGCAAATTGCTGGTGAAAATTAAATTTCGCCAGGTACTTTGACGTTGCCCCATATTAAAATAGTTGAAAAAAATGAAACGCATTACGTAGTAGTTAAGTGAAAGAAGTAGCTGACAGCGATAACTTGTTTCTAGTGTGAATCTAGATAGGGCGATAACACAGCCGATTTTCGTATTTAATTATTGTTAATCTTTTCATTTTTGTCTAAGAGAAACAGCTGACAGCCTCCGTGGCGTAGCGGTTGCAAACGCGGCTGCCTCGCAAGGAGGTGCGGGTTGGATCCCCCTGCGGAGTGTAAATATTTATATGCATGAATGGGAATATTTGCACTAGTCTGGTCGTGTCTCGGAAATCACGTTAAGCCGTTGGTCCCGGTTGCCATATGAACATCTAATGGCAGTCGTTACGGGTTGTTTGAGCCCTGAAAAGTCCAACAATTGTTCTAACTGCAATGCTTCGAAATCGCCTCCGGGATGAGGAGGTAAGACGGCAGTCGCTTCACGGAAAATATCGAAGTTTAGCCAAAATCAGCAGTTAGACTGGTAAAGCGGACCCCAGACTCCAAGGCTGAACAGCTTCGATGATTATGATAAAGAGAAACAGGTGTAATGTATAGTGAAATTAACTCATCAACATCATCAACATTTCAGCGTTTAATCCCGGTTGCATACGCACCCCTCGCGTTGAAGCCCGGGGTCCGCTTTCCTGCTCATTCGCCTCCATTTCGCACGATCGGTATCATCGGTATCTGTATCATCCTGTAGTGTGAGATTATTGGCACGCATGTCATCTCTAGTAAAACATCTTGAGGAAACCTGGACTTTAAGTCTGAAATCGCCAACCCACATTGAGCAAACGTGGTGATTACGTTCTCTGTATGAGAGGAGACCTGAGCCCAGTAGTGGGACGATAAAAAGTTTGATGCTGATGTCATCTCTTCCAATGCCAAGCCAACACTTTTTTGTTCTACCTCGCTTATTCCGGCCCGGCGGAGGCGCCAGGACAAGACATTTGTCACCCACGTAATGTTTTCGTAAGACGTGACCGTACAAGCGTATTGTGAAATTGATTATTTTTTCATATTATAAACAAAAAGAAAGATAAGCCAATTCAAAATCATTAAACAGTAAATTCTGTATTGTCTGTTGATATCTTTATGAACTTATTTCATCGACGACGTGACGTCACGATGAAACTTTCTTCAAAAAAGTACCCATTATCTTTGGAGGTCAAATAAGATGCCATTTTTGCTTGTAACAAAGTCCCGACAGTGAGAGAAAATAAACAAGTAAAGAGTACTCAAATAAAGCACCTTTTGAATAAATGTTATTTTTTATGAGTTTACTTAGATATTAAAATTATATTCATTAATTAATACATGTCTTGTTTCTTGTTGCCCCACAAAAAAATACTCCTGTACCGTGGGTGTGCTGACAAACATTTAATCTCGCATATTTTTGATTCCCGGGTTAAAGAAACCTCTTTGCAATCACTTTTTCGGCAAAATTACATAACCCTTACATTACTTATAGAAGAAAATACAGTAACTATACGTGGGTATTACTGTCTGCTACCTAGTAAATTATTAATTGTAACATACTCGTATATGTGAAATCTTCTGATTAGCTATCATCATATTATAGATTTAGTACCTACATATTGTGTCTGACTAGCAAACTTACAAAGTTGGAAAACTTGGATACTAATATATAAAGCTGAAGATTTTGTTTGTTTGTTTGTTTGAACGCGCTAATCTCAGGAACTACTGGTCCGATTTGAAAAATTCTTTTTGTGTTGTATAGTCCATTAACCCAGGAAGGCTTTAGACTATATAACATCACGCTGGGACCAATAGGAGCGGAGCATAGCTAACTCCACTCGCGGAGCATAGCTAACGAAGTCGCTGGCGGTCGCTAGTAATATAATAAAATTCACAAACAGCCGCACCCTGTAAGCCATACAAATAAATACTATGTGTTCCGTGCGAGTATCATACCCGCTGCGCTAACCGTGTCATGTTTAGTACATAACTTTTAAAATATTTATTAAGTTCCTACATACATATGATTTCCCATCGCCAAAAGTGGAAAAATTGTAGCCAAAAATTGTGTGTGTAACCACAGATTACAGAATACTATCCGAATTGTCTTTTTTTTTTCAACAACGATGTCATCTACATAGGAGTCAGCTCGCCTTCTCCCCGGTTCACTGATGCCCTTGTTACATATAATAATTTCACACTTGACCTAACATCCGGGTGCGGCGCTTACGCAATCAAGGCGCGTCGTCCGGAAGACAGGCGCCGCCATTGTCAGGAATACACTCTTGGGCATTAATTTATGCTCATATTCAAATATACATAGAGCAATAAATTATAAACAATTTGGCTGTTTTGTTTTTTATTTATTGACTAAAGTCAAGCCGATGGATGCGGGCAGCATAAGACCGGTCATCGTGGAAAGCCTTGGAATTCTATAGGCTGAAGAAGGAGAAAGTCAATACCTACATTGTTTGGGATTGATTATTTTTTTACTGGGTTTGGGGATAGTTAAATGAGTTTACTGGGTAGCTGGGTATTTTTTGTGAGCCTGACTCATTGGAGTTAGTATTGGGATCAATTTTGATAAAAAAATTGGGGATTTTGGGAAGGCCAATTGTCAAACAGTAGGCGTCTTGTGGCTGAAATAATGATGAATCCGATTGTAAATTAAGTCGTGTTCCTTATCGTAGGATAAGAACGTACAGATAATATTATGTAGGCCAGCCTTTCAGTCTTTCTTACACTGCTAAATAATGATTACAGGATGGTTGTTGATATGGAGGTTACGGGTGCAGCTGTCCCCTTAACGCCGGCTAAAGTAAAAAGCACTAAGTTGGACATAGTTATAAACTAGAGCGTGCACAATTATAGACCAGTGCTTGCCCACAATCCCGCCTGATGGTACGCAGTGATGCAATCTTTGGAGACCCTCCACGACAAAACTCCCGGCACAAAAACATTTGGAGCATCGTACATTGGACACATCGCAACACAACTGCTTATACCCGGCCTCCGTACGGCTTCACCAGTAGTGTTATAAATAACCTATTTCTTTTTACCTTCTGTAGGTATAATCATTGATCATACTACTGCCGTTATCAGGTCGGTGCAATATAATTATCTTTCTCTTCCATACTTCTCTTATTCCTTCCACAGGTAGCCTTTAACCATATCATCATTGACATGTACTTACCATTTCTTTGGTCTTCTCCTACTCTTATAATAGCCATCGACATTCATAATCAAAACTCTCCCCAAATATTTTTACCATATACCGTACCATGACAATCGATTCCGACACAACTTTTCAACTATCGGTGCCAGTTTCAGAATTCTTTAGGCCTTCTTACCTATGCCTTTTTTTGTTTTGAATGGGAAATCATCAAATGACCTCTCCCGCAACCTTCACTTGCCTGTGCTCCAGGGCCACGGTTTCATGGCCTTTTTATGCCTTCGGTAGGTATACTAAAAATATATATTTTAAAGAAAATATTTGGCTATGGTTTTTTTTTTCTCAGTAGTCAAATTGTCCGCAGCTCTTCGCCCCCATTGAGGGAAATCTAGACCCACGCTTTAGTGTTGAATTGTTTAATGACCCTCCCAATTGAACACTGTCTGGATACTGTCAAGTGGTTACTTGAACTTCGCTTAAACCGAAGTGTATAGGTCTACGATGAAAAACATGTAGGTATGTATACGATGACATACACCAAATTAATTGTGATAAGGGGGGCGAATGATGATGATGAATCCTTCATAATGATTTTTATAAGATAAAATAACCAACGTCACTATTACGACCATTATAATGTAATTTTTTACCTAATCAAACTGTTTAAATGAATCATTAATATTGAAGTACTTTTTGAATGACTTTATAACGGGCCGCATTGCGATAGAATCTCACCAATGATTGATGTGATGTTGATAAGAATCTGGCAAATACGCTTGATTTATTTTCAAACAAGATAATACATAAGGTAACTGACGCAAAATTAGGCATAACTACTGAACGGATTTGGTCACAACGAGACCTAGGGGAAACCCCTTCACAGTCTCACCAGTATGTGCCTTACAGGCGTTGCGCAGTCGCGGTTCCGGAATTGGTATTTTAAGAGGAACCGGAACCACCCGGCGATAACCAGGGTGGGTTTAGTGAGATAAAAATCCTACATTCCCCGACCTCGCTCATCTTCTACACAAAACCAATAATCTATACTTAAATTTAGTTGTTATAGCGGCAACAGAAATACATTGTCTGTGAAAATTTCAAATGTCTAGTTATCAGTTAGCACATTCCTTGAGATACAGCCCATTGAGAGGCAGACTGACAGATAGACAGGCCTTAGTAAGGGTCTGGTTTTACCTTTTTGGCACGGAAACCTTAAAAAATAGCTGTTCCATATATTTTGACCGCATCGATACAGCATTTATCTTTGATCATCATCATCATCCCAGCGTTAATCCCAAGCGCGTTCGAAGCTTTTTTCAGTTTTGGAGGTTGGAGTCCGCTTTACCAGTCTAAGTGCTGATTTTTTCACTTTTCTTTGATAACCGACGATATATTTCTATGCTTTTCAAAGTGTTGAATTCGTGGTTATAATTATCGCATTGATGTGACACTTCCTGTATAAAAATTAGGTGAAAAATTCATAAAATAAAGTATGTGTGCAATTCACACGTGATAAAATCAAATTTTTTGAAGGTATTCATACTTAAAAAAATTTTGGTTTCAAGATAATGAAACGAATATAGAATTTCGAGAAGAGGATAATTAGATATTAAAAAGGTTTTAGTAATAATCATAAGTGATATAATATAAGATAATTATTTCATATTTTATTCATATATACTCGTATTATAGGTATTCCGTCCGGGGAAGTACTAGCAACCACCATACCAAGCTATTTCTGTCGCCAATCAGCCTTGATATGTTCCGGTTTTAAAGATTATGGGTGTGGTGTTCAAGACTTTTGAACTTTGTCACGGGGATGCCAATGAATAATGAAGCCTATGCCAGATCAGTCACCGAATTGGGCTAATGATGAGGGGTTCGTGGCAGTGCGAAGGAAGAAGCGCCGAACTCAAACTAACAAGAACAGTTGCGGCAAAGCTCCTGTGAGGCCCGAAGTCAACTTGCGTGCCACAAAGCCGAACACACCGCTACATTTCTCGCCTGCACTACACCACAAAGGCGGAGGACATCGTGGAGTACGTACGCCAGAAGACAAGATACTCACCAAGGGTACAGTTACTGGAGTCGCGCCACAACGTCAACTTCAAGGCGTTCGTGGTGCGCATACCGAATTGTTTCCTGTCCATCGTCATGGAGGAGGACTTCTGGTCACAAGACGTGGTGTTCCGTCGCTTCCGCGGACCAATACCACAGAACAGCACAAGAACTTGCTAGTAATATAGCGAAGTACATTTTATAATATAAACATGTATGTTTATGTTAAGTAAGGTACTTATGTATGGGCCTGCGTCGCCTGAAATAAATAAATAATCAAGCTATTATTATTATTATTATGTTCCCTCTCCTGGGACACAAGCTTCCTCTCAGTGGAAGCCCTTAATATAGCACAATCCTGTTCTAGGCTCTGTTAGAGTGCAAGTTGATATGTAGATGTCACCTGTCTTCGATTTTTTGATTCTAGAACACGCCGGTTACTTAACGATGTTTCCTTCGCAGTTTTAAATAATTTACACAAATTTCTTCTTTTTTCAAGGTGAGATTTACCTAATGCCAACTCTTGATCAATGGCCTCTGTGGAATAGATACCACAATTTTCCTAATAACACGTGTAACAAATTATAGCAATTCTTTGAAAATTTTATTTCACAATAATGGCGTATATCGCCAATGACAGTTGATAAATACGGCCACGTGAACCGTCTATGTTCGCGGTTTGAGGCAAAGTCATGACGTGGCCACTATGCTGCGATATTGCAATGTTCTTTATGAATTATTTACTGAATGCACTTTTTACTACATAAATCACGCGCTTTTTTTTTTAAACAACACTATAAATAATTTTAAAAGTCCAATGAAAAATACGCGTGAACTCATCTTAGCTTTCCCGTCAAAAAAAAGTTACACAAGGTATAGCAGCTATGTGCAAACCTACTACCTAATGCTCTTTGTTATGTCACAGTGACAAACTTTTCTTTTAATTTATTGATGGCTTGTTGTTTTTAGCTGATTTGTCATCCAAACTTCTTCAAAATTAAGCAAAATATCTAAGGGCATAATTTTAATTTTTCAAATTTCGCTAAATCCACGTAGAATTGTAGGTATAAAATGTAAATCCCTATTTCTTTTACCAAAAGTCCTAATATATATTAGGATGTGGACTTGAGGACCCACAGCTTTGCGTGGATTTATCATAAAGCCTCGCAGAAAGTCTAAACGTATACAACGACTAAAACATATACAAACACACACAAAGGTGGCGGCGGCCTTTTTGTCTGATTACAATAAGGGTAGCGTAAATAGGCTCATAATAAACTAGTGCACTTTTTCATCAAGGATTGCATCACTGCTTATCATCAGGCGGATTGATCAAGCACTTGTTTCTAACATTAAACAAAAACAAAAATAAATACTGCGCGATCGAATCAGGAATGAGGAGATCCGCAGAAGAACGAGAGTAACCGACATAACCCGAAGAATTGCAACACTAAAGTGGCAGTGGGCTGGACACATTGCCCGTAGGACCGATGCCCGATGGGGCCGATGGGTTCTCGAGTGGCGACCACGCACCGGAAGACGTAGCGTGGGTAGGCCCCCGACAAGGTGGACCGACGACCTGGTGAAGGTCGCGGGAAACCGCTGGATGCGGGAGGCGCAGAACCGGTCGTCGTGGAGAACCTTGGGGGAGGCCTATGTCCAGCAGTGGACGTCTTTCGGCTGAAATGATGATGATGATGAAAAATAAATACTTCCAATACTTATTTAAAAACCGCCTGAATTAGTTATACATTCCTGTGAATTAGGAAATGATTCTCAACAGTAGTAAATCCAAAAAAAAAAAAATGAGTAACTTGGACGAAATCACTTGTACCAAAAATGTAGGCATTTGTTATGGCCTCTCCATGCAACTTTCTCCGTCGCGAAAAGGTCACGAAGTCGATATTGAAATCAAAATAAAAATCCAAGATTACAACTGCAAAATATTAAATTTTTTCGATCAAGGATGTTGTTTTCATGATTTACAAAGATGTCAAAGTCAATACGGGGGTAATAGTGGAAATCCAAGATAGCGACAACTTTAAACTTTAAAAGCTTCTTAAATGTACCTATATACCACATTTCTCTATATTAAAACGTGTCTGTAAAAGATCGCTCTTAGCGATAAGACCGCCCATTGTGTCACCCTTTGTAAAATATTTTTATTTATGTTCTGTAATCTATATGGTGTACATAATAAAGAGTATTCTATTCTATTCTATTCTACTTATTCAATAAAAACTTTCTGTCTCCGTCTGCGTCTTTCTATTTCGCACACACGGATGTGTGTATGCGCACGAGTAGTCTTTCTCTGCGTAAGGGGAATTCCCGATACATACACATTATTCTGTATTGTTAACAACACCCTCAAAAAACTTTATAAATTAATGGGAACCTTGTCTTCAACTTTTGGAACTGCTAATACATCCTGCTATAATATTAGGTCGTGATGGCCTAGTGGTTAAAACAGCAGCCTCTCAACTATGAGTGTGCGAGTTCGATTCCAGGTCAGGCAAGTACCAATATAACTTTTCTAAATTACGTCTACTTTCTAAGTATATCTTGGACACCAATGGCTGATAACAAGGTGAAGGAAAACATCTTGAGGAAAGTCTGAAATCGCTAACCCGCATTGAGTGGAGGAGGCCTGTGCCCAGCAGTAGGATGTTAAAAAAGGTTGATGAAGGATGATGTTGTGATGACAATATCTATAGGTACTTAATATATAAAGCTGATGAACTTGTTTGTTTGTTAGAACACGCTAATCTCAGGAATTACTGGTCCGATTAGAAAAAATCTTTTTGCTTTGGATAGCCCATTAATGCAGGTTTTCGGCTATATAACATCAAGCTGCGAGCAATAGGAGCAGAGTATATAAAAAACAAATCGAAACCTACGTGGGTGAAACCGCGAGACGCAGCTAATTAGGTATAAACGTAAAAGCTTGGACATATGCTTGTTAGGGGTCGTTCAAGTATTACGTAAGCACTATTAGGGGGCGGAGGGGTCTTTATTTTGTTTATTTTGGATGACATGGGGGGTAGGGGAGTCTAGATGATGATTACGTCATCGGTAGTTATTTACTTTTTTACACGAAGTGCAACCCTCACATTATCTATGCTTGAAAATGTTTTGTTCATAAGATTATAATATTTTGGTCCCTTACTCTATGTTGAATACTGTATAAGTAAAATCTAATATGTCTCTATCTTAAATCTATTTTCTTATTTTTAAAATTATAAATATTATATAACATCATAATTATAAATATAAAAAGATACATTTATAATTGAAAAATGTTTACGTAAGCATAGGGGAAGTGGGTAAGAGTTTTGCTGACATGGGGGATGGGGGGGGTAAATAATTGTAATAAATCTGCTTACGTAATATTTGAACGGCCCCTTAAACTACTGAACGGATATTTGGTTTGTGTATATCAATTGCAATGGGTTTCATTTTGGTAGTTAAACAACATTCATTGCTTTATTTACGTATTTGAGCAGACACATTTTCGAACAAATGAAGCAATGAATTGGCAATTGGCTTCAAAATGATTCCAACTAATAATATTATTATTTTTGTCCGTATATTTGATTTATGTATAAACAGGTCAACATATAATATTATTTTTATCCGTATATTTGGCTTATGTATAAACAGGTCAACATATAATATTATTTTTATCCTATATTTGGTTTATGTATAAACAGGTCAACATATAATATTATTTTTATCCGTATATTCCCGCGGGATCGAAACTTAATGCGGGGTAACCGCGAGGCACAGTTAGTTGTTAATAACCGTATGGCAAAAAACCTTAACAATTTCTGTATACGTCGCCTTCAGCCTTATAATTCAAGGTTTGGAACTCATAGTAAATGCTCATTAAGCCTTTTTTCCTTATTACAGGATGGTAGAGAGTTTTGACAGTTCTGCAAGCTTGACCGACCGAAGCGACATACCTACTTACTGGTAAAGCAAATTCTTCGTAACTGACAATATACAAGGGTACGGCGAATATAGGTTGAGCTCTTTTTGACAGTTCCAAGAGAAATGAGGTACTAGACCACAGAACAGATAAAAATATCTATTCCGTGAACTAGACAACTAGGTAAGGTAAAATAAAACAACGGTTTCATTTTCCACATTTATTGTTCCACTGGTTTATAGTTCAATCGTTCGCCCTTGCTTTGTACGGATGTAGTTCTACGAACATAAGGGTATGTCAAATAAACACGTGGGCGTACCCCCCTTTTTTGTTCTGAATGGCAAATCATCAAATGTCCTCTCCCGCTCTGGGTGAAGCGGAACGGCGTGTCAGACTTTTACTGACTAAAACCCATCCGTATCTCTTCACTTACCTGTGCACCATGGCCACGATTTCTTTTTTAACCAACCCGCAACACTGACCCAGGAGGCATCGGTCTTCGTGGACCCCGTCACGATGTGTTGACATTTCTACGAGACGCGCGTGAAACTCAACGCGCCTTCGATTCAGGCCTGGTCCTAACCGGGCGGCGAAACTGCCCCCGCTGTCGTCGTGGAGATCCTTGGGGGAGGCCTTTGTCCAGGAATGAACGTCTTTCAGGTGAAACAATGATGATGATGAAACGGGAACTTATCTTTAAATTTTAAATAAACCACTGGCAACATGTGCGGTATAGTTGAAGTCATAAAACCGCATGCGACTATAGCGTACAAAGATTACCGAATGTAGCCGAGTGTATTAACGCCTGCGCTTTGCTGTAATCGGTATTCTTTTTTTTTAATAATTATAAACTAGTACTTGACTGCAATCCCGCCTGATGGTAAGCAGTGATGAGTTCGATCGTTGATGGTAAAGCGCGCTAGTTTCTTAAGCCTATTCACTTAAAAAAAAAACTTAGTAAATAGGAAGGAAGACGGTATTCTTCGGTAGGGAGCAGAGGTGTAAAAGTAACGAAAAAAAGTGTACCCGCATGTATTCGTTACTTTAACAATTAGTACTCGTTACTATCGTATCGTTACGTTACTCGTTACTTCCGATACCTTGTAACACGCTTTGTAAAGTAACGAATTCAGACGCGTACTGTTCACGTACGCAATACGACTGAATTCGTATAATGCGTCAAGAAAGTCATAAGAACGGATTTTTAGCCAATGAGGCTACAATACTCTATGACGGAAGCGGCAGTGGCGCCATTAATTAATTTCATGACTTTTCTGATGCATTATACTTGCGTGAACTGAAACAGTGTAGCTGTGCTCAATGCTCATACGAAAAGTACGAGTAACGAAATGCATTCGAGTGTAACGTTTCGTTACTTCATACTAGATAGCGCACCCGTTACTCAGTAACGAATACATACGGTTTGTCACAGTTCTAGTAGGGAGTTGCGAGTTGAGGTGGCGAGCGATTAGCATATAGCATTTATTTTGACATGTTATTAATTTGAAGAAGCTAAATCAAACATAGTTAATTAAAAAAATTCATTCAGTATCTATATCATAGATGTTTTAAATCGTTTTGCAGAAGATCCTCGAAAATTACTTTTTAGAGTTAAATTTACTTTTATTTATTTAATCAGGATCATTTGCATCTATTTGCAGCTACAGAAACACTAGATAGTGATTCTAAACATGGAGCGTACCCGTGGATGCAGGAAATCTCTCAGAACATGAATGAGGAGTTCATTCATGTCATTTGCGTCTATTTGCTCTATACACTACACTACAAATACCTCATGTATCATGTAGATGTGCTTGTGTCGTTTGTAGGAAAAATAGCCGGGGACGATTCGGCCCTAAAAATCTGACTTGCTAGGTTAGAAGCTGGGTACGCTCATGAATAAATAGATTGATGTATATATTATATTTACAAATAAGCCTGTTGGAATAAATTGTCAAAATTATAGTGGAAAAATCCATCCATTAAAAACCATTGCGTAGTTTCTAAACTACGAATTAGGTTCACACAGACAAATAAAAAAAACGCCTTTGTTTCATAATTATTATATAAGAATATTAAAATGTTGTATTACACTCAATAAATCACTATTATTTCTCGATAATCCCCCACATGCTGCCAACAAAATTCAGAGCCCGCTAACGATGTGAGAAAAAAAAAACATAAAAGAACGTAAGCTTCTGGCCATCAAAAAAAGAACGATTTGAAAAAAGTATTGTGGATTCATTTTCCCGCTAATCAATGGGGCGCATCAAAATTTGCTTACACCTCACATCTAAGATAGTGTACATACAGTACGTTGTCTAAAACTCATGGTACACGTCGCTTCGTCGCACCTATTTATAAGTTCCAGAGGAATTGTTCACAGATGAAATTCCGATGCTAGTCGCGGGCTATACGTGCTCCCGGTTTCGCGTCCCCGAAATATCCGAGGCACGCTGTATTAATTAAAAAAATATGATCAGTTGATTCGAGTGTTCGGTGTTCGAATTATAAAGTGCGTATATTTGTGATTAGACTAACATTGCATTACACATACCTACACGCGGAGTTTATTTTATAATGTAAGACAAAATTATGGTTTTGGTGAAAGTATTATTACTTAATCTATTCTATTTGAAGAACACAGACATAGGGATTTGCGTAAATAACTAGAATAGAAGTGATAAAGCTCTGTAGGATTGTTAGGGCTCGCTGTTTGGAAAATTTTAATTGAATTGGTGCTTTTAACTTTACTCTTCGAAGTTTCCAAACTTATGTAGGTATGTCGTAATAGGAAGCTCATTTAATACCCACTTAAGATAGTTGATCATTGCCGAAACTGAAGAGTATCAATCGAAAGATCAAACCTCCTTGTCATAAACTTTTTGGTTTCCTTCAACTTTATCATAACTACAATAAGTTATCTTTATTTTTTTTTTTTATGAAAATCATTACTTCATTGAAGGAGTTTTTCTCATGACGTCAGTCCAGGGAATTCACATTTAATGACAATCAAGTATGATAAGAGCTGTCGTAGTGGTTGATTGATTCGAACTAATTAATGAAATGTAGTGAAATTGTTTATTGTATTTACGTTGTACGGGATATCGGAAATATGTTTACAGTTCATATTAAATTTATAAATAAATTGTACAGCAGTGTACACTTGATATAAATGAAATTACTTTCATAATTACGATAATAAAGAATGAGAGAGATTTAATGTGAGACACAGAGAGTGAGTGAGATTTTTCTTCTCTCTCATATAACAACATGTGCCAAAACGTAACGCGTCCTTGAAATGTCACTTCAGATTTTCGTCCAATTATTTATAAAACTTGACTTCAAAACAAGCATGGGCTAGATGGACACAACACAACATTTTCTTTTGACTGGCCTTAAGAAAATGAGGGAGTCACGGTGTCTTTTAAAGTTCAGGCATAAACTTAACCCGAATATGAGGACCAGTACGCGCGATATGACGTTTGTTGTAACGGTAAACGGGTTTGTAGACAAAATGACAGATAACAACATGACAAAACAGACGGACAAAATAAAATGTCAAATGTGCTGTGATGTGCGCCTTTAAATAAGTTAGGTTCTGAAAAGAATTGAATAAGAGACAAAGAAATAATAAGTACTTAATCGATTGATAAGTATGATCTTTATTTGCTCTTGTATAATGTTTATTAATTAAATGTATATATTTATTAGACTAGTATGATACACTCAACGTGCATATTTATTATGTGTATAAACTATGTAATATAATATGTACACTGTAGACTACCTACATTATTTCTCTCTCCTTCCCCTTACTATTCCATCCAAATGTTGTCTGTAAAAGATCGCTCTTAGCGATAAGACCGCCCATTGTGTCACCCTTTGTAAAATCTTTATATTTATGTTTTTGTAATCTATATGGTGTACATAATAAAGAGTATTCTATTCTATTCTATTACCTAAAAGATGGTTTTCTTTATCATATGTATGGACGCTTCGTAATATTCTTAGTTACTTAGTATCTTAAATTTAATGCCTATAGGTACAGGCACTGAATTTAGGTTACTAAGTAACTAATAACGTTAACCTTGATGGGTTATTTTTGAGGATGGGAGTTCATCTATTGACCTCTCCCATTGTGAGCGAGCGGAAGGCTCTGTCTGACTTTTTTGACTAAAACTTACCCTTTTTCCTTCACTTGCCTGTGTGCCAGGGCCCCGGTAAAACAACGCGCTGCCCTACCAGTTATGGGTTTCTCCATTGTTGTCTAAAGGACCTTAAGTCCATTTTTTGTCATTTTTGTTTTTTCAAACATTCTTATTCAGTATACCCGTATTGATCAAATGGTAAAAGATATAAGTCCTACAGTCACTAATTCCGTAGATATAAAATTATAAACAAAATTATGTCCCTAAGCGTAAAAAAGTAAACGATCGTACGATCACTTAATATTGTTCACTATTTTAAACAATAAATCGATTAGGTATACAGTATGTTAAGAAAACCCTGTCCGACCCATAAGGATAACAAAGGTTAGGTAAACACATGACCAAATATGATATAAAATTTTACGTAATCATCATAGTACCAATACAAATGAATTTTGAAATAATCTTTTTTTCCCGCGAATTAATTCCTTTCTTTCTAACTTTCCCGAAATTTGGTAATTTTTAAAAAAGTGACAACACCGGTATTTTAATGAGCGAATAACGATACGACCACGTGCCGCGTGCCCTGCTGCCTGCTCCCCGCGGAAGGGTGCATGACGTACATTTATTAAGTTACCTCTTTTTGTGAAATAATATTTATTTTTTTAGGGGGATTTTTTTTTTAAGTTTAGCCCGGTTTTGTATGCATTAGTAGAATCAGTTATCGATACCTAACAACACCTTCACGGGTCGGACAGGGTTTTCTTAACATATTGTATAAATTTATTACCTTAATAAAACTCCAAAATCACACTTTTTATTCTACAAGGATACACTAAGTATTTACTTTTTATACACGGTCGATTTTAATATCTAACTTCGGAAATAGACATCTCAACGGAGCTCTACTGAATAATTTATAAAAAGGCTTTCACCTACAGATATGTATTATGGTTTTGCTAACGATAACTGACCTATAATTGATTTTGGCTGTGGCTGAACGTTCGACTATTGCGCTGAATGTCACGGGTTGGATTCCCGCAAAGAACAAATATTTCTATGGCCTACAGGTTTATGTATGTGAGTTTATATGTTTTGTAAACGCACCCACGATACAGGAGTAATTCATAGTGTGGGGCAGTGTATAAAAAAAAAAAATATTTTATATTAGGTAACCAATTTCACGCAAGGATGGAAGATAGTGCAAAATTCCTAAATAATTGCGTAAAATCTACATGAATCTGAATCATCTCGTACAGCATTGTATTGAAACACGTGACATTTAAATTTAAAATAAGTCGAAAACTTGTTAAAATATTTCATAAAGTGCGTTCATAAATACGTAAGCTAAACAAGAAGTCACCTCGTTTCGTGAATGTGACTCGAATTTATCACTGCTAAAAGGTTACGACGGCATGCCAAGACACCCACTAAATGTATAAATTTTAAATATCACGTTGAAATAAATATGGTATAGCTTAACGAAATTATGTGTGGAATATATTTAAATTAAATCTTAAAAGAAAATAATGATTAGCAGTTACAAATTAGAATAAAGGTTTTCAGTTGCGGTATAAAATTTAAAATATCGTTTCAAAACTGCTCGAGCATTTAGTGAAACTAAAAGCATTTTATTTATACAAATTATTAAATTATACCCAAACTAAAAGCATTTATTTTATATTTAATAGATATTACAAAATACTGGGAACATTATTCTTGTCGCTCTAATATTACAAAGGCGAAAGTTTGTGATTGTGAGTGAGTGTTTGTATGTTTGTTACTTCTTCGCGCGCAAACGGTTCAACGGATACAGATGAAATTTGGCAAATAGTTCATAACGAAGATTAGCACATTGGATACTTTTTATCCCGATATTCTTACGAGATCGAAACTTGTGTAGGTAAACGACGAGGCGGAGCTAGTTGCTTCTTGTGAAATTAACAAAATTTAATGAACAAATAGGTAAGTAATTTAAAATAAGTATAAGACCAAAATCAAAAGTCATATTTTTTTTTAATCATTATAAACTAGGTAGTGCTTGACCGCAATCCCGCCTGATGGTAAGCAGTGATGCAACCGCTGCTGGTAAAACGCGCTAGTTTAGTAAGCCTATTCCTATGCCTATAGGAAGGAAGACGGCGGTTGAGCGAGGTGATGCAAGATTAAGCCCAACAACACGACCAATGATGCTACGCCAGAGGGAGATTGATCTGGAGACCCTCCACAAGCAAACTCCCGAGACAACAACATTTGGCGTATCGTACCCGGCACATATCAAAGCACAACTACTCAGACCCGTCCTCCGTACGGCTTCACCAGACATGGAACACGACGAATCGCTTGGCGGCAAGACTTTGTCTGGTGGGTGGTGACTTCTGCCGGCAGCCGATGTTATGGTCTACCGCCAAGAAATTATTCAAAATGGGCTGAGAATAAGTACATCACCATCACCCATAACCTACAAAAAACAATAACAGAAAAAAATAGTAGGGGAGGTACGTACAAAATGACATATAGTTTTGGTTTTGGGTCATAACTTTTTAATGGTAAATCACAGCGCATTCATATTGCACACCAGTAATCTTAGGTTTCATATCTTTGAATTATAATAGATACTTAAAAGATAAACAAACTAGAAAAAATAATAATTTTGAATTTAACTGAGGTCAACGAAATCCATTTTGTCCATATGCTATGGACAAAATGGCATACCACATACGGACTAAATGACATACACAGTACAAGTTATAAAATTAAAGGCAAAGCTCGCAAATGAACCGCTTGGTTCGCTTAGAAACATGCGCGCAAGAAGCGTGGACCCAATGTGAACATTTTAAACAGTGCAACCAGTCTTCTCCAGATTTTGATCGCGAATAAAGATCGTTGTAATAAATGCATGCGCAATCCTCTTCGTCATCTTGAGCGTAGTTTGGCAAATTTTCTTCTTCGCTGTCTTCTTGGAATATGGTTTTGGTAACCTTTCGTCTCTTCTTCTGTGAAGGAGATTTAGGCTCATTTCTTGCCTTAATTTCTGTTATATTTGGAGTTGAAGTCAAAACTAAAGAGGTTTGCTGTTTCTTTGGCTTACGTTTGCCTTGGCCACTTACGTAATGTACTTTTAGAACAGGAGATATAACTTCAATAGGCACTGCTAACGTATAGGATGAGGGGTGTTCTTCATTACCAACAGATGGACGATTTTGATTTACAGCATGTAAAATAAGGTCTTGACTAGTGTTTGCTGTTGAATCGTCTGCTGGTTCAGTAGAGTCGATTGTTTGACCTGTTGTGTTATTATTGTCAGGTGTTAAGGCGCGGATAATTTGTTGTTGAGTTTCAGGAGCTTGAAGATCGTCCATTCCGGAAAGTGACATTAAATCGTCTAGCTGTCGTGTGGAGGGTCCTGATATGGGAACTGGAATAGGACCTATTTGCTGATGATATTACATATTGGACGTGTCTTCCAGTGGTATGTTTGTAGTCTCTGCAGGTTCGTACATATAATCGGGAAATATTTCAGAGTTTAGAGGCCAAACCCCAGTGCTTTTGAATCCGTTGCATTTTGTGGTACTCCAAATGTCTTCGACGCCAAAAGCCAGCCCATTTTGTTACTGTGAACTGCTTCCATAAGCTTTACGCATTGATTCCTCACTCCAGGACTGATCGCTTATAATTACGCGGCATTATCTGTGAAGAAATTAACAACTGATTACCAAAAAACCGATATTGAATACCTACAATTAACTCATTGAGTTCTTATGGACAAAACGACATACCTATGTCATTTTGTCCGTAACATATGTATGTCATTTTGTCCATAAAACGTTATAAAAAATCAAAATTCAACAATAAATGCAAAATGATTATTATTTTCGGAAAAAACTATTTGAAGACAACAATAATTACTTAAAGGATGTAATTAATGTAAACACAAGATAATATTTTGAAAAACATAACATTAATACACAAAAATTCCCTGCATTAAATAAAAACTCGTAACTTACCAATGTTTATCGTCGGCCATGACACCCAAACGAAAGACTGGCGCGAGTTCACCTTTTGACAGGTTCGTATTTCTGGCTAGAGTCACGTGATGTAGTTATCTATGGCGAACTAGAAGAGGCAGAATTTGAAATATGATGCCTGTGTCATTTTGTCCGTATATGTCATTTTGTACGTACTTCCCCTAAATACACTGAACTTAAAGAAGAAATAACAAGAATATGGAGCCAAGAAAAAGTTTATGTCGTTCCTATCGTCTTTTCTACAACAGGTTTTATCCCCAAGCATCTCCTCTGTAGCCTAAAACTAATAGACCTAGAAGAATCCACCTATATCAACATCCAGAAAGCAGCCATCCTAAACACCTGTAGAATAGTAAGAAAGTTCATGCAGTTAGAAGAAAATGCAACACAATAAAATACACCACACTGCTACATTTACTTGGCTTTGGCCTGTAAATGCAGCTAAAACCAGCATTAGAAGCTGAGAAAAAGAACTGTCCCAATAATAATAATGATAATTACCAGTAAAAAAATGTTACATACCCACGTTACAAGTACACTACATAGTATGGTACAACAAAGGTGCATTGGTTATATCTCTTGGCTCCCAAACTAGGTTTATAGCCTGTGACTTGGGAACCAGTGATTCCATAAGGGTAGACATATATTATTCATAAAAGCTGTTTAAAGTTAACTAGTGATTAGCGATTCTTTAAACATACATATTTGACCTTTTAACGTTATTTAACTTTAATCATCGCTTATGGACAAACCCCTTAAACACTGTGGTGTTTATTCATAAAGGATGATTTGGGTTAAGTGACGTTGACGTTTTTTAATAAAGAAAAATAACGTTGTTTGATTACATAAATAATATAAAAATATAAATGTAGAAAATGAGCACGAGTGTTTTGCACAGCTGTGGCTTTGAAATTCTTAGTGTTGAGAGTTGAATACAATTTATCTTGTTCTGTTCACATTTCCTGAAACTAAAAATAAACTTCCATTGATGATATAATACCCACGTTTGAAAAAAAACAACATTTCAGAATATTTCTGTGCAACTAAGTGACATAATCAGTCCGTAATAATATTCCCACTGCTGAGAAGAGACAAGTTCACTTCCATTCTGTGAGATAGAGTGCGCTTTTCTTATTATAACCACCACGCGGGCCCACTGCGGGGTGATGAATGTCACATGTCCTCGAATAATTGGTTCTAGGACACTATAGGTAGGATATCACATACTAAAGTAATTATTTTATAAAGAGTCTCCCTTAGGTTTCACTCCCCTAAAAATAACCGGATAAAACAGAATAGGTATCTGACATCGCATGCCACTAACAAAATTATGATAGTCATTTATGTCGTTGATGAACGGTTACAGAATTCACAGTGTTTTAATAAAAGTGTCGGCTCGCCCTTTGAACGTTGCAAGCGTGCCGCCGTGCGGGTTTGTAGGTATGATGATGATTCCTGATGTGAACTCTATTAAATCAGCTGATAAAATAGTTTTTCTAATTTTGTTTTCATTGCTCTTTTTTGTGTAATTAGCGAATTAATTAATTTTTACTTTAATATCTTATTGGGTTATAAAACTATGCAATTATATACGGTCTAAAGTGAAAAAATACTACATATATTTTTTTTAACTGATGAAAAAGCCGACGAGGAATTCCACCACTGGGGGGTTCAGAATCGTGTACTGGATCCATGATACTCGTTTGTGCGTCGATGTCAGATATACCCATAGGTATACTAATCCTGGTTTATAAACCATTTGTCTGCCAAACTTCATCCAAATCAGTTTAGCATTTTCGCGTGAAAATTAATCAAACATCCATCCATACAAACTTTCTTTTTTAGTTTTGGATGGGAAATCATCAAATGACCTCTCCCGCTCCGGGCGGAGCGGAAGGGCGTGTCGGACTTTTACTGACTAAAACCTACCCGTGTTTCTTCACTTGCCTGTGCGCCAGGGCCACGGTTTCTTTTTAACCAACCCACAACCCCGGCCCAGGAGGCACCGATCCTTGTGGACTGTCACGATGATGTGTTGACATCTCTTTGAGGCGCGCGTAAAACACAACGGATAGTGAATCGCTCCCACATCGGTGCCCCGTAAAGGGACCATGACCCGTGCGGGCCATGGACCGCACGGCCTTGGCGTAGAGCCTCCAACAGGTGGGGTTTGGTCCCACTAGATTGGGGAGGAGCCGCCTCATGGCAGCCCCGGCCCATTCCAGTTTGGGAGCCAAGGGTCGGAAGTGCTCCTCGAAGTTCCAACGGCTGTCGAGAACGAGTCCCAGGTTCTTTATTGACGACCCGACGCCGATGTATTGAACCCGACAGTGGCACGTTCCAAGGATCATGAAAGCACATGGCCTCGGACTTGTGCAGGGCCACCTCGAGTCCCAATTGCCATATCCTCTTGACGTTTGTCGCAACCCCGAGGGTCGCTGCAGCGGCCGCCGCCTGGTGTGACCTCCCTTGTACAAGGACCAGTATGTCGTCAGCATAGCAGCACCCAGTATTACACGATTTTCCACAGATGCGGCCGCAGGATCCTTACAAACTCTCACGTTTATGATATTACAGTAGGATAAGGTAAGAATGATATAGGCGTAATAATAAGTCACGATCCCTAGCAAATATCAACATAAAAAGTATCCATATGTCCTAATGAAGACCAATGGTCTCCCCGTTTACCAAATTTCATCTAAATCACACAATATTGCTGTACATCACACTCATCTCCACAGAGTAGGCAACTCGTTAATAGGTCAATGTATACACTTTTACAACAAGCTTCCCATGGGCATTCGAAACTTGCCCATTAAGAGATTTAAAAGCTGCTAGGGTTACCTAGGTACTGTAGTGCGTCCGGCATGTTCGCTTTGGCGCGGGTTGATGATTTTCATGCCATCCTGATGAAAAAGGCGGCCTCGTTGCTGGGTAGAACTAGGACCAGCGCTAACAGCATCCTACAAGCCATGGCCGATAAGTATGATGCGCCGGTGCTTAGGCGCTGGTTAGCATTGCTTGTGCGGCAAGCATGATTAGTTTTTTAAGTGTTACTAACCCTTAGTAGATAAGTTACTAACCATTGGACCATTGTTGTCTTTGAATAAATAAATTATTATTATTATTATTATTAAGATCTACTTTGCAAAAAGTGGTATTATAAAATCTCAGATTATTTAGAAGACAATAAAGATTGGGATTGAGCTGCTCGCTCTGCTAAGCAATGTCATTAAGCAATATGGGTAATTATGCTACTATTATGACATTTTAATCACTGTTTTTCTTAAGTCACGTAAATTGATTTGTAATGTACATAGCAGACACACATATATATATATACGGATTCATTCACACGTCAAATTTTTTTTTTAATAGCTGAAGCTGGCATTTCCTTACTAACTACCAATAAATGGAATGAAATCGTTTATTTTGCAAGTAGGATAACTGATCACTTTTATCAGTGATCCTACTTGCATAATAAACGATTTCATTCCATTTTAACGTGAAAGCGTAAAAAAGAAACATAAAACAAACAATCTAACATTTTCTCTTTATTCTTGTTTGGATGTGATTTTTAGTTTGTCATTACAGAAACCATCGAAAATATCCATTTGCCAAATACTAGATATCACTCAACCAGCTTCTGTTTAGTATACTCTCAACAAATACCCAAAATAGAACTCAATAATGACTCAACAGCCGTGGCATACACATATTATACCAACGTATAAAATAATAACAGAAACAATAACAATGTAGATTTAATAATAACAAGCGTTCCGATAAGGGCCCGTTTAGACGAACCGCGAACCCGGAAAAGGCAAATAAATTGGTTTATTTGCCGCAAAAACACGCGCACATAAAAACACTATTAGCAAATGAAATAACGCAATGAGTGTTGTTTTCTTTTTTTTTTTATTATTATTGGGACTTTTACGCATAGCGTATGTCAGTCCCATCGTAACCTAAAGAATTGCACTTTCTCTTGTCTCCATTTGGGTGTGATAGAATTGTATGGAACATACCTACATCAGTTCTGTTCAAATTCAATGATCTTATTAAATTATTCCTACTGGACTCATATTGGACTCATCATCATGCATCATCATTATCATTATCAACCTTTTATCGTCCCACTGCTGGGCAGAGGTCTCCTCTCATACAGAGAAGGATTGAGCGTAATCACCACGCTTGCGAATCACCACGTTGGCGATTTCAGACTTAAAGTCCAGGTTTCCTCAAGATGTTTTCCTTCACATTTAGTCATTGGTGTCCAAGATATACTTAGAAAGTACATATAACTTTAGAAAAGTTACATTGGTACTTGCCTAACCTGGAATCGAACCCGCGCACTCATACTTGAGAGGCTGGTGTTTTAAGCACTAGGCCACCACGACTGGAATTATTATAATATTGGACTCATTCCATCAATAAATGTTGTAGGTCCTCGATAACTCGACATACCTCAAAATTGAAGGAAGCAATCTTTTTCATCAATGTGTATTGTGGAACTGTCAAAATGAACATCATTAATAGTGTATTATACAATTAACCTGCTAAATTATTTTTAAGGATATTGATAATCTATTATATCTCCTAGTTATCCTAATAATTATATTAAAACAAGATTTAAATGTGTGAAATAATATCCCCTTAGCAACGGGAACTGAGGGCACTACATCTACACTCTGCCAGAGTCCCTAGTCTGCTATTAAAATAGTGTCAGAATGATCTAAAAAGAGTAATGCTTGTCGCTATGGTGACCTAGCACACTCTTTTACTAGTAATAGGAGATGGTAAAAGTTAAAGTCTTGGATTATAAACCAAATAGCTATATTAAATCACTATATCATTGAGTAACAAGAAATGGTAATGAATATATAAACTTAGACACAATTATTGTTTAAATATGGTAAAATGCTCATGGTAATGAGTACTTGTTGTATTTGACGAGATCTTAACGCGAACTATTTGCCTTTTATGCAATTATACATTTTCGCTGAGTGTTCGATTAAAACTCGAACATGATCGATCAGTAATCTCATAATAACCGATTTTGACAAGGTTCCTAATCCACTAACAAAATGGTGTCATTATGACTTTCCAGTAGTCAATCACTAATACTCCATTCCATAATAATAAATATTCAATTTAAGTAGTAATACGGCAATGTCATTCAATCACCATACCACTACGAGACGACTGACCGATAATTGATACATCATTATGAATTCAGCAGATTTTTATCACAATGGCAATGGAATCGTGTTGGAATAACAAATTAATAAAAATAGCATACTACCCTAGGGCACCAGGTCCGCAGGTTGTTCGAAGATACCGTGGCCGCTGAAGCATAGGCAAGCGGAGGACAACGGGTAGGTTTTACTTATTAAAAGCTTGCCACGCTCTTCTGCTCCGCCCAGAGAGACTTGCAAGTCATTTTATTACTTTTGAAATTACAATCACTTAAAAAAACATTTCGTATTTCTATAACGACTTTCAATAGGATTCAATTATAGTTTTCAGAAGTTTATTATTGAATATTCCATCATAGTTATCACTATTTCAAAGTTTTTTATATCTCTCAAATTGGGTAAGCAGGTCCTTATTACCCCTAAATGGGGCTTGTATGTGACCAATTAGCGCTCTTGGCTAATAATGTAGCTAGAAAAGCCCTAGGGCGATAAGTAATTTAAAAAAACAACTTTTCACTCTTTCAAACAGTTCACGTACATCTAACCATCATACTGGCAATAAATAGACATCATGCATTCAGCCCAATGACTAAAGAAGTCGCTTCGCTATTCAGTCTTGTCTTCGTATGAGTATAATAGTCATCAATTTTAAATATCGAACGGCGAAGCTCAATTTCGTTCTTAATAAAATGATTTAAAAAAATGAAGAAAAAAGGCGGGAATAGAAATGTAATGTCGGTTTTTTCTATTTATCTCACAGTCGAGATGTAAAGCAGAGTAGTTAGCTCGGGTGTAACTGTAAGCATCAATTGTACCCTCGAACTATAGGCACTGGCGCGCTTAAATATCTCGGGGTGCAATTGATGCCTTACAGCCCTTGGCTACTAATCTACTACTGTTTTAGGTGTTGTTAGAACTTGTGGTTGGTATCAACATTAATACAAGTCTGACGGGTTGATGAATAAAGTAATATGCTTACCGTGGAACGTCCATGAAAAGGTAATCTTTTACATACCTTGGTATGTAAAACTCTTGGAGGAGTCTTGACTCCTCTATGCATCGAGAAACACGTTAAGCCGTTGGTCCGAGATTTCCCTCGTGGATCTTTGACAACTGTTAAAGGTCTTCAGAAGTTTAAAAATCAGTAAAACAGTTTTTCTAAGGATATCTTACTTGCGAAAAAGCTAGTCAAATATTGAAGTTCCAATTGCGAAAGGAATCTTGATGGAAAATATTTAGTGCAGAGTCCACACGCAGTTCCTAATACCTAATACCTAAATTGGTTATTTTTTATATCACAGAAACAACATCCGTTCATATCGGATATTTATTCCGAACTAGTTACATCATATTTTGCATATGACAATAAAGTCACTATGTGGCAGATTATAAACCTTATGGCCAGTACCTAACGTTCTACGGGAACCAACTCCAACAAATCTTCTATACATATTGTTAATTCTGCTTTTTTTGGTAGTGTTCATGCATTTACATATAATTTGTAATATCAACCAGAATTCACAGTCATAAATAACATTAGCCAGGGGAGCGGCTGTCCAAGGTGGATCCCAGATAGCACTACTCGTGGAAGTGCGCGATTTAGTCGATTCAAATCTATCGAATTTGATTTATCTGATATTTTTGCATGATAACATGTACACTGGTCATTTTATCAACCAGGATGGCTATCTCAAGGTTTGAAGTGCCTCTATTGGTGATTAAGGTAGGTGAATTTATGAATACACTCCTTCGCATTCCGCAGTTTGGCCACACCCTGTTACATCAGAATATTTCATATAGTGACGTTGCACTGTTATTGAGGGCGATGGATGGTGACACTAGGGCGAAAGACGAGACTACGCGCGCTATTTAAGAAGTTAGTTTATAGTTAGACATAAGAATACAATAGTATATACATATAAGAATACAAAATATCACTTTAAAACATTTTCTGTCGGATTTTTAACTAATTTTGCCGCCGTATAATGTTAAGGGATGTAGGTAGCGGAGTAATTTCAAGCAAGTAAAAAATTTCAGCAACTTTTTTGTTTAAATATAAAAACTTTTTTACAATAACAACAACCGACTTTCAAAAACAAAAAGCACTACAAAGTGAAAAATAACTAATTTCTGAAGTTTTTTTTTGTTTTTGGAAGTCGGTTGTTGTTTTTGTAAAAAAAGATTTTATTTTACAATTTTTAGTTGCAAAAAGTACTGTTCAATTGCATCCGGTCAGATTGGATGCTGCCGGCAAATAGGAATAGGTTAGCTAGTAAACGACGCATTTTGTTTATATGAATTTTTACTGGTAATTTTGGTTTAAATACCAAAATACTAAACCGATTTTTATAAAATTTCTCTGGGTCGGACTGAATGTATAATATAAGCATTGCTAGAGATGACACGATTACGCGACTTAAATTCAGTCTCTTGATGTTTTTGATTGTCGCAGCAGCAGTGCGAGTAGCAGTGGCTAGTGGTTGTCCTACGTTAAACTTCAATGCTGTAAATTGTTGAACACTTCCCTCGACTGTATATGGTCTTTATTATCAGATCTACTGCAGACTTTCATTATATCCCACATGTATGCAAACTTCTCATCAATATAAATGAATTGAGTCCAAATACAAGGTAGCTACTGTAAATCGTTGAGGAGTTCCCTCAACTGACCTATGACAGTCACCACCTATCTAGGTGTAAGGCACTTATCAATAAAATTATTCAAGCACAAACACAAGGTAGCTGCTGTGAATCGTTGACGAGTTCCCTCACCTGTCTCCCTTCCCTCCCTTTCCCTCCCTGGAGCCTTGCCGCCAAGCGATTTGTCGTGTTCCGGCATGATGTCTGGTGATGCCGTACGGAGGACGGGTCTGAGCAGTTGTGTTGCGATGTGTGCCGGGTACGATGCGCCTAATGTTGTTGTGTCGGGAGTTTGGTCGTGGAGGGTCTTCAGATCAATCTCCCTTTGGCGCAGCATCGTTGATCGTGTTGTTGGGTTTAACGGGTATAGTAGCCTCAATGACCTTGTGCATGTGGGCGGAGCTAAACACCGTACTCCCGAATTCGTAAAATGCGCGCGGTGGCGCGCTAAACTAAAACGACAATCAAAGAATATCCAGAGATGCAGACAAGCCGCGTGTAGGTCGCGATTTGTGCCTACGATTTCAGACGGGGGTATGGATGCAAGACGATAAATGTATATTTTGCATTAATAAATGGTAATATCGTACTATAATATATTTTTAGTATTCTTGATCAATGTTTAAATAAAATCAAGGAGTGCTCGTTACACAGTTTAATGGCCGATCGCAGACTGACAGACATTTGTAAAACAAGTACCCACACATTATAATATATCATAACATTCACATAAAAAATAATGGTAGATGGTAATATCTACCGATTCAACATATTTGAATTTTTTTTTTCACTACTTTTCAGTATATGAGTATCATGTCTTTGCAGTGTCCTTGAATTAATTACTAATGCGAATAACATAAACGAGTTCATCACGATAACGTAAACCAAACGCGCACTAGGCACTTTGTGATATTTTTATTAAAAAAAAAAAACGTTGAACCACACTAGAAATTACTTTTATCGTGGGTGCATTTTTAAACATATAAATTCACAGACACAAACAGCCAGACCCGGAACAACTACTTGTAGGACATGTTCTGAATATTTGTTCCGCGCGGGAATTGAACCCGCGACAAGCAGCGCAGCAGTCAATAGCTTAACCACTGCGCTAACCGTGCTTTATATAGATGCCTTGAGATTACAAAGCGCGTAGCTTCGGCCGTTTTCCATAAAGAGATAGTACCCTATTTATACTGTGTCAGTGACGTCGGATTGAATGTACTTCGTCGTAATGAGGTTTCAAATAAAAACTAGTTATTTTAAAATCTGTAAATTTTAATTCTTCGATCCAATAAATAACATGCGAGATTATAGGCATATCTAAAGCTGCAGAAATTTCTTGCAGTTGAGAATGGCCACAGTCTATTTCTATTGTTCCTACAACTGCACAGCTGATATTGATTTCTGTAGGATGTGCAAAATGTTTCCATACACATACGGCATTTAAAAATAAATAGGGAATGTAGTCCCACTTGTCGTTCTCCAACAATATCCACAGATCCTAAACCACAGTCTATAATTCTCCGTGCTTAGCAATTTTCTTTAGTTCTGAATAAAAGTAAGCAATATTAATTATGCGTCGCCCTTCGATGAAACAAGCTTGAGATTTGTTGAGGTTTTGGTGATATTTTGAGCTAAAAAAAGATATAACATACATTTTAATTAACCCTTGCAACACTGTTAGAGATTTATGTCAAGGAATTAAGAATTTATCAAGAAAAATTAATTAAGAATTAACAAAAAAATAATTTTACAGGTATATGATGTATTTGTAAACTAAAAATATAGGTTGTAGGACATGCAGGCATAATTTTACCTGAATGATGATGATGGAACTTGCGTCGTTTTTTTGTGCGCATAGAGATATATAATATTATCATTTTCTTGACGACATTCTGTATGGATGTCTGACCTAGAATCAACTGCGTTAGTGTTCGACCTAAAAAGCAAATTAAACTTTTAAGTTCTGTCGATTGGTTTCTTTCTCTTCTTTTCTGTAAGTCGAAAAATGTTATTACAATATTATTTATTATTAATTAATATTATTTATTATTTATTTATTTATCCTACAGTATGTTAAGAAAACCCTGTCCGACCCGTGAAGGTGTTGTTAGGTATCGATAACTGATTCTACTAATGCATACAAAACCAAAAGAGGTAACTTAATAAATATGCGTTAAGCACCCTTCCGCGGGCGGCGGGCGGCAGGGCACGCGGCACGTGGTCGCATCGCTGTCGCTATTTGCTCATAATAATACCGGTGTTGTCACTTTTTTAAAAATTACCAAATTTCGGGGAAGTTATTTCAAAATTCATTTGTATTGGTACTATGATGATTACGTAAAATTTTATATCATATTTGGTCATGTGTTTACTTAACCTTTATTATCCTTACGGGTCGGACAGGGTTTTCTTAACATACTGTATGTATACGGACAAATCACACAGATTGAGCTAGCCCCAAAGTAAGTTCGAGACTTGTGTTATGGGATACTAACTCAACGATACTATATTTATAATAGATACATATATAGATAAACATCCAAGACCCAGGCCAATCAGGAAAAGATCGTTTTCCATCATGACTTGGCCGGGAATCGAACCCGCGGCCTCCACGTCGCAGGCAGGCGTGTTGACCGCTGCGCCACGGAGGACGTCAAAAAAATTTACTGATAACTGTGACATTCCAAGCCCGCCAGCCCGCGTCCATCGGCTTCGGCTACTTTAAACAATTACATATAGAAATAAAATATTTACAGGAAGAATCATTTAAAATAATCCAAGTAAGAGTTTTTATTACACATTTTTGCTAATATCGCAAAAACTAAAAGTCCTATCAACTCAAAACTTTTTGTAAAACTGTTTTTACACCAAAACCTTTAATTGAGTCCTAATTTTTGGTTTATATCACCATAAACAAAAAATCACATTTTCAAGTTACGTAAATTTCTAATAAGATTTTTATTTTTAAATCTCCTTACAAACCTATAAATTATAATCTAAGTGCGAGTGTTTACTTACCTGAATAGAGTCTTCTATATTATCAGCGGATGTAGTTAGTCGGATTATTGCCTTTCAAGTCTAAAGATTTCTTTCTAGATTTCCTGGAACAATTCGTAATTGTTTAACTTCAATTGTAAAAGAAAAATGGTTACAAAAGCTAATAATAATTATAAAGAAAAATACAGTAATATGTAGGTATAAATACAAGAGTATAGGTAGATAGATACTTACGCCACCAGACGCATCTTCAATTCTCATTTGCGAGCTAATCTATGAACGTACACTGACACGATTCGCTCGTAAATATTTGCACTCACACAGACAACCACGCGTAGTCGGCGATAGCCGGAGCAGAGCAGCAAGCGACACAACCCTCCCGTCTGAATGCTAACGCACGACTGCCGCCCGCGCCCGCGCAGAGCACCTCTAAACCTATGTTTCAAAATAAGGATATTTTCTTGGCAAATGTTGATGGATTTAAATATGCTCTTGCATATCTGTAGTACTTCTAACCGCGAATTTTTCAGTGTAAAAATATTTCCACACATCAATGCCGTTTAGAAGTAATAACGAATATTAGCCAAAAATAGCGTTTTGGTAACTATTTTTTTAAGGCAAAAGGCAAAATCCTACGAAAAAATCATCTTTAGTAAATGTTGTACATGAATCAATAGACAAGACATATTTTTTTCAAATCTCAAAACCAAGCCGTTAATTAGAAATTAGCTTCCTAAAGTGACCATTTTACGCTACTAAATGAGACTAAGGCCCTTGCATTACCTCGCTCAACAGCGATCAGTGATCAGTTTTTCTGAGTGACCTATTCACTCTTAATAAACTAGCGCGCTTTACCACCAACGATCGCATCACTGCTTATCATCAGGCGGGATTGCGGTCAAGCGCTAGTTTATAATTATTAAAAAAAAACTGTTAAACAATTATAATTCAAGTTTTTTATGTAGATTATATTTAAATCTGATATTTATACGCTTTATTATCATGACATAGTGTGCATGGCTCAGAGATTAAACGTAAGTTGACGGAAACCACAAACTTCACGATTATCAAGTTTATCCGTACACGAAAGTAGTTTGGATGCTAATCCGCGGTTATAGCGCTACGGCAGCTATTGATCAACTAACAAAGTATCAATATTAACATAAGTAATATGAATCGCAAAGTAAGTCTTGACGTGAGAAATGCCTGTACGGAACCGTACATAGTGATATATTTAATAATATTCCACCACCTTTGTTAATTTATGACCACAAATAAATCACTGAGTTTTAGTTGGAGCTTTTAACTTTGAATATATTTTTGTTAGTTTTTCACACAAAAACTCAATGACCCAGGAATGTATAGTCGGGACCAAAGCCTAAACGTGCTTGCTGCGACTTTCGTAATCTATGTATAGTCACCCATCGTCAGGCCAACCGCAACAAGCGTAGTTTAACCTCAACGATCGACCTGGTTGGGTGTTATTAAGCCATACGGGTCCGACTAGACTACTATAAGTACCTATAAATAATTCAGTATATAATCGTGAATTCTTACATGCCTTAAATAAAGCATTCTAAATGAGTTCTTTGGCAGGCTATCAAAGCATCTATGTAATCATCTTTCTATTTCAACTATGAACGTTTCTTGTTCCTGTTGTTATATTGCTGAATAGATATCTTTATAGAGCGCATAGTCACACATTTGGCAAGGACCTAGTAGTGATCGTTTATGGAAAGTGACTTCCAAGATGGCATAACTCTAAATAGTATGATTTGTAAGATAAATAGGTCGGAACAGGAATGGCAATTCCCTCGTCCGATGAAGGCCAGCCCGCGCCGCAGCTGAGCCAGTAAACATAACTTGCTAACCGTGACCTCTGAGTTTGCTTCGGACGTTTCTTCTCAGAGCTAGTACTAGGAAACGCCGCGGTCATCAAACCGAATGTAAACAAATATTCGATCCAGCCTTCCCTTGCTGTTCTCACCAACGACGCCCTAAGCCGAGGTTCGTACCCCAAAGGGGGTGCCCTTAGCGCGTAGTCGCTTAGTTCTTAGTTTTTAGTAGCCCTGGCTGGAGGCTTTAAATTCATTTAAGGTATCCACAGGAAAGTCCGGTTAAGCAGTCACGGCCTCTCAAGGTCAACTACGAGATGCCATATAAAAAAAAAAATGGCAATTCTTTCGGTGAATCATTTTATTAAAAAAAATGTTGGTGTCCAAGTTGTTACTCCAAATGCCTAGCTTTCTGCCTACCGACCGACTTAGCGTAATACCAGTCACTTTAGTTTTTATGCTATATCAAAGTTGTACTCTTCTATTTATTTAAACTTTATGCACAAACATTGCACAATGGCGAACTTAATGGTACCAGTCTACCTTGAGGTGATGCAAAAACAAAACATGATAGGTGCAAAACAAATTACAGTTAAAAGAGAGGAAAAAAATATTATAATAAATACATAAAAACATGCATACAAAATATAAACAGAAGAGAGAGATAAAAAAAAATTATAGGTAGATAGAGAAAAAGAATAAATTATATATGTGATGAATCTGCCAATTTCTTGCGTACTCTACTATATAGCAATGTAATTAAAGAATTATGACGTAGCTACTTGGTCAACTAAGTAACGTGTTTTTTTTATGTTTGCCTACCTTTAGTTAGGTCGGTTACCTTTAGTTAACGACCTAAACCAGTGGAGTATGTGTAGATATATTACTAGTAGCCACCTACAATATTCGACTGCTGTAATCTGTCGAATTTCCTTATTAGATTTTCAGCATTATCACTAAAGCATTAAAGCTCAAGGTTGATTGGGAAAATTTGGCAGTTTGTTTGGGGTAGCTTGACCTGCTGTCGTCCGAGTGACTGCCGAGATGACGTTATCAACAGCCATGCTCTTTCGAGTGAACATACATAATTTTTTTCTTCTATCTTCTGCTGTCCTACTTTGTTTTAATTTCATAGTTGTCATATATTGTTAACTATGTTATGTACTTTCTGTATTGTTTTATTATTTTTAATTATAACTATGTATTTGGCATTAGTCTGTTCGCATGCTTTAAAATTATGTATCACCAGTTACACAGGGAAACCTATAACCATATTTTAATATAACATATTCATATTTTTAAAATATATTATGTATCGCTGTTGGTTACCTAAATAAATAAATAAACAGTTCTCACATTTACAAAAAAAAAAAAAAAACAATCAATCAACCGTAAGAGACAACTTATTTTTATGAACCACATAGGTAATGACAAAGCCACACCAACCACACACATAAGTAACAATTGCAATATGAAGACGTGGTTTGTAAAATGTACATAATTATTCTGAACACACGAACATCTATTTATGTACTTATTTAATCTAAAAACCATTCCTTTCAGCACATAATGCCGATCGGGAACGTGAGTAAAGACAGCGGACCTCGCAGGGAATCCTTCAGGCCTCCCTGGGTGAAAGAAAAAGATGTTGAGGCACCGCCTCCTTGGCTGCAGAGGAAACTTAAGCCAGTCGAAAACACAACAAAAACGATGTCTGTGGAAGCTGAGCCAACCACTGCGGCCACGACTGCGAAGCCGTTGAAGCGTGAGTCATTTTTTTTTTTATTAATTATAAACTAGCGCTTAACCGCAATCCCGCCTGATGGTAAGCAGTGATGCGATCATTGATGGTAAAGCGCGCTAGTTTATTAAGAGTCTATTCACTCAGAAAAACTGAGCGCATAGGAAGGAAAACGGCAGTTGAGCGAGGTGATGCAATGTTAAACCCAACAACACGACCAACGATGCTGCGCCAAAGGGAGATTGATCTGAAGACCCTCCACGACCAAACTCCCAACACAACAACATTAGGCGCATCGTACCCGGCACACATCGCAACACAACTGCTCAGTTCAGTCCTCCGTACGGCTTCACCAGACATTATGCCGGAACACGACAAATTGCTTGGCGGCAAGGCTTTGTCTGGTGGGTGGTAACTTCTGCCGGCGGCCGATGTTATGGCCTACCACCGAGAAAAGTCTTGTGATTTAATTATCTATCACACTCAGCACATCAACACTTGTGACGTCACGAACCACAGATGAAAATATATCAAAGTGATTTAATTAAATTAGGCGGAAATACAGTTTTTTAAATCTCAAATTACTTTGGCCCTCCAAAACGCCCGCCTATCAGTACTTCAGTGTTTTAGCTAGGAAGAAGGCCCGAGCAGCACAGCTGTCTTTTAAGTTACAAAAATTTGATTCTATACAAAATATTTATTATGCAAAGTATCTGATACAAAATAATGAACTAACAGCTTGGAACAATGCCCTAATTCTTCACATTCAGTAGGTATATTCTTAGGATATGTTTAAATCTCTCATTACCGATTTATGTGACGTTAAATTCTGCTCATGCCAAGTCTAACTGCAAAACGAGCGTGAAGTTGTAAAAGCCAAATGCAAATGAAATTCTTGTGTTGTACCTAAGTATTTATCTAGATAGTGTCACATTGATTTATGCAATTTTGAAGATTTATAAGGTTTAGTCTTGCTTATTTGCAGTTGTCGTATTTTCTGAGCAGAAATAGGAAATCACTAATTTTAGCTACTTTGAAGCACCATTTTCTTCTTCCAGATCTTTTGTACATTAATAGCCGTATTGCACTTCAAATATAGTCATACGTTATTCTTGAAAGTTTCACGAATTGAGCAGATAAATGTTAGTTCCTATCAACAAGACCTCGTGCTAAAATGGCGCAGATTTCGTCTAACGGTTGCAAGAATCGAAATAGTAGTCTTTCGATTTACTTCGGGCTGCGCTAGTCCAAACTCAATCAGAAGACTACTACTATTAGTAAAAAAATAAAGTTATAAATGAGATCATCAGGTCCAGACAGATTTACAACTACCTTAAATAAGAGAGAACGAAACTACTGGCAATAGCTAGGTAATAATTGTAAAAAATCTCATAATAATGCATCTGCTGATCAAAAAGTTAAGGAGCGTCACGACGACCCACGGCTTAGCTACGCATCTTCAGTGTGTAAAAAGTGGACTAACCAGTTCATTGTAACTCGCAACCAAACAAATTAATCGCGTACCTAAGGGACATTCCCCTACACACGTAGCATTAGATGGTGGACTTTAAGGTGATATACGCTAGATACGCGTCAAAGTCTCTATCAACCAGTGGCGGCATCTTTATTTCCACATGCAAACAACGCATCACACTGACGTCATGCAAAATTGTATTTACCGCGTAACTAGCTTAATAATGTACAAAATGTAAAGAAAACCCCGTTCGACCCATAAGGATAATAAAGGTTAGGTAAACACATGACATGACCAAATAAAATAAGAAATTTTACATTTTAATAATCATAGTAACAATTAATACGAATTAATTTTGAAATAATCTCTTTTTTCGCAAATTAATGCCATTTTTCTTAAAGTTTGGTAATTTTTAAATAAGTTATAATACCATTTTTGACCGTATTATTATGAGCGAATAGCGATGCGACCGCGTGCCACGTGCCCCCCCCCTCCCTTTGCCCACGCATGTATTGCCTACCGCACATGTTTTAAGTTACCTCTTTTTGCAAAATAATATTTATTATTTTGGGGTTTTTTTTTTTGAGTTTAGCCCGGCTTTATATTGCATTAGTAGAATCACTTATCGATACCTAACAATACCTTCACGGATTTGACAGGGTTTCCTTCAAATATTGTATACAACGTCCTGACATCAATGGTCGGGTAGTTGGCCATCCAGCACTACACCCGTCTTATTGGAGGATCCACCCTTTTCTATTTTCTATGTAGTATGAATCAAATTTACACACTGTACCTCTCTCTATAAACCCACTCAATTGCACACGCACCTAATGTAGCCAATTCATGTTTGTGTCAGACCTTACTATAACGTCCACACTTCTTAGATAACGTATTTATAATCCAGTTCCTTCCATAGATGACGTTTCCAGTGAAAAATACAAAAACATACGATGAAAACTACGTAATGTTCGCAGCCCACGCCGTGATGAAAGTATTATCAGTAATAATAGCATACATCCAGTGTCATATTTTAAAAAAGCTGCAGTTTCATGCATTAATTCCTTTTGTATTTGGTAGAATCTGAGATGAAAACGATCAAGAAAACATAAAAACAACTATTCATTTAGTCAAATATCATTCAGTCGAAGGTGTCAATTTCTTTGCATGGATATCGATCCAGCGGATTTCCGGAACCATCACCAACACATCCTCTTTTTAATATAATATAAATAGGATAGATTTTCAGATGCAATTTATAAGTATAGTTATGATTTCCGTCCGATCCTCGCAAAGTCCAAAGCGTTAGTTGAGTCATCCTCTTTTCAAATGTATTTAAAAAGTTTACATTACAAACCTAAAACATAAACAAAATACCGAAATATGCTACTGAAAAAAATATTCATATATTTTTATTAAAAGCTCTTATTTTCCTAGTGGAGCCTACGCCGTAGTTGTGTGTAGGCAAAGTTCCAAACAGATTGGATGTGATGTGTGGACACATAAGCAGCGGAACAAATTGAGACTAAGAGCTTGTTCAGATGGATTCGCACGTGGACACTGCAAGTGTCCAACGCTTATCTAGCTACTTACAACAAAAATACAGTATTTTTGTTTAAAATTGTTTGTTGTCATTTAGTTTTGGGTAGTTAGGTATTCTCTGTGTTGACAAGTATCTCACCGCTAATAGTGGAGTAATTCTGTACAAAGAAGTGGCAGGAATGAAACCTCCATCGACTAAAATGACAGTCCACTGCTGCTTAGGATATGCACTGAGAAGGTCGTTTAGCTTCTCGTTCATTGTTTACTATGCTGGATACTACCCGCAAGACGAGCTCTTTTCCAAATTAGGTGGTCTTTCAATTCAGATTGTCGCATTTCAATACTAGACACAGACTGCCCCAAGTTGTACAAAAACCCATCTCCCAACCTTCTGTAAACATTATGATGGGGTATTTCCAACATACCCTACGCGTGGTGATTTGCTACCCTTGTTTTGTTATTTCTTGGGCGGGAGAAATCTTCATGGACGTCCTCCATCGTCATAGAAAGGAACTCTTACAGACTAAAAGCACCGCAGTATTCCAGCTCTGCCTGTGGCCGGGGGCTGTGGGGTCGTTTGGTTCTTAACCATTCCAAGCCAAAACCAAGTTTCGGAACTCGATATGGCGACCTCTGAGGTAGTCTTATGTCCAATAATCAATGTCGTTTGACCGAAGTAATGAGATAATAAGACTAGAAAACTGAAAAAATGAATTTAACGATTTATACAGGCTGTATCTGACATCGTAACGCAAACTTCGCGAAAAGGCTAGACCGCATGCCACTGATGAAACGATGATAGTCATTTATGTCGTTAATGAAAGTTTACAGAATTCAAAGTGTTTAAAATAAAAAGTCGGCTCGGCCTTTGAACGATATGAACTCTATTAAATCGGCTGATAAGATAGTTTTTCGAATTTTGTTTTCATTGCGCTTTTTTTTTTAATTAGCGAAATAATTAATTTTTACTTTAAAATATTATTGGGTTATAAAAGTATAGCAATTATGAATGGTCTAAAGTGAAAAAAACTACATATATATTTGTTTAAATCATGAAATTACGACGATAAATTCCATCACTGGTGGGTTCAGAATCATGTACTGGATCCATGGTACTCGTTTGTGCGTCGATGTCAGATAAACCCTTTATATGGCGGCGTCAGCTACGGCGGAGCGATAGGGTTGTCACCATGTTGGTGTGGTGGTGAGGGCTGCATTTCGTAGGTGACTTTTGAATTAAAGCACAAAGTCTAAATATCCAATCTTGACAATAACAATTTAAATAGGCAAACCGACAATTTCACCTCGGAGATGTGCCTTGGTCCGCGTCTCAAAGCGAAGTGACCGTTCGACAATCCCCACTTTCCAAAACGACCCTGTCACGAGCCGCTAAAATAAAATAACGTCACAGCGTTGGCCCCACTATTACGTAAATCAAATGAGCAACTCTTATCAAAACGACCCTGCCATCCACGACATAGGTATATAACAGAGGCATTGTCGCAAATCGCACCGCGTCGTGCATCTGGACATTGCCTTAGCTTTGCACTCGGATGTAATAGAGACGTATTACAGCCGTCACAACCTAGAAATCGCAGTCAGGGTCGAGACTTTGAACGTTCGACTCCTTGCCCAGTCGCGTAGACATACATTGTGCGACGCGACGTGTCGACCTGAATGTCACTTGTTTTTGTTTCTTTTGAAGATAAGCATACAGCCGGCTTATTCTGTAATTACCATATAAAAAAATGGTAAATTGAGCTGTCATTCACCGAATGCATTGACACTATTGATAAATCACTTTTAGTTCACTTCACCTGTGTTTTCACAGCGACATGTTAATATTAGCTGGATCGAAGTGATTTACAGATGACAGCAGGTCAACCTACCCTCGAAAGTGGCAAAAATTCCCAATCAACCTTAAGCCTTAATGCTTTATAGATAAAGTTGAAAATCTTGCAAAGAAATCTGACGGATTGTAGTAGCTTGATGTTCTGCTATCAGTACTAAAATAATAGGACTATATTTAAGTACGATTTTTGAGGTATATCAAAATATACATTTGACTTATAAACAAACATGAAAATCATCTCATAAATTTATCAGTATAAGTATCTATTTTTCTCATTTTCCCGATTGTTACATAAACACTTAATACATTTTGCAAAGATATAAATTATAATAAAAAAATTGCAATATGTCGACACGTGTGCAAAACATGGAAAATCTCTTCAGTTCTTTTCTGTCAAAATATGTATTTGGCGTCTTATGTTGCGTCACATCCTGTGTGTATATGTGTGGGTGTGGTAGCGTCTGCATACAAAATAAATTCAAAGAATGATATTTATTTTGTCTCATTCTACTCCATGTTATCAGCTGATTCAGTTTATTTCACAACATTCAAAATGAAAAAGGTAGATTTATTACTATTAAATGTATAATTAACGTAGAAGATGAAACAGTTGATTTTATCTGAGGATTCTTCAATTCGCCCTTTTACTAATTAAAACTCCGCTGGGTGTTGCTGTGAGTCGAAATTTTCACAAATGATATTATACATATTTCTGTATATGGTATATATACAGAATATATATTTGTTTTTACAGTTTGTGGCATGGAACCCTACATACGCGAGTCCGACTCGCGCTTGGCCGGTTGTTTAAAGTTGATCTTACTCACAAGACATAATGGCATCTTTAAAAATAGTTTTTACTTTATACAATGTAAGCACCTAAGTACCGGTACTAAGTGGTAAACGAATAAATTATAAACGCAGCAGTCAGTATGGTATATTTATTATTACCAGATAGTATGACAGGAACACAAGTTATATTCAGAGACAGCAGTCACCCATACATCGTCTGCATCCTTGTGCGAAAATATAACTCAAATATTGCGATAAAAAGAACTTAACAATATGTGTGCTTATTACTTCATGCGATGTACCTAAGTTTCTTAAAATTAAAGCTGCTGGATGACGATAGCCGTGTGCATCCAGACAGGAAGCTCCGATGAGCATCGGCAACTTTAATCGTCTCCATTCTTTTAAAAATAATCTTTCATTTCCGCCACAACATTTTTACTGACGCTACGCAAGAAAACAATATTTCACAGTGCATAATATTTGTGACTGTTTATTTGTGGGTAGGCTACATATGTGTAAGTATATAATGACGTCAGCCACCTGACCGAAACTTTGGCAGGAGACACGAGTTCTGAATAATTGACTCTCCGAAACCGTTCACAAGTTTGTTAGTCTGGAGTTCGGAATCGAATGACGTGATCGTTCGAGGAGAACCACGCGCTCCCCAACAGTGTAATTCCGAATTTCGCCCGAATATTACTAGTGCATGACTAGTGAAAAGTGATTTTTTCGTTCCACCAGTTTCTGTTGTTTCCAGTGCTGTTGAAATGGTAAATCAAATCCTGCATTTAGCTTCTCGTACGCTGCAAATTTTTCACATGTTTACATGACCGTGCAATAAAGTCCGTGCCATTGAAAATTAAAACGTTTCAGTATTGGACAGAGCTATAAAATCGGGTATTACTTTTTGATGTTTCGAATGTTTCCTGCCAAGCTTCGAGTTATAGAAATTGGACTAGACAACGTAATATAAACAATGGATTCTCTTTAGAAAAAGAGCTTGTATGTGATGTGCGTATTGTTAATAGAAATGGAATACAATATAATTAGTTTTAGATTAATATGTTGTCTTGGTGACGACACGGAAAAGCTCTTCAAAGGGGAAGAGTTAAAACTATGAGTTTCTCCTATAAACTAAAGGAAATGTATTTAGACACAAAACGATTAATCACAAAAGTTTAAGTAAAAATGGAATTGAAAAAGCTTGTGCGATCGTTTGTCGTGACGTGTTCGTCGACGATGTTTAGGAGATATTTCGAGCGCACGCGCCGCCAACCGCGGTATTTTTAGAGACGAGAGACTTTTTACAAAATAAACGGAGATGTTGGGGTTAGCGTCTGATTTATAAGAATATTACGTTCAAAAGAGCATTATTTTAAACCATATGAGAGGATTTATTTTAAAATAACGCGATTGGAAACGCGTCAATAGTGTAGCATAAAGAAGGCTAAGTAGTCCAGAACTGCTGATGATTTTAGGATTTTGCTAGGTTTCTCCCAAAAATCTTGGCACCAAATATTGACTGCAATGAAAGAGCCAACCTATAACAAAGGTATTTGCAAGTTTGTAAATACATTTTGAGACTTACTAATTAGTACGATTTTGGTTACCTAGTTGGCAGCAACACAACGTTGATAGCTATGATAAACAATGACCCAGGTGATGATACATCCTGTGGTGTTGACAGTATTTAGTTAAATATTGAATTAATCACGCTTAGCAGTGCAGTAGCAAAGCAGGCCGATAAAGTCACAAATTCAGCAGAAGAAAAATCAACTTTCACCAAATCTGAACTAAAAAGTGCCTTTAAACCTGAGAATAACGGCAAATACACAAACAAAGTAGACAAACCTTCATCAAGGAGTGTCAGGACGATCGACGATGCCTACAATAACTTTCCGTATTCGCTTGGCCATCTAATAGGGGGAATTTAACATGTAATCGCGCTAAAATAGCGAAGGCCGGCCATCTTGGCAAACGCCGTGTTTATTTACGTCCGCGAATGCCATCAAACTGCAGCGCGTCGGGGCCGAAACACGTGCTACAATCAATTTCACTGTTCTTACTTCATGTGTTAGTTTTTCAACCTTTGAATATTTTGATACTTCAGTCATGGTACTTGTTATCATAGATCTTTATTTATGACTATCATACCCTGATGAGTAATAAAACAATTACCTACTGTTTGAATTTTTAATACGAATAGAATCAAAAAATACCTATTCTTAATTTTTACAATTTAGAAACTATATTTTTTACATTAGTCCCATGCAAGAGCTCAACTCTAAAGATGTTTTTAATTTTAAAAACATAAATGTATAGGTATGAGCAGATGAAACTATTTATTACAATTTAATCAATTTCATAAAACTATGTTCAATAATAAGAGACATTCATACAATACTTACAGAATGCGAAGTCATACATCGTGAAATTGTTGATGAATACACAATCACGTACATATTTATTAAATTTTCAGCTGTACTAAGGAAGCAGACAACCATCAAAGATAAAGCAGAAAACGGAGTGTCAGCGCCTGTAGAAGAAAAACTCGTCAAGCCTTCAGCAGCAAGGCAGGCCGATCAAGCAACAAAGTCAGCAGAAGATAAACCAAGATTTACCAAATCTACCCTAAAAAGTGCCTTAAAATCTGAGGATAAAGGCAATGACAAACTAGACAAACCTCCACTAAAGAGTGTCAGGACTATCGACGATAAAGCCAAAGATAAATCTGTGACTATAGTTGACAAGAGACCAGAGAAAAATGGTCCCACAAAAGCAAATAGCACGGTAAATGACAAATCTGATAACAAAAATACAGTTTCAAGTAAAGATACTAAGCCCGCGACAAAAGTACTTAACGATAAAACTGCGTCTAAGAGTGCAGCCGATAAACCGGCGGCTAAAACTCCTGAAAGGGTACAAACGAAGCCTATTGAAAAGGTCGAAACTAAACCTGCACCTACGAAAGCGGAAGCAAAGCCTTCAGCTGCTAAAGCTGAAGCTAAAACCCCTACAACTGGGAAAGCAGTAGAAAAATCAGAGAGCACAGAAATGGCTACGAAACCACCTTCTTCTAAGGTATAGCTTATGATACAGATTCTGACTAACTTTTCTTCTTTAATTCAATTATCATTAGTGTTAAATTAATCCTTTACTAAATAAATTGTTGCAAGTTTTGAATCAAATTTCCCATTTCGCATAACATGGTCTTGTTTCCAGCTCCCACCGCGCAAACCATCTATCCAGAAGCAACCGTCAAAGGATGACGCGCCTGTTAAGAAATGGCGGGACCCCCTGCACGAGCGTGTCAAAGAGAACATTGACAAGACCCTAAATGAAGTGCCTAAGGGTCACACACTGACTAAAAACGAGAGCTTGAGAAGTGAGTACTATTACACTGCCATTTTATTCTAACACAATATTCTAATCAGTTTTACTGAAGCTACTATGCCCGCAGAATTTACAACTATTCAATATTTTTCTTTATAGCATGTCGATAACAATCTAAATGCAGTCGGCTTAGAATTGGGCCACGAATTTGCGCCAACAATAACGCCCATAAATTTCTTTACTGTTTCAAATTTGCAATGAAATTGGACACGTATGAAAGTGTCACTAATAACAATCAATAGATCATAAGATAAATTAAAATACTAGAGTTAGCTTATCAAAATATTACTCCTCATTAGGCTAATAAACAACCTTATCAGTGAGCCAAAAACCACGTAATAAAAATTTCGAATTACCGCCCATTTTAAATCATGCATCGATATAATGACTAGAGACTTCCTCCACTCTATTAGTATATGTAGGTGATAATAAGTGACTAGATCTTGAGTCAATTAAATCAAGAATAGAATATACAAAGAGGTTTCTATTTGCTTAGTTGTGACATCAACATTGACACAGTGTCACTTTCTTGCGTATTATTAGACAGTTGGATCGCATTCGATCGCATACGCTGTGACATCAATCTACATTGATTTTGGCACTAAGCAATGTCCGATACTAATGAGATTATTGTTTTCAGATATAATTTTAATAGTCTAATGATGATTTTATTGAGTTTATTTGTTTTTTTTTTTTTCAACATTGAAAAACAATATAGGAAGCTGATTGTATCATTAGATACTGTTGTCAATTACCTTTGGATATTTTAATTAATGCTTCTTTGTCCGATATAACTTGCTTTTATACATATAGGTAAAAAAACCCAAAAAGTATCTATTTGACGTAGAAACATATAGATAAAAAGACAGAAAGTAACAGTTACAAAAGCGTACGTACTCTTTTGGTAAACTTTTTAATTCATCGATCTCTTTTCAATGGACTTCAGCTAGGAGGAAACTCACAATTAAACTGTTTTTAGCACTAAATAACTAAGTTACAAACATCCTCCAACTTTTTGAAAGAGATCAAAAGGTAACGATATTGTTAGAGGCAACACTTGAAAGAGACATATTAATGTCTGTATTAATAAAAGGGGAGGTGGAGATGGTGTCGTTAAAGTGTGTACAGCTTTTAGCTTTTAGCCTTTACTTTTTTTTTAAGGGTTTTTTTTTTCAGTGGCACTGAAAAAAAAAACCCTTAAAAAAAAAGTAATGACTTTCATTTCAAAGTGATGCTCTTTATTTTCTCTAAATCATGTTCTTGTTAATCTTCTTCATCGTCTATATAATTAGCTGTACAGACTTTAACGACACCATCTCCACCTCCCCTTTTATTAATACCGTCATTAATATGTCTCTTTCAAGTGTTGCCTCTAACAATATCGTTACCTTTTGATCTCTTGTGCGCTAGACTGGTTTGTGGTCTAAATGCGACCCAAAATAGTACCGCACAGTTCCGCATACGTCGCCTGCGCAGATCAGGTGTACCTAAATGCACCCATACCTCAGTTAACATGCACACTTACTGCAACACAAGTCCATTCCGAACTATTCTGATAAATTGTGAACTGTGTTGAGGAAAATTGTGATAATCTGTGAGGCAATTGCGCCGAGTGTATTTTGAATTGAGTGATTAGTGATTATATTGAATATAATGGCTGACTCAAACGACGATCCCCATGGTATTTACTGATTAGTTGCACTTGGCAATATTTTGTTGCATGATTTACTTTTAATTTGTTTAGTCATTTTTATTTTATTAAATGTTAACAACAAACAATTACGTTACGAAATGTTATGAACAGAAAAACATAAGTCACTTAAATAATAATGTAATTGAACTAATTAATGAACTGTTTTATCTTCACAGTTACACTAATATTATAAAGACAATAGAAAGAAATATATTAATTATGAGTGGTCATTCCAGTTTAGATAGATATTGGATTCCGATTCCGATTGTTCACCAACTAAATTCAATTTCAATGCATCATTTTCTTTATATTTTATTAAGAAAAGGACAGAACATAAAATTTAGAACTGTCAGTCCACAGAACTGTCAGTTAGGTGGCCCCTAGAGGATCAATTATTTTGCGCAATATTACAAATTGTGCAATGTAATTGATCGTTTAGGCTAAATATTGAAGACTGTACAATGATTGAACAAAAGCTTGAGCGATTTTAATTTTTATTGTATCATATTTTTGCATTGCATCGTGTAGGGTCAGTATTGTGCAATATTTATGAGAATCTAAAAGGTATGGAGAGAGACCCCCTTATTCATAAAAGATGTTTAAAGTTAACTAGTGATTAACGATTCTTTAACCATACATTTTAGACGTTTGCACGTCACTTAACTTTAATCTTCGTTGATGAATAAACCCCTTAAACACTGTGGTGTTTATTCATAAAGGATTATTTAAGTTAAGTGACGTTAAAAGGTCAAAATTGAATGGTTAAAGAATCGATAATCACTAGTTAACTTCAAGCAGCGACTTGACACCCATGGATAATTCACCTTAAATATTATCTTCCATCCTTTTCTTAACGAAAACGATGCACTTAACTTAAAATTAGTTGAATTTGTGAAAAAGAGAATCGGCGCCATTGTCTAGAAGTTGTTTAATTACGAGAAAAGGATGATCTTACAAATTACATTTTGTTTTTAAACCTCTTTTGAATTATTGTCAGCCTACGTGGCGTAGCGTTAGCGAACGCGGCCGCTGCGTGTAGACGCGGGTTCGATCTCTGTGCAAATATTAGTATGCATGAATATAAATATTTGCACTGGTCTGGTCGTGCCTCGGAAAGCTCGTTAAGCCGTCGGTCCCGGTTGCCATACGAACAACTAATGGCAGTCGTTACAGGTTGTTGGAGCCCTCAAAAGTCCCTAAATCATGCCTAACAATGTCAATTGGTCTAACTGCATTGGTGCGATATCGCCTTCGGATTGTGGAGGTTAGACGGCAGTCGCTTCACAGAAAATTAGCCATAAATCAGCAATTAGACTGATAAAGCGGACCCCAGACTTCAAAGCTGAAAAAGCATCGGATAATAAGCCTGGAATTAACGCTGAGATGATGATGACTCTACAATATTTTCTATATTCTTTGAACTATTATAGCACAATGAAATTATTACTTTGCATCATAATGGCGATTTATTATTCAATTAATCGACTAGCTATCGCAGTTCAATGGAAACAAGGGTTTCTCCCAACTTTTGCGATGATTGCGCAATTTTACATTGTACAAGATAAAGTAATAACAACTTTATTGGACCAATATTTAGGACAATAAGTCCTAAACCCACGATGCCAACAAATCAATCAGATTAAAATTGGAAAACAATTATTTATAAATAAATAATTTCACTAGATTGTAGGAAGAGATGGCGCCCAATGAACAGCATAAAGCTGTTAATGATGACAGATTCTTATATATCCTCCAAATTTAGGTTTGCTGAAGCCTACCCCACCGCCACCCCCACCGCCATTACCACCGAAGATGCCCCCTCCCCCGGAGTTCAAAAAAGCCCCGATTGACCCTGCTAAGCTGAAGAGGCTGGAAGCTCTTCGCAGTAGGCCCAGGAAGAGACCAGACTGGACTGACATGATGAAGGAGGTGGAAGAAGGAAAGAAGCTGAAACATGTTGTTTGTAATGACAGGTAGGTAATGTTTTTACCCACCTGCAGGGGTTCCAGAAGGAGAATTATAGATTAGAATACATTTAATGATTTACACTATATAGGTAAGTTTCAGGTAGAGAAAAAAATTATTTTTTCATGAACTAAGTAACACTGAATCATGATATTGTTATAATTCGCTATTGGTGCAGAACATAGCGATTTGTTATTGACATATATACGGACGATAGCAGGTCAAATTACCCGAAATTTCAAATATTCCCAATTAATCTTGAACCTTAAGAATTTAAAATAAAGTTGAAAATCTTGTAATAGTTTCATGTGCTGTCGTCTGTACAATATTTGATATACAGAATTAATGAACATTTCCCATACTTTATAGGCTTTTAATTTGAAGGATTGAACTAACCAAAGATAGTTTTTTACTTTTTTTTTTAAATATATTTATAATTTCATCAAAACATGTGCTCTGGATTGATTGGAAAGATCGCTCTTAGCGATAAGACCGCCCATTGTGTCACCCTTTGTAAAATATTTTTATTTATGTTCTGTAATCTATATGGTGTACATAATAAAGAGTATTCTATTCTATTCTATTCTATATATAAAAAGGAAAGTAATATATCTCGTAAATCGAACCTAAATAACTATTATAATAATTAAAGGTTAAAATAATAACTCGGAAATCATGAAATTTCAGATCAAGTCCGATCATAACAACATCAGCAGTAGTAAAGAACAAGGGTCAATTTATCTTCGAGTCAGAAAAACCGAACTCTCATAACGCTTTATTGAAAGAGATCAACAAGGGAATCAAGCTGAAGAAAACGAAAACAAATGATAGGAGTAAACCGAACCTAGAAGGTTTGAGGAAGTTTAGAAGACAGATGACAATCGAGGAACAGGTGCAGAAGAGCATGTCACAGGCAAACCTGGCGTCATCTCCCTCAGGAGTTGGCCTCAACTCAGCAGATGGTAGTAGTTCACACGTACGTATATCAAATGCACATTTGATTCTATTTACAATTATCTCAGGAGTAAACTTGAGACCGGAGCGGCCCCTCCCGAACTTCGCACTGTTCCCGCTTATGCATCGACGATGCGCACTTTAATTTTGAAGGGAAATGGAATTCATTTTGCCTACAGTTTTAGTTTTTTACTCAAGCAGACATAGATCGCAGGACTTTTGAATATGTACTAAAATTTGACGTCATAGTCAGATGACACAGCACTAAAGAAAGTGAAATTACCCAATCATGCCACTGTTTAAAATCGTTCTTTTAACATTAAATAAAAAACATAACATATCGAGGGACTGGAACAATCTGCCGGCGGCGGTGTTTCCGTCGGACTACAATTTGAGTGTCTTCAAGGCTAGAGTGAATAGGCTCTTAATAAACTAGTGCGCTTTACCATCAACGATTGCGTCACTGCTTACCATCAGGCAGGATTGCGGTCAAGCGCTGGTTTATACTTTAATTAAAAAAAAAAAAAAAATATACAATATGTTAAGAAAACCCTGTCCGACCCGTGAAGGTGTTGTTAGGTATCGATAACTGATTCTACTAATGGATACAAAACCGGGTTAAACTTAAAAAAAAATCCCCCTATAAAAATAAATATTATTTCGCAAAAAAAAATAGGTAACTTAATAAATGTGCGTTAAGCACCCTTCCGCGGGCGGCGGGCGGCAGGGCACGCGGCACGTGGTCGCATCGCTATTCACTCATACTAATACCGGTGTTGTCACTTTTTTAAAAATTACCAAATTTCGGGGAAGTTGGAAATAATTCGCGGGAAAAAAAGATTATTTCAAAATTAATTTGTATTGGTACTATGATGATTACGTAAAATTTTATATTATATTTGGTCATGTGTTTACCTAACCTTTATTATCCTTATGGGTCGGACAGGGTTTTCTTAACATATTGTATAATACCGAACTTAAATAAAAAGTTGAAATGTTTCAGATACCTGGTATGATACCGCCAGAGGAAGATGAAATCGATGAAATGGACGATATTGACAAGGTCAGAGATGACCTGCAATCTACCAAGCAGTTACTCGCTATTGAACTAAGGTACGGTCATTTTAATCAAATTAAAACAGTTTTGAAGTTGAGGACTGCGGTTAATTATGAAGTTAATGGGACGTTGTCCAGGATACCCCATTGAGGTCATTCTATTAAACCTAAGACTATCTGGATGCCAAGCGGATTTTAGGATTTGGCGCCAATATCTAATACCTAAGCTAGTTTAAACTAAAGCTAGTGAATGTTCCCAACACTACAGTCATTTAGATTGTTTTAAAAAACTATTTAGATTTTTTTAATATACATATATGTTGTAATTTAGATACTTACTGATACATGATTTCAAAATAAGCCTTTATAAGTTAACAAAATAAAAAAGAAACAGTTTTAGAGCAGTTTAGAAGATTTAACGAATTATGAGAAGCCAACCATAATCCGCATTGGGGTATAAAACTGACCATATAATTAAAATTTTCCAAGTACCTAGATAGTGTTCAAGCTGCAACAGCAATCAAATATCAAGAAAAATTGTACAATTTTTTTTCGTGGTTCTATTTAGAAAAAACTTAGTTTAATGTTAAAATATATATAAGTAAATCCATTTTAAATCAGTCGCATTAATAACGAAGAAATTTTAGACAATTGTAATAATATACCCCTTCACATAATTCCTCAGAAACAAAGAAGCCCAAGAGAGAGAAAACAAACGACTTCTAACAAGGATAGCGAACTTAGAAGCTGAGTTAGCAAGAGAGAGAGCTTTCATCAAGCAAGAACAGCACAAGACTGTCATATCCGTCACTGACGCTTACGATGAAAGACTTGTGAACAGTCTTAAGAGTGAAGTAGAGAAGACTAAGCAGAATGCCGATCATTTGGAGAAACAATACCTAGACGCCGCAGAAGATAGGGACACAGCGCTCACAGAACTGGAAGAAGTAAAGAGAAAGAATGCAGAATTAGAGAAGAAATTGGAACAGGCTTTGCAGGTAAGTAATTGCAAAAAATTATTAGCAAGCCTTAAATTATCCAAGGAAACTAAAATAATATTACAACATGCTGATTTTCAAACTATAGGACTGCACATAATTAATAAGATGGTCTCATTTGACGCTATATGTAACATATACAAATGCTTCGCTTTATACCTGCTTCGCTAACAATTTGCAGGACGAAGAAGACGAAGAGTCTCAGGAACCTTTGTCATTTTACCAAAAACGTCAACTAGATTTCGCTAAGGAATGCAGATTATTGAATATTGAAGTGAACTCGCCCGAAGCCGACACGCTGAGGAAACAGAAGATTGATGCTAACATTGAGCTAGCTAGAGCTAATGACGCTAAAGCTAATGACGCTAACACTAACTACGCTAAAACGAATGACGCTTCTAATACTAACACACCTGCTGATGAGGTATGGCTTTACAATTCAATCTCAATCACAAATAAACATTTATTAATACTATATAAACACACACACGTTTATGCATGTCACAACATTTTGGGTTTTTCTATAATTTGGATTACTATTATTATCTAAATATATCATTTATATTATTGCGGATTGTGTTTTTGAAATTCTAGCGTATGGCACTCGTGGGTTGCAGCTGAAAATCAGCGTCAGATGGCACATCTTGTGTTGTCATCTGACATTATGCTGAGCTGAGGCCCTTTTGGCATTATAAGCTGGGTTTTATTGTTTTATAGTTTTAAATGTATGTATTTTGCTGTAATGTCAATAAACGCATTTTTCTTTCTTTCTTTCTTTCTTTCAATAGGAAGACTTGCACTGGGCATGTTGGCTTAGATGAATACAGCCCTTCTTCCTACACATTGGAGGAAGATCCTCAATATTGGGGTTATTATTGAGCACATTATCATGTGTTTTTCTTCAGCTAGGTGATCTTTACGTGTAAAATATTGGTATTCATCTGCACCTGATAAGACAGGAATCCGATGCCAAAATTGTTGGCAATAAATTCAGGCAGATGATGAAGATGTTTGTTTTTAAATGATGCTTACTTATTTGACTTACCTTCATTCATGATGCTAATTACCTAACAATCCTTACTAATATTTTTTTAAATCGGAATGTGAGTAACTCCTGAACCGATTGCTTTGAAATTTTGTAGACGTAAAGTTAGAAGTTAAATAATAGGGTACTTTTATCCTTGAAAAATGTTCCCACGGCAAAATGTAAAAAGCGCGATATAACCGAATTCCACGTGGGTGAAGCCGCAGGCTACGGGAAAGCTAGTACTTTATATTTTCTTCATCTTATTTTTTTATTTTCAACAACTTTCTCATTATAATTTTCATTCCTTCACCTTGTCATAAAATTACTGTTGTCCAAAATAATACTTATCAGCTCTAGTATTCCAATCGACTAGATTCTAATTACCTACTAACGCGCATTATTCCGTACCGTATTTCTACTCGTGAGTCAGAAAATACTTTGTGACCAATATAACACTGTATGTAAACATTGCAGGGCATCATGCCAACGAGCATGGGTTCGCGGCGCTCTAGCCACGCCATTAAGCAGCTCTCCGTCACCAAGGATGATAGCTTTGAAGAGGAAGAGGACTCCGATGACGAAGAGGTATGAAAAGATTTTTTTTCTTATGATTATTTATGAGACAAATATAGATAAAATACTCATTATCACAACACAGCATTGAAGAAAACAAAATAAATTCAAGTTTTATAATATTGGCGTGGAATAGATATTGAAATGGGCGCTCTGTCAGCGTTTTGGCCAGACAACCTATGAATGAACAAAAATATATACGGAAAATGGAGAAATGTGTGTGTGGTAATTAAAATAAGTGTGTAGCTATTCTGTGGCAATAAACGTTGTGTTTCCATGATAGCTTTTGATGTAGTCAGAGAGAGGTCTTTCAATCATAAAAAAGTTATTGGATAAATTATAACAACTCTCTTTTTAATATTTCAGGAGGAAAGCGAAGAGAAGAAGCAGAAGCGATTGGAGAAGGAGGTACGCAATACGAGAAACAAGATCCGGTACTTAAAGGAGAAGCAAGACCAAATGAAACGGGAGCGCATGGGTTACAAGTTGGCGCTGAAGAACCAACAGGCAGCACTCAAGTTAGTTTATTACTACCTATCTTCAGTTAAAATCAGATGAGTAATTGCGTAGCACACTATCTAAGTATATAGCAATAGGTTTCATTATGATAGTTCAACAACATTCATATCGTTGTTTACTTTGTTGATCGGGCAAATTTTTCGAATATATGGAGTAATGGAATATGACATATTGCCATTGCTCAAATTGATAGTTATAGTCTGTTACGCAATTAGGGTGCCGATATACTTATACATATTTCACAGCCAACCACCTGGCATTTGTGCTAGCTTCACTTTACTCTCTCAGCTGGCACGCGGTTGATCACAGTTCTAACCCACTTGCTGGAGGTGCCCTGGCTTGTGCGCACGTGATTGGTTATAAAGCCAACCTAAACTCTAATTAATTGAATATCGTTTAGGCCATTATTTGGACGGCCGCCATTCAGTTAAAATGCTATGCGGTCAACTAGACGGCTAATTGAACCAAAGCGACATACACATCTATTCTGAAGGGCAGATAGCACTTCAGCTGTTATGCTCATAAGCCGGAGCACAAAACTAAAATTTTGGCATAGAATCAACTACCTACTAGAATATTTCAACAATCCTTCAAGTAGTCAATAATTCGTAACATGTGAATTAGCTTATGACAAACAATCAATCGTTTAGATTATTAACACCTTATGGTATAAACATGTCTACAGAAATACATCTTGGCTTTTCGGTTCTTTAAGCTGAAACAATACTTTATCTTCATGTTTAATTACCTCAATAACGTCAATTTATAATCATCAATCATATCTAACCCAAATTATAGATAGATATATACTGCTAATTGGCTGTTTTTATTTTTTGTTCTTCGATATTATCTTCATTCTAAAGGTAGGTAGACACTCCTATTAACGAGGATACCTATGTTTAGTGTACTTCTCCCATCGATACCTGATTCTCATTCATGGTATGGTGTCCTTTGCTGGGTCATCCCCAAGTATTCCAATACTAATTTCACAATATGGCCTTCGCGGTCGAATATTTTGAAAATTCGACAATATTCATTGCACTTGTTACGTTATTGAGCAGATAAATATCTGTAAAATTATAAGCAATGTTTCAGGAGTTTCGTTATTTCGTTCAGGTGTTTTGAATTATTGACTTAATGAGTGTTAGGCAAATAGGATGCTGGTGAAAGACGTGGTAATTCATTCGATATGAACACGAGGGCTGATCTATTTAATAAGAAGTAATAATTATCTACAAGTAGAAACTACAGAAAAACACGCGACATACATACGTAAGCGCTCATAGAATAATAGATAAATTATTCTGTTATTATAATTTCCAGGGAGGCGAAGAAAAAATACAAGGAGCTAAAACGCGAGGTCGACAAGATGGCAGCCATGATGAAGGAATGCGGATCAGATGAAGATGACGAAGAGGAAGAGGAGGAATCTGAGGAGGAAAAGAAATCAGAGTCAGAAGAAGAAGAATCTGAGACTGAAACAGAACAGGATACAGAGAGTGAGACAGAAAGTGAAAGTGAACCTGAGGTGAGTTATCACAAAAATATTTTAGCTACTAACGAGCCGATGACTGAGCCAAAGGAAATGTATATATCTAATAACATAGATCACCAACTTATGAACTGGAATAATATAAAAGTGCCTTCCAAAAAACCCTGGAGTTGTCAGACAAGATTTAAATGTATTACCATACTTATTTATGTATTACCTTCACACTATACAATAGATACCGTTCACCACAAAACATCTATCATAACAATGTCACTCTATTTTTCAGGACGCTCCTCTCCCTAAGAAGAAAGAAAATCTTACAAAGAGGTTGAAGCGACACGAGACCCGAGTTAACGCGTTGAAGAAGGGCAACGCTCTCCTCGTTGCAAATGTAGACCGTTTGAAAGACGATGTATTGAAGCAGAGAGAAGAGTCTGCCGCCTTACAGAAAGAACTCGACTCACTTATTGATGATCTTGAGTAATTTAATGCTCTTGATACTCCATACACTACTCTTCTATCTATTGGTAATAGTAACGAGTCTATGAATCTTCTTTTTTGGACAATGGGACAGTAATTACGTTCTATGGGGGTCAGAAATAAATAACTTCAATTTTTCAGTAGGTACTGGTCACCTGACATTTACGCATGACTTTCTCCTAAAGTATAAATTAAAAAATACCATAGTATTTATAAACCATAATTTTATTTATAATTTGCTAGTTTAATATAATAGCTGCGATCGATGCGGCCTTTTTGGTCAACATGACAAAGGTTGAAACTAAAATGATTAACTTCAGGGAACCTTATTCTTCATATTTCTTATGAAAAGGACAGTAGATATTAGTTTCGTAATGTCCGTTTCGTTCTGCCTTTAGCATTTTATACCAACTTTGAAAGCTAGTATAACAATGTAGATTTTGATATATTTAAAATAAGTATTGTTTTGACAACACGTAATTCAGACATCTTTAAAATAAAATAATCAACAAACAAATTGTCTCTGGTTAAAGTCATATTGGTCAAAGTTATTTATTTCTAATCACTGCTAGTCTGCTAATTTATAATTGAATGATAAGATTGTCAGATTTAGTTTGTCCAATACTTACGATAGGTAATTAATCAATGATAATTTCTGATATTGTCGATTAACCGGAAAAATGGTTTGGATTTTTTAACACTTTCGAATCTTATAAGTACCTATCTTGATCTTAAACGATAACTTTGTACGTATAAATGATTATAAACATGAAAACTCTCAATCTTACCTACCTAAGTAGGTACTACTTATAACAGGGCCCCAATTTTCTATGGTAATTATTATTTCCCGTGTAATCTTATCACGTGCAAAGAACCAAGAAAACGTGACTGAAAAAAATTTTACAGGACAACCGCACTTCGCGCTAATTTCGTGCGGTTTGATATTGATTAGTAGACGGTAAAAAGTATAATAATTTTTACCGTCTTATTACAAAACGAAATCTAACTTCAGTTCCAGCCTTAACTTTTGAGTTAATATTACGTACTTTTTAATTTATGCAAAGTTCTTAATACGAAAGTGACCACTTAGTACCGAACAAAGCTGTCATTTTTATATAAAGAACTGCATTTCTATAACGGTTAGATTCAAAATTCAATACCTATTAAAGTGATTAAGTGATGTCATTTCGGAGTAAGGAATCATTACAAGTGGTCATAGAGAATAGTGGATTAGGGCCCAGTTACAACTACTTAGATAGTTCAATGAATATAACTTTCATATTATTATTTTTGTAGATAGTTGAAGTTAAATATCTATATTGATGATTCCTTATCATTATTTATAATTGAAATAAGGCTTTTTAATCATTTAATATTACTTATTTGCAAAATAATGACTGCTGATGTTGTTTTCTGCCAAAATATTTGTAATTTGTTCAAAACAAATTTAACCTTTGCTCCTAAATACTCTCTTCCTTTATAATTAATATTTTTATTTAAAATTAATTTAAATTGCAATTTACCACTACACTGTCAAATTGAATCAGCTAGCAAAACTGTAAGCGTGATGACGACAATAATATATTTCGACACGATAGAAAATATATTTTATCTTCTTTTTGGATTGTTACTTGAATTACGAATTTGAAAAATATTTTTTCTTTAATTTATTGATATCCATAACTTCTATGAAACTTAAAAACAAAAAAAAATAGGAAGTAACTAAGTAGTGTAACTGCAATCAATGAGTCCACAAAATAATCATCATTTTTTTTTTTATTCTGTCATGTAAGATATCAATACCTATATACCCATCCTCGGAGTTTCGCCAGCTTATCTAATTTGACCTTTGTAGGTATAAACATACAGGTACAGACACCAGCAGATCAAAGTACCCAATATTGTAAAATTGTCCGAATCAACCTTGAACTTTAAACTTTAGTGATAAAGATGAAAATCTATTTAAAAAATTCGGCAGATTTTGATTGTGGTAGCTTCTTATGCTGGCGTCTATTACTTATCCACTTATTTTTGCTATCATGTGATTTGTACATAATATTTTTAAGTTAATTATTATTTATGATATATTAAATGTAAACTATTGTATTACCAAACGACACAATAAACTTTTACACAATAATCAATATTTTGATTTTTATTATTTGTGACGAACATCCAGGTCGATCCTGTAATAATCTCATCTCAAAAAGTAAGGTTTAGTTGGATTTTAGTTTGACAGCTCACTTTCATTTGCAACTAAGTTTTCAATGTTACAGAATCTCACTGCCGATAGTTTTTGTTTTACAGATGTAGCAATAATGATCATTTAAATACCTCGCACAGAGCTATGGAGAGGGCTAAGTACGCTAGGTGTTTCTCTGCGTGATCGAATCAGGAATGAGGAGATTCGTAGAAGAACTAAAGTCGCCGACATAGCCCAGCGGATTAGCTCTTTGAAGTGGCATTGGGCAGGGTACATAGCTCTTAGATCCAATAGTAGGCTACTGGGGCAGAAAGGCTCTTGAATGGCGACCACGTATCTGCAAGCGCAGCTTCAGACGCCCACCTAATCTGACCAAAATCGCAGCGAAGCGCTGGATGCAGGCCGCGTCCAACCGTTCTTTTTGGAAATCCTTGGGGGAGCCCCATATCTAGCAGTGGACTTAATGCGGCTGAGATGATGATGATGAAATACCTTATTGGCGCCGAATCTCACGCACTAGGAATTACTCTTGTATCGTGGATATACTGGATATGTTCACAAATATTTAAAGTCACATACACAAACAGCCAGAACCATAACATCTACCTGTAGGCCCCTCAGAGATACTGCCAACAGTAGGTACTCTAGTGAAAATGATTTATTGCTCTCTCTCTCTGCCAATCTATACTCGGGTACTGTATAACTTCTTGGGATGGAGCAGCTAAAACCTTTTTTTTTTCAGATTAGAAAGAGCGCACACAGGGATTTTACATATCCAACATTTGACCTCTATGCCGACTGTAAAGTGGTAACAGTACGCTGTTCCTATTCAAGACAATAATGAGGGTTCATAAGTCCCTTCCACCCCCGGACCCGACGCTCTCAAGTCTTACCCAGCACCCAGCACAGAGCCACTTTCGCTCGACAAAAGTTCTATTTTCTTGGTAAATTGATAATCAACTAAAAATAATGGATCTCACCTCACAAAAAAAAAAAAATCGGCTTTGACAAAATGACTACTCATTCATTGAGTCCTTACTTACATTTTTGAATTAATCCCAATAACCTATACACTTCCCGGATCATGTTCTATACAAGTTAACTCATTTATCTACCAATAAGCCCTTTCACTGCATACTCTCTCGCTTACAAGCAGCCTTAGAAGTACGAACCCTGTCCCATACTCACTACACAAACACTTACACATACTTGCACTAAGCTTTCATTACTACACTGGAATATACGTACACACCTGCACACATACATATGTCTTACATATTCTTCCTTGCGCCAAATTGCTGGGCCATTGTTATATCTACATGACTAGCCGTCCTCTCTGGCCCAAGACCGTCTCCTAAGATATAGGACTACCTTGTTTAGGAGACAGGGTGATATGATGTTTATAGATTTATGTAGATATTTCATATTATTGTGTATATCTGCTCTTATGTACATATGAATCATGTGTGTTTGACATAATAAAAATTATTATTATTATACAAATATTTCTTCAATGCAAAAATAGGGCATGTGTTATAACGTGAAAGTTTATCATCATCATCAACCTTTTTATCGTCCCACTGCTGGGCACAGCAATCTAATCGGCGAACACATTTTTGTCAAATGATTGATACTAGTAGGGATCGTTTGGACCGCAGTTATTTAACACTGAAATAATATCAACTGCGGTCCAAAAAGTTACATTGGTACTTGCCTGACCTGCAATCAAACCCGCGCACTCATACTTGAGAGGCTGGTGTTTTAACCACTAGGCCAACACGACTAACGTAAAGTGAATATGTGATATTTTCTATTTAGAATTTCAGTGTCAAGGTGTTTTTAACCTGTCTGTGGAGTATCTTAATTTGACAGGTTTAAACTAAAATGCTATCTTCTATCCTTTTCTTAAATAAATAGAAAGAAAAAGATGCACTTAACTTAAAATTAGTTTAGTTTGTGAAAAAGAGAATCGACGCCATGTTGTTTGTTAAACTTTTTTTATATTTTTAACACTAATTATAGTTACAATCACAATCATACACAAATGTTTTTTTTTTTATCTATAATTGATAGGGTTTTTGTAGAGCTAACAATTTATTGAAATAAGAGCGAACTTTGTAACTTCTGGGAGTCAAAAGTTCCTCCATACAGCGGTGTTTCCCCCCTACTCCGCGTCTCATCGCATGACTGTCGTTAAAGAACGTAATAAATTCTTCAATTTTAGCCATCCAGTGGTGTAATTAATTTTTAGATATTAATGATAGATAATTAAGAAGCTTCAACATTGAACTAGTGCGCTTTACTATCAACGATTGCATTACTGCTTACCATCAGATGGGATCACGGTCAAGAAAAAGTTTAAAACATTAAAAAAAAGAAACATTATCCCCGGATTTCATTAATAGTCGTTTTTGACTTGCATTGCATTACTGGAGCAATTTTAAAGACGTTTTCACGTCAAAGGAAGTAAAGTAGTGACTAATTTAAACTTCACGAACCGCCGTTGGTGGACTTTGATAAAATCAGCTGGCAACCCTGCATTCAATCCGACCGAAGGTTTTTTGGCGGGAAGGCTAAGATGAGTGCCATGCTCATTTTTCATCGGACTTTTAAATTATTTATAGTGTCGTTTACTAAATAAAAATGTGTGATTTATGTAGTAAAAAGTGCATTCAGTGAATAATTCATAAAGAACAGTGAAATATTCTAGCATAGTGGCCACATCATGGCTTTCTCCCAAATCTTCCTCCAAGTGTCAGTTCACGCGGGAAACGAAAGGAGATAGATTTAGGTTAGGTTAAGTTAGGATAAGTTACTAAGTTAAAATCTATTTAAGTATGCGACTGAAGGACTTGTATCCATGGTCATGAATTAAATTTATAAAAAAAATAAAATCCGGCCAAAGATGTTTGGCTTAAAGGTCTAGTAACCAAGCTATAAACCTCAATTAAAAAAAGACCGAAGATGTCAAACTGTTGTGTCAACAAATATTCGAATGGAAAAAAAAAGGGGCGGGAAAACGCCGCGGTTCAATTTTTCTCTCAATAATTTTGTAAATTAATTTTAAACAGTAAAGGATTGTGGTATAGTAGTTTTAATTGTATATTTTTGTAGTTTAAGTTGTATATTTTATATATTCAGTGTACATAATCTCCTGTATATATTGGTAAGTCGTATAATTTGATATTATAATATGGGCGACCCGCCTGATGACCCGGGTGGGACTGTTCCGCCCGTGTCTAACTATGTCACAATTGATGACACCCAACAAACTCGTATGGACGCTCTTTGTAAAGCCGCTTTTGAGTCGTCCATGGACACTGATGGCTCAGTTGCGGAGGGAACAAATCAAAGTAGAAAAAGGCAATTTTCCCGCGCAATCTGCCGAACCTGTAATAAGAAGAAAAGAAGGCAGGGGTCAAAAAAGAAAGAGGGTCCAAATGATTGTTTATGCAATAATGCTCTTAATGATGCTATAAACTTAGAGAAGGCTAATAATGATGATGTTAACTGGATTGAAAAAAATTCGTTCTCACAGATTCAAAACCAACATGACACCAACATAACACAGACAGATAATATGCACAACATGAACTTGACTCACATTCACAATACCTCGCAGTCTCATAAGCAGCCGGTACTACCAATTCCCTCACCCCTTTCCACATCTGATTCCAAGGTCAATGATAAAAATGCCCGTGTGCCAATCGGTCGTACTCATTATGAAAAAAGTGACGCTTCTCCGTATGTTATTCACATACAAAAAAAGAGTTCTGAACAAAATGATGGGACAACCCTGCACCCCGTTACTTTCGGCCGTTTCCTTAAAAAACACAATATTAAAAATATAGTAAATGGCAGTCTAAAACGTATAGGGCGTAATCGTATAACCTTGGCTTTCACAACTCATGATGATGCTAATACATTTCTAAATAATCAGACTGTACATGATGAAGGTTACAAAACATTCATTCCCACATTTAATGTGACTAGAATGGGAGTAGTAAGAGGTGTTCCAAAAGAATGGTCCGAAGAGGAAATTTTGGAAAATGTTACTGTTCCTATAGGATGCGGTGCAATTTTAAAGGTAAGACTTTTAAAAAAGAAAATGATGATTTCTGGAAGCAGAGTGTTTGAGAACACAGGAACTGTAGTGTTTACATTTGATGGTCAGGTTTTACCAACCAGGGTTTATATGTGTTATACTGCTTTACTAGTTGACTTATACATCTACCCGACAGTACAATGTTATAACTGCTGCAGATATGGTCACGTTAAGTCCCAATGTCGTTCATCACCAAAGTGTTATAAGTGTGGTCAGGAGCATTCGGGTGACTCTTGTGATATTGATGAAGAAGACTATTGGTGCTGTTTATGTAAGGGTCACCATGAAGCAACAAGTAGAAAGTGCTTAGAATATAATAGGCAAAGAAACATCAAAGAGACGATGAGTAAAAGCTGCATATCATATATGGAGGCTGTCAAACTACATCCTCCAATTAATAAAATATCATATGCTGATGCTCTGCTGTCTACAGCACCAACAGTCTCTTCACAACACAAGAACTACCCTTCTCCATCCCCTCGTAGCCCTAATAAACAATCATATAAGAAAACAATATTTTTGCAACCCAGATCCCTGCCCAAAATGGGTAAATCATATGACATGGCTGCTCATAATGAAATAATTAAAAATCCCACTCTTTCTAACAACCAACCAATTTTTAAAAATAAGGAAAATGATGAAACTAAATTTTCAGATATTATACAATTTTTAATAAAATTATTATCACAGTCAAAAACCATTTCACCGTCCCACGTTGCTATAATAATAGATGAATTATATAAATCTAATAATCTTTACAATGGATCCCAGGTCCAAGGTAATTCAATGGAATTGCCAAAGTCTCAACAATAAAAAACATGAATTAATTGAACTTATAAATAACTATGATCCTTTTCTTATAGCTCTCCAAGAGACATGGCTGAAGCCTAACTCCTTGTTTAGGGTCTCGGGCTTCTCCTGTGTTCGAGCTGATAGAGCTGATGGGTATGGTGGAGTTGCCATACTCATTAAAAATTCTCTTTCCTTTTCTCTTCTTTCTCTTCCTACCTTTTCTACTGATGTATCTGCAATTGCTGTAAAAGTAAATAATACATGTTATGTATCTATATATTTTGCTCGTCCAACTATTGAGATTTTAAATGAAATAGATAATCTGTTTAAATTCTTACCAAAGCCATTCATATGTTTAGGGGACTTCAACTCCCACCATATGTCTTGGGGTTGCTCTTTTACATGTTCAAATGGTGAGCGTTTACTAGAATTGATTGATTCTCATAATCTTTGTATAATAAACACTGGTCTGCCAACAAGGATTACAAGACCAAACCAAAGACCAAGTGCCATTGATTTGTCCATCAGTACTCCGGATTTAGCTGCTAGCCTTACTTGGGATACTCTTGATTCTACACATGGTGGAGATCATTTCCCTATTATTATAAGTTTTCCTTTTAGCAAACCTCCAAAGCAGGTGAAACTTCCTCGGCTGAAATACAAATTGAAAGATGCCGATTGGTTTGAATTCAAGAAAAGAGTAGAAGAAAGGGTTCTAAGCTTGCCTGAATTATGTCAATCTACTGTTGCAGTTTGTTCAGAGTTGTTTGCTAAATTACTAATAGAGGCAGGGGATGAAACTTTTCCTCTTAAAAACATTAGTTCTGATAGAATACCCTCACCACCATGGTGGGATCATGAGTGTACTGCTGCAATTAGGGAGCGAAAAAAGGCAGAGACGCTGTACTGTTCCAATATGTCAGATGCAAATTGGGATAATTATATTTACATAGCAAATAAAACTAAAGATTTTTTGAAAGTTAAGAAGTTTGAGGGATGGAGAAGGTTCTGTACTTCTATTTGTCCTAATGTTAATCCAACCATTGTGTGGCAAAATATTAGAAGGTTTAGGTCGGCATTTTCCGACCCCCAACAAAATAAGGTATCTCCAGATTTGGCAGAACAGATCATGGATCGTTTAGCCCCACCTTATGTCCCTGAAAAGTTTGTTTATAATAATCCTTTAACCACATCTCTCTCTCCGACTTCTCAACCTACAAGTAATAATAGCAATAGTTTTGATTTAAATTCACCTTTTACTATGTATGAATTGAAAGGTGTCCTTTCCAAACTAAAGGATTCGGCGCCTGGCGAGGATGGCATCCCTTATTCCTTTATAGCTAAACTCAATGACCAAACTCTCGAGTATTACTTATCCTTAATTAACACTGTGTTTATCACTGGGAACATCCCACAGTCATGGCGTACTCAAACTTTAATTCTTCTACTGAAACCAAATAAACCTAAGCTTGACCCATCCTCTTATCGCCCTATTGCACTCGCAACAGTCTTATGCAAAATTACAGAACATCTTGTTAAAAATAGGTTAGAATGGTACATCGAACATAACAATTTGCTGTCAAACAATCAATATGGCTTCAGAAAAGGGAAAAGTACCATAGATAGCATAGCCATATTGACCACAGATATTAGGATAGCTCTTTCTAAAAATGAATCATTGATGGCGGCATTTTTAGATGTTAAAGGAGCATATGATAATGTAAATATAGCTATTTTACAACAAAAATTACTTTTGCTAAATATTCCAGCTTTATTAAATAATTTCATCGTAAATTTGTTGTCGGAACGATATATTAAATACGAACTGGGGTCTGATATAAATACGTCAATAAAAAGAAGTGTTTGGAAGGGGTTACCTCAAGGTTCCGTTTTGAGCCCAATTTTATATAATATATATACATACGATTTAGAACCATCCCTTGATTATCACGCTAATATCTTACAGTATGCTGATGATTTACTTTTGTATGTCGCTGGACCATGTATCAATAATCTCAGTACATCTTTAACAACAGCTTTGTCCCATCTCAATATTTGGATGGATATAAATGGTCTAAGTCTGTCTCCTTCAAAGAGTTCTATAGTTCTATTTTCTAGAAAACGTTCACCGTGTCAGTTTAATGTGTTGTACGCTGGGTTATCATTACCAGTAAAGGACCATGCAAAATTTTTGGGAGTTATTTTAGACAAAAAACTTTCAGGGCGACTGCACTGCGACTATATCGTCAATAAATGTGAACGGAATTTAAATATCATTAAATGTTTGGCTGGAGTATGGTGGGGTGCACATCCCTTGTCATTAAAACTTATTTACAATGGAATAATAAGAAGCGTTATGGACTACGGTACCTTTTTACTACATCCGGGCAATACTAGTGATTTTAAAAAATTAGATCAGTCGCTGTCGCGCACCCGTAACTGACAGTTGGTTTAATAGCCCGCTACTGTGTTTATAAGTTTCGCGATTAGTGTCACTACATAAACAGTTATTTAATAAACAATGGAGAGTGGAGAAGATGAAAGTGGAAGTGATATGGATAGTTCGCTGAATTGCGAAAAAGATTGTGTTGTTTCGTTGGAACCTAACATTGTGCGAGCCGGCGTAAATAAGGAAAGTGAGAAAAAAACAGCGGAGAAGAGGAAGGAGAGGGAACATGAAAGTAGTGATGTTGATAATGATAATGATGAAGATTTTATTACTGTAAATAGGAGAAAACCTAAAAGATTAAATAGAAGCGAATCTGTGGAGTTACAATATAAAATGAAGGTAGATCTAGAAAAAGATGATGAATTGAATAACAAAACAAAACACGAAGTGTGTGTAACTTCAACACAAAACATACCTAAACAAATGGCTTTGGCAAGATTATTAAGGTGTGAAAATGTCAAGAATATAATAAGAATTAAATATAAAAGTTTCAATAAAGTTTTAATTCAATTTCAAGACAAAGAAGATGCGATTAAGTTTATGGAATGCCAAAAATTCAAAGATATGGGATGGAGATGCCAACTGATAAATGAATTATCCTTAGCCTACGGTGTGGTAAGAGGAGTTGATCTAGATTTAAATGATAAAGAGATATTGGAAATTTTGGAATGCACTACCGAGATAGTATCAATTAAGCGACTGAGGCGAATCAACTCGGAGAATAAATGGATTGACAGCGAGACAGTACGGGTTTGCTTTAAAGGTAACAAACTGCCATCTTATGTACTTGCATATAATTGCCGTTTAAAGGTTGAGCCTTATGTGTTTCCCGTGACACAGTGTTCTGGATGTTGGCAATTTGGCCATATATTAAAGTACTGTCCAAAGAAAAAAAAAATATGTCCAAAATGTGGCGGTGACCATGAAAATTGTAACATAAATAAAATGACATGCCTAAACTGTAAAGGAAGTCACCTTGTCCTAGACAAAAACTGTCCTCTATACCTAAAGGAAAAAGATATAAGAAACATTATGAGTAAGCAGCAGGTTACATATCGAATAGCACTTCAGCTATTGCTTGAAAAACAACGGGAACACGTTAGCTCCCAAACCCGTATGAAACAAAACTCTTCATTTACTACAACTTCCCTTGAAGAATCCCTAACCTATAGAAATGTACTTACCAAGCCCGTACACCATGGATCAGAGTTAATAATACAGGAAGAAAATACCATTCAATCGGAACAAGATGGCACAAAAAAATCATTACCAGAAAGAAAATCTAAAAATAATAAAAAGCAAGGAAAGAAAGACCAACTTGTTGCAGGAAAATCGACAGAGGAAGACAATTATCTGAGTTTTTCATCTCCAAATAAAGAAAAAGACGACCAAGAAGATAAACAATTATTATTCGATAGATTTGAATACAAGAAATTTCTAATGAAAATTAAGAAAATATGCACATTAGAGGGGACTTTTCAAGAAAAAACTATATTGTTATTTAAAAGTATATATGAAGAATTGAAGAAGATTATATTAAATTATTTTTTAAAGGGAAATTTGTTAGAAAATATTATTAATTTCATAAATGGATAATTCTGACAAAAATATTAGAATAAACATTGTTCAATGGAACTCACAGAGCATTCGGCCAAAAATAATTTCATTCACAGAAATATTAAATAAAGAAAACATTCACATAGCAATAGTGAGCGAAACATGGTTAGATATTCAAATGGACTTTAATGTAAGTGGCTATAATATATATCGAAAAGACAGGTACGACTCCTATGGGGGGGTCGCTGTTTTTGTTCACAAGTCGATACGGTCACACTTTGATTCTTTTCAGATTTCAAATACAGGTATAGAAATAGTATGTGTTAAATTAATTAATTGCAAAGACTTAGAGAACATTGTTGCACTCTATTGCCCATCATCAGTAAAAACGCAATCCTCAGACTGGGACGAAATTTTCTCTCATTTTCCAAATAAAACCCTGATAGCTGGTGACTTCAATGGTCACCATACGAACTGGTCTGTTAAAATCGATACAAGAGGCACTCAAATTATGGATATGTCGCTTGAAAACTCCTTCATTTCCTTGAATGATTGTTCACCAACAAGAGTTAAATTAGTTAATGGGAATTTACAAAAAACCTCACCAGATATAACATTTGCTACTTCTGATATTGCTATAAAAGTCGAATGGAAAGTGATCAACGAAAACCTCGGTAGTGATCATTTAATAATTAAAATGACGATCAAAATTCCTGATGATTTTATTACAGTTAAAAAAAGAAATTACAAAAAGGCAGATTGGAAAGAATATCGTGAGTTTTTAGCTAATAATGTAATTTTTCCTGTTGATGGCAATGTGCAAAAAATGTATGATTTTCTCCTACATAAAATAAATTTAGCTGCTGACAAATATATTCCGTATATCAAATGCTGTTCTAGCCCTATTAAAAAATTTAAACCAAAAAATTATTGGAATCCTGAGCTATCCCACATAGTTGCACAGCGTAGATTATGTCTAGCAATGTTTCGACGTAATCCTACCCCTGATAATTTGTCTAAATTAGAAGAAAAAATTAAAGAATCTAGTATAGCAATTCAAAGAGCGAAATCCTTAGGGTGGCAGAGTTTTTGTGATTCCATTGATCAAGTAGTATCAGTTAATGACATGTGGCGACGTATGCGGTGGATAAAGGGTTATAAGCAGTCTACGAACTATCCTTCTATCACAAAGCAAAATGAGCTATTACGATCACTGACTCCTGACTATGTTGCAAACAAAAAACCCACGTTTGTATCGAATAATGAAACTTTAGAGTGTGATTTTAATATCCAAGAACTAGAAAACTGTTTAAAAAAAAAGGACTCTGCGCCGGAAGAGGACGGTATTTCTTATACGATGATTTATAATCTTCCTGATGTAGCCAAATCTCATTTGCTTAACTTATATAATGGAATCTTCCATTCGGGTATTTTACCAACTCAGTGGCGTAATATACAGATAATTCCTATTCCCAAAGCAAATAGCACTTCTGCTGATCCTAAATTACGACCCATATCATTAATTTCTTGTTTATGTAAAATATTTCATTTAATGTTGGTAAGACGTCTAGAATGGTACACAGAAAAAAGAAAAATATTATCACCATACACTATTGGATTTAGAAAATCTATGTCTTGTTTAGATTCGCTAACTCGCTTAGTCACTTACGTACAAAATGGCTTTTCTAAAAATATCCCTACAGTAGCATGTTTCCTTGACATTCAAAATGCATATAATAATGTTTCAGTTGATGCAGCTGTTAAAATTTTAGATGAACTTCAAATAGGGTCAACTTTTTGCAACTACATTTGGGCTTTTTTGAGTGAGAGACATCTAAGAATTAAGTCAGAAATCAGTGATGCAATATCAGATCGATGGACTAACCAAGGTTTAGCTCAAGGCGACCCTTTATCCCCATTATTGTTTAATTTAATTACATATAAGATTGGCCAACTTCCTCTAGATATAATAGTATCACAATACGCAGACGATTTTGTTGTTTATGTTAAGGATAAGGATATTAAGAAATGTGAAAATAACGTTCAAAATGCGTTAGACTGTATTGTTTTGTCTTTGACCGAACTTGGTCTAGAACTATCTCCATCCAAGTCTACATTTTGTGTTTTTAGTAGGGGTAGACGCAGAATACTTCCTTCTTTTAAGATTAATGGGCAACTATTAAGTTTTTCAGAATGTACCAAGTATTTAGGTATGTGGTTAGATCAAAGCTTGCGTTGGGGTAAACACATAAACGAAATAGTCTGTAAAAGCTCAAAATATTTAAATATATTAAAATTATTAACGGGTAGTTCTTGGGGTATTCATACAAAACACATACGTAAGCTTTACATATCCTTAATTAGAAGTAGATTAGATTATGGCTCTTTTATTTATGACTGTAGTGCTAAAACTCATTTATCGAAATTAGATAAGCTGCAAAATCAGGCCCTACGGTTAATAGGAGGTTATATTAAAAGCTCTCCTATTCATGTAATGGAATCAGATCTATGTATCCCACCTTTATATTTGAGAAGAGAATATTTAGCATACAAATACTACCTTAAAAGTAGATCGTGGTCGAATAATATTACAGTTGATCTAATTTCCGAGTTGGACAATATTTGTCACATCTCTTATTGGCATAAGAAAAAAAAGCCATTACTGGTTAAAGTACATAATGTCGCAAAACATGAAAAAATTATATCATCGGATTTTCTTAAAATTTTTAGTTTAGAAATTTGGACATCTTATATTAAAAAAAGTGTAATTAAAACCGAACTAGAAAGTGTAAGCACTACTTATTTTGGATGGCATAAAATTTATACCGATGGTTCTAAAAGCAATTCTGGACTAGGAGCAGGAATATTTGACCAGAGCTTAGGGTATAGTTTTGGATATAAAATTAATTGTAACATATCAATTATGTCGCTGGAACTCATTGCTATTTATCAAGCAATGAATTACACCCTGAAACAAAATTTAAACAAGGTAGTAATTTTTTCAGATAGTAGGAGCGCACTACAACATATCGCTCGATGCGCCTCTGGTTACAGCAGAGGTGCATCGATAGCGTATGATATTTTAAAATGTTTATTTTTTTTTAAATAATAATAATATAAAACTTAGATTGCAATGGGTTCCAGCACATATTGGATTAAGGGGAAATGAGAAGGCTGATCGCATATCAAAATCAGCAGTAGTGGATGGTACTCCTCTATGTTACGTCCCTGATTATTGGGAATATATATCGAAATATAAATTAATGAACTTTGATTGTTGGAAACAATTTTTTTTCAAAATTTCACATCATAAAGGCATTTGGTATAAAAGCATTCAAGGACAGCCGTCTCTTGCACCCTGGTTCGATGATAGTACGATAAGTAGAAGCGACATTAAGTTAATTTTAAGACTTCGTTCGGGACACTACCCGTCAGCAAAGTTTGCATTTCTCATGAAAAAGACCGAGTCTCCTAACTGCTCGACTTGCAATCAAATTGAGGATGTGCAACATTTGTTGATGGAGTGTACTAGGAATAAAAATGAACGGGAGCTATACATAAGGGAATTTAACTTAAATAAATTAGATATAGGTTTAATACAATCCATCTTGTCAGTACCATTATCGGAGATGACGAAAAAGTTGTGTTACTTAATGAAGATTCTATATGAATAGCTCTAGTATTTTTTTTTTTTAATTATGTAGTTTATATTTATACTTATATTATTGGATTTATACTGTATTTAGTAAGTAAGATCAGTGTAAAGGGGACGATGGGGCTGACATATCCCCATAAAAGCCCCAAAATAAAAGCAGATTAAAAAAAAAAAAAAAAAAAAAAAAAATTAGATAACATTCAAGCAAAATGCATGCGACTTATCATAGGGGCTATGAAATCTAGTCCGATAAATTGTCTACAAGTTGAATGTAACGAACCTCCTCTCGCGTTACGTCGACAATACCTGTCAGATAGGTTCTTTTTTCGGATAATACAATATAAAGATCATCCGCTACTTAGTAAGTTGGAAAAGCTTGCTAATGCAGTTCAATCATCTAGATATTGGACACATAAGAGTACTCCTTGTCTTGTTATTAGTTACAATAAATACAAAAATCTGGAAGCACCCACTTACCGTAATCCGATATTGCCTTTGTACCTATATGACTACAATATTCTTACAGTAACACCAGATATAAAATATTGTGTAGGCCTGAATAAGAACGACCAGTATCAAAACCTTGAGTTCAATAACATTGCTGAGAATAATTGGCCTGACTGGCATTACATTTTTACGGACGCGTCAAAACAACCAAGTAGCTGCGTGGGGGTTGGCATTTTCCATCCACAGTACAAAATTGTGCAGAAAATCAAATTACCGCCAGAATCATCTGTATATACTGGGGAATGTTTTGGGATACTAAAGGCCATAGAATATGTGATTTTGACTAAAATGTCTAAGGCGGTTATATTTACCGATTCCTTAAGCTCCTTGCAAGCAATATCTAGGTTCCCTTTTGGACCTCAAAAACATTCTCCAATTATATACGCAATAAGGAATCAAGTTTTTCAATGTATAATCAAAAATATTAACCTGGTTTTTGTCTGGATTCCTGGGCATGCCGGTATTTCTGGTAATGAGCGGGCAGACCGACTGGCAAATGAGGCAGTTACGAGCGGTGATTTGTTCCCCTATATTAATTATCCACAAGATTTAATTTCGATTTCTAAAAAACATTTAATAGATTCTTGGAATCAGATATGGAGTGATTCTAATTCAAAAGGTCAGCATTATCGTAAAATCCAGGAATGTATTCCAAGAAAGCCATGGTTTAGTAAATTTAATTTCAATAAAAAGTCTACTTCCATAATTTGTAGAATGCGCTTAGGGCACACTTGTACACCAGCACACCTTAGTAAATTTAACATCATTTCTGATCCTTCGTGTTCCTGTGGGGAGTACGGCGACCTAAATCACATTTTGTTTTCTTGTAATTTGTACGATCGTACATTAATGTTATCACAATTAATATCTATCCATGTTCCTTTTCCTACATCTATAAATTGTTTATTGTATTCTAATGATTATGATATATATAGTATCATATCTCAATATATTCAATATAATGATATTAAAATTTAGATATTATCTATATTCTGTAACCCAATCCTTGAAGATCCTTTGTTCCGTTCCTTATTGTCCTAAGTTTTCCCTAACTTTTATCCTTTCTCCTTAACTTGACATTGGCTAATGCGATGGCAAAGCCAATAAGCCATTAAAAAAAAAAAAAAAAAAAAATATTCGAATGCGAGACGGTTGTTGTGACCGTGAACTGTACGATTTTATGTTATTACTGTTTATTCTTTGTGGAATCATTAGAAAACGTCTATTAACTTATTACAACCTATTTTGCTGCAAAACTTCTCGAAAACCCAAGGTATTCTTCGCTAAAAATGCCTCCAGCGGAGAACGCCGATGTGCCGCAACCGGCGACCGCGGTTAAACCAAACCCTCGGAACAATCCAACAATGTTCAAAATATTTCAAAATGTGCAATACAATGTGGTTCAACACAAGAAATATGTGAAGGAAATGATTAAATTGTACAAAAAGGTAGGTTTGCAAATTTTATTCCATTAAACCTCGGAATTTTGCTGTCCACGCACCGGGAGTGCACATATACTTACGTATATGCAGTGTCTCCTGCGTACTTGCCTAATTTATGTAATTCCATAACCAACAGCGATACATAAAATATGAGTATTTATGGCTAATTATAATTGCGATATTTATTTATAAAGCATGCGAACGGACTAATACCCAATAGTTCCAACTAAAAACAATAATAGTAATAACAATACGTAAGTTTATAAAATACATAATGTTAACAGTAATCACAATTTTGAAATAAACTTTAAAAAACGTTTAATTAACGTTTGGTGTTGATAGTAAAGATAAGAAAAAAGAAAAGGCTTAACTGCTTGTCATTTGTCTCTGTATATAGTCTCTGCTATTTTTGTTTGGAATGTGTATTTATTATAGTTACTTAATTAAATTGACTTCTGAGAATTCCAAGTTATAAGTTCGAGCAATGTGAGGGACCGAGGGACATGTAACATTTGCATATATCGAGTGTTCCATAGGGGATTGTTAAAAATGATCTCTATGATCAACTCGAGCAATCAACACTTCCTTTGATTATATCATAGAACAAGCACATTTCTTTGAGAGTTAGAAGACTATAGGTAATCTCAGTTGAGAAAGGCCATCATGTTCGAAAGTGGTTGGAAGACTCTTGGAATCTTTATTTCAGAGATAAACATTACCCAACCAACTTTTGAAGCAAAACTCACCTATAAATTGCTGTCTGTAATGGTTAATATGACACTTCACTCTGATGAGAAATATCATATGGTGAGAATAGTAATAACACGGGGGGGGGGGGGGGGGGGTCATTGGGTGTTTTAAATAAAAATAAATAAATACATGCAGCAAGAGCAAACTAGAGATCTGACATCGATGCACAAACGAGTACCATGTATCCAGTACATGATTCTGAACCCCCCAGTGGTGGAATTTTTCATTGGTTTTTTCCTGATTTAAAAAAAATTATTTCCAGTGTTTTTTCACTTTAAACTGATAAGATTTTAAAGTAAAAAATAATTAATTCGCTAATTACACAAAAAAGCGCAATGTGAACATAACTCGAAAACCTATCCTATCAGCTGATTTAATAGAGTTCACATCAGGGGTCAACGTCATACTCACAAACACGCGCGGCGGCACGTTTGCACCTTTTCAAAGGCCCAGCCGACACATTTTTTTAAACACTGTTATTTCTGTAACCGCTCATTAACAATATAAATGACTATAATGATTTTATTAGTGGCATACCTTCTCACGAAGTTTGCGTTGCAATGTCAGATACAACCTGTATATTTGTACACCAAAAAAAAACATTGATCAAAATGCATTCAACATAACAAAACATACAATGGGCGGCCTTATCATTAATACAATGTAATTTAATTGAAAATACAACTAGAATTTCATCTTCCTTCAATATTCATTTCCATTCACAGCTTGACGAGGACAGTTTCCGTGAGAGCTTCAAGAATGCCCTACAGTACTTGTTCACCTTTGGAGACACCAGTGCTAATGTGGATCGTGTTGTGCAATTTGTGGCAACATTCTGCACCTCTCTGGATGATGAAGAAGAGTTCTTGCTGTTCATATTTGGCATTATTTTTGATGTGAGTATGGTTTAATATAAATCTATCAATTCAGGCAATTGAGACTTATAGCAACAACACAGTTGGTGTAGTGGCAGAGCACTAGACTGATGTGGTGCTTGTTGCTGATATGATTCCCCCACAGAATAAAAATTTGTGTAGCCTACAGGTAGTTGTTCCGAGTTGTCAGTTGGTTGTTTGTGTATGTGGTTAAATGTTTGTAAACGGACATACACTACAGGAGTAATTCCTAGATTGCGAATTTTCTTAAAAAAAATTGTTCATCAAAAGTTCTTGAGTTTAGTGTTGCATTCATATATTATGTTGGAATATTCTTTTTATTTCTTTTCTTATGTTGGTATATAATTGGTAAAATAGGAATGGGACTTTACATATAAATTTAGTAACAAAGTAAAATTTTATGAAAGTGCAATATACTAAAGATGCATGCCATATTTAAAGCGCTCTACACACTAAAGCCGCGCCGGGCCGGTGGCATATGTTGGCAACGTTTTACCGACGCGCTAGGTTGGCGGCTTCAGTCATTGCAAGTCGTAAATCTTTACTGGCGGCATGTCGGTGGCTCGATATCAGAAACTTATTTGGCAGTTAAAAAACAAGTTCGTCACTACAGCTGAAGTCGCCGGCAACTGAGCGCTTGCGTACGCTAGCCACCGACTTCCGCCGGCTTCTTTCAAGATAAACCGCCGATTTGTGCCGTCCGGCTTTGCTGTGGAGTACACTCTCCTCTGCATCTATCTTACAATATGCATCAGTTGTGGACACCTTTAAAGAAAGGTTCTATGTAAAATAAAATATATTGTAAATATGTGGTTGCAATACCCAATAAATATACACATATTAATTAACAAGCATGTATAATAAAGAAATCTTGTACAGGAACTACTATACGGCTTTTAGATTTATTTATTTTATTTAAAAAAAATACTGGTTCCTTAAACAAGGCATACAATAAAACCTCTGTGGTCTGTCTTAGCATGCCTTGGCCTGAGATTTGATCAATGCACTATTAACAGTGAACTTATTCTAACATTCTTCCTAATCTGGAAGAATGTTACATCAATTTGATTATAAGTTCGATGTCGATTTATGTTTTTACTATTTATTATATCTCTTAATGTCTAAAGGTATTTGGTTTAGTAATTTGGGTATTTTGAAGGAAGCAGTATGTCTGCCATAAAATATATTTTTGAGTGGCACTTGCAATGATTTTGAGTAGATAACCAACTGGAGAAACTTTCTTCTAGAGATAGTTTTATGCAATAAAACTAGCCTTTTTGGCACTAAGCAATAGTGTTACTTTCCATTAGTGAAAGATTTTTTATAATTAGATCCGCAGTTCTGAAGACTTTCTCTCTACATATAAACTCACAAACCTCTTCTTCATATTAGTAGACTATGAAAACGTTTTGGTGGTCAATTAAAATGTCATATAAACTTCTATTACATTTGCCTTATATTTGTATACAACGTTATCCATACTAATATTATAAATGTGAAAGTGTGTTTGTTTGTTTGTTTGTTTGTCCTTCCTTCACGCCGTAGCTAAGCAATCAATCGACCTGATTTTTGGCATACAGTTAGTTGAAAAGATGGAGAGTAACATAGGCTACTTTTGGTCCTAAAAAAACGTCAAGTTCCCAAGAGAGATTACTGGAATATTTGTATGTGTACACCAAATATCCTAATATTATAAATCGGAAAGTGAGTTTGTTTGTTTGTTCCGCTTTCACACCGTAACTACTAAGCCGATTGTTTTGAAATTTTGCAGACGTAAAGTTAGAAGTCAGGATTAAATAATAGGGTACTTTTTTATCTCAGAAAAATTATATTCACGAGGGAAATCTAAAAGCCCGATATAACCGATCTCCACCCGAGCGAAGCCGAGGGCGGAAAGCTAGTTTTTTATACATGCGAAACCCGAAACATACGTGTCCAATATTTTAAAGTAAAGAATCTATTTACAAAACTTCAAAAAGAAAAAAACTAAAAGTTATGACCTGTTATCTTATGTGGTTGTCCCAACAAAAATATGGTCAACGCACTGCTCGCCCACCCGCGCCTACAGCGGCGCGGCACGGGGGCCGTGTCTCACTGTGCACCTATTACTATGATCTACCGTCAACTGTGTTATGCGCTCGGTAACCGCACTGCAACAATTTCATAACATTATATATGTTCAATTTTAGTGCCAATGTGTATCTGGTCAGTCAGTGAGGTACCGAGCCAGTCAGCTGCTGGCGGCTGTACTGTCTGCTCTTGGAGATGACGCCTCTTTGGATGATGATCTTTGTGACAAGTTGCTGGCATCACAGGTAAATAAATGTATTTCGACAGTCTGTTGGCATTCTCAAAACCAATAGATTTTTCTAGAGACAACCGCACCCTAATTCTGTAACACACTATTACTATCAATTGGAATCATTTCGAAGCATATTGCTAATCCATTGCGCCATATGATCGAAAAATGTGTCAGCTCAACAACGTAAATAACATAATGAATGCTGTTGAACTGCCAAAATCAAGCCTATTGCTACTAATAGTGTGTTGTGCTATTACCCTACTGATTATGATATTTATTTATATAAAGGGTGTATCTGACATCGACGCACAAACGTGTACCATGGATCCCGTACATGATTCTGAACCCCCCAGTGGTGGAATTTTTCGTCGGCTTGTGTGTCATGATTAACAAAAAAATATACAGTATGTTAAGAAAACCCTGTCCGACCCGTGAAGGTGTTGTTAGGTATCGATAACTGATACTACTAATGCATACAAAACCGGGCTAAACTTAAAAAAAAAAATCCCCCTAAAAAAATAAATATTATTTCGCAAAAAGAGGTAACTTCATAAACGTGCGTTAACCACCCTTCGCCTACCGCCCGCGGGGGCCGGGCGGCAGGGCACGCGGCACGTGGTCGCATCGCTATTCGCTCATAATAATACCGGTGTTGTCACTTTTTAAAAATTACCAAATTTCGGGGAAATTGGAATTAATTCGCTGGAAAAAAAGATTATTTCAAAATTCATTTGTATTAGTACTATGATGATTACGTAAAATTTTATATTATATTTGGTCTTGTGTTTACCTAACCTTTATTACCCTTATGGGTCGGATAGGGTTTTCTTAACATACTGTATGTACTTTTTTCACTTTAGACCGTTCATAAATGCAAATATTTGCAAGCATTATACAAAAAAGCACAGTGTGAACAATACTAGAAAAACTATCCTTTCAGCTAATTTAATAGAGTTCGCATCAGGGGTCAACGTCATACCTACACACACGCACGGCGGCACGCTTGCAACATTCAAAGGCGAGCCGATACTTTTTTTTAACACTATTATTTCTGTAACCGCTCATTAACGACATAAATGACTATCATAATTTTGTTAGTGGCATGCGGTCTAGCCTTTCCACGAAGTTTGCGTTACGATGTCAGATACAGCCTGTATAGACAATAAGATTATTAATTACTCTCAATTTGCCTAGTTTTTTTTAAATTATGTTAGATTCGACTTCCAATTTAACTGGATGTAACTAACCAATAAATACATAGTTTTTTTTAGTTAATATAACTTTCCTACATATTCGCCAAAAATGTAAAGAAATGTGCGTTAAGAGGGAACTCTAGTGTTGCTTTATCTATACAAACGTATTCCTCTATTTTCTTCGTGGATAGTGCTTTTTTGAGAGGAGACTTGTGCCCAGCAGTGGGACGATAAAAAGGTTGATGATGATGATGACACCGTGATTATACGTGCCCCTATCATCTGATTTTTTCCGAAACTTAATTAATAAAAGAAATACGATACTTCAAAATAGGGAAAAATAATCCATTTTTACCGCGATGTTCGGATGACTACCTAATAGACAAACCTGATAAGTTTTTAACAAAAAAGAAATATATACACGCTGGAATTTTAATGGTTGTTTTCCCGCGGCAGAACGATTTGCTTTAAGGAGTACGTTCGATGAATAGAGTAAAATAAATAAAATAAAAATAAAATAAAATTTGTTTATTTCAGGTTTCCCCATATTTTGTTAGTAACATTATGACTTAAAACAACTATGTTAGTATCTAAACGTAATAAAACATGTAATACAAATAGAAAATAAAAAAATAACAAAATAGAACATTAAAACCTAATTCATGAACCTGCCACCTTCAGGGGCACCTGGAACAAGCACATGCGATCGTACCCAATGCCGCTGAATGGGGCAGTCTGGCTTGTCAGCAATGACCGACAGGATGGTGTTGGTGCTCCCCCTGACCCTGCGCATGAGCGAGGCCACGCGGCGCCTTACTATCGCCCCGAACCCTTCCGTACGGGCGTGTGCAAACATGGCCGATGCGCTGCAGTACCGTGGAAGCCCCAGCATCACCCTAAATGCATTGTTGTATTGTACTCGGAGCGCGTTGAAGGCCCGCAGCGTATAGTTGACCCACAGACTGCACGTGTACAAGTTTTGACAGTATGCTTTGAAGAGCGTTATTTTTACTTCCACGTTGCACCGCGCGAATCTGCGAGCCAGCATGTTGCAGCGGACCGTCAGCGCCCTCCTTTCCCTTTCCATGTCTTTGTCATCCTTCAAATCCTCGGTAATCACATGGCCGAGGTATTTGAATTCCTTAACTCTATTAAGTGCGACACCGTTAAGCAGTACAGGGGGTGCACATAAAACATTTCGACCCCGGGACCTAAATATTAGCAACTCACTCTTTTTATCATTATATAGAAGTCCATGTGTTTTTGCATAATCCTCACATACATTTAATAACTTCCTAAGTGCAGAGATTGATGGACTGAGCAGCACCATGTCGTCCGCGTAGCTTATACTGTTGACCATGTAACCGTCAATCGAGCAGCCAACCCCGGTACCACTCAGCTCAACAATCAGCTGGTTAATGTATAGGTTGAATAGTGTAGGTGATGTAAGTCCACCCTGTCTCACCCCACATTCCAACCCATACTCGTCCGAAAGCTCTCCAAGCCATTTGACTTGGTTAGTTTGGTGGCCGTACCAGTACTTAAATAGGTTAACTAGTTCCCCAGGCACACCCGCTTCAGTTAATTTAGACCACATAATATCATACCTAACCAAATCAAATGCCCTGGAAAGATCTAGAAAAGCAGCATAGACTGGCGTACCCCTATCAGTGTAGTACCTAACCGTATGCTTGAGAGACATTATAGCACATTCAGTCGACAGACCGCTTCGGAAGCCGAACTGAGCGTCGTGCAGCTTGAGGTGATTTTTAAGCTGTCTCTCCAAAGCACAGTCCAGAACCTTCGCCGCAGTAGTCGCCAATGAGATTGGTCGGTAATTACATTTGTCCGCGAGATCCCCAGTCTTATTTTTAATGATAGGTACCACGACCGTTTTCATCAATGCCTTCGGTAAGTATGAATGTCTCATACAAAATGTGAATAGCATTCCCAAAACTCTAGGCAGGTGCTGCCCAGCATACTGAAAGTGCTCGATGCTGAGACCGTCGTGTCCGGGTGACTTACCCCTTGTCATACCTTTAATTATCAAAGCAATATACTTTGCGGTAATTCGCTCCGGCACCCCCGACACCACCGCCTCGACATCGTTATGCACTCCTTTGAGTGGGGATTCCACCTGAAAATGTAGCCGGAACATGTTCGCTACACTTTCAGGATCACTTATACCCTCCACGCTCACCGGTGCGCTAGACTTAGGGTTTAACTTTCTTGTTTCTTGCCAAAAACCTTTAAAATCTTTATTTTTGTGCTTTGTAGTTAAATTAATCATTTTAATTAAATCTTGGTTATTTTGACAATATTTCAGTTTCTTTTTAAACTCTTTCCTAGACTCGTACATGTCATTATAGATACTCCCGGAAATCGGACGGCCGTAAAACACCCAGGTTTTAAACTTTTGTCTAGCGACCCGGTGAGCATCGCGGACATATTTATTCCAACCAGCGATTGAACGGCCACGTTTGGGCTTTCCAGCTTGGTCTCTACCCTCAAAACTGAGCACAGCGGCCTCTTGCATTGCAGTTATAATTTTTGTGTACAAAGTATCAATTACCATAGTGTGATCTAAGGCCCTATTATTACACATACTGTCACAACAATTCCTAAATTTATGAGGAAACTCAATATTGCGTAATTTATTGTTACAAAATTCAGTATACCTATCAGTTTGGTCCGAGCTCCTTTCACCCCACAGGACTTTATTTGTTTTAGCGCGCGGCAGTACAGTGGTTTGGCATACCGATTTAAAGTCACACAGAATTTCTAAGGGGTAGTGGTCCGACCAATAAATATCATTATGCACCTTTACTGATATTACCGACTTCATGCCTGACTTTGTGACCAAGCAATGGTCAAGCCACCTACGACTGCCGTGCGCTTCACTAACAAAAGTGTACGTACCTGAGTTCACACCAAAGTATCTGAAATCAGCACATACCAAATTCTGTTCGTCACAAAAACCTAACAACTCGTTTCCGAACCTCTCCCCAGGATGAGCATTAAAGTCACCTAATATGTAAGCGCTCTCTACGTCATTATTCTCAATTATAGCTACTATTTCACTGAGGCACTGTATATATTCAACTAGGTTGTCTGGTGAGTCAGTAGGCATGTAAACAGAAAAATATAAAATTGACCTGTCTGAGGCACACACCTTAATCGCAATTAATCGGTCACTATCACACCTTATGACTGATACACAATTAAACCTACTGGTTCTCCACAAAAGTGCCACTCCACCATAGGGCCGCCCCCTCAATATTCCACTCGAGACATCCACAGCTGATTTTCCACAGTAACTAAATTCACTGTTAATTTCGTGTAGCTTTGGGATCTCGTGAGGCAGCATCCAGGTTTCTTGCAACGCGATGAGGTCTGCCTTTTGACTAAGCGTTTTGACACATTCCTTAGATCTCTCGAAGGATTTACAATTAAAACTAATTAAGGTGACTATATTAGTTGACTTATCCATTAATTATTTTTTAAAGAGCAGTATCAGATGTTACTCCGTCTATTTCTCGCTTACGGAATTCTATGAAACGTCGGAAAGTTATACCGTCCGGCCACAGACTCGAATTCATAAATAAGCTCAGCTTATGTTTTGGTACAAAAACTTTATATGAGTTGTATTCCTTTGGGTGTTTGGGTTTCATTTGGTGCAAGGTGACGTCCACATTAATTTTATTCTTTATGTAGGATACTATGTCACTTTCACACGTCTCCTTGTGTACATAATTTATAAATAGAGGTATACTAGTGTCGGCAGCCTTGAATCTCCCATCCGTGTCTTGACACGTTCCATGTTCACCTATAAAACGATTTTTCAGCCTTCTTCTTTGTACAACATGCCATTCATCGTCCTTTTGTCTATTATCTGTCCGCGGCGACGAACATAATTCTGTAGTCTTAGTATTGACACGACTCGCTACCGCTGTATAACTAGCCGCTTGCTTCGGTGAGTCATCTCGATGTTGTACAGCGCCTCTATTGTTCGCGGTGAGCAATGTGAGTGCGACGGGACGATATTCGGTGGGCGGCTGCGTGCCATCGTGCAAAAGGGACGGCGATTGCCGCTCCTGAGTGCACGGCGATTGTGATACTGGGTTTTTGACGGTAGGTAAGTCCGTTGGGTTGGAATTAAGTTTCTTGCTACTGCACTGCACTGATGGTGGAATATGTATAATTCCAACAGGACCGCTGTCATAATTAAACTCGCAACTATCTGGAATCTTGCTTCCACCCCGTTTTTTATTTACAAAGTTATCACAGTGATAATTGTTAACAACCGACGTATGCTGTAAATTAATGACTTCCTTTCTCAACTGGGAGAACTGATTCAATGGGACATATGTTTCTTTAATAATCTCAATTTCATTTCTCATAGCAATTAAATCTCGTAGTAGTCGTGTTGCATCCAGGTGGTCAAATGTTACAGGGGGAAGCTTGTGTAGGTCACGAGCTACAAAAATAGGCAATTCCTCTGGGTCTACTTCTTTTATCAGCAGTATAATATCCTCCAGTTCTCGCTGCGTTTTACCCTCCTTTTTACGGCTTACATTTCTTCTAGTCGTTTTAGTTTTTACCGCCTCATACAAGAGACTTTTTGCCAACGTTATTTCCTCGGGTTTAAATGCCGTGGAACACAAACGTATCAGACTATTTTCGTCCATAACATCACATTTGTTTTGAACAAATGACAAAACTTCATTAATTACCAAGTTACAATTCGCGCACTTTAAACTGTTGGAGGTAGTTACCCCCTCCTGACCACTCATTGTTAACGTTCGCATGCTACGACGCGCCGGGCGAGACTGAAATAAAATAAAAGACAAAAATAAAAATATTTGTGTTATAAAATAATAAAAAATAATTTAAAAAAAATCATCAACTCGAAAAAGTGAGAAAAGTTAGTTTCGCTGCCTACAAGTTGTAGGTACTACTCGGAATGGGCATGAAACCGCCTCAATGGAAAGCAATGCATTTAATATTCAAACCATAATAAGCTCCCGCGCGCAGTGATAGGATAAGACAGCTTGTAGGCAACAATCCGAAAATTCGCCGCCATGCCGACAAAAGAAAAAATGTTCCAACCAAAAAAATCTGTCATGTGCGTTAATAAGGTATAAAATAACTTAAATGTAACCAATACAAAAAAATACCGCTCAAACTAGCATTGAAAAAAACTACCGTTCAAAGGCGTTGCCGCTTTATAAATGTTCAAAGTAAAATAAGCTCTCGACTCTATTGATACGACATAAAGTAGTCTGCGCGCAAAAATTACAAACAATTATCTTAGATAATAATTTTATTTTCGTGTTCAGTAAATTGCAGCTAAAAAGTATTTATGAAAATCATAAGCCCGTAAAAGTATGAATGGATAATAGTTGAAGCACGCGGGTCAATGGCCCCGAGCCATTCAGCTGTAGATTATCAGAAGTTTACTATTGGTTCGTGCCCACTTTCGATTTTTTTTTTGTCACTATGTTAAATCTGCCATTTTATGTTTCTAATATTTTATTTATTGATGAAACGATTGTATTACTAATTCAAAACCGTTTCGCTGCGGGAAAATAACCAATAAAATTCCACGCTGTATATGCATTGGTATACTTTTCCTCTAAATTTTGATATAAAAATAATTGAGATCTGTCGTGTTATATAAAATAGAAAACAGCGGAATACGAAACCTCTTTTGGTAACGTTTTTGTAGGTTAAATCAGCCTGAGCTGCAACTGTCCTTTTCGCACTTTACCGGGAAAGGTTGGAAGCAGCGTGACGGCAATAGTTTCTTCAAATACCTATTTTCCAAATTCCTCGGCACTAGAGTCCCCTCTTAATGGAAAAAATAACTTTAATTCCTACACGTTAAAGTTCAATTTACGCTAAAATTCAAACATTTGTTTAACAAGTTCATTACAAGTTTTAATATGCTAGGAACTCTGAAATCAACTTAATTACCATTAAAATAAAGTTCATATTTCTATAAGTTAAAATAACGTCAATTTGAAACATGAATATAATTTGAATATACCAGATAAAAAATTGTTTGAAATTATTTTCAAAAGCGTGACCATGGTTCTACTAAATACTGTCAAATGGAATATTTCCAATAAATGAAATATTTTGACTTTAATTTCTACATAAATTGAAAAAATAAAATGTTTTATAACTAGATGAATTTGGTGTTTCTTTTGCAACTACTCTGAGAAAAGAACCAAAACAAATTCAGTGGTGGGTACACAAGGGAAGAAACTAATGTTTAACATATTACTTTCTAACACCAGATGCAAAGACTACAAGACACCCGCGGAGCTGTGCGTTGTCGTGCCGCCCTCGCTCTCCAACGTCTGCAGAATCCAATGGAACAAGACGACGAAGTCACTCGAGCTTATCGCTTCCACATGAGCTGTGACCCTAGCTCTTCTGTCAGGAGGTACGTATAAAACACCTTGACTTGAAGATTTATGGATTCTTTGTGTTGCCTACGCTAAGTTTTAGATCTCCAGTCTTCTAAAGAAAGTATCACCAGTACTTACCATCATCAAATATAGACTTTTATTATTGCATTATTATTCTTTTTGGGAGGATCATCACATGACCTCTCCCGCATTGGGCGGAGAGGGAGAAAATGTCAGGCTTTTGCTGACTAGAACTCACCAGTTTCTTCATTTACCTGTGCGCCAGGAGCCACTGTATTTCTTTCGAACAAACCGCTGCAATCCATCCATACATTGTTACATAGTTTCGCATTTATAATATGATTAGGAATAGTAGGACAGGATACAATAAAGGGTGTATCTGACATCGACGCACAAACGAGTACCATGGATTCAGTACATGATTCTGAACCCCCCAGTGGTGGAATTTTTCGTCGGCTTGTTCATAATTAAAAAAATATATATGCAGTTTTATTTACTTTAGACCGTTCATAATTGCTATACTTTTATAACCCAATAAGATTTTAAAGTAAAAATTAATTAATTCGCTAATTACACAAAAAAGTACAATGTGAACAAAACTCGAAAAACTATATTATCAGCTGATTTAATAGAGTTCACATCAGGGATCAACGTCATACCTACAAATCAGCACGGCGGCACGCTTGGAACCTTCAAAAGCCGAGCCGACACTTTTTTTTTAAACACTGTGAATTCTGTAACCGTTCATTAACGACATAAATGACTATCATAATTTTATTAGTGGCATGCAGTGTAGCCTTTTCGCGAAGTTTGCGTTACGATGTCAGATACAACCTGTATATACATATTGTTTGAGATCCTAAATTAATGTTGTTAATTTGCAGAGCTATAGTGATGTCCATCGCTAAATGCAGCCGCAACGTGCCCTTCGTGTTAGAGCGATTGTGTGACGTGGACGAGGCAGTGCGTCGCGCCGCCTTCTTATACATTGCCGCCATCAATGTTACGCAGCTCAGAGTTAGGCAGAGAGTGCTCACGCTCAAGGTAAATTGACCTCTATTTATTTATTTATATATTCTTTATTGTACACCAATCAAGAATATAGGCATATAAGCACTGCATACCCTAATAATTTTCTAATTCGGAATATCCTAATCGTATTAATTAATTTATATAATAATTCGTTACATATTGGTAATACTGCCATCTATTGAGGCTAGAGCGAACTACTACAACGCCGCTTCGCCACTTGCTGTACCAGCGCCAGCGCTGGCTGACGGCGAAGGCACAAACTACATATGCAAAACTTTTGCATAAGATTTATATTTGGCCTGCGCATATATGATCACATATCTGAATTTCGTACAAAGCTTAAGTGGCTTCCCATTCGTCTTCGCCGGAATTCTCATATCCTATTTCAGCTCTACAGCATTTTGTTTAATCCTAAAACCCCCTCTTGTCTCAGAGAACGTTTTAAGTTCCTACATGACACACATAATAGATGCCTGAGGTCATCGGAAAACCTGATATTAGAGATGCCGATGCATTCCACTAGTTTCTACGATAAATCCTTTACTGTACAAGCAGTTCGGCTATGGAATGACTTGCCTGTGTCCATAAGGCGTGCTCAAACTCTGTCCACTTTTAAAACTATGATAAGAAAGCACTTCCTCTCTCTGTAAACATGTAATTATATTTTATCTGCTCTTGTATAATGTTTATTAATTAGATGTATATATTTAGTTAAACTAGTATGATACATTTGACGTACAAATTTATTGTATACTCTATGTAAATAGTACACTGTAGACTACCTACACTATTTCTCTCTCCTTCCCCTTAGTATTCCGTCCAAAGGTTGTCTGTAAAAGATCGCTCTTAGCGATAAGACCGCCCATTGTGTCACCCTTAGTAAAATCTTTATATTTATGTTTTGTAATCTATATGGTGTAAATAATAAAGAGTATTCTATTATATTCTACATATGATTATTTCTTCGCGTGTGTAGTCCGGTGTGTGAATTAAATTATTTGATTGTGTGAGTAAACTTTGCGTACGTGAGCGTGTAATTTCATTGAGTTTATAAGGCGAAAGAAGCACTGCTTCTAATAAACCGACGAATTTAAGAAGTTGAAAAATATAGCATGAGTGTTGTTCGTTCAAATACCTTACCTTTTTATTTTATCAGCTTATGTTGTTTCGTTATTGGTGTATTTGGTAACATAAATATGTATATTAGTTTGTTTTAAGCGGAATTGAATGTTCATTTACTTTAGAGTTTAGATACATTTTTTCTTTCTAGAATATATATGAATATACTACGTTAAGTTTTGAGGAAAAATATAAAATTGTGTGTGTTCGCGATTTTGATTTAACTCAAAAGAAAGGTTGTTTTATTAAAAAGTATTATGAAAATTATATCTGACTGCAGGCTGTGTAGTGTGTACACACAAATAAATTGTTTTGTTTCTCGTGTATGTATATTATTTTAAAACGCGGTATTGACAATGTTCAAGAATATTACAGGCGCGTGTTTTACGAGATTATTGATAACGTCTTGAACGAGTGTCATAGTAAAAACTTAAAAGACCTTAAGTTTTTCAACCTACTTGCTTTTGAATTTGAATACTTAACTTTATATTGTAATAATTTTCCTGAAGTTTACAAATTAGCAAAATTTAATAGTTACGATTCCAATGAGTAGCGCATCACGCATATTTATGAAACACACAGGGCCAAAGCAGACTCACACTCTCACCGATTCTTCTATATTTCCATTGAAAAAGAACTTTTAGCGATTTTAAAACAATTTTATACATACTTAATTTTTACAGAGTTATTTAAAAAAAGATAGGCGCGTTGATTTAATTTATAGACAGTATTTTTATTTTTGTTTTTGTGAAATAAATTATTACTTTATTTACAGTTCAGTTAGTTATAACATTTCATTGTATTCATTTGGGCAAAAAAAAACTTAACATCCCACGGATATTATTTATTTGACTTGTTCTTATCATCAATCACATATTTAGATGTTCATTGTAGCCACGCAAAAACATCAATTCAATGTTGACATGCGAAAAAGTACGCGACTATGCTAAATTGAAACTACGTTTACGTTACGTTTTTTAAGTTTTACCATATACAGTTTGTTAAGAAAACCCTGTCCGACCCATAAGGATAATAAAGGTTAGGTAAACACATGACCAAATATAATATAAAATATTACCAAATCATCATAGTACCAATACAAATGAATTTTGAAATAATCTTTTTTTTCCGCGAATTAATTCCAACTTCCCCGAAATTTGGTAATTTTTAAAAAAGTGACAACACCGGTATTATTATGAGCGAATAGCGATGCGACCACGTGTCGCGTGCCCTGCAGCCCGCCGCCCGCGGAAGGGTGCTCAACACACATTAATTAAGTTATCTCTTTTTGCGAAATAATATTTATTTTTTTAGGGAGATTTTTTTTTTTAAGTTTAGCCCGGTTTTGTATCCATTAATAGAATCAGTTATCGATACCTAACAACACCTTCACGGGTCGGACAGGGTTTTCTTAACATACTGTATAAGTACAGAGATTTCGGTAGTGTATGTATGCATACCCCACGCAAAATTAGATAGCCATAGAAGAATTTGTTTATTCTTTTTCAATTATGTGTTAATTGTCACGACTATGGTTGACATTCTGATACTTACGATAAATGACATATATCCTGAAAACTTATGCAAGAAATTTTTTTTAAAGCTCACATTTTCTTTCACCATCAGGTCGGACTAACCGAGCGTAGCCTCCGCGTCCGGCGCGTAGTCGAAGAGATCCTGATCCCTGGCTGGCTGAGCACCTTCCAGGGTAATATTGTGGACCTGCTGAAGGCCATACGATTAGACAACGCACAAGATGCTAAGGACTCTCAGTATGTTGCTGGGAAACTATTGGAGTCGCTGTTTAAGTGAGTTTACAAAACAAAATGTTTTACGACAATAAATTAAACGTCGTGTATTGAGGTACACGGTGTTCTCAGTGTACCCATAAAAAATCATATAAATTCAGTCACTAGAAATTAATTTATTGTGTTGCTTTTTTCCCTTAACAATTGTTTCTGGATTAGATAACACGGTATTTTGATTCAATTAAAAGCCAAGGAAAGAATAAATAATACTAATGTTACCTAAATTGAATACCATGCTATGTTTGATAAAGAAAATAAAATAATAAACATCTCAAGTTTTGATTAAAATTTGGCTTCAGCTTTCAGTTTATTCTGAATCAAAATCTAATAACCAAATAATTCAAAAGGCTATTCATAATTACTTCTTTGAAATATTGTATAAACTACTAATTCTTTCATCACTGCTTTCTATCAGGCGGAATAAAGGTCAAGCACTAATTTAAAATGTAAAAAAAAAAATTCTCTGCCTCTGACAGACGCCTACCAATATCCGAGCTGCTAGAATGGCTGCCCACTGACCGGTCCCTGCGCCTCATTCCCGCTGAGAAGCTGAACAAGGAAACAGCGTGGTACTGGCGCCATCTAGCGGAACATTTACAGAAGATTGACGATGATGAGACTTTGGAGACTATTCTACCGGACTTGGTTGTGCTCACTGGATATATTAGAGCGTTAGTAACATTTGTCTTATCACTACATAGTATAAAACAAAGTCGCTTTCTCTTTCCCTATGTCCTTCTTTCTCTTTTGGTCATATTGTGTACTTATCAAATGTGATAATCTCTTTTTAACATTTAATGTATCTTATTTACTTCTGGGCTTAGAGTCTGAAAGGGAATGAAAGAATTGCAATAATTAGACGGGTTAATTTTTTAACTACTGCATGCACTTAAGGAGGGTAATATAGAAAGGTAGCATTTTGATAATAAATGAATGACGAGTCCTACATTAAAATAAATTGACGATAAATTTGCACCCAGTTCTGCTTGACGTTTTCATTCTTAAAATGAGCCAATAATTTAAACTTTCATTTCTACTTGACAGCATCGTGGAGTCCCCCTGTCCATCAGAAACAGAAGACCCAGTAGGCTTCAGCACCCGTCAGTATGTCCTGCATGAGCTGGGCACTATGCTACGAGTATACGACGCTACAGATCCCGCCGGGAGGAGCGCATTGCTAGCGCTGATTACTGATGTTCTTACTGGTAAGTCAGTTACTTGATCTAAGATAGTTACCAAACAGGCTATGCTTCAAAAGAATGGATCCAATTTTAAATCGATAGATTTGTCAAACTCATTGGTCGTGTTGTTGGGCTTAATATTGCATCACCTCGCTCAACTGCCGCCTTCCTTCCTATTTGCTCGGTTTTTTTTGAGTGAATAGGCCTAATAAACTAGCGCGCTTTACCATCAACAATTGCATATCTGCTTACCATCAGGCGGGTAAAAAAAACTCTCTCTCGCCTCCATCCGATTGGTTTGGATTGTCGACTACGGGTAAAAACTTCAAAGGTCCACGAATGACAGCCGACAATGGTTTAGGGTGATTTCAGAGGCACGGAAGAGTAGGGAACTTTTCGTACCGAGAAGTATATAAAGTTGGTTATCCATCCACCGGCCAACCAAGGCTAGCGTAGCCTAACCTGATCGATCGACCTATAAGGCCTCTGCCTCGAATCTTGCGGGCAGCCGGGCGGCGGCGGCGGCGCGTGAGCGACAGGATCTTATGCGTAAAATCAAATGGACCGGTTCGCGATAACAGCGGGGAGTTGGCGGGCAGCGAGCGGTGTACTTCTCGCGCTCGAATCTTGCGGGCAGCGAGCAGTGCACTTTAAGTCAAGCGGTGATCGAGCGTTAGGAATAAATTTGAATAAAAAAGATGTTGCCGCCATTGTTCAGACATTTCTTTTGCGAATAAAAACAAATATCTCGATAACACAACAGTGAACACAACACTACGCGGCTATAGTGACGCGCGATCTGCCCGGTAGTTTCGAGAACGGGTCTTCGATGCCCGCCCTGATCCCGGGCCGCTGCCGCCGCCGCCCCGCTGCCCGCGAGATTCGAGGCAGAGGCCTAAGTCAAAATGGATATATTTTTTTTTATAAACTTTGCTCCACACTAGTAGTCTAAGATCCGGCTGCAGAATCACTGTACCCATCGAGTGTTTGCTGAAAACCAAATTTTTACACATATTTATGATTAGGAGAATTTATATCCACCAGGTTGCCTATCACAATGTGGCCGCTAGTATTTTTAATTAAATTATTAATAATTCATAATCCGTAAGAAATTTCACTGACATGTTTTTTCAATGAAATGTCGTCTATTTTACGGCAATATCTATGAAGACTCTGAAAAATCATGGTTGCCGTTGCGCACCTGGCCGCACCTCTTCGCAGCCAGGTATACACAGGTATGATTTTGTTACATTTATACACCCACAACGTACATTCATATTTTATAAATCAAATTAAAGCTAATTTTTTTCTGTTCATTATTATATACGGTTGCCTAATTAAATTTGGCCGCAAATAAGGGTTGCCGGCTGTTAAATAAAGAAAATATTAAAAGAAGAGTGAAAGAGAGCTAGCGCGTTACACTACTATTCAGACGAGGATAGCAATTGCCAGCTGTCGGACAGTTTAAAGCCATTGCGCATGCGTCAGATGCTAGTGTTCTTAACGGATCAGTAGGCCTAGTATGAGTTTTCAATACGAAACTCGTTCGATCGTATCGAGCGCGTTTGGCGCTCTCATTGGTTGAGAGTTCTTACGACCTTGAAGCGGGCCAATCGCTGAGTCAAACGCGCTCGATATCGGCGAACGAGTTTCGTAATGAAAACTCATACTAGGCCTACAGTTGCGACTTTTATTCTAAGTTAAAAACCACGCTATTTTGGAGTACGTAATACACAACATAATATATTGCTGTTTCATTTGTGCATCGAAAAATTATCAATCTTTAAAAATTAAATTAAATTAAATTAATTATTATTATTATTATTTCCTTTATTTCATTACAATACACTTATAAATTATATTTTTAAATATTTCTACATAAAAAATATATAAAAAAACATTTAAAAATATAAAAAATAGTAACCCACCGGCATCGGGAACAGGGTCCAAGCTACCGGCGGTCAGGGCTCCAGAGAGAGGAACTTCCTGACAATGCGAGCCGTGTCCAGAAGTACAGCTTTCTGAATCAAGCCTTTGATCCAGCTGCCTAACGAGAGCCTCTTGAGGTGTTGGTCGAGGCTCTTGGCTATTAAGCCATTGGCTGTCACGACTATCGGCACAATGATTACTGAATCCACCTCCCACATGTCGACAACCTCGTGAGCCAAGTCAAGATACTTGATTTGTTTATCTTTCTCGGCTTTCACGAGGTTCTCATCATGCGGGATGGTTATGTCAACAATCATTGCACGCCGCTCTGATCGATCCACCATCACTATATCAGGCTTATTGGCAACAATAGTCCTGTCAGTGATGATGGATCGATCCCAGTACAATGTGATATGACCATTTTCGAGAACTGGGTCGGGCACATACCTGTAGTACGGCACCTCCGATTCCACAAGGTTGTACTTTAGAGCAAGTTGCTGATGAATTATCCTGGCTACAAGGTTGTGTCTATGCAAGTATTCTCCGTTAGCTAGACGAGAACACCCGGAGATAATATGCCTTATTGATTCCCCCGGCCGGTGACATGCCCGACAGATGTCAACTGTGCCGTCTTTCACAATAAATCTCCGGTAATTGTTCGTCATCATAACTTCGTCCATAATTGCACATACAAAACCTTCGGTTTCCCCAAAAAGGTCACCGAATCGTAGCCAGGCTACGGACGCTTGTAAATCTACATCAGGCCCGTGTAGGGCTCTGAAAAAGCGTCCGTGAAGCTCTTTGCTCTTCCATACCTCCATGCGGTCATTGGTGTCAAGCACTACTGGTTTGCGCCAGTTCTCTTTAGCCAAGGAGAGCGGAGTGAGGCCCTTGTCAACCGCGACCACATCTCGATGCATCCCCACGTCGGTTTCTAGAAAATATTCCCTGAGACTGCATATCTCGCGATTGTGGAGGGTCTTGGCGTTTAAAAAGCCACGACCTCCACATTTTCGCGGGATATACAGCCTCATAACCGATGATCGTGGGTGATGCAATCGATTTGCAGTCAGCAGCGTACGGACCCTCTGATCCAGGGCGTCAAGTTCGGTTTGAGTCCATTTGAGTATGCCGAAAGAGTACATCAATACCGGCATGACCCAACCGTTGAAAGCGCGCACCTTGTTTCCGCCTGATAGAAGACTATTAAGTACTTTTTTCAGGCGGCCAAAGAAGCGTTCCTTCAACGATTGCTTCATGTCAGTAACATTGATACCCAACGCTTCCGACATACCCAAATACTTATAGGTTTCGGATGCGGAGAGGGCTCTAAGGTTTATGGAACTCGTGAGTTGGGTTCCCACGGATTCCACAATCTCTCCTCGCTTTACATGCATGACCGCACATTTGTCCACACCAAATTCCATCCTGATGGCGCTACTGAAAATTTCTGTAATTTTCAGTAGCTCCTTCAGTTGTGAATTGTTGGGAGCAAAAAGTTTCAGGTCATCCATGTAAAGGAGGTGCGATATAACCTGACCACCTCTCCTCAACCTATAGCCTAAACCTGAATCCTCCAATAATGTGCTTAGAGGATTCAATGCTAAGCAAAACCAAAGTGGACTCAAACTATCGCCCTGAAATATTCCTCGCTCGATCCTTATCGGTTCGCTATTCCTCAGAATATTTCGACATCCTGGATAGCGAAGGACTGTCCTCCATGTCCTCATACATGTCATCAGGAAGGTGCGTAGAGTTGCATCCACTTTGTACAACTCCAGCACCCGCATGAGCCATGTATGTGGCACTGAGTCATAGGCCTTCTTATAATCTATCCAACATGTCGATAGATCCTTTCGGGAACGACGAACTTGTTGGCTAATGGCCATATCAATGAGGAGTAGCTCCTTAGTACCGCGAGACCCGCTCCTACATCCATTTTGAGAGGCAGACATGATAGTGTTGCTGTCAATATGTTTGTTAATTTTAGTTTTCAAAATGGATGTAAGAACTTTATAGACCGTCGGTAAACAGGTGATCGGTCTATAATTTTTGGGTTCCGCGGTGCTACCTGATTTATGGAGCAGGTGGGTTATTCCTGTTGTTAGAAACTGGGGTAGCGAACCAGACTCTAAGGCAGTCTGGAATTGAGATGCCAAGCGAGCGTGCGACCTTGGAAACCATTTTATCCAAAAGTTATGCAGCCCGTCCGGTCCTGGAGATTTCCAGTTAGGTAACGGGCGGACTGCACGAGCTACATCTTGGGGGCAGATGGTAATAGCCCCCATTTCAGGTATTGGATCGCAGGCTCGCTCGACATCCCGGGCCCAGTCACCTTCAGTGTGACTGACAGGTACCGACCAGATACTGCGCCAGAATGAACACATGGCATCATCATCCGGTAGGCACGTGTCAGCCAAACCTTGTTCTGGTCGTTCCCAGTCCCTATAAACCCACCTTTCATTGCTTTGGAAGGTGCGATTCTGGGTGTATCGTTCTACTCGTCGTTTATATCTTCTAATACGATTCGCCCATGCATACACTTTCTGCTTCAGGAAATCGATGCGCTCCGTGACACGGGCCATAAAATTCTGCGGGCTGGTATTTGTACCTGAGAATGCCCGCCTCACAAAGCGCATCACTCTAGGACGAGTATTACCCTCCCTGAAGCAGATTAGTTTACCGATGAGTGCTCTGGCCTCACCAATACGACGTTCAATCCTGCGCTGCCAAGCTGGTACTACTGGTTTTGGTCGTGTAGCTCTAAAGTCACTGGGAAATTTGACATGAGCTACACGACATGCTGCTACAGCTGCGCAGTACAGGATTGAATGAGTATCAGTGAGGTCCTCGCAGGTATCAAAATAATTTGATAACTGCGCATCCAGAGCAGCCATCAGTGCCCTATTTCTGTTATGCATGGGCAAACGTGGCAGGCGTGGTCTTAGTTCTGCCGATACAAAACGATATTCCCGAATCGCAGCCTCCAAAGCATTTATTAATTCCTCATTGCACTGGGTACTTACATTTGTAGCCACATCATTGCTCCCCTCATCAGCATAGCTTGTGCTATCTCTGCTGTGCGGCTGCGGTGGTATCTCCGCGATTTGTGACGGGGGAGCGATGACACGGCTACTCTGCATTTCATTTCGCAGGCGATCAAGCACAGTATCATCCAACATATGATTACGCTGGATAACCCGTACCTGATCCGATAGTCGTTGTGCCGAAACGTTGACAGCCGGTTCAAGCACCTGAAACAGAGAGAGCATTCGAACACGGTACGCGGTCAGGTTGTTTCCTCCCTCTGTAGCCCCATAGTATGAGCGCATGACGTTTTCATTGATGGATTGTGTCCATCTCATGCGCTGCACACTTCCGCCGGGAGCTGGGACCCTGTCAGAAGCCGATGGGCCTCGAGGTCCTAAGCGGTCCGGCGGCCGGCGTCCTCCCCGTCGGCGAACCGGTGGTGGCGTCGTCGGCGGAGAGAAGTACTCGTCGCTCGAGCTCGACGCAACTGCCGCGGCCGGGGTCGTCACAGCACTTACAGTGGCGCTGGAGACCGGCGGCGGCGAGGCGGAGCTGAGCAACGAGTCCGGAGATGGTGGGCGTGCACGTTGTCTTGCGGCAGATCTTGTCAACATTTCATAATATTTATTTCACTGTTTTGCATAATAATTATGTATTGTCCGAGGTGACATGACAAATGTCACTTGCAATGATCGGTAATTTTTTTCATTGTTGTAATGTATATAGGTAGATACTGTTTATATATATTTTAAATTGTTTTTAGTTTGGTTTTCGGTTTTTTGTTGTAGGTATATTTCACAGTATAGAAATGAAAAACTGATACAAAATATTTTTTCTTAAATTGATAAAAATTATGATGTTGACGTTTGCTGTGTTGCCATTTTATTATTATTATTATTAATTTAATTATTAATTAAATTAATTAAATTATCGATTTTTAAAAAAGAGTCACGGAAATATAAAATACATTTTAAAAATTTATAATTTACTTAAATTTATGAATATGTAAAATAAATCTAATACGCGGGCAGCGAGCAGTGCACTTTAAGTCAAGCGGTGATCGAGCGTTAGGAATAAATTTGAATAAAAAAGATGTTGCCGCCATTGTTCAGACATTTCTTTTGCGAATAAAAACAAATATCTCGATAACACAACAGTGAACACAACACTACGCGGCTATAGTGACGCGCGATCTGCCCGGTAGTTTCGAGAACGGGTCTTCGATGCCCGCCCTGATCCCGGGCCGCTGCCGCCGCCGCCCCGCTGCCCGCGAGATTCGAGGCAGAGGCCTAAGTCAAAATGGATATATTTTTTTTTATAAACTTTGCTCCACACTAGTAGTCTAAGATCCGGCTGCAGAATCAGTGTACCCATCGAGTGTTTGCTGAAAACCAAATTTTTACACATATTTATGATTAGGAGAATTTATATCCACCAGGTTGCCTATCAAAATGTGGCCGCTAGTATTTTTAATTAAATTATTAATAATTCATAATCCGTAAGAAATTTCACTGACATGTTTTTTCAATGAAATGTCGTCTATTTTACGGCAATATCTATGAAGACTCTGAAAAATCATGGTTGCCGTTGCGCACCTGGCCGCACCTCTTCGCAGCCAGGTATACACAGGTATGATTTTGTTACATTTATACACCCACAACGTACATTCATATTTTATAAATCAAATTAAAGCTAATTTTTTTCTGTTCATTATTATATACGGTTGCCTAATTAAATTTGGCCGCAAATAAGGGTTGCCGGCTGTTAAATAAAGAAAATATTAAAAGAAGAGTGAAAGAGAGCTAGCGCGTTACACTACTATTCAGACGAGGATAGCAATTGCCAGCTGTCGGACAGTTTAAAGCCATTGCGCATGCGTCAGATGCTAGTGTTCTTAACGGATCAGTAGGCCTAGTATGAGTTTTCAATACGAAACTCGTTCGATCGTATCGAGCGCGTTTGGCGCTCTCATTGGTTGAGAGTTCTTACGACCTTGAAGCGGGCCAATCGCTGAGTCAAACGCGCTCGATATCGGCGAACGAGTTTCGTAATGAAAACTCATACTAGGCCTACAGTTGCGACTTTTATTCTAAGTTAAAAACCACGCTATTTTGGAGTACGTAATACACAACATAATATATTGCTGTTTCATTTGTGCATCGAAAAATTATCAATCTTTAAAAATTAAATTAAATTAAATTAATTATTATTATTATTATTATTAATTAAATTAATTAAATTATCGATTTTTAAAAAAGAGTCACGGAAATATAAAATACATTTTAAAAATTTATAATTTACTTAAATTTATGAATATGTAAAATAAATCTAATACTTAAATAAAATCAAATCTTTTTCATACAGTACTTGCACAACACAATTTTTTTTACATAAATAACCTTGGTTTTATTCATCAACAATATCCATTTACGGATATTGTTGATGAATTAAATTAGGTACATTTTACGGTACGCCTCAAAATAATAAATACTCCAAGACGTTTCTTTTGGAGTATTTATTATTTTGAGGCGTACCTACTATTGTTTGAATCGGAAGTTGAGAACACTAGCATCTGACGCATGCGCAATGGCTTTAAACTGTCCGACAGCTGGCAATCGCTATCCTCGCCTGAATAGTGGTGTAACGCGCTAGCTCTCTTTCACTCTACTTTTAATGTTTACTTTATTTAACAGCCAGCAACCCTTATTTGCGGCCAGATTTAATTAGGCAACCGTATATAATAATGAACAGAAAAAAATTAGCTTTAATTTGATTTATAAAATATGAATGTACGTTGTGGGTGTATAAATGTAACAAAATCATACCTGTGTACACCTGGCTGCGAAGAGGTGCGGCCAGGTGCGCAACGGCAACCATGATTTTTCAGAGTCTTCATAGATGTTACCGTAAAATAGACGACATTTCATTGAAAAAACATGTCAGTGAAATTTCTTACGGATTATGAATTATTAATAATTTAATTAAAAATACTAGCGGCCACATTTTGATAGGCAACCTGGTAGATATAAATTCTCCTAATCATAAATATGTGAAAAAATTTGGTTTTCAGCAAACACTCGATGGGTACACTGATTCTGCAGCCGGATCTCGTACTATAGGAATTTCTCCTACATCGTGGGTGCGTTTACAAACAGTTACAACTCAAGTACACAAACAGCAGGGGCGTGCACAAAGATTTTATTGGGGGTATGCATAAATATACCTACTATCCAAATCTCTGTGCTTATATATGGTAAAACTTAAAAAACGTAACTTAGACGTAGTTTCAATTTAACATAGTCGCGTACCTACTTTTTCGCATGTCAACATTGAATTGATGTTTGTGCGTGGCTACAATGAACATCTAAGTATGTGATTGATGATAAGAACAAGTCAAATAAATGATATACGTGGGGTATTAGGTATTTTTTATTTGCCCAAATGAATACAATGAAATCATCATCATCTCAGGGTTAATACCAGTCGCATCCAAAGCTTTGGAATCTGGGGTCCGCTTTTCCAGTCTAATTGCTGATTTTGGCGAAATTTCGACAATTTCCGTGAAGCGACTGCCGTCTGACCTCCACAACGCGAAGGCAATATCGAAGCATTGAAGTTAGACCAATTGTTGGACTTTTGTGGGCTCCAACAACCCGTAACGACTGCCACTAGATGTTCGCATGGCAACCGAAACCAACGGCTTAACGTGCTTTCCGAGATACGACCAGACCAGTGCAAATATTCATATTCATGCATACAAATACTTACACTGCGCGAGGATCGAACCCGCGCCTCCTTACGCAACGGCCGCGTTCGCTACCGCTACGCCATGTAGGCTGTCAAAATACAATGAAATGGTATTACTAACTCAACTGTAAATAAGTAATAATTTATTTCTCAAAAAACTAAAAAAAAATATTTCACTATCTATAAATTAAATCAACGCGCCTATCTATTTTTAAATAACTCTGTAAAAATCAAATATATATAAGATCGTTTTGAAATCGCTAAAAGTTCTTTTAAAATGGACAGATAGACAAATCTATGAGTCTGCTTTGGCTTTTCATAAATATGCGTAATGCACTACTCATTGGAATCATAACTATTAAATTTTGCTAATTTGTAAACTTCAGGAAAATTATTACAACATAAAGTATAGTATTGAAATTCAAAAGCAAGTAGGTTGAAAAACTTAAGGTCTTTTAAGTTTTTATAACGTCGAACTGTCAAAGCCGTGTTTTAAAATAATATACCTATACGAGAAACAAAACAATTTATTTGTACACACTACACAACCTGCTAACCACATATAATTATCATAATACTTTTTATAAAGACAACCTTTCTTTTGTGTTAAACCAAAAACTCTAAAATAAATGAATATTCAATTCCGCTTAAAACAATCAATACATATTTAACCCAAAAACACCAATAATGAAACAACATAAGCTGCTAAAATAAAAAGGTATTTGAACGAACAACAATCATGCTATATTTCTGAACTTCTTAAATTCGTCGCATTATTAGAAGCTGTGCTTATCATGGGCTTTAAACCCAAAGAAATTTCACGCACACGTACACAACAGTTTAGGCACACAAGCAAATAATTTTATACACAGACAGATACGGAAGAGGCACATTTTGTTTATGCTTACGCCGTAAGAGGCGTGGGTGTCGCGCCTAAGGCAACTAATGTGTCTCGTTAGCACTAGCCACTAGGCCCAATAGATGGCAGTGTTATCAATAACTGATTAACAAAGTCTTTTAGTTTTAACTTTGTAGTATATAAATTATTTTACAGTATATTATAATTTTAGAAGACTATTAGGGTATGCAGAGCTTTTCTGCTTGTAAGGAGCGCACGCGCCTGACAAACAGCCAGACCCGGAACAACTACTTGTAGGTGATACAAATATTTGTTCTGTGCTGGTTCCATTCCTACCCGCAACATGGCGCCGACCGTGCCATCAATATTGCTAGTTGTGTCCTTTCGTACCTCTTTAACGATTTCAGATAATGGCCTGTAGCCAATGTAACATCGCAACGTAGCGAAGCGAAATCGAATACCATACCAATCAAGGGCGGGAACGATGGACTACGTGATTTATCGCGCCATTTTTGCATCGGCCAATATTTTGCTTGTAAATAAATTACCTGAAATATACTTTTAATGCTTTGCTAGGTGACTACGGCATCCTAAACGCCGACGTAATCCGTGCCTTCGTGTCGGCTCTCGAGCTGGTCGTGCCCGAAGTGTCGGGTCGTATGGAGGTGATCAATGGCGTCATACAATCTCTGCGCGACCCCCCCGAGCCAGAACAGCCGCCGCCCCCGCCGCCGACGACGCAAGTCGACTGTACCGAGTCAAAGTTACAGGTAACTGTGGACCTCCATAAGCACAAGGCCCCTTTGTAGAAGGGGAAGGGGAAGGAGCAGGCGAGTCACCAGAAGGATACAGTAGAGTCGGGCTGCTTTTGAAATATACTCTTGTATTAAGTTCACCATACACATACAACATGTAATTCAATTAACGCACACACTCAAACGCCCCAATTCGAATATTATGTTAGAATGAATAATATGTATATTGAAGCTTTAATTTAACATGTATGTATATGCATTGTTATTTATTAAATTCGTTATACGAATTCTTGGAGAACGAAGATCTTAACGTTCTTGTAATAAGGTTTATTTTGTCTTTATTTTGTATTGAATGATTAAATTTGTATGAATACAGGTAAAACTACGATTTTAAAACTCTGTACAAACAACCGGGTTAATATGACAATAATTTCCGTAGTTTTAATTATTATTGGGATAAAAAATTACCTATATTAAAAAGGATATAACTAAACCGATTGACTAAACGATTCTGAACAAACTATTTTCAGGAAGTGCGTTAATTAATTTACATGTTGTAAATAACATAACCTATATATGTAGATTTTGCAAAGGCTGACACAATGGACAGCAATCTTCGTCAAGTCTTCTTATCTTCTATTCTGCATTGTTAAAAAGATAAAATCAGGAATGAAGACCTGGAAAATTGGTGTTACCAACGTAGCTTACCAGTGTAAGCAAACTAGAATGGTGAACTGAACAAGTGTGTCAAAGGATTGGAGCCGATGAAACAGACAAGACACGGAGACCGCGGAACGGTAGGCGTAGTGTGAGTCCCTGGATGACCCTTGGACGTTGCCTGGGGGAAATTAGCCGCTTACAGCCACTATTCTTACCAATGACACACTTAAGATTTAACAACAATAATACATTCTTACCGGTACATGTGACTTAACAACAACTGAGATAAAAACAATAAAATAACAACACTCTACGCCTTGAACCACCGCCGAAAGACCGCCGCTGGCAAATTGTTCCAGACCCTTAAATAGCTTGATTTTCTATTTAAAAATGTATTCTGGTAACAGTAGTATTGGAAATGTTTTATTTCGCAGAGGGCCCGGCTACGCGTGTCGCTAAACGTCGCCATTGAAGCGCAAGAGGAAGCCGTCCGAGACCAAAACTACGCTCTAGCGGCAGAATGTAAAGCGAAGGTAACATAATAATATTCAGAGTTGCGGGGTGTTTAAAAAAGAAACCGTGACTGGCGCACAGGCAGGTGAAGAAACACGGGTGGGTTTTAGTCAGTAAAAGTCTGACACGCCTTTCCGCACCGCCCAGAGCGGGAGAGGTCATTTGACGATTTCCTATTCGAATTAAAAAATATATACAGCGTGGAATTTTAATGGTTGTTTTCCCGCAGCGAAACGGTTTTGTCTTAGTAATACAATCGTTTCATCAATAAATAAAATATTAGAAACATAAAATGGCAGATTTAACATAGTGATAAAAAAAACTCGAAAGTGAGTCCAAACCAATAGTAAACTTCTGATAATCTACAGCTGAATGTTGCGGGGCCATTGACCCGCGTGCTTCAACTATTATCCATTCATACTTTTACGGGCTTACGATTTTCATAAATACTTTTTAGCTGCAATTTACTGAACACGAAAATAAAATTGTTATCTAAGATAATTGTTTGTAATTTTTGCGCGCAGACTACTTTATGTCGTATCACTAGAGTCCAGAGCTTATTTTACTTTGAACATTTATAAAGCGGCAACGCCCTTGAACGGTAGTTTTTTTGAATGCTAGTTTGAGCGGTAATTTTTTGTATTGGTACATTTAAATTATTTTATACCTTATTAACGCACATGACAGATTTTTTTGGTTTCAAATTTTTTTTCTTTTGACGGAATGGCGTTGAATTTTCGGATTGTTGCCTACAAGCTGTTTTATTATCACTGCGCGCGGGAGCTTATTATGGTTTGAACATCAAATGAATTGCTTTCCATTGAGGCGGTTTCATGCCCATTCCGAGTAGTACCTACAACATGTAGGTAGTTACGCTACCTACATGTTGTAGGTAACTTTTCTCACTTTTTCGAGTTGATGATTTTTTTTTTTAATTAATTTTTATTATTCTCTATTCATCGAAAGTACTACTTAAATCAAATCGTTCTGCCGCGGGAAAACAACCATTTAAATTCCAGCGTGTATATATTATATGAACCATTGTACAATACAAAAATAAACTGTATGACAAACTCTTTACTGAGAACGTGATATTTCTTATTTAGGTGGAAGAAATTCAAAAGAAGTTGGATGAGTTGTCCATTCAACCAGCGGCACCGGCACCAGTTCCAGTACCTGTTGCTGTAAGTTTTATAATTATTTATTTAAAAAGGTTGATCTGTCAAAAAAGTATTCAGCTAAATTGAAAACTTCCTTTTTGGTTTGAAGTCCGTTAAAAAATAAAAAATCGGGAGTGGTTTTTGCTTATTTTCGTGAAACAATTAAAAAAAATAATGTTTATTAATGTTATTTGAAAAACACACCTGCCCAAGTATTGTGGAATTCGTTACCAGTCTAACAAGCAGCTGAATTCCGGCATTTTACATAGAGGTATATGATTTCCAGTGATTAGAAACGAAACAACGAAACCCACGGCTTAACGTGCTTTGTCGGACACGAAGGGGTCTCATGGATGATCCCTGAACGTAAGCGTAGTTTAATATTCAATCAACCTGTGCACCTGCTTAGAACAAAAAAAAAATAAATACAAAATGTGTACGACTATATGTAGTGTGTGTGTGTGTGACATGTGGGGTGTGTGTAGTTAGGGTATCCAACATGTTATTTTGCCCTGAACAGAAGGTTTTCCGTTTCTTCATATGTTAGAGATCTGTTATTATTTAGCCTTGAGAGCCTATGTTTTTTATACAACCTTTATGTTAAAATCTCCTTTCCAGACAATAAAAGAAAAGCTGTCGGACGCGGCGACTCTTACCAAATGTTTGACAATATTAAACTCTGCGTTGGACACGCCACAGCTAAAAACTGTAACTCCAATAATGCAGATGATATTCAACGAGTTAGAGGTATGCTGCATTAAAAATAATAATAAAATTTTATTGTCGTAAAAGGAGTTACATTTAATTTGTAGCCCTGACTCCCGTGCTAGGTGGTACCTGTGTTACAGAAGTCGGTATCTTCAGTCGTTTTTTGCACAATAACCGTTTATGCTACAATTTGTTCATATTGCACGAACACTTCTTTGGACCAGTATCATGAAGGCACTAATACTTCAAAATACAACACTTGGTTCAATTGAGATCCCAGGAAATCCGCCCTGAGATGCATGATGAAATGCACTCGCGCTCATTATGTCAACTGATTTGTATGGATATTTTCACATTAAGTTATTAATTTCCAGTACCAAGTCTCATACAAAAAAAACAGACAACAATTTAAGCAGCAAGCGTAGCATTGCTTTATATAAAGGCTATCTAGTCTGTTGACGATCATCACGTGCTGTGCGAGTTGCTCCGCTTGTACTGTATAAGTAAGAAAATAACATGCTATAAGCACGCCTTGCATGCGAGGCATCGCGGTAAACTCCCAAGTAGCCCACGATATATCGCAATAAGGGATATCGCGGTAAGGCATGTCCTTCTAAGGACCAGGCCTGGGTCGACGGCGCGTCGTGTTTCACGCGCGCCTATATGAGATATCAACACATCGTGACGGGGTCCACGAAGACCGATGCCTGGATCAGGGTTGCAGGGTTGGTTGAAAAAGAAACTGTGGCCCTGGCGCACAGGTAGGTGAAGAAACACGGGTGGGTTTTAGTCAGTAAAAGGCTGACACGCCCTTGCGCTCCGCCCAGAGCGGGAAAAGTCATTTGATGATTTCTCATCCAGAACAAAAAAAAGATATGTCCTTGCCCCCTTGCATGTGCGTGCTTGTCTATTAGCATGCATTTGTTTGACATCGAGATAGAACAATAGGAGTAGTGGCCGGTCGATGACATTATACGCGTTTGGTATGTCTAATGGATTATCATTTATGTGCCGTGGACTTTAAAACTGTGACGTTTGTAAGGACAGCTTTATTACTTGTTTTTGCAGGTAGTTTACCGATGTTAGGTTGGTCATGGTTGACTTCCAACAACATTTTGACTTGCAGTCAATATATAAGATTTCTGTAACTGCCATACATCAATATTGAGGGACCTTCGTAAACTTGCTGGAACCAACAATCTCGGAAGCAGCTTCAATTTGAAGGTTTAATATAGCTAAGTTACATAGATTCGGTTAGATTTCCAATATTCTATTGGATGTCGACTTTTCCCCGAAATGGTTTACGAATTTTGTACAACACTAGGAACGTTTCTGATCCTCCAAGTGGATCGGCTGAACTTCCCTGAACAAATTATTTTTTGTAAAAGACAAGACGCCATAATATGAAATTATAATGAAATAAATGAGGCAACGTGTGTATTATTCATCAATTATGACAGAATTGCATTCATAATTAAACCTAGGCATCTTTAGCATGTAATAAAAAAGAAAAACAAAAAAGCCATCTTTCCTTTTTCCTTTTCCAGATGTGTCAATAAATGAATGAAATTGGTTTCAGGTGGACATATTCCAAAACCCGGAAATAATTGAGACAGCCCTGGAAACAGTGGCTCTTTTCGGAATGTTGGACAAGGAGTTTGCTAAAGAAAATAAAGCCTTCTTCTTCGCTAATGTGAGTATAATATGCTATACAGTATGTTAAGAAAACCCTGTCCGACCCGTGAAGGTGTTGTTAGGTATCGATAACTGATTCTACTAATGCATACAAAACCGGGCTAAACTTAAAAAAAAAATCCCCCTAGAAAAATAAATATTATTTCGCAAAAAGAGGTAACTTAATAAATGTGCGCTATGCACACCTATGCCCCATTCCGCGGGCGGCGGGCGGCAGGGCACGCGGCACGTGGTCGCATCGCTATTTGCCCATAAAAATACCGGTGTTGTCACTTTTTAAAAATTACCAAATTTCGGGGAAGTTGGAATTAATTCGCGGGAAAAAAAGATTATTTCAAAATTCATTTGTATTGGTACTATGATGATTACGTAAAATTTTATATTATATTTGGTCATGTGTTTACCTAACCTTTATTATCCTTATGGGTCGGACAGGGTTTTCTTAACATACTGTATATGCATAGTAAAATTGATACTTTTAAATATATTTTTACTTACAAGCCTTGCGCGCGATGGAATTTCGCTTTGGCTAAAATTACCAACATCCATCATTATTTTTCATACACAAATTTATACCTTACTAGCGGCCGTCCTCGATTTCGTTCGCGTTTTTGTGATATGCTCCGCAGCGTGATGTTATATAGCCTTCCTAGATTAATGCGCTATCCAACGCAAAAATAATTTTTCAAATCGGGCCAGTAGTTCTTGAGATTAGCGCGTTCAAACAAACAAACCCTTCAGCTTTATATATTAGTATAGATTTATCACTTTTAGGGCGTAGTGGGTTCATAAGGTTGTTTTCAAAAGAACCTCTGTTGGAAAAATCTCTCTACAGAGGTTCTTTTGAGCAGCCAAAAATTGTAATCGCACATCTATAATTCACATTTGAAAATATTTATGTGGGAAGACTATCTAAGTATATGAAACTACTATCTATAAAGACGTGCACGCTTAGAAAACAACTCCAACAAAATGTGCTACATGCTGTACACACATACAGTATATTAGGTGTGGTAGCTAAGAGACCGGTCTCAACTGATGGTGCCCGTTGACTAACGTTATGCTTAGATACTTTATATAGTCTATGTATCCATAGAATATTTAAGTATGGCGAACACTGTAAGATGTTCACGCCATCGACTAATAGGCATGCCTTAGAGATGAGAATTGTGGCACTCCGAAATAAAGAGAGGCAACGAAGTTTCGTCTATGTTTATTTTATTTATTTATTACAACTTTATGCACAAAGCAAATCATTGCACAATGGCGGACTTAATGCCTTAGACATTTTCTACCAGTCTACCTTAAGGTGCAGAGACAAAACATGGTAGGTGCAAAGATATAAAAGATATAAAAGTTAAAAGAGAAACAAAAAAAAATATTATACATAAATACATACATACAAAATATAAACAGTAGAGAGAGATAAAAAAAAATGTTGATAGAGTAAAAGAATAAATTATATGTTTGATGAATATGCCAGTTTCTTGCGTAAGTATTCCCGAGCTTTAACTTTAACTGTGTTATTCATAAAAAACTCGTTAATCACTCATTAGCGACTATACTCTTAATCAATGCTTAACTTTTCTTTATTCATAAAAGCTAGTTAGCAGATGATTAGTAGCGATACGAAGTAGAGGTGAAACTATGCGTTCGGCACAGATTATAATCAAAATAGTTGACTAAAAAATGGAATTTTTAGAAAAAACTTGTCAAAACTACGATTTTTATCTGTCGTATTTGGCAGAAAAATTTCAGAAATTTCTTCGGATAATTTGAATATAAATAAAATGATTTATTACAATTAAATAATTGTATTTGTGATGATAGTAGTGAAAGTAATAAACTCCAATAATATTATAGTGAACAGAAAAAGGTATTTATCTCTGTATTTATATGTAATTACTAATCTAAACTGACGAAATTAATGTTAAAGCAAAAGCCGATAGTAATTGTATTTTCCTGCTCTTTAATGCTTGTAAACATCGATTTGCTATTTAAGAAATTTAAGTGGGTTCTTGTGTATATATTATATTACTTCCTACTGCTTTTGTACTGCTTTTTACAATATTATTATACTTGTTTACAGGCACATGCTTTATTGCTATAAACGAAGACACTATTAGCACCTAGCGGCAATATTATTCAACCTCGCAATAACGGCGAAGAAGACCATGCTGAGTGAAAAAGATGAGGAATGAGGGTCGCGTGAGTCAAGAATGACTCTCATGCTTATGGAAGAAAAGTAGTGGAAAATAAAAACAATGAAATATTTTTAGAACAAAAATGTAAACAGTTTTATTACGTATCAAAATAAAATATTTCTAAAAAAATGTCTTATTTTTTGTGTATTACTGCCACAACATGACTTTTTTTAGTCCTGTGCATTAGATATGACATCTTAAGATAACACAAGGAAACATAGGGCAGCATCTAAAATTAGCACTATCCTTTTTATTACTGCTTTTATAAACCAGTGCCTGACCGCAATCCCACCTCATGGCATGCAGTGATGCAATCGTTGATGGTAAAGCGCGCTAGTTTATTAAGAGCCTATTCACTTAAAAAAACTGAGTGAATAAAAAGGAAGACGGCAGTTGAGCGAGGTGATGCAATGTTAAACCCAACAACACGACCAACGATGCTGCGCAAGAGGGAGATTGATCTGGAGACCCTCCATGACCAAACTCCCGATACAACAACATTTGGCGCATCGTACCCGACACACATTGCAACACAACTGCTCAGACCCGTCCTCCGTACGGCTTCACCAGACATCATGCCGGAACACGACGAATCACTTGACGGCAAGACTTTGTCTGTTGGGTGGTAACTTCTGCCGGCGGCCGATGTTATAGCCTACTACCGAGTAAAGCTTGTAAGTCAAAAAAGTTTCAAAGCTAATATAAATTTACTACGTCGTTTTGAAAATTAAAAAAAAAAAGGTTTTCAACATCCATATTTACGCATGTTCGATATTATAAACAAAATAACATTGAAGCATAATGATCATATTAAATCAATCAGCTGATTCAAATAAAATCCGCCATATTGTTGCCTCTAACCATCCTCTTAACAGCGGTCCGGTGATGTTTAATTTTGACAGCTACTAATCAATTGCTTACCATCCTCTTAGCGTTAAACAGCTTTTATGAATAAGAATTTTACTAATCAGTTGCTTAGCAATTGATTAAAGTTTTATGAATAAGACTGTAAATGTGTACCGACTGGTCAACGTCCTGATATACTGAGGAACATCATTCCAAAGGAAAACCGCCTTTACAAAGAAAGAAGGCTTAAGAAAACCAGAGCGGTGAGAAGGACATCGTAGAAGACAATTATTGGAAGAATGAAGATTCCTGTTATACGCAGAGCATAAATATTGAAAATGAGAAGTAAGATAAGAAGGAGAACAGGGTTTGAGTAGAAGTGAAAACAAGGTCGTCAAAGCCTGATGGGTAGCCATTTCAAGATGGACCGGTGAGAAGATACATGATCGTACTTACGAAAATTTTTTACGAAGATCTCTCTCAAAATCATCAATCATCTATGAGGAAAGAGATAGTGCTAAACCGAAAGCATAGGCCATCTCTCTCACTCTTTTCAAACCAAAAAATTACTGCAGATTATACGCGTGCGGCATGTCCATTAGTATATGGCTATAGTCCACGCATTGTTGCTGGTGAGCAAATTACCGACGATTGATGTCAGGACGTTGTATACAATATGTTAAGAAAACCCTGTCCGACCCATAAGGATAATAAAGGTTAGGTAAACACATGACAAAATCTAATATATAAAATTCTCGTGTCACGGTGTTCGGCTTTAAACTCCTCCGAAACGGCTCGACCGATTTCGATGAAATTTTTTGTGCTTAACCGGTATCTATGAGAATCGACCAACATCTATTTTTCATCCCCCTAAATGTTAGGGGTAGTCCACCCCTAAATTTTTTTTTTTATTTTTTTGACAAAATTTTTAATTTCTATTTTTTTATGATACAACATACAAAAATACATACAATCCCCAATTTTCACCCTTCTACGATCAACCCTTATTTTTTAATAGCCATTTTAGTAATTTAATCTATTATTTATATGGCAAAACAACGTTTGCCGGTCAGCTAGTATAATATAAAATTTTATGTAATCATCATAGTACCAATACAAATGAATTTTGAAATAATCTTTAGGGGTGGGTGACTCCCTATATAAATAAAACTGAACTTGCACTGTAACTATTTTTTACTTTGACTTTTCCTTAATACAAATATCAGAAGGATTACATATGTAGGTACGACCATACTGGGTGTCCGGAACCGACTGGCGTGGCTCGCCGCTGTTCGGCTCCAAGCGGCGGGGTTAGCTTACGCTGCAAATACATGGCCGCTACAAATCTTTTTTTCCCGCGAATTAATTCCAACTTCCCTGTAATTTGGTAATTTTTAAAAAAGTGACAACACCGGTATTATTATGAGCGAATAGCGATGCGACCACGTGCCGCGTGCCCTGCCGCCCGCCGCGCGCGGAATGGTGCTTAACGCACATGTACTAAGTTACCTCTTTTTTGCGAAATAATATTTTTTTTTTTTTTTAGGGGGATTCATTTTTTAAGTTTAGCCCGGTTTTGTATCCGTTAGTAGAGTCAGTTATTGATACCTAACAATACCTTTACGGATCGGACAGGGTTTTCTTTACATATTGTATATAATATAATTATGCTAGTTGCGAGATAAACTTTGCATGCAATGCAGTATTTTGCGTGACGTCAGAATAATACGTAGATAGAACGTGGCGTTATAGGTGCCGCCACAAGATTGAAGTAAGAATAACGGAGTTATTAATTTACCTGTTTTCCAGCTAATCGACACATCAAATGAACGAACAGTATCAACGGTGCTCCGCTGTATCGTCGACTTGCTTTGCGTGCACGGTGCGCGTCTTTTCGAAGATGAGAACAACCAGGAGGATACCACAGTCAACACGACGAAGAAACATAGCACTTTCCATAGTGTTATTGATGATGATGGTGAGCAATGACAATAAATAATAATAAATAAATAAATATATACTGATAATTCACACAGATGGAGCTAGCCCCAAAGTAAGTTCGAGACTTGTGTTATGGGATACTAACTCAACGATACTATATTTTATAATAGATACATATATAGATAAACATCCAAGACCCAGCCCAATCAGGAAAAGATAGTTTTACATCATGACCTGGCCGGAGATCGAACCCATCGGGGGTCGCAAGCAGGCGTGTTGACCGCTGCGCCATGGAGGACAACAAAAATACATGACATGTTACCCAGTAACTGGGCTAGGGAAGTTAAATAAGCAGGCACTTTATTTAAAATTCTGGTATTCAGCTGTATGCGGTTAGATTAGAAACCTGTCACAATGTGGAGGTATGAGGAGCAGTGAGTAAAGCTCACTCATCCTCCATAGAAAATGGAGGATCCTCCGACCAGACTGGTTGTCTGTATGCATGCTAGTTGCACAGAAAACTCTGATTGCGAGTTGCAAGATTCGCTTGAAGTCTGTATGACGCGTTGTTCGCATGTTGCGTTGTGAACACCGCTACAAGAATATTGTATTCTAATTTAGAATTCAAACCCAATGTGTTACAAGACTCAAAAATTCAATATCGACAGCAACCAAAAAATATAGATCATTTTTGAAGTCTTGGTTTTTTTTTTAAAATATAAATTATAAACTAGCGCTTGACCGCAATCCCGCCTGTTGGTAAGCAGTGACGCAATCGTTGATGGTAAAGCGCACTAGTTTATTAAGAGCCTATTCACTCTAGGCTTGAAGACACTCAAATTGTACCAGTCCCTCGATGTACGCGGTATAAAGGAGGAGGCGAAACGCTTCGTCCGGATCCTAGTGGTGTTAACAACGTAAGGGTGGAAACTCGCCGTAGGACGGGTTTGTTTGTTTTGATTTTTTTTTTCATTTTTTAACGATTTGTTTGTTTTTTGTTTGCAGGCAACATTTCGGAGTCTGCCATATCAATGTCGCCAGCTCACAGTACGGTCATTGAACTGCTTCTAAAGATTATGGATAGTACTGTAAGTAGAACGAAAATTATTTTTACTCTAGACATATTTTCAGGGTGGCAGGAAGATCCTCCGACCAGACGGGTGTTGAGTCTGGCGGGAAAATGCCCGACGGATGTTTTAGAGAACTTCTATGTATGCTAGTTGCGTGGTAAACACTTTCCGCCTGATGGTACCTAAGCAGTGATGCAATCGTTGATAGTAAAGCGCGCTAGTTTAGAAGACAGCAATTGAGCGAGGTGATGCAATGTTAACCCCAACAACACGACCAACGAAAAGGGAGATTGATCTGGAGGCTCTCATACAAACTCCCAACACAACAACATTGGCGCATCATACCGGCACACATCACAGCACAACTGCTCAGACCCGTCCTCCTTACGGTTTCACCAAACATCATGCCGGAACACGACGAATCGCTTGGCGGCAAGACTTTGTCTGGTGGGCGGTAATTTCTGCCGGCAGCCGATATTATGGCCTACCGCCTATTATCTCTGCTTGCGAGATGCAGGACTTGCGTGACGTCAGTATGACGCGTTGTTCGCATATGGCGTTGTAGATACCGCTACAACTGAGACCATGAATTCAGCATTTGGTTCTAGGACACTTAGAAAATATTATATAAAAAATGTATGTTTCACGGATAAGTGTAACGTGACCTACACAGTTAAAGTGTATGGAACTGGTTTTCATTTTTACCATGTTTAGAATAGAGTACTGTTACCACTGTTAGTACATGTTACCATGGTAACCATTCAGCCCTGTGTAATTAAAGTCTACAGTCCTTCAGTCTGCCTCAACCAGATCTACTGTGCGTTCACGATTTATTTGCAAAAGATGTAAACAAATATGGATTAATGGAAAAATACCTTCAAATATTACACAATGAAATTCAGTTTACGTTACAACTTACATTTTTATTACTTTTCTAATAGTGCTAGTCACTCTGAAATCGCCATAGTCGTCATAGAAATAAAGTTCATATTTGTTTAGCTTGAACAATATTCTAGTGTCCGACGGTAACTCGTTTTACTACCGGAATTGAAACCGAAAACGAATTCTGGCAACGGCCTCTGTGTTTCCAAACCAAAACTTCCTTACAAGAATCATATTTTGAGGGAAAAATAAAGAAAACACTGTTATAATCAGTTAGACGTTATTTTTTTCTTTTTAAATTACAAAGATAAGCAGTGATCGACATTTACATTTACTAATAAATCAACATACTATTTACAAACCTTTATGTAAGAAAAAATCTTAGTTGCGCCTGAAAAATACTCACAATAGGTATTTATTTTAGTGCATAGGCCCTCGGTCACTCTAAAACTTTCCACAACACCATAACAAAACAAAACGAACAGCAAACAAACAAATGAATCACGAAATTGGCTCCGATGATGATTCATTCAACGCGCCTAACATGACCTATCACCGCGCGAAAACTCCCGAATGCACATTTGGTTTCGGTCGCAGTTTCGCCGAAAACGAACCTAAACGAACATTCGGTCGGACACTACAATATTGAAAAGGGTGTCAAAACACTGCAATTTTACTTTGTTTATTTACCTTTATGCATTGTTTCTAGTGTGCAGCCTACAGACTGATAATAGTGGAAGGACTGTGCCGCCTTCTATACCTAGGACACCTCGAGTCTCCCGCCATACTCAGCAGACTACTGCTTCTCTGGTTTAATCCAGCAACAGGTATGCTATAGAAAACGTTCTTCTTCTTCTTCTTCAGCCTATGGATGTCCACTGCTGGACAAAGGCCTCCCCCAAGGCTTTCCACGCTGACCGGTCTTGTCAGGCAGCGCTTGTCATGCGGGCAGCCCGCATCCATCGGCTTCCCGCGACCTTCACCAGGTTATCGGTCCACCTTGTTGGGGGCCTCCCTACGCTGCGCCTTCCAGTACGTGGAAAAAACGTTATGATTTAGTAAATAAGATTGAAATTATATTAACTATACTCAAAGCTGAAAACAAATTGCAGTGCAAAAATTTATATGAATGAATATTTGCACTGGTCTGGTAGTGCCTGGGAAAGCACGTTAAGCCGTTGGTCCCGGTTGCCATACGAACATCTAATGGCAGTCGTTACGGATTGGAGCCCTCAAAAGTCCAACAATTGGTTTAACTGCAATGCTTCGATATCGCCTTTGGGTTGTGGAGGTCAGACGGCAGTCGCTTCGCGGACAATATTGAAGTTTAGCCAAATATCACCACTTAAACTGGTAAAGCAGACCCCAGACTCCAACTGACTGGGATTAACGCCGAGATGATGTTGATGATGATGATGAAAGCTGAAATTAAATTCAGAATTCAGTTTTACAATTATGAAGCTAAATTTTAAAATGCTTTACCTGACTCATGTGTCCTAATGAATTTTTGTTGTGTGCAGTTGATGAAGATATGCTGAGGCAGTCGATTGGTGTATTCTTCCAAACGTTTCCTACAACAGTGGATGGCGCACAGGAACAGATTCAGGTAGATTTCCAAACATACTTCTTAAGTTTATTATAGCGAAAGAAACTTATTTATTTTATTAATAAAATATATAAGGATATGTCAAAATTCAGAGATCTAAGTACAAAGGTACTGCTTATTTCTTAAGAAATTTCTTTCAGCAGACTTGCGAAAGGAGAAGTAAAACAGAAATGTAGACAATAGTGTGTATGAACAAGGAGAAAAAAAAATATGAATATGATAAGTATAAAGGTAATTAAATAGCCTTAAACGTATAGGTAATCTAAAAATAATTACACAAGTATACTTAAATAAATTCTGTTTTACTTCTCCTCTAAGTTACAGGAGTAATTCCTAGTTACGTGGCAACAAGTCTAAGTGGAAACAAGTGTATACTTGTTTTGACGGATCAACTATTTTCGGATAGGTCACACACACTACACCCCCTGGACATAGGGATTATACATACATTTATATCCCGGTAATACTCGACCACAGCATTGGCCATAACCAAAGTATAATCCTCGAAGTATATTGAAGGCATAAGCAATGGTAGTCTAGTGCTAACGGCTCCGACTCCCGACTTGCGTTCGTACCCAAGTAGGCGCTTTATGTAAACAAATTCATCACGTCTACTCTCAAAAACGGCGAAGGAAAACATCTTCAGGAACTCAGCATGTCCTGGAACCAAACATTCGAAAACATAAGCACAAGGCCTGCTTGTTGGATTACAGCCATTCCTTCTCGAAGAGAGGAGGGCAACATGCTGCAGGCTGACTATGCTATATTGAAAAGTGTACTATCGATATATCATAGTTAACTACAACTTTTATTTACAGAAAGCAACTTTACCTACCCTTCGCGCACTCGCGAACGCGCCCTCCAGTTCTCCGCTATCAGAGATTGATCAGGAGGCAGTTGTCAAGTTCATTGTCTCGCTCACCAGAGTTAACCATGAGGTAAGTTATGTGTATCATTTAAAAAAAATCTTCTACAATTAAAATTCATTTACATCTCTCATATTAGGTCCTTATGACCCCCAAATGGGCTGCAATTCATGTCTTACAGCTCTTATCTACTATTATTTAACTAACATAGTTATAGTGCCGAAAACATACAAGTAATAAGCACATAAGCACTGCTTATCATATTACTTGTACGAAGATAGAACTGCTTATTAAGCAGTTCTATCTTCGTACACACGTGGACATTGAGAGAATGAGTTCTTGATACCGTCAGTTCCATACAAACGAATATGCGTTTTATGCATTAGCTACTTGAACTGTTGTATTGACAGATGTCCAGAACGCGTTGTCTTAAGTCAACTCGTTCTGGGCACCTGTCAGCGCAACAACTCAGGCATGCGCGTACCCAGGGGGGCAGGGGGGTCGCTGCCCCACTGGATATCTTGCACTATCTACAATTCATTAGTAAAACCTAATTTAGAATACCTGATTGAGATTTGGGGATCGGCATCCAAGACTAACCTAAGTTACATACAGAGGACCCAAAGCAAAATTATTAAACGGTTATATTGTTATGACTTCCTCACACCTACTAAACAGCTGTATGAAAAAACTAAAATTTTCAATCTCCGTCAACTATACAATTACAATACTTGCATATTAGTAAAAAAGTTTTTAGATAACACCACACAATCGAACATTCAACTTACAAAAAAGACATACACACACAGCCTAAGAAATAGAAACGAAGTAGTTCTGCGTTTTCCTAGAACAGTAAAATTTGGGAAAAAGAACTTTTTATACGAAGGGGTCCAGTTATATAACAAATTGTCAAATGAAATCAAGGAGTGTAGAAGCATTAATATTTATAAAAGAAAACTAAAGGAATATATTACGCTGAACGTAAGTTGTACATAAATACCCTGGCAACATACTATGAAATACTTGGTAAACTAATAAAGTATTAAATACGATTACTACTTGTAAATCAAGAAAAATAAGCATAAAAAAACATGTACTTATTTAAATATATTTAATAATAACTACACCTAAGTAATAATTACAACATAAAACTAACACACACATTATAGCCAAAATTATAAAATGAAACACATAAACGATCACCGGTCTCTGAGACTATAGTTTGCTGCATACATAAGCACATCTACACAATAATTTGCTCAAAAGTAAATAATCAGTAAGTAAGAGGGTACCTCGGTTTCTAATTGGCCAGCCGTATTAACTTGTTTGTAAATGTACTATGTAACTACCCACACTTTGGTTTTTGCTTTCTTATCGTTTTACCTATTGTGTATCTGCATGCTGCGTCACTAGACGAAATAATTTGTGCATTAAATGTTAAATCTCATATAAGTGAACTGTATTATATTCTTTTTGAGAAATAAAGTTCTTTAAACCTAACATGTATGAACTCCCCTAATTACCAAACAAATTATAAACGAGGATTTACATGTCTCTAACTTTTAAATAAATCATGCAGTAGACCAAAAAATCGCGTGCGACTTCAGCGCACAAAGATTACTCACTATCAGTGTTAAGTAGAGTTGTTCAAATCGGCTATAAAACAATAGCACGCTACAGACTATAAACTATTCAATTTCTAGCGCGCTATTAAATGCGCTATGTTATAGCACGTGGGCGTCCAGCAGGCGCGATAATTATTGCAACACGCTAGATTTCGTTGCACGTTACATTACTTAACGTTCTTCGTTATATAAACCGCGTGCTATAAAAGCATATTTACATTTTCAGATCTTAAGGGAGAATTGTTTTCTAAATTAGAACAATTTAAAAAAATATTATACGCTATAATATGTTTTTGCTTTAAGTGAGCCTTTAAATTGGTTATAGTAGTTTTAATGGACAACTGTCGGCGACAATAATTACAAATAGCAGTCTTGCTGCCGTCTGCTAACTTTTCAAAGAAGTTTCAAATTGGCAAACCACCACCTTTGCGATTAGACATTTTTACATAGAGTTACCTTTGCACACACTAATCGTCACTACCTCGTTTTGCAACAGAATTTTATACTAATATTTACAGACACTAACAAGCAAGATCGCGCGCGAAGAAAATAGCGTGCTGCGACAACAAACATACATAGACGTCAGTAGTCCACAGCGCTCGAACGCGATGACATTCAATTAATTTCATTCATAGCGTCATAGCGTGATAGCGTTGTAACGTCCACCTACCTAGCGTGCGCTATGCGGTACGAGGAAATAGCGTGCTATTGAATGGCGCTATGCGCTATATTAACCATCTCTAGTGTTAAGTCAAAACTGTTGCGTTTAGGAGCCCTTGAGGTATCAACTTTGTCACCTCATCTTTTTCTCCATCTATTTTTTCAACTTTGTTATATGACTTTTTTCCCGACGGAAGCACTAGGGAATGGTGAAGGGTGGCTGGTGATTCTCAACCTAATTTGTTATTTAACCCCTCGGTTTGGATGTTGGTTTTGTCTCCGTAGTTGTCTGACAGTCAAGGCGGCATGGCGCTGGTGCTGAGCCAGTACATCGTGCGGCGTCCCACCGCGCCCGAGGTGGCACTGGCGTGCCGCGTGCTCGCGCTTCTGGCCGTGCCCAGAGACGCGCTACTCGCGCACGAGCTGGCCGTCATGCTGAGGGATCTATGTCTCGTAAGTACCATAAAATACATCAGCAACTGACTCGAAAAACGGCCACTGCTGGACATAGTTTAGAGGCATACGGAACAGGGTGTAAAGTTCACTCATCCCACATAGAAAAGGGAGGATCCTCCGTCCAGACTGGTTATCTGGCTGGCCATTGCCCACCAGTTGATGTCGTGAACTTGTATGCGTGCTAGTTGCAGAGTAACCTCTGCTTGAGAGATGCAGAATTTGCGTTACGTCAGTATGACGCGTTGTTCTGAGCTTTGTATGTGCCGCTACAATAGCATCATAATTCAAGTCCTAACACAATTTTACCATGTTTTACAGAAACTGCCAGACAAGCAGTCATGTCGTAACCTGACGCGATACTTAGGTGCTTTGGAAGCTGCTGAGCGAGACAGTCTTAACAAAATGTCAAATACAGGTACAAAAAATATCTGTGTGACTACCTTGAGTTTTCATTACATGATTCGATCATACGCATCGATGGCGTTTGGCGCTCTCATTGGTTGAGAGTTCTTGCAACCTTGAAACGAGCCAATCAATGAGTGAAACGCAGTTGATATCGATGATCGAGAAAACTCATGGTAGCCACACTGTACTGTGATTTAAGCTTCAAAAAGATCAATACTTACGATATTGCATAACTTTGCTTTTGAAACACTACTCAGCTAACTAAACAAAAAAAACTACTATTCACAGCACATACTGTCGACAGTTTGTTACCTTGTTTTTGAGTTCATTTTCCAAAAACCGATGGTTACTATTTAACTTGTATAGTAAATTAATTTCTCATTTCTTTATTCAGGTGTAACTGTAGGGGTGACTATGGAAGAAGATTCTTTGCCCCCCCTTGGGAGAACAACGTCTTCTTTGCGTAAGTATTCAGGAGAGAAACTTTTCATTATTTTTTTTTAAATATTTTGTGTGTCTTCAATGCCAACGACAGGATAAAACATATTACAAATTGCATAATGCCATTGTAGTCTTACGGAGGACGGGTCTGAGCAGTTGTGTTGCGATGTGTGCCGGGTACGATGCGCCAAATGTTGTTGTGTCTCCTTCTGGCGCAGCATCGTTGGTCGTGTTGTTCGGTTTAACATTGCATCATCACCTCGCTCAACTGCTGTCTTCCTTCCTACTTACTAAGATTTTTAAGTGAATAGGCTTAATAATATTGCGCGCTTTACCATCAACGATTGTATCACTGCCTACCATCAGGCGGGATTACAGTCAAGCACTAGTTTATAATTTATATATATATATATATATATATATATATATATTTTTAAGTTAAAGATTAAATAAATAAACAGATGTGTGGCGGTACCTACAAACGCGACAAATCAACAACGCGTCTCGCACATCTCGCAAGCAGACTTTTCCGTGCAATTAGCATATATACAACTTCCCAACTTCAACCGTAGGGCAAGTGCCTGCCAGACATAACAGCCGTCTGGTTGGAGGAAGCTCCCTTTTCTATAGAGGACGAGTGAACTTTACCCACTGTTCCTCATGCCTCCACATGCTGTAATAATAATAAACGAATTATTATCATATACTCTTCCAGCTCAACCAATAGGGCGAAGCACCCACGTGGTCGTCAATGAAACAGTTGAAGAAGAGCCGGAAATTGATGAGACTTCCCCTACAGATGGTATATCACGGATCTCTGAAGGTTAGTGTAAAGGTTAACTCCGGAATTTGACGTGAGATTAAGGTAAACAATTAGAACATTGCCAAGTCTAACACTACTTTTTGCTGTTTATACAATATTATTTTATGTGTATGCGAAATCCGATATACGTGTACATTTTTAAGTAAAGAATCTATGTACAAAATCCATACTATAATATTATAAATGTGAAAGTGTGTTTGTTTGTCCTTCCTTCACGCCGTAGCTAAGCAATCAATCGACCCGATTTTTGGCATACAGTTAGTTGAAAAGATGGAGAGTAACATAGGCTACTTTTGGTCCTAAAAAATATCAAGTTCCCAAGGGAGATTACTGGAATATTTGTATGTGTACACCAAATATATGCTTACTAATATTATACATCGGAAAGTGAGTTTGTTTGTACCACTTTCACGCCGTAACTCCTGAACCGATTGCTTTGAAATTTTGCAGACGTAAAGTTAGAAGTTCAGATTAAATAATAGGGTACTTTTTATCCCGAAAAAATTTGATATTCCCGAGAGAAATCTAAAAAGCGCGATATAACCGAAGTTAACGCGGGCGAAGCCGCGGGCGGTAAACTAGTAAATGATATAATGGAAAACCACAAATTTATGAGCCTGCTGTTTTACTTATTTGTCCCTAGAAAAATGTGGTCAAACACCGCGCGGCCTGGCGAGCGCGGTTCGTCGACCTCTGGCGACAACTGTGGCGTGCGCGCAAGTACTATGTTCTATCGTAACCGCTCGGTAACCACTCTGCAACAATTTCTAAATGTAATTAGGAAAAAGTACAATGTGGTGTAAAAATTATTGGAATCGATTCAGTTGCTTATTCTGAACAAACTATATTCAGGTTTCGCATAAACAAAAATAACGTTGTATTAAATAAAACAAGTATAAAAAAAAATTAAAATGTAATAAATGTGATCTAACCAACCTGATCAGGGAACAATCATCTAACAAAAATCAAATAACAGTGATCTGTAATACGACTTCACAGAGTTAATTTTACTTTACTGAGCAAATATTTTAATAAACAACACTTTTCTGTTTGACAGCTCAACCACAAGCAGAAAGCAGTAGAGCAGTGCGGGACTCGTCAGAGACCGATCCGGTAGACACAGCACCGACGGCAGAACCGTCTGACATTCAGTCCGACTCCAGCAGCGGTGTATCACCCGTCAAGAAAGCTAAAGTCACTAAAGGTATCTTTCTTAACCTGAGCAAAAACAAACAGCCCAATTCGGAACATGAAGCGATTTCTTGCGCAATAACGAATTCACGTGTCAGAGGGGGGTGGGGATAGGGTTGCGAGTTGGTTAATAAAGGAAACGTAGTGGCGCACAGACAAGTGAAGAAACACGGGTGAGTTTTAGTCAGTAAAAGTCTGACACGCCCACCTTTCCTTCGTCCTTTAATTATTTCCCATTCAGGACAAAAAACAAAAGACGGGGTGGTGATGAGGTACTGCGCAGCAAATAGCGTCATTCATAGCCGTTTTAACGTTTGAATCGGACTGTACCTGTAATGTCAATAGCTATGTCTCACTGACTTTGACCTTGACTTGGTACCCTCAGGCCAGACATAATTATGTAGCTATTATTGACATTACTCTACAATATCACAGACTTTTTAAGTTAGGTTATTATTCTCACTGGTAGGCCACAATATTGGCTGCCGGCAGAAGTTACCACCCACCAGACAGTATTGCCACCGAGAGATTCGTCGTGTTGCGATGTGTGCCGGGTACGATGCACCAAATGTTGATGTGTCGGAAGTTTGGTCGTGGAGGATCTCCAAATCAATGTCCCTCTGGCGCAGCATCGTTGGTCGTATTGTTGGGCATTGCCGCCTTCCTTCCTATTCACCCAGTTTTTTGAGTGAATAGGCTGGTGGCTCGTGTCCTGTATGGCTCTAAAATCGTATCCTTTCCTATGTTGCAAGTCATCCCTACAAAAACCGCACCACACGTTCTACTCCCTGATATGCAGTATCTATAGGGTTCATTCAATTAATCGAGTCGGGTCAGACACCCTGGGAACGGTGTAACCATTCATTTCAATATTTATTTTGTACTTGTAAACATGAACTTATATTATAAATATTAGTATAACCTGTTATGGCACTAAGTGTACTATTAGAATCAACTGTAATACGTCCGCTATTGGATACAGATCTCCTAACAACGCCATAAAGTCTGATCTCTGGTATTCAGTACAACTGTTAGTTTAAACAAAACTTGTCGTCTCCAGGCAAAAAGAAAAAGCTGTCAATGACGCGACGAACCAGTGGCTCAGACCCCAGCAAGCCTGCGAAGGAGAAAACTGCGAGAAGCAAAACGGAAGTTAAAGAAGATAATGAGAAGGGCGTCAAGAGAAGCAGGTCGCAGCGCTCCTTAGTCGATGTAGAGAGAGGTGAGATTAACAGGAAATCTATTAATAACATTAATTCCAAGGGGTAGACGTAGACACACATGGCTGGTCCACTGTCACTTAAGGTTGCTTACTTAGCGAGCTATATCGTTAACTTCGGTTGTCGACAGACATTGTATAATTCTTATAATATTCCTCCCCAGCTAAAGCCAAAGCTGAAGAGAAGGCCTCCAAAGTAAAGGAGACAGTTGAAAAAACCAAAGAAAACGGCACTTCAGCTAAATCCAAGAAACCAGCCCCCCAATCTCCAAAAAAATCATCGTCCCCTACCGAGTCTTCATCGCCGTCTTCAGACCTAGACGTGTCCAATGTCACTCTTCGAAGATCTGTGAGAGGTCTACAGTCAGGGTCCAGTACGGACTCTAATGGCTCTACCAAGGGAAAGGGAAAGAGTAAGAGTAAGAAGGCAGAGGAGAAGGAGAAACCTGGTAAGTTTTTTTTTTGTTCTTTCATCCTTTCTTATTTTTTGCGTTTTTAACTTTGCGGTGCGGTTAGACTTGGTAGCGGTATCTACAACAAACACATGCGAACTCCACGTCACAATGATATTTCGCAAAATCCTACATCTCGTAGAGTTTACCGCGCAACTAGCTGATACAGGTTATCTCATTAATTGAAACCACGTCTTCTAGATTGTATATTTTAAAATTACACAATGTCGTGGGACCTTTTTTTGGTTGCACTATTTATTATATTTGTGATGATTTGGTAACAGTACCATAAAGTTTGTGTTTTGTTGAATTGTTGATTACATGATTGTGTTGATGTTATCTACAATCAACACAACAGGCACACGCATAGGCGTACCCAGGGGGTGGCATGTGGCGGATGCTGTCCCCAAAATCATGATATTCGCATGACAGCGACAGCTTATCATAATTATGCCCTACACAGCGCGTTAAATGACACTTCAAATCCATCTTAGTATTTTCTTTTTCCAGCAATTGCAAATCCTAGTAATTGGACCAGCACTCTAATCGCGTAACTCACTATTACTGTTAATTGTAATAATTTTGAAGCGTATTGCTAATCCATTGCTCCGTATGTTCAAAAAATATATCTGCTCAACAACATAAATAACTCAATGAACGTTGCTGAACTGTCAAAATGAAATCCATTGCTACTGGTGATGTGTTACAGAATTACCCTGCTGTATTTTATTAAAATGTTTTGGTTTTCAGCTCCCAGTAAGTCAGTCCGTACGACACGTTCTTCTACTGGTTCGCGACGCAACAGCGCCACGTCCTCGCGATCAATGCTCGACGATTCGGATGACACCATGCTACACACCATTGTATATGAGCCGGAATTTGTGAGTACTATTTTCTGTATGAGAGGAGTCCTTGTTTTTGTTTTCGGGGGGAAATCTTCAAAAGACACCCCGGTGATCACCCACCGCGCATAGGTGTGGTCCCGGTTCCTCTTAAAAAAACAATTCCGGTACCCTCCCTGCGCAACGCTTGTAAGGCACATCGCAGGGGATGAGAGGAGACCTGTACCCAGCAGTGGGACGATAAAAAGTGGTTTGATGATGATGATGATGATTAAGTAATGGTGCAGTTAGTAAGTTATGAAACTAAAGTTAATTTCATGTCACACTTAAAGGTTGTCTGTAAAAGATCGCTCTTAACGATATAGGTTAACACTTAAACGACTTTGCTCCAACAGCGCTCCCACCCAACACCGCCCTAACCTAAGACGACTGCTCGCAGTCCGCGCGGTGTCAGCTAGCAGGCACCCAACAGTCCACGCGACGACATCTAGCAAACGGCCAGCTGTCCACCGGTCGACCGCTCTTGCTTTTCGCGATAGACATAGTCCGTGACCGGTTTCCATTAAAGCAACTAGTATTTTTACTACCTATATCCCGATTTACAACGCACGAACTAGCAATTGTTGCTATTGTACTTGAGGATGAAAAGGGAAGCGCTAGAAATAACAGACGAAGATTGTTGGTACATAAAATGCTGAAAGCAACCGATGAACCGACTTAGAAGCGGCAACGCGGCGACTGCAAGCATTGAGTGCGTTGAAACCGCGTCGGCAGCTCGTCTACAACGTGCGTTCAGCGAGGCGTCAACTACCGAACAGTCTAAAGCCCGGTTTCCACTGCGAAAGGGTAATGTGCGGAAAATGGTTAGGCGGAACGGACTCCTTTTTAATGAAATAGGTTTGCGTTTCCACCAACGAAGAGTTGGTCATTTGATATCCACTCTAGAACGGAGCGAGCTCATTTCTACTCTTTCTACACGCTCGGCTCTTTCCGTCCGATTATTTGTTAGTGGAAATACATGTATGCAGTTTGCGTTTGCGAGTTTAACGAAGTCATTAATGGGTCCGTTCCGCTCGCGGTGGACACCGGGCTTGACGGCGGTAAGCTCGCTGGCAGCGAGCTGTCTGCTAATTTATGAAGATAATGTAAAATATATCTAAAGCATGTTCTATTTTCCGGGTGGGAGCAGAGTCGCGTAAGTGGGCTATGACCATAAGACTGCCCAGTGTGACACCCTTTGTAAAATCTTTATATTTATGTTTTGTAATTTATGTGGCGTACATATTAAAGAGCATTCTATTCTATTCCACTAACTGTATCCCGCGGTTTCACCTGCATAATTTTGGATATTTTTATCTATCGATTTTTTTTTAAGTAATTTTATAAAATCACCTGTTACTTCTAATATACAAAAAAGGCGTGTTGTATTTTGAGCGACTTAAAAGATACTTTGTTTACGTTTGATGTTGACTGTTGTCGGATAGCCATAGTGTCAGATGTATAGTCTTAAAATAGAACACAAGGTATAATTGTAATAACTGAAAATCGTGTATAATTATGGTTAAAAAAAACCGACCAAGCGCTAGTCGGAAACTCTTTTTAGTATTGTTATAGCCAGGGCAGCTTCTAATGTTGTACAAAGCACAGGTCCGTTCGTGTGTGGAGTACTGCAGCCACATTTGGGCTGGTGCTGCTAAGTGTCACCTGGCCACTTTGCATTCAGTGGAGAGGCGTGCGAAGAGGCTGATTGGTGACCCTGATTTAACTCGAGTTGGTCTCCAAAGCACAGGCGTGGAGTAGCCAGCCTTTCGGTGTTCTATAGGATACATTCTGGGGAGTGTGCGAGGGAATTGCACGATTTAATTATCCCATCTCCGTTCCACCATCGGACGACCCGTCGTACGGCGAGTTTCCACCCTTATGTTGTTAACACCTCTACGATCCGGACGAAGCGTTTCGCCTCCTCCTTTATACCGCGTACATCGAGGGACTGGAACAATCTGCCGGCGGCGGTGTTTCCGTCGGACTACAATTTGAGTGTCTTCAAGGCTAGAGTGAATAGGCTCTTAATAAACTAGTGCGCTTTACCATCAACGATTGCGTCACTGCTTACCATCAGGCAGGATTGCGGTCAAGCGCTGGTTTATACTATAATAAAAAAATAAAAAAAATCATTTATGACAGACAGTAACAGGATCCCTTTTGTGCCCTTTGGCTAGCCAAAAGGTATAAACCTCTGCTGTTAGTTCCTGCATAACATGCTTTTCATTACAGGTACAATCAGTGTTGAACGACTCTAGTGAGCTGGTGGAAACAAGGCGCGACTCTAAAGCTAACGTCACCATTCCTGAGACACCTGATGCTAGCGAAGAGTAAGTAATTTATTTCACGCTTTAAATTTTTTTCTTTTTTTTTTTTCTTTTGGGATTGAAAGTGAAATAAAACGTATCGAAATGAAAAAGGTTTTCTGTGACACTAAAGTTTTTTTTTTTTATACATAATCCCCCTTATTCATAAAAACTGCTTAAAGTTAACGAGTGATTAGCGATTCTTTAACTATATATTTTTGACCTTTTAACATCACGTAACTTAAATCGTCCTTTATGAATAAACACCACAGTGCTTAAGGGGTTTATTCATAATCGATTTTTAAAGTTAAGTGCCCTGCAAGCGTCTAAAATGTATGTTTAAAAAATCGCTAATAAAAATCAATAAAAAAAAACAAATTGTGTACTAAATACAATTTGATTTTTTTTTTTTTTTTGTTTATGCGAAACCCGAAACACGTGTCAGTATTTTAAGTAAAGAATCTATGTACAAAAATTCAAAAGATATCATGAAAAACCACAAAATTATGAGATTGGTATCTTAACTAGTTGTCCCAACAAAAATATGGCCAACGCACCGCTCGCCCAGCCGCACCTTCAGCGGTGCGGCGCCTAGTACTATGTTCTAACATCCGCTGAGTTGTGCGCTCTGTAACCACACTGCAACACTTTCTAAATGTATTTGGCAAAAATATGACACGGTGTAAAAATGATTGGAATCGATTCAGTTGCTTATTCTGAACAAACTACACTGACGGACTTATTGTCTGCATCAAAGTAATAGACGACTTTGAAATAAACATTTTAACCCAGTATGCAAACTTTCTATACAGATTTAAATTTAAACCTCTATATTGGTTCGTGAACTCGGTGGTAGGCCACATCGGCTGCCGGCAGAAGTTACCACCCACCAGACAAAATCTTGCCAAGCGATTCGTCGTGTTCCGGCATGATGTCTGGTGAAGCCGTACGGAGGACGGGTATGAGCAGTTGTGTTGCGATGTGTGCCGGGTACGATGCGCCAAGTGTTGTTGTGTCGGAGGTTTGGTCGTGGAGGGTCTCCACATCAATCTCCCTCTGGCGCAGCATCGTTGGTCGTGTTGTTGGGTTTAACATTGTACCACCTCGCTCAACTGCCGTCTTCCTTCCTATTCACTAAGTTTTTTAAGTGAATGGGTTTAATAAACTAGCGCGCTTTACCATCAACGATTGCATCACTGCTTACCATCAGGCGGGATTGCAGTCAAGCGCTAGTTTATAATTATTAAGAAAAAAAAAACTTTAAAACAGCGTAGGGTCATAATCCTTAAGTTTAAGTTTGTGTACTGGAAAGGACCTTAAGACTTTTTTGAAGAAAAAACTGAAATTTAAGGAAAATATGGTTTAATAAAAAATTGGTTTTAACAATAGACACAAACTTTGTGCAAGGTTTTAATAAGGCGTATTACCTCCACGTGCCCTTATTACGGATTCTAATCGGTTCCGCATAGATTTTATTAGGTTTATTAAATTTTTTTGTGGAATATTGTCCCATTCTTCTGAAAGTGCTGTTCTTAATGCTGCCACTGTCGTGGGCACAGGATTTCTGGCATATACAGCTCTTTTTTAATTTGTCCCAAACATGCTCAATGGGATTATGATCCGGGCTGCGTGCTGGCCAATTCATTGTACGTATCCCAACTTCTTCGCAATATTGTCGAACTTGTGTAACAGCGCGCGGCCGGGCATTATCCTGCATTAAAGTAAAATTTTCGCCTATTAAGCCCATGTAAGGCACCACACCACCTAGTGGTTAAAACACCAGCCTCTCAAGTATGAGTGCGCGGGTTCGATTCCAGGTCAGGCAAGTACCAATGTAACTTTTCTAAAGTTCTATGTACTTTCTAAGTATATCTTGGACACCAGTGACTGAAGGTGAAGGAAAACATCTTGAGGAAACCTGGACTTTATAAGTCTGAAATCGCCAACCCGCATTGAGCAAGCGTGGTGATTACGCTCAATCCTTCTCTGTATTAGAGGAGACCTGTGCCCATCAGTGGGACGATATAAAGGTTGATGATGAAGGCACCACGTGATCTTCTAAGATCTCCGTTATGTAGCGATGTGCAGTCAAACCCCCTCTATTACCTTTTTGACGGGCCATGTCTATGAACACAAGTTCTGTTCGCCCGTTCATCGATATGCCCCGAACCATACACGAACCGCCTCCATAAGGAACACGCTCCTCAATGCAACTTTGAGCATATCGCTCCCCACGTCTACGATAGACTCTTCTGCGACCATCTGCACCATATAAACATGTCTTACACTCGTCCGTGAACAATACGGAGGCCCATTGCTCTTCTGTCCAATTTAGGTGCTCACGCACAAATCTTTTGCGAGCTTGTCTGTGAGCTACAGACGACTTTGGACCATTTCCTGGTCTAAAAGGGGTGATATGCGCTTCCTTTAACCTTCTTCTTATTGTTCTTGCACTCACATTTACTCCATGCACTTCATTAATCTTTGTTTTGATGTTAACTGACGTGAGGAAACGATTTCGCAGGGAAGTTGTAACAATAACTCTGTCATCACGACCGGTGGTTGCTCGAGTCCTGCCTGTACCACGTCTCCTTCTGTAAGAACCTGTCTCCACAAACCTGTATATTCTAGAAGACGTAGACTGGTTTGAATTTAAATTTCTACCAATCGTTCGTTGATCCAAGCCCTCCCGCACCAGTACTACAATTTGAGCCGCTTGTTCGGACGAAGTATCCATATTATGGTTCAAATACTCCCGATGATTTAAAAAAACTAACCCAACAGTTTTGCTGGTAACAATAATTCAATTGACAAAAGAATAAAAAATAAAAAATCAATGCTAATCAATTTAAAACTTTAAATAACACGAAAATCTGATACTACGAGTAAATTTTCTTTTCCCGACAATATTCTTAGGCTTTTTTTTTAAGATTAAGAGCCAGTCTCTCCATTCGTATATATAATTGGATCTAAAAAATGTGCGTACTTATTTTTTAAAAAATCATTTCAAAGTAATCCTGAACTTTGATGCAGTTTATGAGTTCGTCAGTATATTCAGGTTTCGTTTAAAAAAAAAATAACGTTTAACGTAATAAAGTAGTGAAGGGCGGCTCTTTTTTGGGACCGTTTTATATAATTTTGACGTTCAAAAAACGTTGATTATGATTTAATTATCGTTTATTTATCACATAGATGGCATTGTTCTCTATCTGACATTATCTGTTCCCAACAGATCTGAACCCGAACCAGAAATACCGAAAAAGGGCAAACGAAACGGCAAGAAGAAGTAACTTAGCATTCATAATTAAATTAGGAAATAAACCAATTTGCGTTACTTTTGTTTTTTATTTTTTTCTCCTTGTATAAAGTATCATATAATTTAGTAAGATCATTGAATTTTAACTGAACTGTAGGTATGTTCCATATATATCCATAGTATAAAGTCACGTGTTTTTTTTATGAACTAGCAGCTTCACTGCTGGGCGCCACTTCTTCCCTTTGCGAAAGCACTAGAAAATGGCAAAGGGCGGGCGTTTTTGGTGGACTGTTTTATGTAAAGGTGACGTTCAAAAAGTGCTGATTCTCAGCCTAATTTGAATAAATGACTTTTTTTTTTATTTGAATTCTATCACAATCATAGCGACGATGCGAAAGGTTTGTTCAAATTCATGGTCCACGTGTTGTGACAGTGCATTTTTTTAGGTTACGATAGAACTGACATACTCTATGCGTAAAAGCCCCCATAAAAGAAATAAAGAAAAAAAAATGTATCGTGGTTGCTGATATTTTAAAACTGTTTCGGGCGCTTTACTTTCTGTAAATTATTTCATCATATGCTCTCAAAACGGCGAAGAAAAGCATCGTGAGGAAAGCGACATGTCCTAGAGGCAAAATTTCCAAGATATCTGGTAGTCACGACCCATTCCCTCTCACCGAGACGAGACCTGTGTCCCAGGAGTAGAAATAGGCATTGCCCTCGTATCAACAGAGTGATTGCGTAACATACTATCAGTAGCAATGGGTTCTTTCTTTCTTTCTTTTATGGCTTCGCACGGTTTGTGCATTTAGCAAAAGTCACAAAATGAATTGTTCATGTCGAAAAAGACGGCCGCGTGACCCGTCTTACGATGGAGCTTTGAGACAAAGTCATGTTTCACGGTTCTCTATGAATTATTGAAGCCGTACGGAGGACGGGTCTGAGCAGTTGTATTGCGATGTGTGCCGGGTACGATGCGCCAAATGTTGTTGTGTTGGGAGTTTGATCGTGGAGGGTCTTCAGATTAATCTCCTTTTGGCGCAGCATCGTTGGTCGCGTTGTTGGGTTTAACATTGCATCACCTCGCTCAACTGCCGTCTTCCTTCCTATTCGCTCAATCTGAGTGAAATAGGTTCTTAATAAACTAGTGCGCTTTACCATCAACGATCGCATCACTGTAGGCCTAGTATGAGTTTTCAATACGAAACTCGATCGTTGATATCGAGCGCGTTTGGCGCTCTTACCTATTGGTCGAGAGTTCTTACGACCTTGAAGCGGGCCAATCGCTGAGTCAAACGCGCTCGATATCGTCGAACGAGATTCGTAATGAAAACTCATACTAGGCCTACTGCTTAGGTACTATCAGGCGAGATTGCGGTCAAGCGCTAGTTTATAATTATTATAATATATATATATATATATATATTTACTAAATGCACTTTTTACTACATAAATCACGCACTTTTATTTAGTAAACAACACTAAATAATTTTAAAAGTCCGATGAAAAATGAGCGTGACACTCGGCTTAACTTTCCCGCCAAAAACTCCGTAGCAATGGGTTTCGTTTTGACACTTCGACAGTATTCGTTGCGTTATTCACGTTGTTAAGCAGACACATTCTCGAACATATGGAGCAATCGATTAGCAGTATGCTTGGAAATGTTTCCAACTGCTAATAATAATGTGTTACGATATTAGAGTGTATATTTTGTGTAGTATTTTTGATTCACATTACAATCTAACCTATTAACCTAGCTAATAAGTAGTTTAAATATTACTGAAACTGCTAAGTAACTGAAATATTAAGAAATCGTCCATTAGCGTACTTTGTATTTACTTTAAGGGACTATTCAGGTAGAACTGACGTGGACATTTTCTCGGTGGTAGGCCATAACATCGGCCGCCGGCAGAAGTTTCCACCCACCAGACAAATCCTTGCCGCCAAGCGATTTGTCGTGTTCCGGCATGATGTCTGGTGAAGCCGTACGGAGGACGGGTCTGAGCAGTTGTGTTGCGATGTGTGCCGGGTAAGATCCGCCTAATGTTGTTGTGTTGGGAGTTTGGGCGTGGAGGGTCTTCAGATCAATCTCCCTTTGGCGCAGCATCGTTGGTCGTGTTGTTGGGTTTAACATTGCATCACCTTGCTCAACTGCCGTCTTCCTTCCTATTCACTCAGTTTTGAGTGAATAGGCTCTTAATAAACTAGCGCGCTTTACCATCAACGATCGCATCACTGCTTACCATCAGGCGGGATTGCGGTCAAGAGCTAGTTTATATACCTATATTTAAAAAAAAAAAAAAAACAAAGTTCACTCATACAGCAAATTCAATTATTTCAATTTAGCACTCAAACTATAGTCGTTGCACTGTTGTACTATATTGAAATTTATTCTACGTCGATTTTTGATCAACCATACGTAACAGCAACCATATGTAAGATCCTTTTCTTGTTCTGTATGGGAAATCATATCATCAAATCAAACCAAAGCATTTATTTCATAGAAACCACTTACAGGCACTTTTGAATTGTCAGAAGGTCGGTTAGTTAGTAAGGTGAAGCTAATGACCTCTCCCACTCTGAGCGGAGCGGAAGAGCGTGTCAGACTTTTAGTGTCTGAAACCCACCCGTGTTTCTCGTGGACACGCGCATGAAATATAACGTGCTGTCGACCCGGGCCTGGTAATACCGGGCGGCGAGCAGTGGGCAGCTCACAAGCCTGTGTCTACAGTGGCCGGGAGTTCGATGTTGTCTCTCGACCAGGGCGTCTCCTGCGACGGAGGGAGGTGACGGCCTGCCATGCACTCTCGCTCCGGACAATGGCCTGGACCAGGGTCGGGCGCGAGAGATCCTGGCCGATCGCCGCCACATGACACAGCGGTCTAACCGAGCCGGGCAGACTTCCACCGTATGCTCCACCGTCGCCTCAGGTAACAGTAAGATCCTAATAAGTTTTTAGTTGCAATGTAATTTGAACTTTGTTTTGTATGAAATTCAGTTTGTTGTACCATAACTTGAGTATTATATCAAATTCTTAATTCAAATATATATAAGTAACTAGCGACTCGCCCCGGCTTCGCACGGGTGTAATGCTGATACTAAAGATACCTTATAGAAAAATTGTGAACGTTGTATAAAAAACATAGCGGCCCCCCGCTGCTCCCGCCCCACCGGTCGGTACCGCCGTTAACGCGACGCCCCGCAATTTTTAAATCTGTAATATCTTCGAAAACATTCATTTAAATCATATGCTGTAAATGGCGAATAGATCTATATTAAATCAACGATGTATTTAAGGTATTAAATTGGATAAGGATTAATGCTGTATTGGTTAAAATTGCTTCGAAAATTAGCCGGTATTTGTCGTAAAAAGTAAATGACAAAAATATGTTACTGTGGGATATCCATAAGAGATAGACATATACCACCGTGGACTTTTTTGTAGACCTTTTCAATGTGTACAATATTTAGTATATTATATTGATAAAACTCGTAGGGTTCAGCTTACGTTCCACTGTAAACGCGGAAAAAATTTAATTATTTACATCACATTAGAAACCTCAAAAATAATACTATTTCTCCACAATTTAATGCAAGTTATTACACATATAAACCTTCCTCTTTAATCACTATTAAAAAAACCGCATCAAAGTCCGTTGTCTACTTTTAAAGATTTAATGTTACAAAGGAACAAAAGGAAAGAGAAATAGACTGTTTTTGTGCACCAATGAAACTGAACACGATCACCACATCTAAACCACGTTCAAGAGATGTCAGTGTTAATATTCCTCAAAAATGAAGACTATATTCTACAATAATAGCTCTTGAAGGCTATTTGTGCTAATCGTAAACTGAAACATTATAAATAATAATGTTTCTGTTTAGTTGGTGAAATTCGCCCATAATTTGCCAAAAATTACGATCTTTATGTGACGAATTCCATGTTTATGAGCTTCCTACACTATTTTTGTATTAACTATTATTTTTACAACATCCATCTTGGAGAAAGAAAATGTATAACGATAAGGAAAATTCTAAATACTAAACCAAAAAATAAAGTAAGAACAAATTAACCTTTTGAACGCCAATCTACATAATACGCGATGTGTCCTCCAGCGCCACGCTACAAATGTATAACGTATCTATAGTAAAACGCAGGGATGGGATTAATGTCCTATCGTCAAATAATATTATACGTTTAAATTAATCTTTATTCACCAATTTACGAAGCTAAATAAATACTGTAACCGTATTTTCATATTTTATTTTATTTCATAAAAAAATCAATATGAAAACTTGAATATATTTCCTATAATAAAGAAATGAATTATAAATTTATTAGACGTGTGTTCTAGAAGTTCACATCCCTATTTGTCTCCAAATGTAATCGGTTTACTTCATATCAAATAGTTGGCGCTCGAGGCACGTCAAAATCCTTTCTGATATAAGGATGTCTTGTCGACGTATTTCTTGTCGATGTATTTCTATGGTATTTATTTTTATATTCACTGTGGTCGAGTTACACGTGCATAAACTCAACCGATTCCTGCATAATTTATTTCGTTTAGTTACAACAAATACAATTAATAGAAGCTAAATACGTGGTTTTCTACATTTTTTAAAGTTCCGTAGCCAAATGGATTCTTACAGATTCGTCATGTCTGTCTGTCCGTCCGTATATCACAGCCATTTTTTTCCGAAACTATATGATCTATAGGTACTGTTAAAACTTGGTAGGTAGATGTATTCTGTGAACCGTATTAAGGTATTGATGCAAAAATAAAAATAATAATAATAAAGATTGGGGGCTCCCCATACTTAGAACTGAAACTCAAAAAAAAAATTTTTTCTTCAAACATACGTTTGGAGTATGCATGGATAGGTCTTCAAAAATGATATCGAGGTTTCTAAAATATTTTTTTTCTAAACCGAATAGTTTGCGTGACAGACGCTTCCAAAGTGGATAAAAGTTGGTCCCCTCCCCTCCCTCTAACTTCTACAATAAGAAAATGAAAAATCTAAAAAAACACATGCTGTAGATTACTATAAAAACTACCAACGAAAATTGTTTTGAACGAGATCTCGTAAGTAGTTTTTTTAATACCTCGTAAATCGCTTATTACCGCGTAATCTTTCATACAAATAACTTTAATCCTTTAATTTCATAAATCAATGGTACGGAACCTTTTGTACGTGAGTCTGACACGCATTTGGCCGATTTCTTTTTATTAAAATTACTGCTTTACACAGATGTTACAGACCTATTTTTAATGGTTTCGCAAAATACTCACAATTATTTTTCTGGTTTGTACAAACTAATAGAAAACGGAAGAAATGTCCTGAAACGGAATTTGACGACTGAACGGAATGTCAAGACGACGAACTATTATGTCAAAATTCAGATTCAGACTTGAACAACTCGCAATAATTCGTCATATTCACAGTCACATTTTTTTTGTAAAAACACGTGCGTCAACTTAAGATGTAAACATTGCACTACACTAAAATGCACAAAGTCACTATGACCTTGAAACCTGCCCGCTTATGACGTCACAGTGTTACTTCTATACACGTCGGTGGCGTATGGGGGGTGACAAATAACTAACTTTGTAGGGATGGGTTTTTCAAACGGTGTTTCACTATCGACAATGATTAGAAAACCTATTTATTCTTGATTAAGGTGAATAAAACCTAGTTTATAGTTTACAATATTTATAAAATATGATTTATTCACGTCATTTTCTTGCAATAATAGTATTTATGATCATTTCGACGAGATGAAATATAGCGAGGTCTTCATCGTGTCCCATCACTGGCTTACTTGATATCAAGTAATTGGCGCTGGGGGCATTAAAATATTTTCTGGCGTTTTTGTTTCTATTGAAAATAAAACAAATAAGAACTTATTATGTGTGAAAAAGTTAAAAATATGGTTGATAACAGGGCCATTTTCCATAAAAACAAAATAAAAGCTCTTGTAAAAGTCGTAAATTTATTTTATACTGTGATTACTTCTAATCAAGTAGTGGCGCTGAGGGCACGAAAATCTCGAACTTGTATAGAAGTGATTGGCGTTCAAAAGGTTAATACAGATTTGATTTATGTATTTACAAATAAGTCTGTATGAAAATGCATGGTTTAGGAGTACAGTAGGTAGTGAGAAAAATGAGTGTATAAGATGATAAATTCGATAAGGTGATGTAAGGTCGATTTTTGGTGAAGGCGAACAAGGATTAACAGAATAGAGACAGTTGGAACTGATGGGCACATGGAGGAAACCCGTGGAGGGGGCCCCGCAGTTGGATTAGTTAAGCAGACGAGTTTAGCTGGGAGGGTCGATAGGCATGTCAGACCTCGCGAAGGAGCCCACGCAGCAGGACAGGATGACTGCACGGTTAGCGCAGTGGTTAAGCTATTGACTGCTGCGCTGCGTGTCGTAGGTTTGATTCCCGCACAGAGCGCATCGACGATACAGGAGACATTCCTGACTTATTAATATATTGTGATGTAGAGTGGTCGCCTGAAACACAAGTTTAATAAACCTAGCTCGGGCATGTCGCTAATTTTACATGATTCTCTGTATAATAATACGTTCTGTATGACCTTATGTATATTTTTAGTCACACAATACCTAGCTGTTATTTAGGCAATAAGATATGTATAAGGATATTTTTGTAGCTTTTATTTTACAATGTTGTGAAAGTTTGTGAATAAAGTTTATTATTATTATTATTCCTAGTGCCCGCACTAGGAATTGTGCGTTGGCAACGTTTACTGGACTTTAAGTCTGAAATCGCCAAACCGCATTGAGCAAGCGTGGTGATTACGATTACGTGGTGATCCTTCTCTGTATGAGAGGAGACCTGGAGGGCAATCGCGCTAAAATAATTCAACCAAAACAGAATTGGATCGCAATCAAACCATAACTTTTGTTATGTTTCGTATCGTGCTAACGGTTTAAACATAACTAGATTGCAATTGGAACGTAACCGTTGTCAAATGAAAAAGTTGAAACAAAGCTAACTTTTTCAATACCATGTCAAACTTACTTCTATACGATTAGATTTACTTATAATTGATTTAGTTTTAATTATTATATCTGATGAAATGTATCACACATACCTACATTGATTTTACTTCAACCGAAGTTGAAACTTTAGCGCGATACGATATATGATCAAAACTAAACCATAACTTTAACTGGATTAGATACGAACAAGAGTTGAACTTCTACTGTTTTATTTAGCGCCATTACGCCCCTGAGCCCAGCAGTGGGATGATAAAAAGGTTGATAATGACGATTATGAATAAAAAAGGAAATAAAACATCACGTTTCTTAATTTAAATCTTTATTTTCTAAATAAAACTACCGCGACTGGTACTTATCGTTCTGATGCCAGTTTTTATGCCAGTCTTGGTTCTTGCTCTGCCACTCAGGGTGCCAGTTCTTGTCCCAAGGCTTCCATCTATGCTCCCATCGGTAGTTCTTGTTTGTTTGATTCTCAGGCTGTTTTGCAGTGGGACCCTGATACCCGGGGTAGCCGTTGTATCCGCCTTGGTGCCAACTGAGAATGGAATAGAGTAAGTTTAATATTTTATTGTTTGAAACAATGGCGCCTATTTCCTTGTTCAAAAACCGAACTAAATTTAAATTCAGAAAAAGACAGCAGGTAAATATTAGTTTAGTCCTGACAAATTAGTCAGCACACGTCATAAATTGACATATTTTTAAACGCCATGTTTTTGATCACATTTAAAATGTCTATGGAGCTAGCTTAATTTGACAGAACTAATGTTTTATATTCTGTACTTTTATTAAAGAAAAAGAATGAACTGAACTTAAAATTAGTTTAGTTTGTCTACAAGGAAATCAAGGTAGTTAGTAAAAATCTTAAATTAATTCATTTACCCAGACAATGTGTAGGAACCCTTGACCAAAAAATGTAAATTTTGCACCGAAACTCCTTATTACAGCGAAAGTGATCTCTTTGAAGCGTCTTTCGTGTGCGATATAGAGGCAAACAAGACAAGACACAGCCGAAGGTAAAGTCGTCTCTTCATAACGCCATAAGCTACCAACAACGTTCGGTGAACGGTGACGACAGCTGTCTGACACTTCGCCCTACAGCCTAATTGCGTAGCATATGTATCAGTACTATAAATTTAAATTGTTTTGAAGAATATTGCTTGTCCATTGCTGCATATGTTAAAAAAAGCATCTGCTCTACAACGTAAACAACGCAATGAATAATGTTGAACTGTCAAAATACAACCCTTTTTACTGATACCGTGTTACGCTAATACCCTGATGGTTGCCAGAACGTTTAATGCTGTCGCACCTGACAGTCATCGGTGCATATACGTATTATTATTTTACTCTTTGCATCAGTGACGGACGGCTATACCTACGTCTTCCGTCGCGATCAACGTTTCAAATTGTTTTATTTGGATTGTTGAATTATCGCAATTTATAACCTTAAATCGACATGGAAAGATTATTCCACCAAACCGGCGCAACACACGGCTTGCTTATATTGTATGTACAATATGTAACAAAAACCCTGTTGTTCCTTCAACCTATGTTTTAAGAATCGGCATACGGACGTAATAAAGCAAGTGATTTATAAAAATTGTTCAACAAAAATAATTAAAATAAATGTTTAATTATTAATATTTATAATTTGTAACTGATTTCTTAGCTCTGCAATTCTGCATGAAGAAACAAGACATATGTAGAACGTTCCCGCCAATTTATTTAACTTATAAAATCAGATATTAAAAAAAAATCGAATTTGTCGGTTTTAATAGGTATTTGATTGTGACCCCTCGACTAGACAATGATTACTGATTTCTAATTATGACTTCATTAACGATGTGCTTGTAGGTAAAATTATATGTCCCTGAAAGGAACAACAGGGTTTTTGTTACATAGTGTATAATATAAACTGCATCATTGAGTTTTAACTTCTTCCCAGATAAAGCACTAGGAAGTGACGAAAGGCGGGCGGGCATTTTGGGGGACTGTCTTATGTAATATTGGCGTTCAAAAAGTGCTGATTCTCAGCATAATTTGAATAAATAAATGTCTTTTGATTTTGACTTGATGTTGAGACTGCATACGAAAGAGACAATTATTATTATTCCAACTGAAACCTCCTTTGAGGTCTTTAATGTATTTCTCAGAATTCAGGTGCAATGTGCGCATGCAAGTAGAAAGATTTGTAACGTATGAAAACGATATCAAATGTAGTGCGACTGGCTTGCGTGTGCGGTGCATTTTAGCGTCATCACGCAAAGCGTTTCATACATTACAAGACCTTTTCCTCGTTGAATGTGACGCTTGCGCATTGCACCTACATCTGACGCGGCTCCACCTTTAATAAATTCATCATATTTTATAACTGTCTCGTTCTATGTGCAGGCCTAGTTAAGGTTAGATTAGGCATATAAAATGTGTTGCGTAAGAATGGTTCGTTCTCGCAACCCCCGACGTGGCGTGGAGGACCCGAAGTGGCGGCGCAGTGTTCCACGTGCGCCACTCTTACATGTCACGGGGGGAGTCGTACAACTCCCCCCGTCCCCCCATCTGACCTGAGGAGGCCCACAGTGGCGGGCCGGCACCAATCGGGGGTTGTGGAAGCAGTGTTCGTTCTCGCAACCCCCGGCGTGGGTGTGAGATGGAACACCGGGGTGGTTTTTAGTCAATAAGAGTCTGACAGGCCGACGCCGTCACCATTATTAACTAGCTATTGCTCCCTACTTTGTTTGCGATCCAAGATGAAAAGTAGCCGTTATAAATAAAAACTTTTTTTACAAAACAAACAACCAAAGACACCGGCTTCCGAAATTAGTTATTTTTCACTTTGTAGTGATTTTGGAAGTCGGTTGTTTTTTTGTAAGAAAAAGTTTTTATTTTACAATTTTAAGTTGTGAAAAGTACTGTTTAGCTGCATGCGGTTAGACTAGATGCTGACGCTAAAATACTTAATGAAAAAACTTAGAAACACACTGGTTGCCCCTACGATTTTTGAAAGTTCCCCTTGATTTCTCTAGTCTTCCACCATCAAACCCTGATGTTCGTTCCAACAGAAAAAGAATTATCAAAATCGGTTCATAAACGACGAAGTTATCCGCGAACAAACATAAAAAAAGCATATATACGGTCGAATTGAGTAACCTCCTCCTTTTTGAAATCGGTTAAAAAACTACCCAGGGCACGGGCACGGCTTGTCGGTGTACCAAATTCGCTCAGCCGTTTTCGCGTGAAAGTGTAACAAACAAGCTCTTCATTTACAATATTAATTAGGATTTATTAGCGCAACGCTACTTGTCTGTAGGACTCAAGATAGGCTCCCTGGACATGGACAACCCGTGACCGCTACTGGTGGTCTTTGCTAACCACTCGTGGTCGCTGACTACTAGCGGCAGTTACCTATAGTGAGCTGCGCTATGACTACTTAAGGCGATCGGCACTTGAACTGGCTCGCTACGACTACTACTTAGAGCCTGTTCAGGTGAGACGTATTTGACGTGAGTGATTTTCGCGTTTCCCCTGAGCTACATCCACGGAGCAATCTACATCATATCCCGCCCAGATGCCAACGCGTGTTTTGTCTAACTCATAGGCGACCACGCGCAGCAACTACCCATCGGTTTAACTCACGACAAGTCGGTGCATGGTTACACTACAGCCAGCTAATATAAGTACAAAATTATACTTACTCTGGCTGCGCTTGCCCTTGTTCCTGACTATCAGGTCCTTCATTGCTGGCATAGTTTCCGCTAACGTTCTCAGAAACCTGCGGGTCTTGCCCGAACCTGTTGCCCAGCTCATCGGTTCCAGAACCGGAACCGGGAGATTTCTTCGATAGCTGGTGTCGAGTTATTACGAACTCTGCGCAGCGCTCTGCTATCATTATGATAGGAGCCATTGTATTACCTGAAATAGGAAAGAAAATAATTTACTGAAAATTAATTCTTTTTTAAAATTATATACTAGTGCTTGACCGCAATCCCGCCTGGTAAGCAGTAATGCAATCGTCGGCACCGTACGGCTTCACCAGACATCATGCCGGAACACGACGAATCGCTTGGCGGCAAGGCTTTGTCTGGTGGGTGGTAAGTTCTGCCGGCAGCCGATATGTTGGCCTACCACCGAGAGCTATTCATCATCATCTTCCTGTCCTTGTTACATGTATCTTAGCAATAAATAAAAGGCATTCCGGGAAAGGCACAGGGTAACCAACTATAAAGAAACGGAATGACTCAGTATGGGACACTTACCAGAAGGTAATGTTGGCATTATAGATCCATCTGCAACACGAAGACCTGCAACATAAGGTACGTTTTGTAAGTAAACTATAACAAAGCTTGCATTGTATTTTAGAAAAAGACGAGCATTGCAGGAATTTGTTGCAAAAAAAGTTAAAAGGTAAGGTAACCAATCAGTAGTAATAAATTACTTTCGTGGGTGTTCCAAGGAATAGTCTTTTAATTGTTGTGTGGTGTATTCTATACCTATTTTTTACCATGGAATTGGTGCTTTTAGACATTATTTTCTAAATAAATTGAGTCAAATTTTTACAATATAAGAACGAAATTACCTTGTATACCATGAACCTTAAGCTGCATGTCCACGACCGCCATAGGGTCGGAATCGGGCCCCATCTTGGCAGTGCCCACCTGATGGTTCTCGGGTGCCGTGTGAAGTTTTGCGAGACATTTGAAGAACTCGTCAGTGGGATCCCGGCCTCCGCCCTCACACTCCTGGCCGTGCTCTGGTGTGGGCATCATGCCGTATTTTTCTCGGAGAATCTGAATTTAAAACAAATTTATAAGAAATTATGTATTCTGGTAAATAAAGAGAAATACAGATTGAATGTCAAACATATTCGACTCGTTTCGCTGATACAATACGGAATGTAAATCCAAAAAATGTAGCCTATCTTATATTTTGTGGCCAAATATGTCGAGTAAGCAGTTACGTATGTACAACAGTTAATGACAAAAAGAGAGATTCAGTATTTAATACAGAGAGAGCTTCCTCCTCTAAAGATATCGAAATACGTCCTCTCAATTCTCGTCCAATTATGGAATCCCAAGTAAAACTTTCTTAATTGTTGTAATGACGTCTATAAATTAATGTTACGTAAGTCATTCTCCGAAAAGTGGCTCTTTGGACAAAACCAAATAACCATGTATAAACTTACGGTAGTATTGGCAAGTCTGTAAGCGATTCTCGCGGCGTCAACGAGCACGTTGAGCTCGTGCTCCTCGTAGAAGTAGTTGGGCTGCATTACAGGCGGTTGCGTCGGGTCCACCGACCGGATAGAGACGTAACCTCGACTGCGTGGCTGCAACGCTATCGCCGAGATCCTGTGTGAAAAAGAAAAACATGTTAAAATACATTACTCAAAAAATGTTGCTTCTAGCGTACATTTTGTATTTAAAATCACAAAAAATAGCATAGCTATTGCCTAAAATTGTAATTGGAAGTTCTATAGAAACAAATATGATTAGTTTTTTTTATATTTTTTTCCAGGTTTCGCAAACTGTAGGTACAAACGACAGCACATTAAGCTACTACAATCTGTCAGGTTTCCTTATTAATTAGATTTTCAACTTAATCTCTGAAGCATTAAGCCTCAAGGTTGATTGGGAATATCTGACAGTTTGGGTTAGCTTGTCCTGCTGTCGCCCGTACCTAGTAAATTTTAAATAACAAAATATTATCCGCCTCGCAAGTTTTTTTTTTTAAGACAAAAAATAGTTGTAAACTGATCCAAAACTGGTTTAACATATCTCATTAGATTAAAGACCAACTAATACGTTTTTAAATATAAACGTCAATTTATATTGGATTATAAAGACAAATTTATTTATATTTATACAAATTTATGCCAGGTAATTGATGCACTTTCAAAAGCCAGGGACTTCATATAAAACAATGAAAAAGACTTACGAGATATGCCTTTTTTCTGCGCTATCGTCTAACGTCTGAGGTTCGACAATGATTCCATTACCGCACGACGCGTAGTATCCTCCGAAGAAGAACTGCACGTCGGGATGACGACCTCCGGCCGCTGCCAAACGAGAGTTCACTTTCCCTGTCAACTGTAGGCATAAAATTTTAGCTAAATGATGGCGAAAGTATCTCATCTGTCTAAGCGTACTACTTAATTATGCCATCCTGGAGGCAAAAAAAGATCAATAGGTTAATTTGTCTATAAAGTGGTGCCGAAAAAATGTTCGGACTCAGGTGGCTCACAGTCTAAAACTGAAACGCTGATTTCGTTTTGTGGTGTCGTGGGACAGGGTTCTCTTTTTGTCTCGCACTATCTGCAGCTCAAGTCGTGCTCAACCGAGGATGAGCCTCTACTGGACAGTTCAGCCTTTTCCCTACGTCTTTTAACTACTTTGGGGTCGGTTTCCAGTCTATTTGCAGCCTATTAGGCAGGCGTTCGTTTTCAAATGCTGATGTTCAGGAAGTTAGATATTCAGGTCTTAGTTAAGCGGATTCCAGAATCCAAAGCTGAAAAAGCTTCGGATGCGACTGGATTAACTCTGAAATAATGATGAGATATTCAGATCATAGAGGTAGTGCCTAGCTAATCCCTCTATATCCCTATTTTTACACTGAGTTAGACAGAGAGATATACAGATATACCTAAAAAAATGTAGGGTGATATGGTGTAAAATTGCCTGTTGTATTTTACCTGAGACATTCCCGTGCTGGACAAGGGACCGTTTCTGCTCAACAAGTACTCAGTAGCCACATCCCAGTTCAAGTCAGGAACCATAGGTTCCTTATTAAGCGTGAAGTCCAGGGTCACTCCTACGTGGTTCTGAAGGTTTTGTCCCACGCCGGGCAGGTCCTTGATAGTGGGAATGTTAAACCTTTCCAAGGTTTCTTTGGGCCCAATACCGGAGAGCATCAGGATTTGAGGAGTGTTCAGTGTACCTGCGCTGAGGATTGCCTGGAAAAATAGAAACGCGTTTTTGTGAAAGACAAAATACAATAGACGATTTAATTATGGTAAAAGAAGTACTGAATGGAATTTTATAGTGAATAAATTGATTCACCACAGGCATACCACTAGTTGAAAGTCCACGGAACAATTTCATTATGGCACAGTCTATAAACCACGCTGTAGAAAAAAATGTCTGCAAGCTGTTATAGAGACGACCATGTCTATACCCGTCAAATAAACCGTAGTTTGTACGGCAAGAGAAGAAGAAACGTGTATGCCCAAGGGGCCTCACAGTTTAACGATGCGAGTCATTTGTTGCTTCAATTTTAATGTATACCACAGGTAAGAAACTTGCATCATTAGAAGAGACTGTACAGATCAAGTAGTTACCTCTTTATTAACTCCCACAGTCTTCGTAATACCATCCTTCACGTATTCAACCGCCACAACCTTCTTGTCAACCGGGTCTATAATGACGCGAGACCCGAGCGTATTGAGCATCACGTGCAGGTTGGCTCGTTTCGAAGCAGGCCGGAGATATGCGCGGGCTGTTGAGTAGCGGGTACCACCACTGTGGTAAGAAAGATAGTTAATTTTAAACAAGTATATATGCAAAGATGTTTATGTTCAAGTTCTTGAATGTTGTAAACCGACTTTGTTGCATTAATTATGATAAACTTTGTCTTCGGCGTCGACTCGACGTCTTTATATTTTGAATTCATTTCAGCCGAAAGACGGTCTCTGCTGGACAGAGGCCTCCCCAAGGATCTTCACGACGACCGGTCAAGCGCCTCCCGCATCCCGCGGTTTCCCACGACTTTCACTAGCTCGTCGGTCCACCTTACTTATAACATATTGAATTTCATATTCACTTTTAATCTACCACACTAATGATCCTGTCTACAGTAACGATTTACTAAAAAACGAACGTTTCTTTTACGATTTTGAAACATTTTCGGTATTTTTAAAGTGAGTTACTTACTCATTGAGAGTCTGGGCGATAGTGAACCCGGTGTTGGTTTCTCCGTTCAGGTCGGTGGTAGGTGGGTAGCCCAGCTCTATGGCTCCTGACACCACGTCGTGAGCGAACTGAGGCGCGTGACGGAACTGCATGCAGAAGAACAAAAACAAGATTAATAGGAAAAAAATCTTTACAGTTATGTTTAGTGAAACACGAGAGACTGAGCTCATTTTAGTTAACATGGATCACCACAGATTTGATAAGGGGACATGTCTTTTTAAAGTTTTGAAACTTAGATTTCGAGTCAAACCAGCTTTTAAGACCACGGAACACCACCATCCTTATTATTGTTTTTGAAGTGAAACTTCTTTAGGCACGCTTGACTTGGGGAGTAAACTAGCGAAAGCGTTACGAAAAATGAAGCAAAAAAAATCGGGCAAGGCGAACGGAAGCAGAGTATAGCCCTATTTCGTCTGTATTACAAACAAGGAGTTGGCTCATGTAAATATTGCATGACATGTGGAGTATGAAGTTGTGAGTTCGCATCTCGCCGAAGGCAATATATATTTTTTGGATCTTTTTAAGATTTGTTAACAATTGATTACCTAAGAGCACAAATAATTTATAAATTTCGTTCTGTTCTGGCCTTTATATTGTTTTATATATTTTTGCTGAACATTTCTGATATAATTGAAAGTATAGAAGCTTGAAGATATCGTCACTATACGATAATTGGACACAAAGTACAAATTGCTTTCGAGCCTCATAAGCTCAATTATTAAGCTAAGTACCTTGATTGATTAAGAACTATGAATTTCTTCGAGAACATGACGCTGCGACCACCCCCCGACCCCCCTCATTGATTACCTCACCCCCCCGTGGATTATCTCGGGAACCAGAGGTCGTGGTCTACCCGAGTTTGGGGTCCCCTGATTCACGAGGAAGAGCCCGACCTTTTGGCCCCGTGGGAATCCACTACCCCCTCCCCCCCCCCCGACACCCTTTAGTTACCTCACCTCCCCGTGGATTATCTCGGGAACCAGAGGTCGTGGGGACTACCCGAGTTTGGGGTCCCCTGAATCAGGAGGAGGAGCCCGACCTTTTGGCCCCGAGGAAATCCACTCCCCCTCTCCCCTTCACCCCTCTCCCCCTACCCCCCGCAACTCCACGAAATCTACCCCCCCCCCCTTTAGTTACCTCACCCCCCCGTGGATTATCTCGGGAACCAGAGGTCGTGGACTACCCGAGTTTGGGGTCCCCTGAATCAGGAGGAGGAGCCCGACCTTTTGGCCCCGAGGAAATCCACTCCCCCTCTCCCCTTCACCCCTCTCCCTCTACCCCCCGCAACTCCACGAAATCTACCCCCCCCCCCTTTAGTTACCTCACCCCCCCGTGGATTATCTCGGGAACCAGAGGTCGTGGACTACCCGAGTTTGGGGTCCCCTGAATCAGGAGGAGGAGCCCGACCTTTTGGCCCCGAGGAAATCCACTCCCCCCCCCTCCCTTTAGTTACCTCACCCCCCCGTGGATTATCTCGGGAACCAGAGGTCGTGGACTACCCGAGTTTGGGGTCCCCTGATTCAGGAGGAAGAGCCCGACCTTTTGGCCCCGAGGGAATCCACTTTTTTTTTTTTTAATTGGAGGTCTATGCAAAAATATTAATTTATAAATGAAAGCATGAAATAAATTTAAATATTTATAAAAAATTAATATATGTATATGTGTATACATATATTATACACACTACACACATATATATATATATACATACAGATGGTGCGAAAGAAGTTTCACTTCAGTCGTGTGGTCATAAGCACACTCGTTTTTTTTAATTTATAATATAATAGTATATTAACATAAAATCTTAATATACTATAACTACATATAACGAAGTATATTAGGAAGCAGTAGATAATTCTAACTGTTTTTTGGCCAAAACGACACTAAAGATGTTATTGTAAAAAAAGGTACCTTTTGTACTGGCAGCGGTCCTCCCCGACTATGATATTGTGCTGAAACGCGGTTCCCGATCTCCTTGTTGTCTTCGCTCTTCAGGAAGTAAGGTAAGACTTCGTACCAAGACCAGCCCGTGGCCCCGTTGACTGCCCAGCCATCGTAGTCCGCTGGCTGGCCTCGCATGTACATCATGCCGTTGATTACTGAGCATCCACCTGTAAAAGAGTTTAAGTGAGGGATAGTAGTAAATCACTACGTTTCGCCAAAAGATTGATCATCGCAGTTACAGTACCATCATCATCGTCATCTCAACTTAAACTCCCAGTCGCATCCGAAGCTTTTTCAGCTTCGGAGCCTGGGGTTCGCTTTACCAGTCTAACTGCTCTTTTGACTAAACTTCGATAGTTTCCGTGGGGCGACTGCCTTCTGACCTCCACAACCCGAGGGCGATATCAAAGCATTGTAGTTATACCAATTGTTGGACTTTTGAGGGCTCGAACCAGACCAGTGCAAATATTCATATTCATGCATACAAATAGTTCCACTGCGCGAGGATCGACCCCGCGCCTCCTTGCGCAGCGGCGGCGCTCTCTACCGCTACGCCACGGAGGCTGTCTAGTTACCCACTATCCAGGTATTATAGCTAACTTATGACAGTTCGGGGTTTTGGAGTTGACGGTGCGATACTCCCGTACCTTGGAAAAAGCGGTGGTCCTGCGTCTGATATTTCTCCGGTCATGTCGGACTGTTCCATCGGACTATGAGAATGAGGGAAGATTGAGTGCGTCTGTGTCTACTCACACACTTGTCTCCTTTGGGATTATCCATCACGTTATACGTAATACGTACTCGAAGACTATTTTTCAGACAAAATATTAATTTTCGTAGGTTATTCTAAGTAAGTTGGTACTTATAGTCGGTTTCGTAATTACTTTAGCATTTGACACCAATTTCATTAATTTGATAGGTACTTCACTAAGATTGAAACAGACTAATTATATTATACAAAGGAATGAGGTACGAGGTCGATCGACTTAGTACCTATATGTTGTTGTTAAGAACAGCAATCTTTTTTTTTAATTGGAAATCATCAAATGACTTATTCTGCTCTGGGCGAAGCGGAATTGCATAGTACAGTATCAATCAGAATCTGAATAATTTTGAAGGAATATTCCTCACTGTGAGTTCACTTGGCCCAATTTTCCACGGTGAATTTTTTACATAATCGATCGGCTGATGGAGAACTTAGGCCTATAGAATATACCATATAAATTACAGAACATGATATAAATGAATATTTTACAAATAGTGACACAATGGGTGGTCTTATCGCAAAGAGCAATCTGTATCTAATTGCCGACAGCTGTTAGGCTTATTTAGCCTGAATAATAATGTAATATATATAACAGTCAGAACTAGATTTACCATATAGCGGAGTAAATAGTACAGAGACGCTACCCTTCGGGAAGCCCCTAAAATTAACTTAGAAAAATATAAAAGAAAAAACTAACATACGAATGGTAGGTACAGAGAAAAAAAAACGAGATGCAAAAAATTAAATTATAGGACAACGAAAATAGGAAATATAACAAAGCGGTGTGAGATTATGTCCTCTAAATCTGTTTAAAGGACAAGGTTGCTAGATATACTGATAAGGGTATAGGGGCATGAGAATCAGGGTGTAATTTTTTTTTATCCTCCATAGATAAGGGAGGATGCTCCGACCAAATCGATGTTGTCTAGCCTTACGGTTGATGTTGGGAAGTTATATACAATATGTAAAGAAAACCCTGTCCGAGCCATAAGCATAATATAGGTTAGGTTAACACTTGACCAAATACCTATAATATAAAATTTTACGCAATCATCATCGAAACAATACTAATGAATTTTGAAATAATCTTTTTCCCACGAATTAATTCCAACTTCCCCGAAATTTGGTAATTAAAAAAAAGTGACAACACCGGTATTGTTATGAGCGAATAGCGATGCGACTGCCGCCCGCCGCCCGCGGAAGGGTTGCTTACCGCACATGTATTGAGTTTATTACCTCTTTTTGCTAAATAATATTTATTTTTTTAGGGGCATTTTTTTTAGGTTTAGCCCGGTTTTGTATCCATTAGTAGAATCAGTTATTGATACCTAACAATACCTTTACGGATCGGACAGGGTTTTCTTTACATGTTGTATGTTAGTTGAATAGTAAACTCTGCTTCCGAGATGTGTGACGTAAGTGTAGCGATATCTTGTAGATACAGCTACTAGAGTTAGCTTACCCAACATTTTAGCCCTAGGCCAATAGCACATTCCGCCGCTATCCAAACAGGCTCGCTCCTGCTTTTCAGTGTGGTATTGCCAGTCCGTGTCATCTCGCTGCCAATACGCGGTCACCCAAGCTGGCACTCCCGACTGCGTTGGTTCGTCGCCCCCTGCTTCTAATAGGAGCACCTGGAGGGAAGATATGTTATTAGGTATTACGGTGTTATGCGTTGGTAATTAGTATATATGTACCTAGGTAGCAATGATTTATTATTTATTTATACCTTACGATTTACACTGAGTTTGAATGTAGACCTTGGATGGTAAAAAGAAAATTAAAGACAGAGGAAAGTTAATTGAAAATTATTTTATTTCATACATTACAATAAATGTCAGGGATCATGGTCCTAGCTTCCAAGCTGACTGTAGTTAGGAGAGAGACGTGAAAATTCTCACGATGCGTGCCGTACCAAGGAGTACAGTCTTCTGAGTAGGCTCTTGATCCAACCATTCAACCGCCCAACGAGAAACTCGAGATATTATGATTATTTAAGGCTTGGAAAATCCATCACTCAACTTTATAAAAAAGCTGTTTTTACAATAGCAAATTGTGCGTATGATTGACGATTGCTTCTCTAATTTGATAAATTCGTTTCGATTTGCTGCCCAAAACTTCAAATACCACGCTTAATTAAAAACAATTATCAAACGTAACGTTGGTATCATTGTTAAACATGTTACCTATTACCTATGTACTCTAAAGTAGTACTTAATATTAAAATTACCTACATTTTTATATCTCTTATAACAATTATACGAGTATTGACGTCGTTTTGGTAACCGCAAAGTAATGTTTCATTCTTTCTGTATAGAAATAAAAAAGTTCAGAAATACAAAACGCGAAGAAAAATATAAAGGCTTGACGACAGAGTTGGTGCTGTGGCTAAGCAATTGACTGCTGCTGCACTGCGTTTGTAGATTTCCGCATGGAACAAATAAGTACTTGTATGGCCTACAGGTAGTCTATCTACAATTAGACTTTCCCCCTTATTCATAACGCTACTTAAAATTAACTAGTGATTAGCGACTATTTAAACATACATTTTCGACGTTTGCACGTCACATAACTTGTAATCATCGGTCATGAATAAACGCCTTAAACACTATGGTGCTTCTACATAAACGATGTGTAAAGTTAAGTGACGCTAAAACGTAAAAAATGTGTTGTTAAAAATCACTAATCACTAGTTAACTTGAAGCAAACTTTATGAATAAGGGGGATTGTGTGTAATGTGAATTAAAATGTTAGCACGTGTGGAGTAACGTAATTAAAAAAATACACACACATTCAAATAATTACAAAGGTTTAATTAGGAAGAAGTGTAGTTTTATTTGCCCTGATTCCCTTGTTCACAAACGTAAGTAAGTGTAAGCTCAATGCTCAAAATAAATTTTAGTTTAGTCCTTTCAAATTACTCAGCGCCTGATGTCATCATCATCTCAGCGTTAATCCCAGTCGCATCCGAAGCTTTTTCAGCTTTGGAGTCTGGGGTCCGCTTTACCAATCAAACCGCTGATTTTGGCTAAAATTACTCTGCGACTGATGGAACTTAGCGTATTGTAGCCATGTTTTTCTTCTTGTTCTTCAGCCTATAGAGGTCCACACCTGGAAAAAGGCCTCCCTCAAAGGTTTCCATAATGACCGCTCTTGTGCTGCCCGCATCTATCGCACTTTGTGTGACATTAAGCCTTCGTATGACGCCCATTGCCAACGACCACGTTCCAGTTCCGTATGTTATCACTGGCAACACACACAGGTCAAAGACTTTATTCTTGAGACGCTGTGGTATCTTGGACAACATGTTTTTAATGACGCGATGACGTCTAATTTGTCTGTGAAGTATCTAAATTTAACAGGACTAATGAGATAAAAAAAACCCACATACCATATAATGTTTAAAGCCCATGTAGGTAATAATGTGCGCGCCTATTTTCACCAACCGGACGTTGGGCTTCTACTGAATAATTTCTACCCCATGTGGTAGAAATATAAATGATGGATAGTACAATCCCGTATCCCCCCGTGGGTGTCGTAAGAGGCAACTAAGAGAACTCTCACCAAGGAAGCGGGCAGCAGCGCTTCTCCTGTGGAATATCAAATTGCTGCGATCTCCAACCCGCCTGCCAAGCGTGAGGTTTGAGGCAAACCCCCCACCAATTCAATGAAAGCCTTGGGGGAGGCCATAGTCCAGCAGTGGTACTCTATTGGCTGAAGAAGGAGAGTAGTTTCTAATGGGAAATCACAATAAAATCCTCCCCGAACTGGAAATTGCGCTCAGGGCCTCAGGCTTAGCAGTAGGCCTAGTACGAGTTTTCAATACGAAACTTGATCGTCGATATCGAGCGCGTTTGGCCCTCTCATTAGTTGAGAGTTCTTACGACCTTGAAGCGGGCCAATCGCTGTGTCAAACGCGCTCGATATCGACGATCGAGTTTCGTAATGAAAACTCATACTAGGTCTACAGTTGCTCTTGCGTCTATTAGACGAACTAGATAGAAGGTTTTGATATAGTAACAAATGATTAATTGATGAATGATTGAACCTAGGTAAGAATCATTAATTGTAGGTATGTTAATTGACCCCAGTCCTTCTGAGGCATTTATTTACTGCGTTTTTTATTCTTAATTGTTATTTTCCGCCGCCCACCTTATACAATTGCCCAAATACAAGTTGATAAGTTTTTTTGCCACATTTTTTTCTAAGCTTCGCCATTGTATTCAACAGGTTCTGAGTTTTAAAGTATCTCCATTGAGGATCGTGAAAAACCCAACAGTTTAGATTTTAACTTGTTTGATATAATTATGTTAATCTTTCTATATTATTGTCTTATCCTATACAAAAATCTAACGGCGTGCGTTAGTCTCACAAAAACTCGAAAACGGCTCGGCTGATTGTAATGAAACTTTGGTAAATCATTACGCGCTGGAGGTTTCTAATGAAAAAGTAATTGCAGTGCTTAGGCGTACCCATACTTAATTTAGAATGAGACTTCAAATTATTTCTATTTCACTTTACGTTTTGAAAAAACAATGGTAAATAGAATAAGTGGATTGATATATTAACACGTTTGCTTGGAATATTTGCATCATTTAATAGCCACCATAGGATTTTGCTCCTTTAGTCTACTATAGGTACCTACTTACTACTTACTTACCTACGAATCGAGGTTACTGGAGCTCTTTCTGAAATTAAGCCCTAATAAACGTAGTTAGAATACCTATTCGTCGCTGCTTGTATGGATACATAAACTTGTGCCCGCAGCCCGTCCCCACTTCAAGCTAACCAAATTTCAACTTTATCTGAATGACAATAAAGTAGATTTTAGAGTGACTATTGAAATGGTCATAATATTTATGAAGTTGTAGCGTTACTCAACTTTGTTGTGTTGGAATTAAAAACATGTTTCCATTAATTTATATTATTTATATTTTTGGTTAATCGCAAGCGCAGGTTACATTTTACTTGTCTGGTTTTGTGGTAATATCTCCCGTAGTAGGCTAGGATAGTGATAGTAGGCATGTCCAATCAACAAAGGAGGATAATAACCTGCACCCTAATAGCACAACATTACTATCAATTGGAATCATTTTGAAGCATATTGCTAATTTATTGCTCCATATTCGAAAAATGTGTCTGCGAACGACCTAAATTGCGCAATTAATGTTATTGAACTGTCAAAATCAAGCCCATTGTTACTGATAGTGTCACGCAATTTCCCTGCAGGGTCGTCGGATATATTATAGTTGAAGTTTGATGTATGTTTACGAATGAAAAGTTTGACAAATTAACTGTTTGTTTTCTGTGTTTTATGAAACTGTTACATAATGAGGGATATCATGCACGGGTGTGAGTTTAATAGTTTTAATAGTATCACGCGAGTGTGTAATACCTAATTATGTACAGTTTCATACACTACTTTATCTAAACTCATACATTTTAAGAAACAATAATAATCAATTATGTGTCCAGCGAAACACAACAACGACTCGCAATGCAAAGAAACGTATTTGGCGCCAAAATTCTGCACCCTGCATCAAAGCGTACGCGCAAAAGCGCGCGCAGCCACAGATAAAAAAATGAAATAGTGCTATCTATGGTTTGTAATCTGTACGGTAATGAAAAAAAAAATTATTATAACATTATTTTGTTAGAGAAATAATGTTATAATTTAATTTTTTAATTTCCTTTCGATATACTATGGGTAAAGTACCTACGTCTATATAAACTCCTTTTTAGTTTTATATTTTTAATTTTTTGATATGAGAGTAGATCAAATATTTTATCACATACCTACACAACTGTTGCAAGCAATGTCCCTGCAAAGATACCGAGTTCTATTGATAATTACTGGGACATCCTAATCGAAGGACTTTATCTCTACCTAAATCATGCTAATCAAGGAAGACGCAGATTTAGACAAAGATCGGCGACCTTGCATTGATAGTCCACGGTACTTACAGACTTGCTTAACAATGCGTGGTGGCAAGTCATGGGCTCTAGCGTGAAACCGTCGCGAATGTCTGTCCATTGTCCTGATCCTAAAGGCCTAGAACCTCGATTTGGTTCAGACGAATGATTCTCCGATTGTACTGTATTGCGGGGTTTATTTGTGATGACTACGAATCCAGACCAAGTACCTAGGTCACACAACTGGTATTGTATTTGGTTTTTTGTGTTCTCCATGCTTTTTGTAAGTATTAGCACACACCGACGATTTGGGGGCCGTTTCACTGTTCCTAAGTCTAGACCTGTCATCATCATATATTTATTTATTTATATATACTTTATTGTTCAATGGGCGGCCTTATCGCTAATGTAATCCAATGCCCTAGTGGCTTGAATTAAATTAATAAATAAATAAATATTATCTGCCTTGTCTTTTCTCAAATATGTGAAAATGGGCTACCAGTCTTACCGAGAGCCGCTAAATACCAATATTTTACGTGGAGCGACTGCTTATCTGACCTCTTTTAACTATGGATTACGCTACCCCTTGTTACGACTAGTTGACAGGTACAGTACCTGTAACTTGGTAAAGTTTTGCTGTAAAGGAACTCGTCCATGCATTTTGTGCACCCAAAAATAGTCACTTTATTGCTTGTTATAATTATGTTTTATTCTAGGGTTATTGCCCTAATTTATTTTTAAACATTTCTGTATGGAAGAAAGTTAAGGAACGAACTGACAAGATACGTGCCAGCTGCTGTAGGTACCTTCTGAATATTTTCAAAGCACCATGAAAGAAATCTTATTAAAAAGTCATACCTTCCACTGAGGATTCTCCGACAATCTCCCAGCCATGACAGCCCCCGCCGTCCCTCCCCCGACCACCACGAAGTCATAACTGTCATCCGGCTGGTCCCTGCTGGTGACCCGGTTGCAGGGGTCGGCCAGATCGCAGCGGCCGTTAACGTACGCCTCCAGGATTGTCATGAACAGCAGGAACTGGTTCGGACAGGACGATACCATGGACGGACCTACTTCCTGTACTGGACAGCCGCATGTCTGTGAAAGGAAATTATGTTTGTTCAAATATAAGGCGCTCTACACATTTTACCGGCGGGCTAGGTTGGCGGCTTCAGTCATTGCAATTTGTAAAACTTTGCCAGCGGCATGTTGGCGGCTCGACATCAGAATCTTATTTGACAGCCGCCGGGTTGTGTCGGCGGGCTGCTCTGCCCGGCTTTGGTGTGTAGAGCGTTTAAGAAGATGTAAATTCCCCTTAGGTCAGGTTTTACAAGAGTTTGATATATCTTTATATGTAGAACAATCATGACAGCTTGACATATTTTGTACAGAAAAACTGCCAAACGGCAATATCAGTTATCTGACCATTGAAAAATCAGCTTTTAGATGAGTATCAATCTGTCAGGGCTACGGGTTCTTCGAAAAAGTACAGGCAAAACTCTGACACGCCCTTCCACTCCGCTCAGAGCAGGAAAGGTCATTTGATGATTTTTCATCGGAAAAAAATCCTCTCTTCTGTTTAACTTCTACGTAAACGAGATGATCGAGGAGCTCATAACACTAGGATCGGTTACCATATCGAAAGCAGTCCACAGTCTGACAAAAGTGTCCACCTCATGCGCTACACACTTCCACGGAGACCTGGACTGGAAATCAAAACCGACTGGTGGCCGCCATTGTAATTTTCATCAGTAACCTGACATTACGTTGGCAATAAATCTCTGTTTTTGGACATCGTCATATATAATCAGTCATCGGTTTATTGCAAAACTACAAGCCTTAGGGCAGTGTCTTTTTAAGAAGTCACCAACTAAATTTCCCACGTCTCATCAACATAGAAGACCTTGTCCTTTGAACATGATACGGATATTTGTCAACAGATACACACGCAACGGAAGAATTTGCTATTGCAATGACAACAAAGGGTTATGTTAAGAGTTAATTGTTTGTAATGGCAACCACTGATTGACTGGTAAACACGGATTACCAACGAATACTAACATAAGAAGTCAATTATTGTTTGATTGAATAGTATAGCAAAAACATTGGCGCCTCCATTGTAGGGTTAATTAGTTAAGTGAAGGAATAGACTTGAACTGCTCAGTAAGGGAAACTATTTTTGCAAAATCTAAAATAAATGGCCGCCATGTACAACGTTATTTTTCTTTATATGAAACCTGAACATCATCATCATCATTATCAACCCTTTTACCTATAGTCCCACTGCTGGGCACAGGTCTCCTCTCATACAGAGAAGGATTAAGCGTAATCACCACGCTTGCTCAATGCGGGTTGGCAATTTCAGACTTAAAGTCCAGGTTTCCTCAAGATGTTTTCCTTCACCTTCAGTCATTGGTATCCAAGATATACTTAGAAAGTACATATAACTTTAGAAAAGTTGCATTGGTACTTGCCTGACCTGGAATCGAAACCTCGCACTCATAGTTGAGAAGCTGGTGTTTTAACCACTAGGCCACCACGACTTTGATTCAGTTGCTTATTTTGAACATAGTTTGTTCAAAATAAGCAACTCAATCGATTCCAATAATTTTCACACCATGTTATAATTTTTCCCAAATACATTTAGAAACTGTTGCAGTGTGGTTACCGAGCGCGCCACGCGGCTTACGGTAGATCATAACAACGCACCGCTCGACCGCCCGAGCGGTGCGTTGACCAAATTTTTGATGGGACAACCAAGTAAGATCACAAGTTCTTAACTTTGTGGTTTTTCATGATATCTTTTTGAAATTTTGTACATAGATTCTTTACAGTTTAGATACCGAGCGCGTCACGCAGCTTACGATACATCATCAAAAAAAAAATATAATTGAGAACAATTATACGTTTTTAGTGCAATGTAGTTTAGTTTTGTGTGTATATATTTATTTAGATATTAAGTGCCTAAACTAATAAATAGTCGGTTTTTATGAACATTAATCTAAATTAATACTTATTTTCAACTCACCTCTGGATCTCTTAACATGTTGCTGGTTTATATGAAACTGGTACCTGGAACAATATCATTAAAACATTATCACACTATCATTGCGTGGAAGGTATATAACATGGTGTTTAGGGTTCCGTCGTAAACTAGGGAACCTTATAGTTATGCCATGTCCGCCTGTCCGTCCGCGGATAATTATATCAGTGACCGTAAGTACAAGAATGCTATAATTTGATACCAATATGTAAATCGCACGTCGATCGGTCCCATCGTAAAGTGGGCAGAGATTTTTTTTACTTTTACTAAAATAGCAGAGATATTTTAATATATTAGGAAATAATCGCTCCAAAATAAAAAAAAAAATATGCGTCCTCCCTCTCTAACTTTTGACCCATAAGTTAAAAAAAAGAAAAGATTCTGAAAAGTAGAACTTTATAAAGACTTTCTAATTAAAATATTTTGAACTAGATGAGTTGAACTGCACTACTATAAATAGGAATCAATTTGAAACATATTGCTAATCCATTACCTACTCCATACGTTCTAAACTTGTGTCAGCTGAACAATGTAAATTACGTAACGTCATTGTTGAACTGTCAAAACGAAACCCGTTGCTACTGATAGTGTGTTACGCAGTTACTCTGTAGGAAGATAATAATAATGTCGTCGCGTTTTGTACATCATATCCTACGAACGGGAAGTGAGAACAAATTCGTCAAACAAATGTTGACATTTAAAATGTCAATGATCTGTCAACTTTTTTTTTCTTTTTTTTTAATGGCTTCGCATGATTTGTGCATTTAGCCAATGTCACGTAATGAATTGTTCATGTCGAAAACGACGACCGCGTGACCCGTCTTACGATGGAGGTTTGAGACAAAGTCATGAAGTTTTTTTTTTAATTATTTTTTTTTTTTTTATTAATGTATAAACCAGCGCTTGACCGCAATCCTGCCTGATGGTAAGCAGTGACGCAATCGTTGATGGTAAAGCGCACTAGTTTATTAAGAGCCTATTCACTCTAGCCTTGAAGACACTCAAATTGTAGTCCGACGGAAACACCGCCGCCGGCAGATTGTTCCAGTCCCTCGATGTACGCGGTATAAAGGAGGAGGCGAAACGCTTCGTCCGGATCGTAGAGGTGTTAACAACATAAGGGTGGAAACTCGCCGTACGACGGGTCGTCCGATGGTGGAACGGGGATGGGGGAATTAAATCGTGCAATTCCCTCGCACACTCGCTAGCACTTGACCGCATTCCCGCCTCATGGTAAGCAGTGATGCGATCGTTGATGGTAAAGCGCGCTAGTTTATTAAGAGCCTATTCACTCAGAAAAACTGAGCGAATAGGAAGGAAGACGGCAGTTGAGCGAGGTGATGCAATGTTAAACCCAACAACACGACCAACGAAGCTGCGCCAAAGGGAGATTGATCTGAAGACCCTCCACGACCAAACTCCCAACACAACAACATTAGGCGCATCGTACCCGGCACACATCGCAACACAACTGCTCAGACCCGTCCTCCGAACGGCTTCACCAGACATCATGCCGGAACACGACAAATCGCTTGGCGGCAAGGCTTTGTCTGAAAATTCCAATATCTATTTCATCAACCGGAGAATCTAATACAGAACCCTATGATCAGTAATCATGCTTGTGACTAGGTAGGGTGACGGCCGGACATGAGGTAGTCAACCATTAGGTACGTTATTTACTATGTATTTTTTCCATAAAAATCTATTATTACGATTATGTTGATATAATAAAGTATACTACGGTTCATTGTCCCCTTAATAAGATAAGTAGGTAAACCATAAAATATTCAAAAGGATGTAAACATAACAGTAGATATTTAATTTAAATATCTTTACCATATTACCTGTATAGTTTCACATTCACAACCATTTGATACACTTCCGTACCAACGATACGATAGCCTGTCGGAAAGTTGTGAATACCGAAATTTCAACGTTACCAAAAAGGTCGTATAGGTATTTCCAAAATTGACAATTATTCGGAAAACTTATAAAAAGTAGCCATGTTGGTGCAGACGTTCTCAAGTGGTGCACGTACTAAGGAACGGCTATTCATACCTATATATTTATTTTAGAGAAGAGTTATTTAATTCTTTATCGGAAGTATTGAGAACTGTTAATACTTTCTAACAAAAGAACTATTAAAATTAATGTTAATTGATTTATTTTCTGTAAATACGCTTGAAGAAACACTTAACAAGTCAAACTGAATAAAACACATCACTTTATCGTGATGTTGGAATATAAACCGGAAAGTTATTGACCTACGTAGTGCGGTGACATGTTTAGTTTATTATGCTTTCAAATTAAGATATTTAAGAAACCGAATATTTTATATAAATTTTTATAGAAGGTGTTTTATTTTGAGCTGAAATTATGTAGGTATAGTGATTATATGTCATCATCATCATCATTATCATCTCAGCGTTAATCCCAGTCGCATCCGTAACTTTTTCAGCTTTGGAGTCTAACTGCTGATTTTGGCTAAACTTCTATATTTGCCGTCAAGCGACTGGCGTCTGACCTCCACAACCAGAAGGCGACATCGAAGCTTTGCAGTTAGACCAATTGTTGGACTTTTCAGGGCTCCAACAACCCGTGACGACTGCCATTAGATGTTCGTATGGCAACCGGGACCAACGGCTTAGCGTGCTTTCTGAGGCACAATCAGACTAGTGCAAATATTCTTATTCATGCATACAAATATTTGAACTGCGCGGGGATCGAACCCGTGCCTCCTTGCGCAGCGGTCGCGTTTGCTCCCGCTACGCCACCGAGGCTGTCGTAGTGACTATATGTATAGTGATTATATGTATAGTGATTATATGTATAGTGATTATATGTATAGTGATTATATGTATAGTGCTTATATGTATAGTGATTATATGTATAGTGATTATATGTATAGTGCTTATATGTATAATGATTATATGTATAGTGCTTATATGTATAGTGATTATATGTATAGTGCTTATATGTATAGTGATTATATGTATAGTGATTATATATGTATAGTGATTATATGTATAGTCATTATATGTATAGTGATTATATGTATAGTGATTATATGTATAGTGATTATATGCCAGCTATTGGCCCCGATTCCCTTGTTCACGAACTACATTAAATTTAAGTTCCGCGCATCTTTTTCTTTCTATTTCATTAAGAAAAGGACAGAAGATAAAATGTTAGTAGTAGACCTGTCTAATTAGTCCACTCCTAACGTAAGTTGACGTATGTTTTGGTCGCCTTTTTGGTCTCGCCGCGTCTAAACTGTCTATGGAGTATCTTAATTTGACAGGATTAAACTAAAATGTTATCTTCTATCCTTTTCTTAAGGATTTTTTTTATAAATTATAAACTAGGGCTTGACCGCCATCCCGCCTGATGGTAAACAGTGATGCGATCGTCGATGGTAAAGCGTGCTAGTTTATTAAGAGCCTATTCACTCTAGCCTTGAAGACACTCAAATAGAAAGAAAGAAATGCACTTAACTGAAAATTATTTTAGTTTGTAAACAAGACAATCGGCACCATTATCTTTAGTGCTTAGGGATAAGAATACGGTTTTTGTTACATGTTGTATTTAGGTTTTTTTTTTATAATTATTTACTAGTGCTTGACTGCAATCCCGCCTGATGGTAAGCAGTGATGCAAGCGTTGATGGTAAAGCGCGCTAGTTTATTAAGAGCCTATTCTCTCAAAAAACTGAGTGAATAGGAAGGAAGACGGCAGTTGAGCGAGGTGATGCAATGTTCAACCAAACAAGACTACCAACGATGCTGCGCCAGAGGGAGATTGATCTGGAGACCTTCCACGACCAAAATCCCGACACAAAAACATTTGGCGCATCGTACCCGGCACACATCGCAACACAACTGCTCAGACCCGTCTTCCATACGGCTTTACCAGACATCATGCCGGAACTCGACGAATCGCTTGGCAGCAAGAATTGTCTGGTGGGTGGTAACTTCTGCCGGCAGCCGATAACATACAAGCTTAAGAATGTCAAATGAGGGGCTGACTCTAACTGTTGTACGAGTACGTCATTACAAGTCTAATTACATGTCTTCGAGACATTACTTTATGTAAACGAGTCTAAGATTATTAGTTAGAAAGCAGCTGTTATTAAATTGTAAAGATATAATATTATATATGCAGTAGGAAATCAAGAAAACGGTAAATGTATATTTATTGCGAATAACTGTAGATCGTGGAATGGCAAAAACATTTAGAAACTGCCAAATAGAAGATATTAAGCAGATTCTAATATATTATTTTTTAATACTTATCTTAAGTCCCGTCTACACGCTCCGTCTTGCCTGCGCAGTCATGGCTGTACAAAAAGACGGAACATACCGTCTTGCCGTCCACACACACGCGCTTACCTGCGCAAACTGGTTTGCACAGGCATGCTTGCAAGTCGCAGGCAAGACGGAGCGTGTAGACAGGGCATTAGGGCCAGTTTTTTTTATCTCTATCAATTGTTAAAAATATTAACTACTTAATGGTTATTTTTTTGTGCATTTTTAGCTTATCCAACGATTTAAAACAATCGCTAATGGTTATACAGTATGTTAAGAAAACCCTGTCCGACCCATAAAGATAATAAAGGTTAGGTAAACACATGACCAAATATATTGTAAAATTTTACGTAATCATCATAGTACCAATACAAATGAATTTTGAAATAATCTTTTTTTCCCGCGAATAAATTCCAACTTCCCCGAAATTTCGTAATTTTTAAAAAAGTGACAACACCGGTATTGTTGTGAGCGAATAGCGATGCGACCACGTGCCGCGTGCCCTGCCGCCCTCCCCCCGCGGCTCGGCACGCAAGGGAGGTTAACGCACGTTTATTAAGTTACCTCTTTTTGCGAAATAATATTTATTTTTTTTTTGGGGGATTTTTTTTTAAGTTTAGCCCGGTTTTGTATGCATTAGTAGAATCAGTTATAGATACCTAACAACACCTTCACGGGTCGGATAGGGTTTTCTTAACATACTGTATAATTAACTTATAGTTGAAAAAATCATTAGTGATATACTAACAATTTATAATTGAAAATAAAATATACAGAAGCGAGTTTCGATTTGAATAAAATATTTTTTGCTTTCTAGATAATTCTTCTTGTACAGCCTATAGAGGTTCACTGTTGCACAAATGCTTCCCCAAGACTTTCCACAATGCCCGGTCTAGTGCTGCCCGTATCCATAGATAACTATGATTTTGAAGAGTAAAGTGTTAAACGGCTTTTGCTCATCATCCTCGACCTTTTAATCGTCCCACTGCTGGGCACAGGTCTCCTCTCATACAGAGAAGGATTGAGCGTAATCACCACGCTTGCTCAATGCGGGTTGGCGCTTTCAGACTTAAAGTCCAGGTTTCCTCAAGATGTTTTCCTTCATCTTCAGTCATTGGTGTCCAAGATATACTTAGAAAGTACTTCAGAAAAGTTACATTGGTACTTGCCTGACCTGGAATCGATCTCGCGCACTCATACTTGAGAGGCTGGTCTTTTAACCACTAGGCCACCACGACTTTTGCTGCTGATTGTTAATCTTTGTTAAATTATTGTTAAAGTTAAGAACCGTTTCATTGGACCCGATTCTCTTGTTTACAAACTAAACTAAATGTCAGATCAGTGCATCTTTTTCTTTATATTTAATTAAGAAAAGGACAGAAAATGTTATGTTAGTTTAGACCTATCAAATCAGTCCGTGCTTGACGTAAATTGGTGTATTTTTGGTCGCCATGTTTATAATCGCGTCTAAACTGTCTATGGAGTATCTTAATTGGACAGGATTAAACTAAAATGTCATCTTCTATCCTTTTCTTAATGAAATAGAAAGAAAGAGATGTACTTAACTTGACTGGAACAATTTGACAGCGTCGGTGTTTCCGTCACACTACAATTTGAGTGTCTTCAAGGCTAGAGTGAATAGGCTCTTAATAAACTAGCGCGCTTTACCATCAACGATTGCATCACTGCTTACCATCAGGCGGGATTGCGGTCAAGCGCTGGTTTATAATTTATAAAAAAAAAAAATAGTTTAGTATGTACAAGAAAATCGACGCCATTGTAAATGGTTAAGTACTTATTATGTTTGGTAGACCACTGCGCTTTAGTACAAAAGTAACTTTCACTTACGCAGCTTTTACAATTCTACTCAGGTATTATACTTTACATGTTTTGTTACGGAAGGAAAATAAATTCTTTGACGGGAGAAAGTTCTTTTATGTGTCCAGATTTAGCTTTTCAGGCATTAGCATTCGTTTAGTAGCGACGTTTTCTTTAATGCACACGATTGCATATGACCTCTTAATCATAATCTTACATGATCTAATCAGCCTAATACCTAATGTTCCCACTCCGGCGACAGAAGCTTTCTCTTGCTGAGAGGGAATGGGTGGTAATTTACCACGTTGGTCTAATTTTTTGTTTTTATTAAGTTTTTTTTTTATAAATTATAAACTAGGGCTTGACCGCAAACCCGCCTGATGGTAAGCAGTGATGCGATCGTTGATGGTAAAGCGCGCTAGTTTATTCAGAGCCTATTCACTCTAGCCTTGAAGACACTCAAATTGTAGTGTCACGGAAACACCGCCGCTGGCAAACTGGTCCAGTCCCTCGATGTACGCGGTATAAAGGAAGCGAAAAGCTTCGTCCGGATCGTAGTGGTGTTAACAACATAAGGAGGAACGGAGATGGGGGAATTAAATCATGCAATTCCTTTGCACACTCACCAGAATGCATCCTATAGAAGACCGAAAGGCTGGCTACTCTACGCCTGTGCTCAAGCAAGGCTTAGTTAGTTAAGTTTTGTATAGATTTTTTTAAGTTTAATATTCAATTATTCATAGTATTTCACATATTTGTTTTTCAATCGTTTTCCATCATGACCGGGCCGGGGATCGAACCCGGGGCTCCACGTCGCAGGCAGGCGTGTTGACCGCTGCGCCACGGAGGACGACAATATTTGACAACATTTTCTGGAGGCTTTAATTTTACTTAAGGCATCCACAGGAAAGTCCGTTTTAGTAGTCACGGCCTCTAATGGTCTACTACGAGATGCTAATTAAAAAAAAAAAACGCCGAATAAATGACGCCCTTTTTTTAAGGCAGCAGTACACGCTATGGATGTTTCTATTAACTGTATACCTTTCTAGTACCTATTATGATTTAAAAGCCCTGGGATAATCGGACAGCGAGTCCCAGGGCTTTTAAATCAGCCAATCAACAGAAACCTGTTCGTACGCTTTGGATAAGGTTGTGAGATAAATTCGATTCTTGATTCCTTTCTTTCATCTTTGGATTTGTCGTCCTCGATCTATTCCTGATTGGCCTGGGTCTTGGATGTTTATCTATATATGTATCTATTATAAATATAGTATCGTTGAGTTAGTATCCCATAACACAAGTCTCGAACTTTGGGACTAGCTCAATTTGTGTGATTTGTCCGTATATATTAATTTATTTATAAGGATCCCTGAATACGGCATTTTTAGGACGAACGTTTGCACACATCATATCATGATCACCCTATAATGCTCTCAACGTTGGGACATTATCTTCCTTTCGATGAGAGGGAGTGGGCCATAATCTACCACGCTGGCCCACAGCGGGTTGGTAGATGTCACGTATCTTCGATTTTTCTGGCTCTAGGACATGCTGGTTTCCTCAAGATGTTTTCCTTCACCGTTTTGGAGAGCAGTGGTGATGAAATAATTTACACAAAGTAAGGCGCCTGATGGGGTTCGAACCTACGACCTACCACTTCTTACTCGTGGCCTATACCACTAGGCCACCGCTGCACTCAATCCTTGTTATTATTCGTACTAAGATTGCTAAACAAATTCAAATAACTTCCGTGTACAAAATAAAACTTTGTAATTTATGGTAAATTATTATCATCACGGTCAATTAAATGGTAAATTATTAAATCAATCATGTTCACTATGATAACGCTTAAATAGCCCAAATATTAAAAAAAAAAAAAATTTATATCTGTACCTAATATTATAAAGCTGAAGAGTTTGTTTGTTTTAACGCGCTAATCTCAGGAACGGTTGGTTCAAATTGAAAAAAATATTTTTGTGTCGGATAGTCCATATTTCGAAGAATGCTTTAGTTTAGGCCAACCTCATACTGTGACCTGTGTGAATGGAAGAATCAGTGGAAAATGTCAAAAAGCGCGGACAAAGTCGCGAGCAACAGCTGGTATTTAATATTTACCTTAAATATTTATAACACTATATCACAAAAACACTATCACAAAATTCACGAATAAATTTTAAAATTTAATTTAAATAAATAAATATTTAAATGATGCGCACAGATGCGCGCACGTGAGATGATGCGCGGTTGACAACGCGCACTGGGCCGTGCACGGTTTGTTTATATGGAGAAGAGTCAATTGAGCTAAAGACTTATACACACTGGTGGATAACAGAATGTTGTAAACCGGTGTTTATAAAGCCGACAGAATCTGCTTTATTTAGGTAGGTGTCTACAAGACTTAAGTAGTACTTACTCAAATTATTTTTTTTTTAATAAATAATAAATACATATACCTACAGGATGTATCTGACATCGTAACGCAAACTTCGCGAAAAGGCAAGACCGCATACCACTAATAAAATTATGATAGTCATTTATGTCGTTAATGAACGGTTACAGAAATAACAAAGTTTAAAAAAAAAGTGTCGGCTCGGCCTTTGAACGTTGCAAGCGTGCCGCCGTGCGGTATTGTAGGTATGACGTTGATCCCTGATGTGAACTCTATTAAATCAGCTGATAAGATAGTTTTTCGAGTTTTGTTTTCATTGCGTTTTTTTGTGTAATTAGTGAATTAATTAATTTTTACTTTAAAATCTTATCGGGTTATAAAAGTATAGTAAGTATATGAACGGTCTAAAGTGAAAAAAACTATATTTTTTTTTAAGTCATGAAAAAACCGACGAAAAATTCCAGCACTAGGGGGTTCAGAATCATGTACTGGATCCATGATACTCGTACAAATCACACAGATTTAGCTAGCCCCAAAGTTAGTTCGAGACTTGTGTTATGGGATACTAACTCAACGATACTATATTTATAAATAGATACATATATAGATAAACATCCAAGACCCAGGCCAATCAGGAAAAGATCGTTTTTCATCATGACCTGACTGGGGATCGAACATTATAGGACGACATATTATATTCATCCTATAATGTTCCTACAGCCCCCCCTCACCCCCCCCCCTCCCCCGGAAGGGTGTGTCAGACTTTTACTGACTAAAACCCACCCGTGTTTCTTAACTTGCCTGTGCGACGGCCAGGGCCACGGTTTCTTGTTTAACCAACCCGCAACCCTGACCCAGGAGGCATCGGTCTTCGTGGACCCCGTCACGATGTGCTGACATCTCTTTGAGGCGCGCGTGAAACACGACGCGCCGTCGACTCGGGCCTGGTCCTAACCGGGCGGCGAGCTGCCCACTGCTCACCGTCCGCAGGCCCGACATGCCAACATCCTCATGAGGTAAATATATAGTACTCGTAGTATCGAAGGTTAACAGTCGAAATGGCTTAATTTTTGACAGATCCGCCACATTCTTTGCGTTCATCATCAACCTTTTTATTGTCCTACTGCTGGGCACAAGTCTCCTCTCATAAAGAGAAGGATTGAGCGTAATCACCGCGCTTGCTCAATGCGGGTTGCCGATTTCAGACTTAAAAGTGCAGGTTTCTTCAAGATGTTTTCCTTCAACTTTTAATCAGTCATTGGTGTCCAAGTTATACTTTGAAATACATATATAACTTAGAAAAGTTACATTGGTACTTGCCTGACCTGGAATTGGAGCTGTAATCTTTTTCGCATATGAAGCAATGAATGAACTAGCAATATATTATTTAAAAATCATTCAAACTGTGATTTAAAGTGGGTTACGCTATTATGGAGCTGGTTTATTTTTTTTTTTAAAGAGGCAAGAACGAGGACCAGTTGGGGTTCAAATTGTCAAACCAACAATTAAAAAATAGTGACATCAGTTTATACTAGTTTTTGTATAGCTTTACAGTAAGCAGTACGTACAGTAGTCCCAAAAATAATAAGAAGAATTAAATTGTGCCGTACGATATATTAATTTGTTAATAGTTAGTAGTTTAATTTTGTATTAGAGGTTTGTAAATGTTATGCTTAATAATCTCATGATCCAATATAAAACAACAGACAACTTCCTTGACATTTGTTTTAAGAGAATAGAACTGACAGCCTCCGTGGCGTACTTAGCGGTAGCGAAAGCGGCCGCTGCGCAAGGAGGCGTGGGTTCGATCCCCGTGCAGTGCAAATATTTGTATGCACGAATATGTATATTTGCACTGGTCTAGTCGTGCCTCAGAAAGCACGTTAAGCCGTTGGTCCCGGTTGCCATACGAACATCTAATGGCAGTCTTTAAGGGTTGTTGGAGCCCTCAAATTCCAACAATCGGTCTAACTGCAATGCTTCGATATCGCCTTCGGGTTGGGGAGGTCAGACGGCAATCGGTTCACGGAAAATATCGAAATTTAGCCAAAATCAGCAGTTAGACTGGTAAAAGCGGACCCCAGACTCCAAAGCAGAAAAAATCTTCGGATGTGCTTAACGCTGAGATGATGATGATAAATAGAACAGAATGACACAAGGAGAAATACTATAAAAAATAATTTTTAAACATCTATAGACATATATAGAAAAAAGCATATATAAAAGAAAGGCGTGTTGGTTACACTACTTATAATTCAAGAACGGCTGAACAGATTTTGCTGAAATTGGTGGGGAGGTAGCTTAGAACCAGGAGAAGGACATAGGATACTATTTTCATCAAGATCGGAAAAAAAAAAAAGAAAAAAACTCCTCCAGCGACAACCCTGGCCATTTTCTTTACGATCTGACAAAGCGATGAGTTTGCAAAAATTTTGCTAACCCAGAGATGACACATTATTATACTAGGAATGCTTGACCGAAGAATTTATTTTCAAAGACGCAAATAAGGTGATTCGGTTCCTGGTTATCCAGATAAATGTTCTATACAGTTCGTATTTGTTCTGTCTATACAGTTCATCCAAAGAATAATGAATGTTGCATTTTGCGGTTGTTGCTGATAACTTTCACTTTGGACTCTTAATGCTACAGTATTGCCAAAATGTAGTGCTGCATGTGAAGAACTAAATTTACTAGAAACCAATATCCATTGGGGTTTCAAAATGGGTATGTTTTCCATCGAACCCATCTAATCGGTGGCACAAATACAAGGATAATATGTCGGAAGACATTTTACATCAAACTCGTGTCAGTCCCGAGTAAAAATCCCAACCTCCACATGAATGAGGAGATACATAATCAGGCTTTGATCTGATGATGATAAAACTCAAGAAGCCTAAAAGTTTTAGTGAGACTAGGCTAAACATACTGGCGTCTGCTTTATACTCAATAAGCTGTGGACTAAAATAACCTCTATGTGGAGCCTTGGGACAGCCAAAAGCATCGTAGTAGCCCCCAATAGAGGAATAAGGAGAACCATTACCACTGGCACTAGAAGGCATGAGGAAATGCCTTTGCTGAGCAGGTTTGATACATGCTTACAGTAACAGTAGGTAATCATAATTTATTCGGAACAAACTCTAACACTAAAACGCTTAAACTTTCAGGGTACTGTGAGAGAAAACCATTATCATACATAATCAACCTGGGTATAATATTTTAACTGTTGCGACACAAGACTGCTCGCAGTAAGAGGAACTATTTGGTAATCCACTATATGAGTCCAGTGCAGGTAAATAGAAATTACATCTCTCCGTATTTTAGGTTGAAGTACGTTTTGGAATGTCCTCGCGAAGTTTTCCTTCACCGCTTAAGGGCCTTAGTCTCATTTAGTAGCGTAAAATGGTCACTTTAGGAAGCTAATTTCTAATTAACGGCTTGGTTTTGAGATTTGAAAAAAATATATCTTGTCTATTGATTCATGTACAACATTTACTAAAGATGATTTTTTCGTAGGATTTTGCCTTTTGCCTTAAAAAAATAGTTACCAAAACGCTATTTTTGGCTAATATTCGTTATTACTTCTAAACGGCATTGATGTGTGGAAATATTTTTACACTGAAAAATTCGCGGTTAGAAGTACTACAAATATGCAAGAGCGTATTTAAATCCATCAACATTTGCCAAGAAAATATCCTTATTTTGAAACATTGGTTTAGAGGTGCTCTGCGCGGGCGCGGGCGGCAGTCGTGCGTTAACATTCAGACGGGAGGGTTGTGTCGCTTGCTGCTCTGCTCCGGCTATCGCCGACTACGCGTGGTTGTCTGTGTGAGTGCAAATATTTACGAGCGAATCGTGTCAGTGTACGTTCATAGATTAGCTCGCAAATGAGAACTGAAGATGCGTCTGGTGGCGTAAGTATCTATCTACCTATACTCTTGTATTTATACCTACATATTACTGTATTTTTCTTTATAATTACTATTAGCTTTTGTAACCATTTTTCTTTTACAATTGAAGTTAAACAATTACGAATTGTTCCAGGAAATCTAGAAAGAAATCTTTAGACTTGAAAGGCAATAATCCGACTAACTACATCCGCTGATAATATAGAAGACTCTATTCAGGTAAGTAAACACTCGCACTTAGATTATAATTTATAGGTTTGTAAGGAGATTTAAAAATAAAAATCTTATTAGAAATTTACGTAACTTGAAAATGTGATTTTTTGTTTATGGTGATATGAACCAAAAATTAGGACTTAAGTAAAGGTTTTGGTGTAAAAACAGTTTTACAAAAAGTTTTGAGTTGATAGGACTTTTAGTTTTTGCGATATTAGCAAAAATGTGTAATAAAAACTCTTACTTGGATTATTTTAAATGATTCTTCCTGTAAATATTTTATTTCTATATGTAATTGTTTAAAGTAGCCGAAGCCGATGGACGCGGGCTGGCGGGCTTGGAATGTCACAGTTATCAGTAAATTTTTTTGACGTCCTCCGTGGCGCAGCGGTCAACACGCCTGCCTGCGACGTGGAGGCCGCGGGTTCGATTCCCGGCCAGGTCATGATGGAAAACGATCTTTTCCTGATTGGCCTGGGTCTTGGATGTTTATCTATATATGTATCTATTATAAATATAGTATCGTTGAGTTAGTATCCCATAACACAAGTCTCGAACTTACTTTGGGGCTAGCTCAATCTGTGTGATTTGTCCGTATATATACAGTATGTTAAGAAAACCCTGTCCGACCCGTAAGGATAATAAAGGTTAAGTAAACACATGACCAAATATGATATAAAATTTTACGTAATCATCATAGTACCAATACAAATGAATTTTGAAATAACTTCCCCGAAATTTGGTAATTTTTAAAAAAGTGACAACACCGGTATTATTATGAGCGAATAGCGACAGCGATGCGACCACGTGCCGCGTGCCCTGCCGCCCGCCGCCCGCGAAAGGGTGCTTAACGCATATTTATTAAGTTACCTCTTTTTGCGAAATAATATTTATTTTTTTAGGGGGATTTTTTTTTAAGTTAGCCTGGTTTTGTATGCATTAGTAGAATCAGTTATCGATACCTAACAACACCTTCACGGGTCGGACAGGGTTTTCATAACATACTGTAGGATATATATATATATATATTTTCTGTTTTTCACAAATAATATTGTAATAACATTTTTCGACTTACAGAAAAGAAGAGAAAGAAACCAATCGACAGAACTTAAAAGTTTAATTTGCTTTTTAGGTCGAACACTAACGCAGTTGATTCTAGCTCAGACATCCATACAGAATGTCGTCAAGAAAATGATAATATTATATATCTCTATGTGCACAAAAAAAACGACGCAAGTTCCATCATCATCATTCAGGTAAAATTATGCCTGCATGTCCTACAACCTATATTTTTAGTTTACAAATATATCATATACCTGTAAAATTAATTTTTTGTTAATTCTTAATTAATTTTTCTTGATAAATTCTTCATTCCTTGACAAAAATCTCTAACAGTGTTGCCAGGGTTAATTAAAATGTATGTTATATCTTTTTTTAGCTCAAAATATCACCAAAACCTCAACAAATCTCAAGCTTGTTTCATCGAAGGGCGACGCATAATTAATATTGCTTACTTTTATTCAGAACTAAAGAAAATTGCCAAGCACGGAGAATTATAGACTGTGGTTTAGGATCTGTAGATATTGTTGGAGAACGACAAGTGGGACTACATTCCCTATTTATTTTTAAATGCCGTATGTGTATGGAAACATTTTGCACATCCTACAGAAATCAATATCAGCTGTGCAGTTGTAGGAACAATAGAAATAGACTGTGGCCATTCTCAACTACAAGAAATTTCTGCAGCTTTAGATATGCCTATAATCTCGCATGTTATTTATTGGATCGAAGAATTAAAATTTACAGATTTTAAAATAACTCGTGTTTTATTTAAAACCTCATTACGACGAAGTACATTCAATCCGACGTCACTGACAAAGTGTAAATAGGGTACTATCTCTTTATGGAAAACGGCCGAAACTACGCGCTTTGTAATCTCAAGACATCTATATAAAGCACGGTTAGCGCAGCGGTTAAGCTATTGACTGCTGCGCTGCGTGTCGCGGGTTCGATTCCCGCGCGGAACAAATATTCAGAACATGTCCTACAAGTAGTTGTTCCGAGTCTGGCTGTTTGTGGCTGTGAATTTATATGTTTAAAAATGCACCCACGATAAAAGTAATTTCTAGTGTGGTTCAAGGTTTTTTTTTTTAATAAAAATATCACAAAGTGCCTAGTGCGCGTTTGTTTTACGTTACGCGATGAACTCGTTTATGTTATTCGCATTAGTAATTAATTCAAGGACACTGCAAAGATATGATACTCATATACTGAAAAGTAGTGAAAAAAAAAAATTCAAATATGTTGAATCGATAGATATTACCATCTACCATTAATTTTTATGTTAATGTTATGATATATTATAATGTGTGGGTACTTGTTTTACAAATGTCTGTCAGTCTGCGATCGGCCATTAAACTGTGTAACGAGCACTCCTTGATTTTATTCAAACATTGATCAAGAATACTAAAAATATATTATAGTACGATATTACCATTTATCAATGCAAAATATACATTTATCGGTCTTGCATCCATACCCCCGTCTGAAATCGTAGGCACAAATCGCGACCTACACGCGGCTTGTCTGCATCTCTGAATATTCTTTGATTGTCGTTTTAGTTTAGCGCGCCACCGCGCGCATTTTACGAATTCGGGAGTACGGCGTTTAGCTCCGCCCACATGCACAAGGTCATTGAGGCTACTATAACCGTTAAGACCAGTGAGGGCAAAATCCCATGAAATATTCTGTTAGTAGATATTATTTATTGCTGTGTTGTGCATTGACCCTATCGAATACTGTTGTTTAAATGTTTATAACAAATAATGTTATAGTTTTTAATTTTATTAGAATTGTTTTTGTAATTTTTTTATTATATCTGTAAGTTTCTAAAATGTATATCGTGAAATGTATCCTTTCTGCCGAATTAGGTTAAGCAACCTGTAATGGAAGTGAGTGAATAAATAAATTAAGAAAATAAATAAATTATTATGCATCACTCTTTAGAACAACGCCTTGGACTCTGAGAGCCCCTATAAGTAGAACCTTGTTACATTTAGATACCGTTAATGATAACAAAAGATTTCCCGCATGATAGACATGACAGAAAAAAGTTAATTTTGCATATTTTTATGGACATATTATTCATAAAAGATTTACATTGTAATCTAAGGTTGGACATTTGTGACTAGGTTTTATTTCAAACACTTGCTTCTGCCAGACTTTGTTCGCGTGAAACTTTTTTTTTTTTTCTTTGCCCCACTCTAGGAAATTTCTCGTGTCGTGGGTGCGTTTACAAACATATAAATTTACATACACAAACATCCAGACCCTGAACAAGTACTTGTAGGTCATACAAATATTTGTTCCGTGCGGGAATCGAACCCGCAACATTTCGCAGATTGTTTATTAGTATAGAAAGATTACTGATAAACAAGTACTGCGGAACAGTTAATCGAAACTTGATCAAGAATAAAGGCATGTTTTCAAAATCGCAACAGCTGCTAATGATGAAGAACTATCGTGAGCACGGACACAAACTATTGTTTACTCATACTACTACAGCATGATCAGACATAAAGTTATATTAGAGTGAGTCAGTACGGCATATGCGAGATGCGTCAGACCAAATACATCGTCTTTTCAGTATGATGACAAGCTCGTCTTGCCCGGATTTATTAAAATTCATCTGATTGCGTAAGTGATAAGTGTATGTAGCATGATTTGCAGTATTGCGGTATCTCAGTTTCCACAAAAAATATTTTATTAGATTGTTCATACGAAATTTAGGTGTCATCATGGGCACGGAACTTCGTTTTCACAAACAGCTGGTGTCTGAGTCAATCCGTAATTCCTTTTATAGAATCAAGATATATAAAGCCCGTTCCTATGTTAGTGAAGAATTGCGAGTATTGCTTATGTGGAGTCTTTGGTTTTATCTAAGTTGAATTATGCGGACACGGTCTATGGCCAAAGATTACTTTCAAAAACTGAAAGAATGATCCAAAGACTTCAAAATGCTTGTACACGCTTCTGTTTTAAAGTTCCCTTTGGGGGACATGTTACCCGGGGATACCGCACGGTCTCCGCTGAGGCAGCGAACCTCCTTGCCGGATTACCGCCATGGGATCTGGAGACTAAAGCCCTCGACCACATGTGGGAGCGGCGAGAGGACGCAAAATATAACATAACTCCGCTGCCGCGAGATGGCAGTACGGCGGGCAGAGCTCCGGCGGGATCTCATGGCGACATGGAGAGTGTGATTGTCGCAACCCAGTGCTGGGCACGCCACAATAGCGGCGGTAAGTCCCTTCTTTGAGGAGTGGCTGGAGAGGCGCCACGACCGGACACGGCTGTTTCGGGAGGTTCCTGTTCCGTATAAGGTGGGAGGGTACGCCAAGGTGTCACCACTGTGAATCGTCCTGAGGACACAGTGGAGCATACGGTGGATGTTGGATGTCTAACACATGGCCGATGGAGCCGAAAGGTTCTAAAGGTGCCACCGCATATCGGAAGAGGTAGCGTTAGCGAAGGCCTTCTACAAAGTTGAACGCGACATTGTGAAGGCCGCAGTATCCCGTTGTATGCAAGAAGCACCGAACCTGTCGAAGTAAAGGTGCTTGGGAATGCCCATGTCCAGTAGTGGACGTCCAGTTAATGATTATAATGATGTTTGTTTAATCGCTCTTGTTCGCCCTCAACCACTGCTCTACATGGAAGAGTTCTATTTGGAATAACCTATTCCTAGGTAGGTATCTACAATCAAGTTTTTTAAGGGCGGTGTGTTTGTTTTTAAGGGTGGTGTATTGTTTTTAAGGGCGGTGTGTTTTTTTTTCTAAGAATTATTAAACTTCATCATATTATGTACATCATATGATGAATTTTAATAAGTCTGAGTAAAATCATGGTATGACTTATGGGTTTTCCCATTTCCCGAAAATATTTTTATTTTGCTTATTAAACTATAGGTTAGGTTTCCAGAAAAATAATTATGTACGTCTGTATGCTTGTTTGTTAACCGGTTGAAAGCGGTTGGAAATGACCCAATAGTTCCGTGGGGTTGTTGAGAAGACAGATTTCTCGAATATTATGAACCAATGGATTAACAATATCCGTCAAAATGATTTACATTCTGTTTGAAAGCGAATGAAAACGGCTTAGGAACTTATGCATGGTATGGCAATAGCTATATGCATTATCAAGAGTTAAACAACACACGACTGAAACGATTTTCAACAAAAAAATAAACAGAGCGCGAAATGACTTGCTATTCACATCAAGTCGTAGTACGGACGACAGCAGGTCAAGCTACCCGAAACTGCCAAATCTTTCCAATCAATCTGAGCCTTAATGCCTTACCGATAAAGTTGAAAATCTAATAAATAAATTTGACAGATTGTAGTACAAATATAGAATTATAGAACCTAGTAACGTATTTCATTTGAAAATGTTGTGTCGAGGTCGCGTCATCGTTCATCACAGTTCTGTAATTTGTAGTTTTAAAAATACGTAGATAAACCAGTTTTGCTCACAGATTCGCTTACGTAGTATAGCCTGAAAACATGTTAATTTGATTTTAGTGGTCGGGTAGACTGTTTATTTTTTTTAAATACATAGCAGACAACGTATAACATAATAACATATAATATGTAAAGAAAATCCTGTTACCGTTGACCGTATGGGTCGGCCATAAGGTTAGGTAAACACATTACCAAATAAAATATGAAATTTTACATAGGTAATTTTACATCATCATACTAGCAATACTAATGAATTTTGAAATAATCTTTTTTTTCGCGAATTAATTCCAACATCCCTATTTGTTTATTTAAAAAAAAGTGATAACACCATTTTTTACGTGCCCTGCCCCCCTTCGCCCGCGCATGTATTGCCTACCGTACATGTATTAAGTTACCTCCTTTTGCGAAATAATATTTATTTTCTAGGGGTTTTTTTTTTTAAGTTTAGCCCGGCTTTGAAGGCATTAGTAGAATCAGCTATCGATACCTAACAATACCTTTACGGATCGGACAGGGTTTTCTTTACATATTGTGTAATAATAGTATAATATAATATATTTATGCATGGATATTAATAGATAAATATTCCCTTTCTTACTTCTTTATGTACTTGTTGAATATACTCATTTTTAAACGCACGCAGGACGCTGCGGCTGCACAGGGATACTGTGGATGCACGTTAGGACGCTGCAGCTGCACGCTGGGAGTGGCTGTGACTGGGCGCTGGGACTCTGTAGCTGCACTCTAGCGCGGTGTCCTAGGTAAGTGCTATTTTGTTAAAATAAAATTGGCTCTAACAAAACTTGATTTTCTACTATGTTAAAATTATGAAGTTAATGTAATAATCATTTTCTCACGCGTATTTATAAATATTCGCGTCAAGGTTGTGGTAAACCCAAGTAACACCAACATTATATATAGGTTTGGTAAAAAAAAAAACATTAGTTCGGAAAACAGCTTAGTAGCAGTAAGAAAATAATTGTGACTTTGTGGTTTTTTCTCGAACAGGTGCAATAAGTACGCAAAGTAAATACTTACAATTAATAACGATCCTTTTTTATCTAGTTTAGAATTGTAATTTCTATTTATGTAGTTAGAGTTGCCTAGAAAAAAATTGATAGGAATTGTGAGACTCGCCAATTGTTTTTTTATTAAATCGAACAGCTCGCCTTCATAGCGTAGGTATCTATACATTGTTATGAAGAAGTCTAAACAATTAGTATGTACTGAATTATTAAAAATGATAATAATAAATTACTTGTTTTCTTTAAGCAGGTTTGTATAAACACTTTTACAAGTATTTCATATTCTCTTTTAATAAATTTCTGACTTACTATTCCGTCCCTATCACATTTCAGTCATTTCACATTGTCTACAATCGGAACTGGGAAAATAATGTTATATTTCATTAAAACACTGTAGATACGTGTTTTTTTGATCATATAAAGTATTGAATTGAAGGCATTTATTTTTGTAATCTCTTAACTAGCTATATGTACCTACAATAGGTACCTACTAAATTAAAAGACCAACTATATAACTATATAAATAAATACAAAACAAAATGATGTTTAGGCGTTGAAGTCTGCTGTGAATAACAATTAGATTCTAATTGAAATTATAAAGCATACGGACCATGTAACATTTAGTTGCCTAGGTATAATTTTTCTGTCATTCATTGCTTAACCTAGTTTCATTATCAATACGAATATCATTTCATTCTAATGTAAATCTATAAAGGAAATTATTTTTCAACTCAACAATGTAAATACCTAACACATTTTATGTTGTTGCCAGATATTAACAGGGGCCCTAGCCAATGTAACATCGCTTCACATCGAAAAGAAATCGAATACCAAACCAACCAATAACGAAAACGATTGACCACGTGACGCGATAAATCACGTGGTCAATCGTTCCCGCCATTGGTTGGAAGTGAAGTTACATTGGCTACAGGCCCAGATGTGTTAGGTTAGGATATGAACGTATCGGACCGGCCTGCGTATTGTTTACATCCCTATGCTGAGATCTAGAGGCGAAAGTACTTGCGCCGCTGTACCCGTGCATGGTGGTGCGACGGATCATAGCTGCGCAGCAGCGCCAGAGGTCAACGCCACGCTCGCCTGCCTGAGCGAAGCGAGGACCATATTTTTGTTGGGACAGACACGTAGGATAATAAGCTTTGTGATTTTTCATGATATCTTTTTGAAATTTTGTACATAAATTCTTTACTTAAAAATACTGGACACGTGTTTCGGGTTTGGCTTAAACAAAAAATAATGTTTTATACCTTTTTCTATTATTGTTTTTCTAATTCATCTGATCTAAAGAAGCAATTATTTCACATGTAACTGCCAATTCTCACTGGGCGTTACCCTAATAAAGATGGATTAGCGTCTGCTAGACTATAAAAACCCGATAATATTCTGATAAAAAAAACGGGCTTTGTGTTTTCCAAAGCACCTGTTTTTCTTAAACACGATTGAGTGACCTTGTGACCTAGAAATAAAAAATAATTATATATAATACCTACAGTAGAGTTTGTAGGAAATAATCTCTGGATCTACTGAAGCGATTTTGAATAACATTTTACAAATAGAATGCCATGCCGTTTGTGGATGGCATAAGCTATGTATTATCCTGAAAGTATTATACTTCTTCGTGGAAGTCGGATTCATTGCGAGTATGTTTATCGCCTAACGAAGTGGGCACGAGTCGGCTATAATGCTAGATACACACGCAGAGACATAGACCCCAGGTGACTTGCTGGTGATTCCAAAACTTACTTACAGATTTTGACAAAGATGGGTAACTGCACTGAAGGAAATACTAACTTTTTTTAAAACGAAGTGTTTCCTTCTGAATTAATGAATTATTAAATAGTAAGAGAAATATAACATCTTTGTTCCCTTAGAGACTTAATGTATGTAAACACCCATATTTCCCCAGTGACGTTTTAGCCTATTGCCTAAACGTGACTCATGGTAACCAAAAATTCCAGACGGAAATACCCATTAATAAATACCTAATATTCTCATTTTTTATATTTTTTAGTGCAGAAAAAACAAATCTTCGTGTGTAATCTAAATGTTACCAGCCGAATAAATTAATAACGAATTAATAATGTTTTTTTTACTCCTCAATGTAAATATAACTTATGACAAATCAGCAAAATTAATTGAGTATACAAAGTGGCAATACCGCAGTCTCTTGCGTACATTACCAGTCGACAGTCGACGATTTATATATTTTTAATGAATAATTTGTAGTTTAGTAGATATTAATATATATGTTACCGGAAATGTATGAAACCTAGGAATTATATACAATTACTAGGAAATGTATACAACTCCGAAGCTATATAGGAAATGTGTAAAATATTGTTCCAAACATTATTTAATACACACATATCCTGGGAAATGTATACATTTCCTAGAAATTGTATAAAATTCCTATATCGTATTAGGAAATGTATAAAACCATGCTTTCTATGAATAAAATTAATAAAACACGTTGTTAAACTTAGAAACAGATTTATTATTAAGACTCCGGTTGAAACAATTAGGTTAGGTTAGGTTAGGTTAGTTTTGTTATAATCCCCGCATACTAATGGACATCTTTAAAGTAATACATTTCCGTTAGCTATTTAGGAAATGTAGAGATTTACTAGGAAATGTGTGTTATAAAATTTATTTCACACATTTCCGAGCAAATTTAGGAATTATATAAATTTCCTAGGAATTGTATACAATGACGCATTACATACATTTCCGTTAACATATATATAATCAGCGGGTTTGAGCAGTTGTGTTGCGATGTGTGCCGGGTACGATGCGCCTAATGTTGTTGTGTTGGGAGTTTGGTCGTGGAAAGTCTTCAGATCAATCTCCCATTGGCATTGCATCACCTCGCTCAACTGCCGTCTTCCTTCCTATTCGCTCAATTTTTCTGAGTGAATAGGCTCTTAATAAACTAGCGCGCTTTACCATCAACGATCGGATCACTGCTTATAATCTGGCGGGATTGCGGTCAAGCGCTAGTTTATAATTATTGTAAAAAAAGCCTTTAATGTTTTCAGTTCTGGGACACTGGCCTCCTCTTGATAAGAGGGAGTGGGCTTAATCTACAACGCGGGTCCAGCACGGGTTGGTAGTAGATGTCACATGTCTTCGTAGTTTTGCCTCTAGACCATGCCGGTTTGCTCATGATAATTTCCTTCACCGTTTTGAGGGCAGTGGTGATGAAATATTTTTACACAAAGTGAAGCTCCTGACGAGATTTTTTTTTTATTTGCCGTCTAACGCTTCTTACTTGGCAAGAATTCTTTTTTGCCATTCTTTTTAGCTGTCCTTTCTTTTTTACCGCTATTCCGTTTTTTGCGGCTTACGCCTTGTCTTTTCCTTTTGGGTTGCTCTTTTCCCAAGTCTATTATTTTGTTTCTTTTCTTTTGTCATCTTTTGATATCATTATTACAATATTTCCGTATATGCTAGTCATAACTTCCCTCTATTACATCTATCTACATTGGCATATTCCTATCCTATTCTTGCCGACGGCACAGCGCTTGGCTGTGCTGCCCTTGTCCTATTGCGCTCTATGCTTGTTTTAGCAACTTTGAGGCAAAACCGCTCCAGATACGGCCTGGAGTGTTTATCTGCCATGATTTCGGCGATGGATGTTTCTGTCAGCTTTTTACCAGTAGTTACTTCCAGGTCGTACTGATGAGGTTCGAACCTATGACTTATAACTAGTGTACAGTTTAGTATTATTGTTTGTAAATATTGTCTTCATTTGGTTATAATAAAGAAAAGTAATTCAAACCTTTGCTTCGGAGACTCACACGGAACAAGTCCATATGATTTCCGTCATATGATTGTATTGACACGGAAGCCAGATATCCCACATAACTAAATAGGTTGACAATACAGCACCATTACGAATGCCTTTTCCGGATATCATGGCGTATCACCGTGGTTGTTCCACCCAGAACATGGTGTTAAAATGCTATGTCATTTTTTCATTTTCAACTAGGTACTGATTGATTTTCGTGTATGTTGATTGAATGAAAATTTCATGGGTTCATTGATTCGCCTTTATATTGTTATGATGGGGATGTTAAGTTACGATTTCCTAGTAAACCGGTGGCCGCCATATAGTTTACGCAATTTACCGGCTAATGACGTCACTGAAAAAACTCGTCTGTTTTATTTACGAAAGTAAGTTGAAGTATTTTTCAGGGGCAAGAAGAAAGAGCAGCCATATGAGACGATGGATCATGTTAAGCTACCCTCATGGGCGTACCATGGCCTTGGGGGGAGGAGCAAGTCAGATTTTTAGGGTCGTATCATCATTCATCATCATTATCAACCTTTTATCGTCCCACTGCTGGGCACAGGTCTCCTTTCATACCGAGAAGTATTGAGCGTAATCACCACACTTGCTCAATGCGGGTTGGCGATTTCAGACTTAAAGTCCAGTCATTGGTGTCCAAGATATACTTAGAAAGTACATGTAACTTTAGAAAAGTTACATTGGTACTTGCCTGACCTGGAATCGAAACCGCGCACTCATACTTGAGAGGCTAGTATTTTAACCACTAGGCCACCACGACTTAAAATATATAGGGTCGTATAGTCAAATAAAATAAATGCTAATCGATCGCAAGTCGCAACTTCCTATCGAAGATTTCCGATTACAGCCAAGCGTTGAAACGCTCGACTAGATTGGGTAATCTTTATGCGCTATAGTCACACGCGGATTTTTGACAATAGGGATGTATCCAAGGTATGAAAATCAAAAAAATAATTAGTCCGTCTTATAGATAATAAAAAAAATTAAGACCCGTATTTTTTATTTTGTCGAAATTACCAAAAATTACTGAGATATAGCGTATTAAAGTTACGGAGTGGGGGCTAATTACGTCACGCCATGGTTTATTTTGTACGACGGCGTGACGTCATGCGACATTTCAAATCAATATATCTTCCTAAGTATTTGAATAAAAGAAAAAATAAAAAATACGTGTTCAATATTTTTTAGAAATCTATCTGATGGACATTAAATTATTTTTTAGGATACAAGCCGATTACACCGTAAATTTTGCCAGTGTTTACTGCGTGGTTTATTTTGGAATTACTCCTGTATCGTGGGTGGGTTTACAAACATTAAAATTCACATACATAAACAGCCAGACCCGAAACACCTTTAGCAATACAAATATTTTTTTTTATTACGTGCGGGAATCAAACCCACGCCACTAGGGCTTCCATTACGTAATTACGTAATTACGCAATTACGTAATTACGGACTCATTTTAAAGTATTTTTCGATTCCGTAACTGAAAATTTCAATTCCGTACTTACGTAATTATTGGTATCATAACTCAGTTAAAACGCCACGTAGCGCAGCAGTGGATTGTCAACCACTGCACCAACCGTGTCGTCAAACACAGACTATAACAGATGATGATATTGGTTAATGTCAATCATCAACTCTTAAATATATTTAATTATCGGATTACGGAGAGCAGCAGTGGCCTAGAAAGCAGCTGTGACCTATTGGTATCGGACGCGACTTACCTACAAATGTATGTCGAACTGCACACATCAGGCGCTTTATTTTATTTAAATTATTGCATTACCACTACCACATTGCATTACTATTACCACACTACATTTTCTCGGTGGTAGGCCATAACATCGGTTGCCGGCAGAAGTTACCACCCACCAGACAAAGCCTTGCCGCCAAGCGATTTGTCGTATTCCGGCATGATGTCTGGTGAAGCCGTACGGAGGACGGGTCTGAGCAGTTGTGTTGCGATGTTTACCGGGTACGAAGACCTAATGTTGTTGTGTTGGGAGTTTGGTCGTGGAGGGTCTTCAGATCAATCTCCCTTTGGCGCAGCATCGTTGGTCGTGTTGTTGGGTTTAACATTGCATCACCTCGCTCAACTGCCGTCTTCCTTCCTATTCGTTCAATCTGAGTGAATAGGTTCTTAATAAACTAGTGCGCTTTACCATCAACGATCGCATCACTGCTTACCATCAGGCGGGATTGCGGTCAAGTCATTCATCATTCATTCATTTCAGCCGAAAGACGTCCACTGCTGGACATAGGTGTCCCCCAAGGTTCTCCACGACGACCGGTCCTGCGCCTTCCGCATCCAGCGGTTTCCCGCGACCTTCACCAGGTCGTCGGTCCACCTTGTCGGGGGCCTACCCACGCTACGTCTTCCGGTGCGTGGTCGCCACTCGAGAACCCGTCGGCCCCGGGCATCGGTCCTACGGGCAATGTGTCCAGCCCATTGCCACTTCAGTGTTGCAATTCTTCGGGCTATGTCGGTTACTCTCGTTCTTCTGCGGATCTCCTCATTCCTGATTCGATCGCGCAGTGAAACCCCAAGCATAGCCCTCTCCGTTGCCCTTTGAGCGACTTTGAGCCTTCTTATAAGGCCCATTGTTAGCGACCACGTCTCAATTCCATAAGTCATCACTGGCAACACACACTGGTCGAAGACTTTTGTCTTGAGACACTGCGGTATTTCGGACGAGAAGATTCTACGTAGCTTCCCGAAAGCAGCCCAGCCGAGTTGGATTCGACGATTGAGCTAGATTGCGGTCAAGTGCTAGTTTATAATTATTAAAAAAAAAATTATGACCACACGACTGAAGTGAAACTTCTTTCGCTCCATCTGTATGTATATATATATATGTGTGTGTACAATATATACATGTATACACATATATTAATTTTCTATAAATATTTAAATTTATTTCATGGTTTCATTGGTAAATTAATATTTTTGCATAGATCTTCTATTTTTATTGAAAAAAAAAAAAACTCGTTGTAGACCTTGTAGTACCACGCTCGCGCCACGGGCGCCTCTGTGCTTATATCCCCCACTTAACTTCCGTTCGCCTTGCCCGATCACTTTTCGTAACGCTTACGTCACGCGTTCGCCAGCTTACTCCCCAAGTCAAGCGTGCGTAAAGAAGTTTCACTTCAAAAATCTAAGACACGTGACATCTACCAACCCGCACTGGGCCAGCGTGGTGGATACGGACCACTCCCTCTTACTTAGAGGAGGCCTGTGTCCCAACAGTGGGAACATTATAGGTTGATGATGATGATGACGATGATGATGATGTTAAATCATCATCATCATATCACTTAGTGATGTAACGAAGGTAGTTATATCGGAACCGAAACCGGAGTCGAAGTTTATAAATTAGATTTAGCGGAGTTGGAACCGGGGGCGGAGGCAGGATCAGAAGTGGTGATTTCTTTTAATTAAACACAAAAAAAAGAAAAAAAAATTCAGTCAATTTCTTATTGTAAAATTAAACACAAACAGTGAAAAGAAAATTGGCATGTTAACAAATGAACAAGAAATTAATTGAAGTTAATTAAAACCCAAAGTAGCATATTATATTACATTAAATGGACAAAAGCTTTGAAATAAATTAAATCAAATATGTTGACTCCTAAGCTAGCGAAAATTCAAAATAAATGTCCTATAACCTATGAAAGTGTCGTGTGCGTAACAAACTAATAACAAGTGAAAAAATAATTGACGATAGAGTGCAGGTAGCAGGAGTCGGGGAATTCCCCGCGCGATATGTATGAACCTGTTATACAGGGTGTATCTGACATCGTAACGCAAACTTTGCGAAAAGGCTAGACCGCATGCCACTAATAAAATTATGATAGTCATTTAGTCGTTAAATACTAAATACAGGCTTCTTTTAACCAGTTTAGTTTTTAAATTCATTAATTTATTATTTGTTAATCTGTTTGCATAGAATTCTCTAAAATTTCCAATTTGGGAGAGGGCACTGGCTCCTGTAATACAGGTATATCACCTAGCACGGGAGTCAGGGACCAATTTTTTGTGCAATAAAGATTATTATTATTATTTCGTTTAATTTTATACATATACATATTCATTTACATTTTTAAATATTTATAAAAAAATAAAAACATTTAAAAATATAAAAAATAGTGTTCCACCGGTGGCGGGAGCGGGGTCCAAGCTACCGGTGGTTAGAGCTCCAGAGACAGAAACCTCCTCACGATGCGGGCCGTATCGAGGAGTACTGCCTTTTGAATCTGGCCTTTGATCCAACTGCCTAACGAGAGCCTCAATAGATGTTGGTCGAGGCTCTTGGCTATCAAACCATTGGCCGATACGACAATCGGTACAATGACTGCCGAGTTCACATTCCACATGTCAACAATCTCGTGCGCCAAGTCGAGATATTTAATTTGTTTCTCTTTCTCAGCTTTCACGAGATTCCAGTCATGTGGAATGGTAACATCGACAATCGTTGCGAGGCGCGCTAATCGATCTATCACCACTATATCAGGCTTATTATTGTTATTATTATTATTAATGAACGGTTACAGAAATAACAATGTTTAAAAAAAGTGCCGGCTCGGCCTTTGAACGTTGCAAGCGTGCCACCGTGCGGTTTTGTAGGTATAACGTTGATCCCTGATGTGAACTCTATTAAATCAGCTGATAAGATAGTTTTTCGAGTTTTGTTTACATTGCGCTTTTTTGTGTAATTAATTAATTTTTACTTTAACATCTTATTGGGTTATAAAAGTATAGCAATTATGAACGGTCTAAAGTGAAAAAAACTACATATATATTTTTTTAAATCATGAAAAAGCCGACGAAAAATTCCACCACTGGGGGGTTCAGAATCATGTACTGGATCCATGGTACTCGTTTGTGCGTCGATGTCAGATACAGCCTTTATAACAGGTGACAGGCCGCGGCCGCCGCTATGTTATGCTTTAATAACCTCTGGTTACAACCTCCGATTTAAAAGTATTAGAACCGAGGTCGGAACCAAGGGTACCATAGTAATCGGAAGTTCAGACTTAACGAAGTCGGAGTCGAAGCTCCGTAACATCCACTATTATTAACATAACTTTGAAATCAACTAAGTAATCTTGAAATAAGACATTGCTCAAAATTAACACCGCGTGAGAACAATTATGTAGGTATGTAAATGATTCAACATTTATATAACACCGCGCTCATAAATAATGTAACCTTGAACCAAGCTGATGTAAACTTATAACTGTCAAGTTCAAGTTTAGATGATGTTGTACGCAAAAAAGACTTGAAAAAAGCATATTGTTGATTTTTAAATATCGATTCTGTGTGTACTCGTAAACACTCACACAATAAGAAAACGTGACTCGAATCGGTTTGCATTCGAATGATTTTTTCAATAATGTTACTGTGCTACTATAGGTTTTCATTTTAAAACGTTTGGAATAGAAGAAATTTGATAGAATTTTAAAATTTAGAACGACTGTTCTATTTTTAAAAAATTAACAATGAACAAACTTGATTCTAATTTCAAATAATTACAAAAACATATTGTATTCTGTTGAAAATAACCTCTCTCCCGCTCTTGTCCTGCTCTGTGTCCCTTTTATTAATAAACATTGCTTAAAGTTGAGTAGTATTTAACCATCAATTCTTTGAAGTTTAGGTACACGTCTCTTAAATTTAACCAACCTTTATAAATAAGACCATTGAATCTGAAACATTAAGAAACTGTTAAATATTGTGTTCATTCGAGCAACGTACTAACGTTGCTCGAATGAGAATACCTACTAAGGTATGTAAGTTAAAAGTCAATGTCTGCAACGCTACGGTAGCATTTGCTCGAAGCAAAAGAATTTCTGTCGCCACCTGTAACGGTAAAAGTATTATAGGACGCCGCACATAAAATACAACATTTACGTCTCATTATTTGAGAGAAAGTCAATATTTCTCTTCTGAAGTATTGAAACCTAAAATAATTGACCTAATTGACCTTTAAAGATAATCGTAAACTACAATGAAATTACATTATCAAGACGTGAACAATTACAACATTTATTATTTCGGATTTTTAGACTTTTGGATTTCGATAGTTTGATCAATAAAGTAATAACTTTATTTCAGAAATAGATATTTTTCATTGTTTATGTTTGCACAGCAATGGATTAGTAATATCATTCAGATTGTGATGGTGATTTTGAAAATAGGTTACTTTCTTCCTAAGGGTGCTGTAGCCGTCTCCAACTGCGTATTTCACAATGACTTACTAATATTATAAATCCAAAAGTTTGTTTGGATCGATGGATGGATGTTTTAATATTTATTGTGTTTTATTATATTATATGTATATGTCTGTCCGATTAATCAGATATATTAGCTATACATTATTAGTTTAACTTAAGCTGATATAAGCTTAAACAAAAGACAAGCTTCTTCATTATTAGGCTCGAGAGTACTGAATCCATGACTCTGACCTGCAATTTGCTTCAATCAATTTTTTTAAACTATTCCTCTCTCTCTGCGTGGATGGATGGATGATTTTTACTCCTTTACAGAAAATCTACTACATGGATTTGGATGAAATTTGGCAAAGAGATTTTTTATTACCGGGATTAACATGGAGGATACTTTTATCTCTTGAAGCTTATCTCTATTTGAAGCTTATACGAGCGAAACCATGGGGCGCTGCTAGTGAATTATAAGCAGTAATTCACTCCATTTTTTAAATATTGGAACTCTTTATTGTCCCTCACTATGGGCCTCATACAAAAGCTCAAGGTCGCACAGAGAGCTAAGCTAGGTGTTTCTCTACGTGACCGAATCAGGAATAAGGAGATTCGTAGAAAAACTATAATCGCCGACATAGCCCAGCGGATTTGAAGTGGTAGTGGGCGGGGCACATAGCTTGTAGAGCCGATGGCCGATGGGACAGAAAGGCTCTTGAACGGCGACACCCACCAACTAGGTGGTCGGATGACCTGACCAAATTCGCAGGGAGGCGCTGGATGCAGGCCGCATCCAACCGTTCTTTTTGGAAATCCTTAGGGGAGGCCTATGGCCAGCAGTGGACTTCATGTGGCTGAGATGATGATTGTCCCTAAATAATTAAAAATAAATACACTATGTAACAAAAACCCTGCTGTTCCTTTCAGGGACATATAATTTTACCTACAAGCACATCATTAATGAAGTCATAATTAGAAAACAGTAATCATTGTCTAGTCGAGGGGTCACAATCAAATACCTATTAAAACCGACAAATTCGATTTCTTTTTTTTGAATATCTGATTTTATAAGTTAAATAAATTGGCGGGAACGTTCTACTTATGTCTAGTTTCTTCATGCAGAATTGCAGAGCTAAGAAATCAGTTACAGATTATAAATATTAATAATTAAAATAATTATTTTTGTTGAACAATTTTTATAAATTACTTGCTTTAGTACGTCCGTATGCCGATTCTTAAAACGTAGGTTGAAGGAACGACAGGGTTTTTGTTACATATTGTATAAGTAATTATATAGGCAAGGATTTTCGATCGACCTATAACTTAATACGGAAGCAAACCATTAGGAGACGTAATCTAATTCATATTTTTGTATTTTTATAGACAAAGTAGGTAATACAAACAACTCATCTAATCTGACTAATTCATTCAGTCAGATAAAGAGTTGTTAAGTAAAGTTATGACACGTAACGAACATACCGTGATTTGTTATTCAAATTGCACGGAAGTTTGAACAAAAACTGTAATAAAATATCTGTAACTATGGTCTCCATATCTTATGTATTAATTAGGATGAACTACGGATGGTGGCTACGCTTATTTTTATAAGGGATCCTCCAAAACGGCAGCCATATGGTTGGATGATCACAGACAAGGTGGAGCGAAGGTCTTCGCAGGGTGGCAGAAGTTGAATGGCAATGCCTTGCAATAGGGTAGTCGACTAAAAAATAAAAACTTTTTTCCAAAAAAAAAAACAACCGACTTCCAAAAAACACTACAAAGTGAAAAATAACTAATTTTGTATATTAGTTTTTAACACCGACTTCCGAAATTAGTTATTAAGGAAGTTTTGAATTTGGAAAGTACCTAACTATTAGTTTTTTTTTCTTGTTTTGGCACTCCACGTTTTGTGTTACCCAATGACGAGTAAAAAAAACTATTAGTTATAAATAATCATATTTTTTAAATAAATTATAACTGGCCAATTTCTCATACATAAAAACTTTTTGTCGCAATACTTTCTGAGTCACTTGTTATAGTCTTATTTGCTTTACAAACATAATCATGATTGGTCAGCTAATGTGGTTACCCTAATCACATTTGATGCACGTTCTGCACGATTCACAAGTTTCTAAATTAAAGGCACAATTGATAAAAAATGTGATTTAAAGACATCTAAATATATATGTAAATTAATAAAGCCACAACTTCCTTGACCAGGATAAAAACAATAAAGATTTTATAAAAGGTCACTTCATCAGGTTACATCATTTGCTTAACCTTTCCCAACCATGTTGGGTAGGCTTCAAGTCTAACCGGATGCAGGTGAATATCAGTATTTTATATGGAGTCACTACGTATCTGACCCTCAAATACCAGCCACTGGGTATCTTATACGATACCTTTTGGTAAAACTGGTAGGCCATAACATCGGCCGCCGGTAGAAGTTACCACCCACCAGACAAAGCCTTGCCGCCAAGCGATTTGTCGTGTTCCGGCGTGATGTCTGGTGAAGCTGTACGGAGGACGGGTCTGAGCAGTTGTGTTGCGATGTGTGCCGGGTACGATGCGCCTAATGTTGTTGTGTTGGTAGTTTGGTCGTGGAGGGTCTTCAGATCAATCTCCCTTTGTCGCAGCATCGTTAGTCGTGTTGTTGGGTTTTACATTCCATCACCTCGCTCAACTGCCGTCTTCCTTCCTATTCGCTCAGTTTTTCTGAGTGTTTCTCTTAATAACTAGCGCGCTTTACCATTAACGATCGCATCACTACTTACCATCAGGCGGGATTGCGGTCAAGCGCTAGTTAATAATTAATAAAAAAAAAAAAATAGAGGTCCACTGCTGGACAAAAGCCTCTCCGCAGCCCTCTCCCTCCTCCTTTAGAGGGGTTTGCCATAATCCCCACGCTTGGCGGGCGGGTTGGAGTCGAATCGCAGTAATTTGATATAATACCACAGGAGAAGCGCTGCTGCCCGCTATCCTGGTGTGATTTTCCGTAGTCGCCTCTTACAACATCCACGGAAGGATATGAGTTGGTACTATTCTAAGCCCGGTACCACACGGGAACAGGTCAACTTTGGGACGGTTACAGGCTACGAGCTACGGGCCAGTCATTACGGGTCGACTTCTAACGACCCGTAATGACTGTCAAAGATCAAATGACAGCCAGTAGCTTAACCCGATCGACCGACCTGTGCGGCTGTTATTATTTAAGCTATAATGTCCAGGTTTTCTCAAGATATTTTTCTTCACTTTCAGTCATTGGTGTCCAAGATATACTTAAAAAGTACATACAACTTTAGAAAAGAAACATTGGTACTTGCCTGACCTGGAACCGAACCCGCGCACTCATACTTGAGGGGCTGGTGTTTTAACCACTAGGCCACCACGATCTCTCTAAAAAATATGACAGTAAATTATTATAAAAAATATATATAAAAGAAAAAATGAAACTGCGCGTGTTTCCAATGATGTTCGCAATCTGCTTACAAAAAATCAATCAAAATATATCATGGCATGGCCGTCACGACAGTGCGGTCTACAATATTCTGTGACTGTAACTAAAGTACACACATCAAAAGTGTCTAGGGATCAACATATATTTTTGCAATAACTTTTCTCCTGATTGATATTAATTAAAATTTTCTTTAAGGATTCATCAAATAAAGTGTTTTCGTTTGTCACAGTAACGATAAACCAAGTCACCTTTGCATTAATAAAGAAATTTGCCATTTTCCTAATAAAGGGATATTTGACATTTGAACCACTAACACAAAAGTTCGAAAAAAAGACTGAAATAACAGTTTTCTCTAAAATTTTATTGGGTAACTTAAACAATTAATAATCCGTGTTTCTACCGCGAACACTAACAACATAAGAACATCGGTTTGGCATACTCAAAATGAGTTCATCCAAATCACGCTGTGGAATGGCCACCCATGTTCGTTGCAACAACAAAAAAAGGTCTTCTTGCGACTGGATACCCTCCATATTCGGCAGAGCTCTTCTCTGTAGCATATCCCATGCATGCTCAATCGGGTTCAAGTCTGGCGACTGAGCAGGCCAGGGCAGGACATTGATGTTAGCTGCGGCGAGAGTCTGTCTTACAACTCTTGCGGTGTGCGGTCGTGCATTATCATGCATTAACTGAAATAAGGGACCGATTTGCACTTGTAGAGGAACGATGACGTCTGATACAATCGTCTCAGCATAAATTTGAGCGTTGAGGTTGCCTCTGATCCAAATCAACTCAGTTCTTCCGCCGATCCAAATACCCGCCCATACCATGATGGTTCCACCACTATAAGGATGGACTTCCTGGCAGGATTTTAATCGCTGTTGGCATCCAGGGGTTTTCCAGTGTCGTATACGTCTTGTATCCGGTCTCATACCAAAACGAGACTCATCAGAAAAGCACACGAAACGCCATTGTTCTTCTGCCCAATTTCTGTGTTCAAGAGCCCATTGATATCGAATCCTACGATTGTGCATTGCTATAGGTGGTACCCATAGCGGTCTTCGGGAATGAAGGTTCACTTCATGCAAGCGGTTTCTGACTGTTTGGTCGCTAATTAAGTTCCCTGAAGAGTGATGAAGCCTCACGGCTAACATCATGGCGGTTATTGTTGGAGCTCTTCGAGTTAAGATTTGAATGTATCGGTCTTGTCCGCGTGTGGTGCAGCGATACCGTCCTCCATGGCACTCAGCCACGGTACCAGTGCTTCGTTAACGTGTCCAAAGTCGACTGATAACACTCTGACTTGTATTCAGAGCTAAAGCCACAGTACGTTGCCGGGAACCAGCTTCTATCATTCCCACGGCTCTGAGCATTTCTTCCCTGCTTAAATGACGTCGCCGCTCCATAATAACGTTGGTTTAAATCAGTAGTAGGGAAACAGTAGCACTAATAATGTCTTCAATGCGTTGTATGTTTTTATAGGGAAAATATTGACAGCTGATTTTCATCTTTTACTCGAATTTGATTCACAGTTCCTGATTCAAATTATGAAATGCACCAAAAAGGATCCATATAAATTTATAAAATCATAAATTTATTACAAAGCCACATCTCAATCTCAAGAAATCCGCATAAAAATGCTTGATCCCTAGACACTTTTGATGTGTGTAGTTTTTTAAATCTAGGTACAAATTTGACAGGTACCTAATGTCAAATTTCTATAAAAAAAGGCATACTTAGATGACGTAAATGTCAGATTAAACTGGGTTTAAAAAACGAACTGTAAACAGTTGATCCACCACTGTTACTTATTTATTTAGCTAAATCATTTTTGGATGTAAAGATTTATTTGCTAGACAGCCTCCGTAGCTTAGCGGTAGCGAACGCGGCCGTTGCGCAAGGAGGCGCGGGTTCGATCCCCGCACAGTGCAAATATTTGTATGCATGAATATGAATATTTGCACTGATCTGGTCGTGCCTCGGAAAGCACGTTAAGCCTTTGGTCCCGGTTGCCATACGAACATCTAGTGGCAGTCGTTACGGGTTGTTGGAGCCCTCAAAAGTCTAACAATTGGTCTAACTGCAATGCTTAGATATCGCCTTCGGGTTGTGGAGGTCAGACGGCAGTCGCTTCACGGAAAATATCGAAGTTTAGCCAAAATCAGCAGTTAGACTGGTAAAGCGGACCCCAGACTCCAAAGCTGAAAAGCTACGGATGCAACTGGGATTAACGCTGAGATGATGATGATGATGAGTGTTATTTTCAGCGATTTCATTTGTTATCGTTCCCACGTTCGGCAGCCCAGAAGTTGATGTCAAGCCGGATTCGGATAATAGACCAAAACATTTTTTTTTTAAATAATTATAAACTAGAGCTTGACCGCAATCCCGCCTGATGGTAAGTTGTGATGCGATCGTTGATGGTAAAGCGCGCTAGTTTATTAAGAACCTATTCACTCAGATTGAGCGAATAGGAAGGAAGACGGCAGTTGAGCGAGGAGATACAATGTTAAACCCAAAAACATGACCAACTATGCTGCGCCAAAGGGAGATTGATCTGAAGACCCTCAACGGCCAAACTCCCAACACAACAACATTTGGCGCTTCGTACCCGGCTCACATCGCAACAGAACTGCTCAGGTCCGTCCTCCTTACGGCTTCACCAGTAGGCCTAGTATGAGTTTTCATTACGAAACTCGTTCGTCGATATCGAGCGCGTTTGACTCAGCGATTGGCCCGCTTCAAGGTCGTAAGAACTCTCAACCAATGAGAGCGCCAAACGCGCTCGATATCAACGATCGAGTTTCGTAATGAAAACTCATACTAGGCCTACTGACATGTATGTTTATGCGTTTATGTTGTGACCGATTTCGTATAGGTGACTAAAAAAAAACTAATTAGTCCCTCAGTCAGATTTCCAAAAAGTACTAGACACGTATTTTTTTTTTTTATCAAAACAATAAAAATTTACAAATATAAAAGGCATCAAAGATCAGGAGTGGCTGGTGAAATCACTGGTCGCTAAAAAGTGTAACGTGCAGTGACGTCACATGAGTTTTCAATGCAAGTCTAGTATTTTTTGTAAATCTTACTGACGGACTAATTTGGTTTTTTTTTTTAGTAAATACCCTATTGTATGTTTTTACCAGATACCCGAACTTACATATCACATTTTACATGTAACAATTTCAACGTAACCACGTAAAGTGAGGAAATCTTTTGTTAAACAGCGAAAACTTATTTGTACACCTAATATAAAAATACATAAAATAAACCTGGAAACTACATGTCAAACTCGCATAGTAGGTCGTCCAATTTTTTTCAGGCAGTCATTCAAGATTGGCCGAATTACAAATTTTGAGTATTTGTATCGGCTCACAAACACCACAGTCTACCACATTATACATATATCGAACAACACTTACATATACAAGTCTCACATTGAACACAGTGTTATCAAATTATTATTGAATTAGAATTGTATTTTATTTTTTTATTTTATTGTTTAGTTCTTTGCCTTCCCACGTTTTCTCATAGCACATTAGACATTGGCAGAATTGGGTTTTATCCTAAAAAATAATTTAAAGTCCATCAGATAGATTTATAAAAAATATTGGACACGTATTTTTTATTTTTTCTCTCATTCACATACTTAGGAAGTTATATTGATATGAAATGTCGCATGACGTTACGCCGTGCTACAAAATATACCGCGGCGTGACGTAATTAGCCCCCACTCCGTAACTTTAATACGCTATATCTCACTAGTTTTTGGTAATTTTGACAAAATGAAAAGTAAGGGTCGTAATTTTTTTTTTTTATCTATAAGACGGACTATTCATTTTTTTTGATTTTCATACCTTGGATACATCCTTATTGTCGACATCGGTACCATTGCCATAAACAAAAATAGAATAGAATAGAACACTTACATAAGTATGTACCTAATTATAGCCTTCGTCGTTATTTATATTCTTATAGTTTTTTATACTTCATGATAGCATTTATTTTATTGTTTTGCTATTTGCTCCCACTTGATATAATGATGTTAAAATGATAATTATAATGATGATATTGAAGCATGGCTTCTCCTCGGGCATTAAAATTACAATTCATAAAGGTGGCATAAAAACTAGTTTTAAGATTACCCATGATTATCTTCCACTGAGAAACCACAAATCTAACTATATCTATTTACTTTTGTATTTATTCATATACCTACTAAGTCGGTTGTTCGTGTTCATATTTTACATTCCAAAATGTTAATACAGTGGCTTAACCCTAAAACATTATGATTGATCCTGTAGAGCACAGCAATAAATACAAAAATGAATTCATTAAACACTACATTTAGCAAATTTTACTTAAAAGTTAAGTAATGATAAGCGACTTTTTAACCATAACTTCAATTAAGCGGCTCATAACTCCAAACAACAACACAGTGGACTTTAATAAACAAAGGGAATTATGTCCAGGATTAGACTCGGTGATTAAACATTTATTTATTTGAATGACACGGGTTAAGAAACCAATTACATAAACCAAAGTAAATCCGTGATACGTACAAACATAAAACATAAACTAGTAACAGCAATTAAATACTATTACTGTAACAAAAATGTAGACCCATTATCATTAATTTGCAATTGAATTTATGAGCAAACAGTTCGCAGTCCGGGTTGGACTCCACGAGCATATTTCCTGCGGTCAAAACGCGTGGACAAGAGACGCAGCACGGGCCGCAGTCCCATAGGATACGATGTTTACTGCTACGGAAATAATTATTCAGTGTGTAGATATGTAGTCGAACAGGCATACCATAAACCCGTCACTGAGAGGCTGGATCGCTAACATGCTCGGCCAAAGAGCCGTGCAAGTTACCGTGAACGACACTACAAGGGCCATCGTGGCGAAGGGATGTCCGCAAGGAGGCGTTCTCTCGCCGTTACTATGGAATCTGGTAGTAGACAGCCTAATAAAAACACTAAATGACAAAGGTTACTATACCGTGGGTTATGCCGACGACATAACAATAATAATAAACGGTATGCATGAAAACACCATGTGCAATCTAATGCACCAGGCCCTGAAAATCGTAGAAAATTGGTGCGATACACACCAACTATCTGTGAACCCCACTAAAACCGAGCTGATCCTCTTCACAAAAAAGAGAAAGCTCACACCGCTAAATCTGCCAAGATTCTTTGGCACCACCCTAAGCCTATCTGCTGAAACAAAATACCTAGGCATGTACCTGGACAAACAGCTGAATTGGGCGAAACATACCAACTACATCACAACAAAAGCCAGCATAGCAATGTGGCAATGCAAGCGGATGCTTGGTAAAAACTGGGGGATTAGCCCCAAGGTCACTCACTGGCTTTATACCACAATCATCCGGCCAATTATTACATACGGCTCACTAGTCTGGTGGCCAAGAACTAGTCTGAGCACAGCCCAAAAGGACCTCGAAAGACTACAACGGTTGGCGTGTGTGGCAATCACCAGTTGCATGAGTACCACGCCTACAGCCGCCCTGCAGGCGATGTTAGGACTGCCCCCCCTTCACCTTGTTGTGAGGGAGGAAGCAACACTGGCTGCCTTCAGACTCCACCTATCAGGAACCCTGAGCAAAGACTCCAGGGTCAAACATACGCGCCTAATGCTAGATGCAATCAAAAGGCAACCAATGATACAAGCACCCAATGACAGAGTACCAAAGCAATACTGCTTTCAAAAGCACTATCAGATAGTACTTGAGGAAGAGCAGTGCGATTACTCAGGTCCGGAGGAGCTGAGAGTATACACCGACGGATCAAAAACCGACCAGGGAACGGGCGTCGGGGTGTTCTCGCAGGACCTCAACATAAATATATCCAGATCGCTAGGGATGCTCAACACGGTCTACCAAGCAGAGTGTGTGGGCATTACCCTTGCAGCCCTAGCCATAAAAGCCAGGAGAGTTGCGGACACGCGCATCCGCATACTCACTGACAGTGCTTCCGTCCTCCAATCCCTAAAACAGGGATGCATCACATCAAGTCTGGTACTTGAGTGCCACGATGCACTGGAACGGATAGCTGCACCAGACCGCAATACCGTGGCACTGCAATGGATAAAGGGCCACAGCGGTTCACTGGGTAATGACGCAGCTGACGAGCTGGCCAGAAGGGCATCCAGCGCGTTGGTCAGCGGACCGGAGCCCATTGTGCCTATCCCCTTCATTCAAATACGAAGATGGCTACAAAGGTATACCTACGAACAAGCGGAGATTTGGTGGTCCTCGTCACCGGGCTGCAGGCAGTCCAAGGAGGCTCTGCCATCCCTAGATGGCAAGCTAACCAAAAAGCTGTTGCGCCTGGATAGGAAAACCCTACGATTGATGACGGGGATCATCACGGGCCACTGCCTGCTGAATAAGCATCTCCACACAATAGGTGTAACGGACAGCCCTCTGTGCAGAGCCTGCATAGAGGCTGACGAAACAGTTGCGCATGTACTCTTCGAGTGTACAGGCGTAACCCAAATAAGAAACAAATTCATAGGAGCACCAAGATGTTACACAGATGTTCTCAACAGGCTAGGAGACCTGATGAGCTTTTGGAGGGAGGTGGGCTGGCTGGAATAATCCGCCAAAGGCCGCCATGGTCCACGCACAATGGTCCGCTGAAGGGACTGAGTGCGGAAACCGAACCAATAACATAGAACATAGATGTAGTCGAAACTGCTCACTATGGATGACAGGAGCTGCCGCCATACCCTTCCATACTTTGAGGTTTTGGATAGCCTTCACCAGAAGTGGTCAACGTATTATTGTCAATCATCAGGACTGAGAGAATGTAGCAGAGTAACTCCTCTGACATCATCGTCGCCTATTGTCAAAAAACGTTAGTTGTGTAATCATTGGTAGGTATATAAACATTTTGTGACGTAACGCTATGAAACATGTTTCACTAAATCCACAAGGTGGTGCAAAAAGCAGGGAAAACCACAAAAGTTTTCTCTTTCGTTGGATTACCCAGCACAAATGATCGTGATACTTGCAAACATCGATCACGAGGAAAATCTGTAGTATCATCTTGTTTAACGTGAGGAGTAGCTTTAAGTGATTTGCGTGAACAAAACATTGTTATCTTCCATCGATTTTGAACCGATAGTTGAAGGCGTTTTTTTACCATACCTACTTTTTATGCTGCCGACACTGGGTTTTGCCAATCTTTGACTGTAATATACAATGTATGCTATAATATACAACATAATATGACAAACCGTCATGATTATTCTTAATATACAATAAAAGTAATCATACTATTGAGAAATCAGAGATTACCTTTCCGTCACGTACTTCGCCTCCTTTGCGAGCATTACTTCTTCGCATAAGGGCCGGACGTGACAGATTGCTGCCTCCACTTGCCGCTACGAGGACACGGTCTAGCGGGGTATATCTCCACCTTGTCCTCAAGGCGATGCATACAGTGATGAAACCCTTCCATTTCCTCGAACCTTATCCTGAACAAGGACACGGTTGTTTCGGGAGGTTTCCCGAAACAACCGTGTCCGAAGAGGGCCTGCGTTAGGCGAAAGGTGAGAGCGCCGTAGGGCCTCTACTCACTCCTCAAAAAGGGGACTTCTCACCACTATTGCGGCATTCCAAAGCTGATTAAATATCAGCCCTAAAATTCAGCATTGCCTTCTGACATACTGCCTTTTGAGCACATATCCCAGTGACACCGATGCGGAAGATTTTCTAATGCACAATGAATTTTTCCTTTTAAGTATTTATTGTACCTATGCTTGTGTCCAATGTATATGAGTTTTTAAGTGATAGCTTGTTAATTTCTTATAACACTGCTTTTACATCCCAACTGTTTTATTGCAAGGCTCATACCGTTGCACGTTACGATCGAGTACACTTATGGAGTTCAACGATAAAAGTGAAATCAACCTGTTTTCATTCTGAAACAGGTCTCTGGGTAACTGTTTCTTTGGTCCTTGTCATTGAACGATTTATTTGAGTTATTTAGTAGGTATGTTCATTATTGATAAAAAAACGGTATACTTGCCTACGCCATATAATACATGAACATAGTGTGATTTTGTAACCTTCTCACTGTGAAATGTGTGTGTGTGTGTTATTCACAGTAAAGCTGTGGATTGACACTATTGACGGCTCACTCTAAGCTCATTTCACCTATCAACTTTCATGGCGGCATTATTATAGAATCGATCGACTGGCTCTAAGAACAGGAAAAAATATCTTTGCGGTCAAAAACTAAAGTAAAATTTATTCGTTTAATATCAAGTGCTATTTCCATGGTAGGCATTGTATGGTGGGTGTAAGTCAATGTTCCTGCCAACCTGCTCAAGGGGGAGGGGGGTCATCAACACCATAATAAACTCCGTATATCTAGCTAACTAAAAATACCATAAGTATTATATATACTTTGCTATAGATTCAGCTGTTCCATGGATGGACCGTAGGTATTGCAGTTCCAGAAACAAACAGAATTTTTTTACAAGCTGCTATTTGACTTCTATTTCGAAGCAGATTATTTTTTTAATAACCAACAAATAACTGCTGTGGGTTCACCAGAATCATGTACTGAATCCATGATAACAGGTGGTGCGTCTACATTCCAGTCACTCTATATCATCATCATCATCAACCTTTAAATCGTCCCACAGCTGGGCACAGGTCTCCTCGCATACATAGAAGGATTGAGCCTTCACCTTCCTTCACCTTATAATTGTACCTTCACTCTATATAATTGTTACTTATTAAGACTTCCATGTCCAAGATCAGCCGAACGACGTCATTTAAGGATTGACACTTAAAAAGGCTCTTTTCACATTAATTCTCCTTTGATAAACGCAAAGTGAATCACTTCTGACACCCATGATATTATACCTATGTTATAAATCACTAATTCGCACAAAAAAGCTAATTGCAAATCGTTCACTGATGTAATCTGACATTTGAAAGGACCACTTAGAATGCATTTAAATGCATCGGCAAAGACCTATACATCATTGTGAATACAGATTAGATACGATATCTACATACATTAACGTATTAAGTAGTAAGATTGGGGTTTATCCATGAAATTAGGTCACCCTGAAGACATTAAGAGGCAAAACATAAAAAAGTAAAACTGAGAAAAATATATATTAGAGATTATTGTAGAGTAGTATAGAAAAATATCTAGTAAAAAATATGAAAATATATGTATTCAATTTTATTGTCATACCTCAACAACTCTTAACCAGCTGCAAGCTGTAACGCTACGAAAATGCTAGCCTAAAGGCGTCCGACCTTTTCTCAGGGTTCCGTAGTTAACTAGGAACCTTTATAATTTTGCCAAATCTGTATGTTTGTCCGTCCGCGGGTAATCTTAGTGGCTGTTAGCACTAAAGAGCTGAAATTTGATACCAATATATATGTCGGAGACAGCGACGGCAAAGCGGTAGGGTCGACAGCATCTTGGTGTGGTGGTACAGGTTCCATTTCGTAGGTGAGTTTTGAGTTGAAGCACGACGTGTAGATATACCCTCCAATCTTCATAATAATAATTTGAATAGGCAAACCGACTGTTTCGGTTCGGAGATATGCCTTGGTCCGCGTCTCGATGCAAAGTCACCGTTCGACGAACCCCACTTTCCAAAGCGACTCTGTCCATGTGACGCTATCACAAAATAACGTCACAAGCGTTCGCCCCTCTACTACGTAAATCAAATCAGCAACTTCTATTAAAATTATATCGACGATCTCCGACACGGCCAGCCTGACGATTTGCACGTCCTCGTGCATCATCATCATCATCATCATAATCCCAGCGCCTATCCAAGTCGCATCCGAAGCTCCCTCAGCCCCGGAGTCCGGGATCTGCTTCACGTGGCCAACCGCCGATTCCGGCCAAACTTCGATATTTCCCGTTGCACGTCCTCGTGCATGACTGTAACAAATTTAAAAAAAAAAACAGAAAACCGACTTTGAAGCATTTTTGAGAGCTCGGCCAACCTGACCGTCACACGTCACGTTTAGTTACAATGACTATTATAAAACCAAACAAGTTTAATCATTTTAACAACTTAAACTCAAGAGCTTCCTTCAAGCCTCATAATTATCAAAATTCAAAAAGAAAACAAAAGGTTCCTCTAAGCCTCATAATTATCAAATTTCAAAAAGAAAACACAAAAGGTTCCTCCAAGCCTCATAACTATCAAATCAAAATCATAATCATCAAAAAGAAAACACATCATGGTTCGCTACCACAGTAGCTAGTGACAACTCATAGTTGACACCCATATCGTCATCATCTCTTGTGATACGACCAACTCTAGAGTCCACGACTCCCAGGTCAACACATGACCGTACAACTAATAGTCTCCTCCGAGACCCAGGTCCCCGCCACATCACTAGCTGCCCATCGCCCCCTGAACAACTCCTCACTGAGTTGCAGTTACGACTACAGACTAGTGCATGCAGTGCGACCATATCTACCAGAGTCCCCGCCACATCACTAGCTGCCCATCGCCCCCTGAACAACTCCTCACTGAGTTGCAGTTACGACTACAGACTAGTGCGTGCAGCGCGACCACATAGCCATGATACGTGTTCTATTTGCTGGCGGAGGCACCCTCCTCACCATCTTCTACATTTTGAAAATCTAACTCAGCAGACATTACTTGGAAAAATCTTTCGTACCTATGCGATCGTGGGGTACTTATAAGTTCCGTTTCCAATCAACGATTTCAATAGGTAACGATCGCCATTATCGCCATCAAACAACTCACCAATATTAAATTTCATTACTTTAGCTCACTTCTATCAAATTTAGATATTTCGTAAATAGCACTCATTTCTATGTTCGTTACCGCTTGTTCTCTTGAGAAGATTTAATAGTCTAGCCACACATACTATCAGAAGCTCAAGTGAGCTCGTAACTATAGCCCACAGTGAACTTTAGTTTTGAAATAGTCAAGACAAACCAGACTTGACCATGGAGTTTCTTGCACGTTCTTCTCAATAGAGATCTACGCTTTGAAACATGCAATTTATCTTCACTTTTCTTGGACTGACCGACATTGACTATTCAAAAGCACCACCGGATGGTTAATTTGAATTAAACAATTTTGTTTTTGATTTTAGAAATCATATTTTTTAAAACCCTGATTTAAAATTTCTCAGCCCATTATTACAAACAATAATCGGGTAGTACAAGAAATAAAATTTGCAAAAATACCTAACTCTTATTATCATGTAGCAAAGAAATTGTTCAGTACACAATACACTGGCACAACCTTGTACACTGTATATATACTGGCGCGTGTGTACATACACCAATGAAATTACAGATTGCCTGACAAGAGAACATTCGGCCACGGAATCAAAATAAAAATAGTACGACTCACCGGATTATGGCAATTTCCCGCAAACACCTGCCACTTGGCAGTTGTCAACCGTTGCACACCAGACATCTCGGAGCTCTCATAAAACTCCATTACGTTACCACAAACGTTTTGGGTATTTTGACATCTTCTCATCGCCTGCAGAGTAGAGGCTCAAGTCTTGCAACCTTGAGAGTTCCGCAAAGCGCACGCAGCTCCGGCTGCGCCGCAAGCAGCTCCAGCAGCGCCACACGCCATTGATGCGATTCACCAAGCAGCTAGAAGCGCGCTCCGCAAGCGCACCTTGCGCGCTCCGCAAGCGCACCTGGCGCGCTCCGCAAGCGCACCTTGCGCGCTCCGCAAGCGCACCTTGCGCGCTCCGCAAGCGCACCTTGCGCGCTCCGCAAGCGCACCTTGCGCGCTCCGCAAGCGCACCTTGCGCGCTCCGCAAGCGCACATTGCGCGCTCCGCAAGCGCTCCTTCCGCGCTCCGCAAGCGCACCTTGTATGTTCCGCAAGCGCTCCTCGCTCGCCAAGCATCAGCCAGCACTGTCGCGCGCCAAGCATCAGCCAGCACTGTCGCGCGCCAAGCATCAGCCAGCACTGTCGCGCGCCAAGCATCAGCCAGCACTGTCGCGCGCCAAGCATCAGCCAGCACTGTCGCGCGCCAAGCATCAGCCAGCACTGTCGCGCACCAAGGATCAGCCGCACTTGCACGCCTGCAGCGCACACCTGCAGCGCACTCCTACAGCGGACCATCACGCGGAGCGATCTCTGCGCCAGCTATTGTCCGCACCTCGTAACTTGACGTTCACTTCCAGCCTCATTGCCAGTACATCCAGCATTTACAGAAGCTCATACAAAGGCAATGAACAACTACCACACAAGTAATCACACAAGTACCCACACACAAGTACTATAAAAATATTGGCAGAAAGTGACTATTATTCTGTTCCTTGATTTATAACGAGATTGTGAGCAGTGTAGTTCTTTATCCAACTTCTGATGTCGGAGACAGCGACGGCAAAGCGGTAGGGTCGACAGCATCTTGGTGTGGTGGTACAGGTTCCATTTCGTAGGTGAGTTTTGAGTTGAAGCACGACGTGTAGATATACCTACCCTCCAATCTTCATAATAATAATTTGAATAGGCAAACCGACTGTTTCGGTTCGGAGATATGCCTTGGTCCGCGTCTCGATGCAAAGTCACCGTTCGACGAACCCCACTTTCCAAAGCGACTCTGTCCATGTGACGCCATCACAAAATAACGTCACAAGCGTTCGCCCCTCTACTACGTAAATCAAATCAGCAACTTCTATTAAAATTATATCGACGATCTCCGACATATATATCAATCACGCCGACAAAGTGCAAAAATAAACAATGGAAAAAATATTTTATTAGGGTATCCCCCATACAAGTAAAGTGGGGAGTGATTTTTTCATTAATATTTAAAAATGAATTGGAAGATTTTTAAATTTAATGTTAATTTTTTAACATTTTTTTTTTTATTTTTAACATTCATTTTTTACTCTATTACTGAAATATTTATTTTGAAATTTTTAATATTTTTGCAATTAATCACTCCAAAAGTAAAAAAATAAAAAAGTAAAAATTGTAGTTCGACGGAAACACCGCCGCTGGCAAACTGTTCCAGTCCCTCGATGTACGCGGTATAAAGGAGGAGGCGAAACGCTTCGTCCGGATCGCAATGGTGTCAACAACGTAAGGTGGAAACTCGCCGTACGACGAATTAAATCGTTTATTATGCAAGTAGAATCACTAATCACTTTTATACGCCACATTTTTTTAAACTAGCTTGAGCCGGCATTTCGTAACTGACTACCTCTGAGAAGAAAATCCGAAACAAACTCAGGGATTCTTCGAGTCATTTTTCAAGTCCAGACATTAAAAAAGAAAAACACAAAATGACACAACACTGCACTTTTTGCAAAGAATTTTTCGGTATGGGTTCAAAATTTTTTAATATATGACCAAAAACTTTACATTTTAATTTACAACTTAAGAAATTCTTGATTGAAAAGGTTTACTATTCCATTAATGAGTCATTCGATGATAAGAGTATAAAATAAGAAAATGTTCAAAATCGTTATAATTTTAATCTCTATTTTTGTTCTTAATCAATTTGTACGCCTTGTATGGCAAAATATAGTGATAAGTGCAACACAAATTATACAGGGTGTCAGGGAAACGCTTCCGAAAACGAAGACAGGTGATAAGGCTAGTGATTCTCGATACGATACCATCAAAAAATGAGGATTTTTTTTAACAATTTTACTTAAGCATTTTTCGTACACTATGCTGTGGGAACAGTTAAATGAGTTAAATAAAACCATTATTTGCGATTAAACATTTTTTTTTTCTTTATAACTCTAACAAGCAATGCATTCGTAAATAATATCAGCTGACTTTCGCGCATTTCGAGTTCAAAGACCGCGTGCGGTCACCGACATCGCGACAGTTTCACGGCTGAAACCGAAGCGCGCGTCGCGCGACGTGCGATGCGCCGGCTGACTATTTTATTTATTTATTCTTTATTGTACACCAATCTTCCTAAACTACTAACCTTCACTCGATCGCTTGAAGCAAATGTCTTTTCAGTTCAATTCTACCTAGTTGTGGGATATCTGCTTACGGCATCGGCGGCATCCATTCGTGCAAGGATCGTAATGATTTTCCCCTTTAACAGGGTTACAATTTTATTTTGATCTGAATGTTCAAATTTACAAATCAGAAAAATCCAGTTTACTTTGCTTAACCTTGAGGCCCATATCGAAGGTACTTAGATACCTACAGTGTCGTGGCTGTAAGGCCATAAAAATCCTTTGTAAAGCGCCGCTAAAATAAAGAAAAAAATTGGCTGTCTGTAGAACTCCGTCTACTGCCGATATTTGAATGTGATAACGTCTATTACATGGTAATTTTTTCTGGGTGCAATGAAATTATTTAAAATAAAGTAATGTATAACATTTATACTTTAAACATAAAAACAAACAAAAAAACAAAAAAAAAACAAACAAAAAAACAAAAAAAAAACAAACAAAAAAACGAACAACAAAAAACATTAAAAAACACAAATAAAACATTAAAAAAAATTAAAAAGGATAAAAAACGTCCGTTGCCGTCAGGAATCGATCCGCGGCACCTCTTGAGTGAGTCGATACTAATCCGAGCGTTTCACCACTCGGCTATCAATGCTTTAATCATGTATGCGAAAAACTGCTACTAATTGTTTACAACCGTGCTTTTAGGTAAATAATATTGCACTCTAAAGCTACAAGGCTAAGGTTAGTTTTAGTAGGCGTGGACTCCGTGTAGCGTCAGATTCGGCCGTTACGCAGTTTTCGCGAAGGACTCCCAGCATACCGATTTAATAGACGTTATCACGTCAAAAATAAACATTACAGAGGCGTCAACAGTTTTAAATTGATGGACATGTCGTGAATTTAATAACAGTTTTGTATTATGTCGATAATCGATAGTAAATGAAATAAAGTAAAAGATCGCTGACATCAGCTGTAATTGACTAAAAAATTTTCATCGCATGTACAGTTTTTGAATTTGAACTTTATAACAATGTAATTAAAGTCACACGATGCGTGCTCGTTTATTGCAAGAACTGGATCCTTCATTTAGTAAGTAAACCTAATCAATTTAAAGTGAATAATTAAATTAATTGAATCTAAGAAACCAGTTAAATCTTATTTAAAAGTTAGAAAATGAAAACAGTTTGTAATAAAGCATAAGTACAATTTCCTAACAATTAAAATGAATTGATTTCTGATCTCGTAATTATTCTTTTAGCATTTTCGCCTCTGTAAACACACCGCTTTGACCGCGGGACTCCCCCAAAGCGTTTGATCTTCATAGTACCTCTTTAGTTAATAATAGTGTTTCTTGCGACTCGGTTCGTGAGCTTGTGCGTTACGTTTTTAACAAATTATTTAATTATTGTTTTGTTAGTTTTAAATTTGTGTTTAGTTATTAGGTATTGTTACGTTTTTAGTGCTGTTTTATTCTTTTTAGTTATAACTTTTTGTTGTTTTAAACAATGCCTGAGGCATACGTGTACAGTGCTCGTGAATATGGTCCGTCAACGTATGGGCTGGTATTTTTAATGGACGAATTCTAGGACCAGTGTTTCTACCGCCGCGCCTCAATGGATCAGCATATCTTAATTTTATAAATGGACATTTAACTGATATGCTAGACAATGTGTCTGTGGCTGAATTTCTTCGAGCATGGTTCCAGCACGATGGCACTCCACCGCATGTTACGCGTCCCGTCCGCGAGCGTCTCACTGAGCTTTTTAATGACTGCTGGATCGGAAGGCCGTTGGACTTCTTTTTATGGGGGTATGTGAAAGAAAGAGTGTTTGATCGGGAATGTGACAGTGCTGATGAAATGCGGGGCAGAATAGTGAGTGTTTTTAATAAACTACGTGAAGAATGTGTTCACGGATCGACACAGCGACGGGCCCGGCTTTGTATTGAAATGAATGGAACTCAGTTCGAGCCAAACCTCATAAGGTCGCAAAGGATTTAGACAGGTACGTAAAATGCCTCTGTCAGCTTTTTACAATGGACTACAATTGCGATTTTGAAAGTGATGTTTGTAAATTGCGTATAAATCGGCTCTTTTCGGCGGCGGCTCTTTTAAGCGCGGGCGCGGTAGTGCGACGTCGCCTTGCGTGTCAGTGACCTCACGTTTCGTACGCTATCCAATGCTTGTTTACGAAATATGAAGTCTTGAAAATAATCAATTTAAAGCGAAAGGTTATTGGTATCCGTTTGCATTTAGGTTGTATATAATCTACGTTCTGGCTTCGGAAGCGTTCTCCTTACACCCTGTATACCATGTACCATATTACCTATGTTTAACAAATAAAATATTTTGACTTTAATTTATCTATCTTATTCGTTCATTCATTAAGGTCTGATATCTGAGTCAGAGATAAGTTGAACTAGGTTACGTATTTCAATTAACCAAAATCATTTCATCAATCAATTAAATCTAAAATATCGATAGATATAACTTTTAACCTAGATCACTTATGTCTCTTAATGGTCAATTTTAGTCATGATAACTATAAGACGGAATAGGTAGCGTGATTTTTGGTACTTTTACCATAAATTTTCACAGAAAGAATAACGTGGATAAGCCATTTCCCCGGAATGTAATTCTGGATCCAAGTAAATATTGTTAATGTTGGTACTACTCAATTCATTTAAAGGAAGGTAACAAAACTAAACTAATTTATTATTTACTTGTTGAAAAATAAAAACAATGAAATTCCGATCGAAGCATTAATACATTTCAATATTTTATTTTTAGCCTCTTATGAAAGGTATGGCCAAATCAAACGGTTTTACAACTTAATATAATCTATACATTTTTTTTTAAATAATCAACCAATTCCGTAAATCCGGAGGAAAGTCCATATTAATATATATTTCCGATCAATGACCCCAATTCACTCTACCTATTCCGACCTATGATGATAACAGTTTCCAATTACTATATTTTCATTTAAATTTATTTATATTTAGTTTTAAAACTCCGTAGGCATGACGTGTAAGGATAATAACAAAAAAACTAAACATCATAAAAAAGAATGAAATTTATCAAGTACCCCTACACCAAATGCGGATCTTAACTCAAGTATGATAGGATAAAAAATAGTTTCATCAAGTTAGTGTAGATAACGATATTCCTCTTTTCACGGAGTTTCGATAGGTAATTCCATTTAACCCGTTAAGTTTGGCGTTAATCTGCATGATTTTTTTTCTTGTAACTATAAGGATGCCAGTGTGCCAGTGCGCAGATTTAGTTGATCGATACTCTCATAAGTTTTTTTTACTAGTGCATTGTAGTCCGATTTATTATAATCAGTTTATTTTTTTCACTCCAATGATTTCCTGATAGACCAAACTATTCTCAATTTTTTCTGCTACTTTAATGACTACATTAACATAACTGCTTAAATGTCCACGGAATGTGTCTGTACCTCGCCTGCGCCAAACAGTACAGAATCACACACTGGCCTTAAACCTATAGATACGACCTTGACAAAGGTATCTATTAAAATCGTCTATAGGTAATATACAGTATGTTAGGAAAACCCTGTCCGACCCGTGAAGGTGTTTTAGGTATCGATAACTGATTCTACTAATGCATACAAAAATGGGCTAAACTTAAAAAAAAAAACCCCTAAAAAAATAAATATTATTTCGCAAAAAGAGGTAACTTAATAAATGTGCGTTAAGCACCCTTCTGCGGGCGGCGGGCAGCAAGGCACGCGGCACGTGGTCGCATCGCTATTCGCTCATAATAATACCGGTGTTGTCGCTTTTTTTAAAATTACCAAATTTCGGGGAAGTTGGAATTAATTCGCGGGAAAAAAAGATTATTTCAAAATTCATTTGTATTGGTACTATGATGATTACGTATTTTATATTATATTTGGTCATATGTTTACCTAACCTTTATTATCCTTATGGGTCGGACAGGGTTTTCTTAACATACTGTATGTACATATCTCAGGTGTAGTCTACACCAGCGACCTACTAAACATGTGGGTGACACCGCTAGTGGGAACGGAGGCAGTGTAACCGACACCTAACACCCAGATAAAAGTAAACACTTAGGTATTGTTTTCTAATATTACAGATAGGTAGGCTAGCGGCTGCACAGACAGATGGATTTGTCCTTTATGTCATTCACGAGTGTGCGGGCAAATGTAATATAAAATGTGAATCATGTTACGGGAAAGGCCACCTTATCATTACTTATATTTGAGTGAGCAGTTGTGTTACGATGTTTGCTGGGTACGATGCGCCAAATGTTGTTGTGTCGGGAGTTTGGTCGTGGAGGGTCTCCAGATCAATCTCCCTCTGGCGCAGCATCGTTGGTCGTGTTGTTGGGTATAACATTGCAACACCTCGCTCAACTACCGTCTTCCTTCCTATTCACTAATTTTTTTTTCGAGTAAATATGCTCTTGATAAACTAGCGCGCTTTACCATTAACGATTGGATCACTGTTTAGCATCAGGCGGGATCGCGGTCAACCACTAGATAAAAGCATTTAAAAACGGTAAACTACTTATACGAATACCTACCAATATCCCTGATCCCCAAATTCTTTGAGATCGAGGTATCATAAAACTCAGAGAAGGGATAAAATCGTCTCGATTGCTTTAACTATTTTCCTAACAAATCAACTTTTTCAAATGAATTGATAATAAGATTTTACCTATATTTGTAACCTTAGGTACTCTTTTATCACGTTTTTATACATATTTTAACTAAGTTAATCTAGTGATCGGAGGCTGGTCGTGGGTTTGGTACCCAGGACGGATAGTGGTTATCAATACGAGTTCGGAAACTGAATAATGTTTCTTTTATCAAATTAAAGACACATTACGTGACAAGTTACAAATAAAGGATATCCGTCGTCGGAAACAAGCAAGTTATAAGAACTCAACACAAATACCTACATACTAGGTACTTAATATACTTATAAATAAAAGAAAGTGCACTTGTCGCAACAGTACGGCTTTTTCTTTCCCTTCTTCATTGTATGTAGCATAAAACAAAGTCGCTTTCTCTGTACCTATGTTTGCTTAAATAGACAGAGTGATTGAAGAGGAAGATTTAAATGTATAATAACATCCATTAAATAGTGCAAAAACACCTGTTATTTTTGAGGTTTTTAATGTGATTTCATAAATAATTACTGTTCCGCTTACATTGCAAACGCAGGCTGAAGCACACGAGTATTATAACATTTTTGTCATTTACTTTTTACGACAAATTATTTTAATTTTCGAAGCGATTTGAACCAATACGGCATTAATTCTTAACTAATTTACCCAATTAAATACTATGTTGATTTAATGTAGATCTACACACATCAAAAGTGTCTAGGGATCAACATATATTTTTGCAATAACTTTTCTCCTGATTGATATTAATTAAAATTTTCTTTAAGGATTCATCAAATAAAGTGTTTTCGTTTGTCACAGTAACGATAAACCAAGTCACCTTTGCATTAATAAAGAAATTTGCCATTTTCCTAATAAAGGGATATTTGACATTTGAACCACTAACACAAAAGTTCGAAAAAAAGACTGAAATAACAGTTTTCTCTAAAATTTTATTGGGTAACTTAAACAATTAATAATCCGTGTTTCTACCGCGAACACTAACAACACAAGAACATCGGTTTGGCATACTCAAAATGAGTTCATCCAAATCACGCTGTGGAATGGCCGCCCATGTTCGTTGCAACAACAAAAAAAGGTCTTCTTGCGACTGGATACCCTCCATATTCGGCAAAGCTCTTCTCTGTAGCATATCCCATGCATGCTCAATCGGGTTCAAGTCTGGCGACTGAGCAGGCCAGGGCAGGACATTGATGTTAGCTGCGGCGAGAGTCTGTCTTACAACTCTTGCGGTGTGCGGTCGTGCATTATCATGCATTAACTGAAATAAGGGACCGATTTGCACTTGTAGAGGAACGATGACGTCTGATACAATCGTCTCAGCATAAATTTGAGCGTTGAGGTTGCCTCTGATCCAAATCAACTCAGTTCTTCCGCCGATCCAAATACCCGCCCATACCATGATGGTTCCACCACTATAAGGATGGACTTCCTGGCAGGATTTTAATCGCTGTTGGCGTCCAGGGGTTCTCCAGTGTCGTATACGTCTTGTATCCGGTCTCATACCAAAACGAGACTCATCAGAAAAACACACGAAACGCCATTGTTCATCTGCCCAATTTCTGTGTTCAAGAGCCCATTGATATCGAATCCTACGATTGTGCATTGCTATAGGTGGTACCCGTAGCGGTCTTCGGAAATGAAGGTTCACTTCATGCAAGCGGTTTCTGACTGTTTGGTCGCTAATTAAGTTCCCTGAAGAGTAATGAAGCATCACGGCTAACATCATGGCGGTTATTGTTGGAGCTCTTCGAGTTAAGATTTGAATGTATCGGTCTTGTCTCCGTGTGGTGCAGCGATACCGTCCTCCATGGCGCTCAGCCACGGTACCAGTGCTTCGGTAACGTGTCCAAAGTCGACTGATAACACTCTGACTTGTATTCAGAGCTAAAGCCACAGTACGTTGCCGGGAACCAGCTTCTATCATTCCCACGGCTCTGAGCATTTCTTCCCTGCTTAAATGACGTCGCCGCTCCATAATAACGTTGGTTTTAATCAGTAGTAGGGAAACAGTAGCACTAATAATGTCTTCAATGCGTTGTATGTTTTTATAGGGAAAATATTGACAGCTGATTTTCATCTTTTACTCGAATTTGATTCACAGTTCCTGATTCAAATTATGAAATGCACCAAAAAGGATCCATATAAATTTATAAAATCATAAATTTATTACAAAGCCACATCTCAATCTCAAGAAATCCGCATAAAAATGCTTGATCCCTAGACACTTTTGATGTGTGTATATGACCCTTTACAGCGTATGATTTAAATGAATATTTTCGAAGATATTACAGATTTAAAAATCGAGGGACATAGCTTTTGCGGCGGTCCGTTATGTACAAAGTTTTATACAGTATGTTAAGAAAACCCTGTCCGACCCGTGAAGGTATTGTTAGGTATCGATAACTGATTCTACTAATGAATACAAAACCGGGCTAAACTTAAAAAAAATCCCCCTAAAAATAAATATTATTTCGCAAAAAGAGGTAACTTAATAAATGTGCGTTAAGCAACCTTCCGCGGGCGGCGGGCGGCAGGGCACGCGGCACGTGGTCGCATCGCTATTCGCTCATAATAATACCGGTGTTGTCACTTTTTTAAAAATTACCAAATTTCGGGGAAGTTTGAATTAATTCGCGGGAAAAAAAGATTATTTCAAAATTCATTTGTATTGGTACTATAATGATTACGTAACATTTTATACTATATTTGGTCATGTGTTTACCTAACCTTTATTATCCTTATGGGTCGGACAGTGTTTTCTTAACATACTGTATACAAAGTTCACAGTTATTCTGTAGTGTATTTAATATTGCATATAGGTACAGCATTGCACCCGTGCGAAGCCGGGGCGGGTCGCTAGTATAAGATAATCTGGTGTTATGTAGATATGTCATGCTGATGATCACTAATGTTAGTTGAAGTCTGACACCTCTGACCAATAATTGTGGTTATTTTAAACCTCAGACTGAAGTCTGGGAGGACCTCTTATCCGAATGGCAAAGTAGGTGGGATAATTGGGTTGTATCCTAAAAAATAATTTAATGTCCATCAGACAGATTTGTAAAAAATATTGAACACGTATTTTTTATTTTTTATTTCATTCAAATACTTCGGAAGATATATTGATTTTAAATGTCGCATGACGTCACGCCGTATACCAAAATCTACCACGGCGTGATGGAATTAACCCCCACTCCGTAATTTTCATACCTTGGATACATCCCTATTCCATCAGGCACCTCCATCTATTCTTTCCATCCGTTGGCGATCGGCTGGCTAAGACATGGCTGGAGGTTGATCACTGCGTTGCCCAATTTCTCACAGGTCATGGCAACTTTAAAAGTAAACTGTATTCTTTTAAACTTGTTCCTTCGCCTTCGTGTCAGTGTTCTACATCGAACTGTGAATTTGAACAGTCCGCACATCACATCTTGTGGGAGTGTGTTCTTCGGCAGAATGAACGCAATATTATGTTGGATAGTGTACAAGTTACATCCGGAGTCGTTTATTATACGGACCTTGTCGAAACTAGAACCAATTTCCGTACGTTCAGGCGCTTTTGCCATACCTATTATTGGAATCAATTGTAACAGCTAATACCTACTTAAGACCCATTAACTTAATCAAATTTTATTCCGTAGTGTTTGGCAATCTGGGCTTCTCCCAGTTGCAATAATATCCCTTTGTGCCGATTGGCCTAGTTCTGTTCTGTCTCCTGCTTGTTATGGAGGGAAGTGGAAAAAATATCTTTTTTCTTACTCCTCCCCTATTCTTTTCTGATTAATTTCGTTGCGGGACCCAAGACAGTTGAATCGTTTCTCCGGGACTCGTCGAGCTTCATTGCTCGGCGTTTTTCTGGCGGTCTCCACTGTTGATTCTGGCTTTCAGGAGTTGCAGTGGATGGGAAAAGTGTGGCGAGTTTTGTCCCAATTTAAAAAAAAATTTGGTTATTTACCATTTTTTTAGATAAATTTTAAACTAGTGCTTGACCGCAATTCCGCCTGATGGTAAGCAGTGATGCAATGGTTGATGGTAAAGCGCGCTAGTTTATTAAGAGCCTATTTACTCTAGCCTTGAAGACACTTAAATTGTAGTCCGGCGGAAACACCGCCTCTGGCAAATTGTTAAAGTCCCTCGATATACACGGTATAAAAGAGGATAGTCCGGTTCGTAGCGGTGTTAACAACGTAAGGGTAGAAACTCGACGTACGACGGGTCGTCCGATGGTGGAACGGAGATGGGGGAATTAAATCATGCAATTCCCTTGCACACAAGACCGAAAGGCTGGCTACTCTACACTTGTGCTTCAGGCTTTGGAGACCGTTTCGAGTTAAATCTGGGTCGCCAATCAGCCTCTTCGCACGCCTCTCCACTGAATCCACAGAAGCCAGGTGACATTTCGCAGCACCAGCCCAAATGAGGAAGTATGAAGCAATGGATTATCATAATGCTTCAAAATTATTACAATTGATAGAAATAGTGCGTTAGGTACGCAATTATAAAAAAAATATCGAAGCTTAGCCAAATCAGCAGTTAGAGCAAAGCTGAAAAAGCTTCGTATGCGAATGGATATTAACGGGGGGGTGCCATAATCCCCACGCTTGGCAGGCGGGTTGGGGATTACAGTAGTTTGATATTCCACAGAAGAAGCGCTGCTGCCCGCTTCACTGGTGAGAGTTCCCTTAGTCGCCTCTTACGACGCCCACGGGAGGATATGGGTTGGTACTATTATAAGTCCGGTCCCACACGGGACTATTATTATCTTAAGGTCGTGTTTTTTTAGATTGGTATTCTAATCATACGATTTTACAGGCATTTACTCAGTTACATAAAATTTTATATGAAGTTAAAAACTCTTATTTTTGTAAAAAGAAACGTAGGTAAGTTACGGCCCCTGATATTTTCTCAAGATATCACTATTATTTATTTGACTCATATACCTCTCTCTAGTGTTGAATATTCATGTTAGTAAGTATTATATCTACTTAAAAATTGTGTTAATAACCAAAAATTAAAAATAATAAACATTAATACTATTATAACTACAAATTAAATAAACGAATATAAAAATTATATTATAATAAACAGAAAACAGAAAATGATGATATTTTCATACTGTAAATAGGATATTTTAGTAGTAGCAGCAAGTGCCTTCTTTTTATATCACTGTTTATTTACGCTTACACATTTGATATTAACCGCTTGAAGGCGCATGTAAGACAATAATATTAAATCAAAATGTATATAGGATATATAGGTAAAGTACGTTTATAACGTATACAAACATTGAATTTACTTAGTTTAAAAGGTAGGTTCTTCACTGCATAATATAAAACAAAGTCACTTTCTCTGTTTTATCCATATGTATCCTCAAATCTTTGAAACTGCGCAACGGATTTTGATGCGGTTTTTTTAACAGTTAGAGTAATTGAAGAGGAAGCTTTATAAAATATATGTATGATAACATGTATTGAATAGTGAAGAAATACTGTTATTTTTAAGGTTTTTAATATGAATTCATAAATAACTACTTCTTGTCCCCTTACATTGCAAACGCAGGCTGAAGCTCAAGAGATTTATCAAAAGAATGTACAAATATTGTACAAATTGAAAAGGTCTAGGTACGGAAAACTCCGCAATGATATGTTTATGTCTTATGGATATCCGACGATAACATTTAATTTTTACGACAATATATAATACAGCATTACTTCATATCCAATTAAATACACTTGTCAAATCACTGTTTATTTGAGCTTACACATTTGATATTAACCGCTTAAAGGCGCAAATAAGACAATATTATCAAATCACAATATATATAAGTAAAGCACTAGTTTATAACGTTTAAAAAAAGTATATGTCTTGGGCATAATATTCAATTTACTTAGTTTCTTAGAGGATAACTATATTTACGTGTATACTTACCTTTTGTTATGAAAGGTAGTGTTTGTATACAGATATAATCGAGCTACTGCCACGATTTTGAAAATGGGAAGCTATATATTTATTGCTCAATCAAGATAGGATGAAGACATGGACAGAATATTGCTACTGCTCAGGGGCGCCGACTCCGTGGGTGCTCGGGGGCTCAAGCACCCATGAGAAATAAACAGTGGGTGCCGAGCACCCCTGACAATACATCAAGAAACAGATCAGTAATTGCCTTTTAGGGATGGACGTTTTTTCATTACCTGATGACTCATTTAGCACAGTGGTCGCGGGTTCGATTCCTGCTCCAAAATAATTTTAACATTAGAAACATCTGGCGGGCGGAAGCGTGTGAGCAAATGTCGAAAAAAAGGCTGAGCTTTGTTAAAGGGCGTAGTCCGTTTATAAAAAATAACGGTACTCGCCGGTACCTGCTACTACCCCACTATCCCTTGCGCAAAGAGTTGTTTTCATTATAGTTTGCCCTAAGTGTATTTCCAATGTACGTATATGTACGTATAGTACAAGTACATATTGTGTTGTGTTCATTTAGTAGCTACAGGTAGGTTACGTATAAATTATAATATTTCTTGATATTTAAAACTAGTTTCATTTTTAAATAATGGTTTAATTTTATGTTTTTATCAAACATAATTAATAATTAAGTGCGCAGTATATAAGTAAGACATTTATTTATTTGTCGGTCGATCAGGGTGCATTTCTCTTCTCACACTTCGCCACTCTTTGAATTATCAAATGAGCATAAGCACCCATGAGATTTTCTAAAAGCCGGCGCCCCTGCTACTGCTACAGATGCTTTTCATCCTGCAACCATTTAAAAGGGGAATGTCTAAGTGCCAGTTTCAATTTCCAGCGCCTAGTTTTTGCCACTTAGCAACGTTTAGTCGCTCTGTAGCAACAACAAGTCATACTACAGGAGTATTATATAGTTCTTATGTCAGGTATTTAGTTCAGCGTGTAGCTAAAACAACCACGCCCATTCGGAAACCTATTCAAAGTTACCTAAGACTAGACACTAAACGTAACTCTATCAGATAACTAGCAATGCGGGAAGACGTGTTGCATTGCGTATTATATCTTATAGATAGATAATCTTGTATCTTTAAAGGACGTGTTAGCAGTCTGTCGAGTTATGCAAAACAATTGAGTAATTTTCTTGGCGACATAAATCTATGGCCGAGGACTAGTTTCCAGATATAAGTTCTACTGTGATCTTTACGTAATTACTTTACAGAAAATATATTGTAGTACTCGCGATGTAAACGTCGCATATGAGCAGCGTTGGCGCCGCACAAAAGTTTAAGCAAACGCCAGAGTTCTTAAAACGCCACTGGGATACCGGCCTTATGGAGAGATGCTTTGTTGTTATTTTTGCTTGACAACCAGTGGAATACTGACTTTATTTTATTAAAAGATCATCACCATTATCATTTTAGCCGAAAGACGTCCACTGCTGTATATAGGCCTCCCCCAAGTATCTCCACAAAGTCCAGTCCTGCGTCTCCCACATCCAACGGTTTCCCGCGATATTCACCAGGTCGTGGGTCCACCTTGTCGGGGGGCCTCCCCAGGCTGTGTCTTCCAGTGCGTGACCGCCACTCGAGAACCCTTGGGCCCCGTCGAGCATCGGAAGCATATGAAGAGATGTTTTGTAGAAATTTTTAATTATTTCTTGACACATTTCAACATTCTCAATTGACCTGTCCCCCATTAAATGTCCTCACCTTTATTATTTTTATGACTGTTGTAATAAAACAAATTTTATAATAAGTATTAGTAATGTGCTATTTGTATCAGTACACTAATAGGAATAATCCCCTTTTTTGACAGGAAATCAACAAATACACTCTCCTCTCCTGCTCTGTGCGAAGTGGAAGGACGTGTCAGAATTTTACTGACTAAAAGCCTTCCGTGTTCCTTCCCTTGCCTGTACGCCAAAGGCCACTAGTAGTAGCAACAGTATCACTTTCGAACAACCCGCGACCCTGGCAGGCATCGGTCTTTGTTCCGATTAGGGGCGTGGGTCTCCCTCACTGGCTCCGCCTCCTCCTGTAACAGCATCACTGCTACGCAAAAGGAGGTCACGGCTTACCATGCACTCTTGCTTTACAAGGGCCGGACGAAAGAGATGCGCGTCGCCACAAGGACATGGCAGTACTCCCGTCTTATCCAGAACAGGAACCTTGCGCAACAGAAAAGTTGTGTCAGGCTGGAGGTGAGGACCCCGTGGCACCACACAAGCCGCACGCGGATTATAGAGTGACCACTATGTGTTCATGACATCTGATTTACCCATTTTCGCAACAAATGTATTTAAAGTTTGAAAGTGGTGGAAATCTGCTGGAGGTGGGAATAGCAGGAACGTTCATTCAGGCGATGCGGGAGGCATGTTCAACTATAGATTTTTTACGGCTGATTGCTGGAAGCCTTTTTTTCCAGGGTAGAAATCCTCAAAGGATGTCCGCCGCTCTGGGGTGGGAGATGGGGTCTGTCAGACTTTTACTGACTAAAACCACCCCGGTGTCTGTTCTATCACGAGCACGCGTAGGGCCCGTGGGAGTCTAAATTCTTCCAAGGACCCGCACCTTCGTGCTGGTCGGGTCTGTCTGGACCTCGTCTTCTGCACGGGGTAGTGGGGTGTTAAACTACCCCGTGCATCGCCTCTGAGGCGCGTGCCGATACTCGCGCGCGCCTCTACCTCGGGGTCCATCGGATCGGGCGGGGACTTCCCCATGTCCCTCAACCCTGGACCCCGTTCATGGGGGCCGGGAAAGGGGGTTGTCCGCACTTCCTCGGCGCCTGGTGCGTCTTCTGCGGCCCGGGAAGGGAGTTGAGTTTTCTCTATCTTGTTTAGGAGTTTAGTTTTGCGACATCAAACTAAAAACAAAACAATTGGGAAAGACTAAACATAAAATGATGTGACTTGGTAAAACTCCCCATTAATAGGCCCAACTGATCTCTCAACATATTCATATACACCTTTAAATTCCTGTTGTTGCTTCCCCTCACTCGGGATATTACTGAGGGCAACTTAATATTCTCAATTTATATTACTCTGACCTTATCAAACTTATGCCCATCGGGCAGACATTTCCAAAGCGTTACAATTTGGTGAGAACCACTCTACCATTTTATGTGCCTAGGCTTTAAATCTAGTTATTTATTACCTAGTACCGGATTGATCTAATAAAATAAGATCCGCTTAACTTCTCATTAGGTATGCATAACATTGTAAAGTTTATCGGAACCGACGTCAAGGTGTAGTTTAACTTGTATTACAAAGTGTTTAGCTATGTTGTGCTGACCAATACTTTTAGGTTATAAGTCAAGTCGATATTTTTTTATAAAGATTTATTGTTATCCTGCCTAATCCATGATTTCAGCATATACGTGGGACACTCAGAAAGTTTTGCGATAGTAAAAAAAATGTTCTATAAGTACATATATTTCATTACATCTTTTTAGAGTACTCTTCACCAGCCTCTATAGAAAAGTTTCATGCGTCTGAACCAGTTTTCGAAACACTTTTTCCAGTCCACTGCAGACACCTCGTTTACAGCCTGCTCGAACGCTGAATGCGCATCATCCGGCGACGAAAATTGTATCCCTTTGAGCTGATCTTTTACTTTTGGGTATAAGAAGAACTCAGACGGTGCTAAGTCAGGGCTGAAAGGAGGGTGACCCAGGAAGTCCCTCGTTTTGATTGCGGTGTGGGCGGGCGCATTGCCGTGGTGAAGCAGTAACCAGCGAAAACCTGTGTTTTGTCGCTTGTTGCTCACAACAAAGAAAACTTCCGTAAAGCATTTGGTAGTACACCATTCAGCGTTAATGCTTCTTTGGTTTTTTTAAGGAATTGATATCAAGCAGCCAGTCAAACTGAAAAAGCTCGCGATCATAATTTTACCCCCGCTTCTAGATCGTTTCACTTTGGTATTGATGTCGTATATTTGATGTGATTTTTGGATTCGTTTTGAAACACCCAAACCGTCGCGGCGCTTCGTTTCTGGATCGTATTGATAAACCCAAGATTCATCACCTGTAACGATGTCGTAAACACGCCGAGACAAGCCTGCTTCTTTGTCTATCATATCATGGCACCATTCCACCCGTGCCTGATTTTGTGCATCGGTGAATTTTGCGGCGCCCAGCGTGAAATTATTCTCCGCAACCAAAGATGGACGTGTAGAATCTCGTGAAGACTTCCTGATCCAATCTGCAGTTTATGCTGAATTTGTTGTTATGTAATTCGTCCTATTGTCTTGGATCAAACTTTTCACTTCTAGCACGTTTTCTTCTGTAAGAGCTATTCTATATATTCTGGGCGACCACTTCTTTCTTCATCCCCCAAAGTTAATCGACCGCGCTTAAATTCATCATACCACCGATACACGGTTGCCTTAGAAGGGCCTTCATCCATGGATGGCATTTGAAGTCTATCGTACGATTCGGCTGGTTTCAGGCGACATTTGAAATCGTAAAAAATCATAGCGCGAAAATGGTCTCGACGCAAGTCCATTTTTCAAAAAACACGATAATTATAATTAGCTCACAAAAAATGCGGAGAGGAGTTTTGAATTTTGAACGTACCAATTATTAGTTATAAGTAGTCATATTTTTAAATAAATTATAACTGGCCAGTTACTCATACATAAAAACTTTTTGTCACAATACTTTCTGAGTGACCTGGAATAGTCACACAGCACAACTATTGTTTAGAATGGTGGCCACAAAAAGTTTGTAAACATGCTATAATAATAATAAGTACCGGGCGACCGAGCTTTGCTCGGCATCTTTTTTTTTGTTGGGTACATCGCGTGTCTCTATATTTTCAAAACATAAAATACATAACGAGCGAATTTTTTAAATAATATTTTTTGACTAATGTTTTTCGATCATACCGGCATAATAATAAAAAAATATTATTAACTGTTATTTAAATATAAAATTACGAGTGCTTTTTTTTTGTTGGGTACATCGCGTGTCTCTATATTTTCAAAACATAAAATACATAACGAGCGAATTTTTTAAATAATATTTTTTGACTAATGTTTTTCGATCATACCGACATAATAATAAAAAAATATTATTAACTGTTATTTAAATATAAAATTACGAGTGCAATTTAGTTTAACATTTTATTATAAATAAGTACTTATAGTTTAACAATCAGTTACATCAGTTATACAGTATGTTAAGAAAACCCTGTCCGACCCGTGAAGGTGTTGTTAGGTATCGATAACTGATTCTACTAATGCATACAAAACCGGGCTAAACTTAAAAAAAAAAATCCCCCTAAAAAAATAAATATTATTTCGCAAAAAGAGGTAACTTAATAAATGCGCGATAACCACCCTTCGCCTGCCGCCCGCGGGGGGCGGGCGGCAGGGCATGCGGCACGTGGTCGCATCGCTATTCGCTCATAATAATACCGGTGTTGTCACTTTTTAAAAATTACCAAATTTCGGGGAAATTGGAATTAATTCGCGGGAAAAAAAGATTATTTCAAAATTCATTTGTATTGGTACTATGATGAATACGTAAAATTTTATATTATATTTGGTCATGTGTTAACCTAACCTTTATTATGCTTATGGGTCGGACAGGGTTTTCTTAACATACTGTATATTATCATCAATACATAGTTTAAGGTCTTAACCTAATACGTCCTTCCATACTATATTGCGGGTATGCTGAGGGTTTTCATTAATAATAATAATATAATCATTTCACGTTCTGACGCACGCTGCCGCATATCTTGCAGACGTCGCTCCTGTTGCTCATCATTTTCGGCGGCCACACGTTGTGCTGCACGCTCTCGTGAAACATCTAAATAAGACCTTTCTGTTCTTAAAATGTTAGTCAAGTTTTGCAAGCATCTTACTTTAGCAGCACGTGTGAGATGAGCGAAAACCTGATGATTTTCATCAAGTTCTTCTTCAAATGCGTCCTCACTGTGCGAAGTCTGACAAACACGTGTGGGACGAGCGAAAATCAGATTGTTTTCATGGAGGTTTTCTTCTGCTTCTTGAGATGAGTCACGGCTTCGTGGAGTTAAATTGTTCGTAAGCGTTTTTTTTAATGTTCTTTTTGGCATTTTCGTGTAAAAAAGACACACGATATTTTAAGAGCAATTTTCTGGGTCTAACCTCAAACCAAACATTGGCTTCGTTTACCATGAATGGCACAAAAAAAGATGCCGAGCAAAGCTCGGTCGCCCAGGTACTTCATCATTATTATTAAATCATATTATATGGATGAATTTTATTTTGCCTACTTTGAGGAGGTGCAAGGTAAGGTTAGCAATAATAATAATACTAATATTTCAGTTCGTGTTGTGGCAAGTCTGAAATGTTGACACTGTTGAGAAATTCTGTTGTAAATTCGACTGCTCCTTCAGGCTGATCTTTAAAATGAATGAGCTTCATTGTTTCGACTTCTCCTACACTTTTGTGATACCCTGGTACTTTGCACCTCCACAAAGTAGGCAAAATAAAAGTTTTTCCAGGTATTATATATTTACAACAAAAAATATTGTTGTTTATATACAACATCATTTCTTTCACAATTGTTTCGACTTCTACACTTTTGTGCGACCCTGGTACCTTGCATCTCCACAAATTAGGCAAAACAAAATTTCTTCCATTGATTTAATAAACGAAAAAGAAAATTCGTTGACGCCGTTTCCAAATATATAAAATGTAATAAAAGCATTAGACAACGCCATCATTATTTTTTTTAAAACTCCAAAAAAAAAAAGGAAAAACAATAAAATGTAATAAAAAGCATTAGACAACGCTATCATTATTTTTTTTAAAACTCCAAAAAAAAAAAAGGAAAAACACTATATCGCCAGGGATTTGAACCCGAAGTCTACGAGCTCCGAATCAGAGGCCGAAGCCCCTCAGCTATTCGTATCATTAAGGACAATGGCGAAATTTAGCTTCTTATGAGAAGTTTAGCAATTGATCAGTGCCTCAAAACATGGAAAAAAGACATTTTCTGAAAATTAAACCTAGCTAGATCGACTTATCGTCCCCGAAGCCCCCTGCACACAAAATTTCATGAAAATCGTAGGAACCGTTTCCGAGATTCCAATTATATATATATATATACAAGAATTGCTCGTTTAAAGGTATAAGATAATAAGATAATAATTACTTGTTTACCAACTGTCTATAAAGTTCTTACAACCATTTTGAAAGCTAAAATAAACAAACATCTTGACAGCAACACCATCATGTCTGTCTCTCAAAATGGATGTAGGAGCGGGTCCCGTGGTACTAAGGAGCTACTCCTCATAGACATGGCCATCAGCCAACAGGTTCGCCGATCCCGCAAGGATCTCTCAACCTGCTGGATAGATTATAAGAAGGCCTACGATTCGGTGCCACATACATGGCTTTTGAGGGTGCTAGAGTTGTACAAGATAAATGCAACTCTACGCACTTTCCTTAAGTCGTGTATGGGGCAATGGAAGACAGTCCTTCGCTATCCAGGGAGTCGACAGATCCAGGGGAATGATGAACCTGTATGGATTAAGCGGGGAATATTCCAGGGCGACAGTCTGAGTCCACTATGGTTCTGCTTAGCTCTGAATCCTCTAAGCACACTGCTGGAGGATTCAGGTCTGGGTTATCGATTGAGGAGAGGCGGTCAGGTGATATCTCACCTTCTCTACATGGATGATTTGAAACTCTTTGCCCTCAATAAATTGCATCTGATGAAGCTACTGAATGTAACTGAAACTTTTAGTAGTGGCATCAGAATGGAATTTGGTGTGGACAAATGTGCAGTCATGCATGTAAAGCGGGGGGAGATTATGGAATCCGAGGGAATTACACTCTCAGATTCCATACACCTTAGATCCCTCTCCTCATTCGAGAGCTATAAATATTTGGGTATGTCGGAAGCGTTAGGTATCAACGATGCTGACATGAAGCAATCGTTGAAGGAGCGCTTCTTTGGTCGCCTGAAGAAGGTATTAAAAAGTCTTCTTTCGGGCGGAAATAAGGTGCGCGCCTTCAACGGGTGGGTCATGCCGGTTTTGATGTACTCTTTCGGCATACTTAAATGGACTCAGACAGAAATCGACGCCCTGGATAGAAGGGTCCGTACACTGCTGACAGCATACAGGATGCATCATCCACGATCATCGGTGATGAGACTGTATATTCCGCGGAAGTGCGGGGGTCGAGGCTTTTTAAATGCGAAGATCCTCCACAACCGAGAAGTATGCAGTCTCAGAGAACATTTTTTAAAAACCGTAGTGGGTATGCATCATGATGTGGTCACGGTAGACAAGGGGCTTACCCCGCTATCCATGGCGAAAGAGAACTGGTACAAGCCTATAATACTTACTACTGATGACCGCAAGATGATATGGCAAAGCAAGGAACTTCACGGGCGATTTTATCGGGCTCTTCATGAGCCCGATGTTGGCTTTTTAGCTTCCGTATCCTGGCTACGATTCGGTGACCTTTTCGGGAAAACTGAAGGTTTCGTCTGTGCAATTATGGACGAAGTTATCTTGACGAATAACTACCGGAGATATATTATGAAGGACGGGACGATTGACGTGTGTCGGGCATGTCACTATCCGGGTGAGTCCATCAGACACATTATCTCTGGTTGTTCTCGTTTAGCTAACGGCGAGTATTTGCACAGGCATAACCAAGTAGCTAGGATTATCCACCAGCAACTTGCTTTGAAATATAAACTTGTGGATTCTGAGGTACCGTATTATAAGTATGTGCCCGACCCAGTTCTTGAAAATGGCCATGTCACGTTATACTGGGATCGGTCTATCATTACTGACAGGACTATTGTTGCAAATAAGCCTGATATAGTAGTGATAGATCGATTAGCGCGCCTCGCAATGATTGTTGATGTTACCATTCCACATGACGGGAATCTCGTGAAAGCTGAGAAAGAGAAACAAATTAAATATCTCGACTTGGCGCACGAGGTTGTTGACATGTGGAATGTGAACTCGGCTGTCATTGTACCGATTGTCGTATCGGCCAATGGTTTGATAGCCAAGAGCCTCGTCCAACATCTATTGAGGCTCTCGTTAGGCAGTTGGATCAAAGGCCTGATTCAAAAGGCAGTACTCCTCGATACGGCCCGCATCGTGAGGAGGTTCCTGTCTCTGGAGCCCTAACCACCGGTAGCTTGGACCCCGCTCCCGCCATCGGTGGAACACTATTTTTTATATTTTTAAATGTTTTTGTATGTTTTTATATAAATATTTAAAAATGTAGAATAATATGTATGTATAAAGAAATAAAGGGAATAATAATAATCACTTTATTGACCAAGAACATACATAGATAAAGTTTGCAGGTATATGCCTTAAAAAAAAAAAATTCTATGTAACAAAACAATAAATCCTGCCTCCTAAACTAGGGAATACCTGTGTCTTAGGAGACAGTAATTCGAACTGATCGAGTTGAACTGTACATACATGTTGAGCCCTTGGTTTCGAGTATCGATGTTACATCCAATCCTATCTTCACAAATATATATATTTTATAGAGAAATAAAAATATAAATTAAAGTAATTTAAGTTACTATATGTTTAATTACAAAAATAGGTGTAAACATTCAATTCCAGATTATTTGAGTATGGAGTAGAGAGAGTATGTGTGTTCGTAAGTGTAATGTGAGTTTATTGGATAGATAGTGTATGTGTTGTGTGTTATGAGTTGATTGTTTATATGTACAGTTTGAGTTCCAAATTGAATAATGTTATATAATTGTTAAGCGATGTATGTCAAGAGGGATTCAGTGTTATTGTAATCCTGCTGAAAGAGCCAGTCCTTAATTTTAGATTTCAAATCAAATTTATTTAGGTTTATCAAATTTAGATTTTTATGTACAATGTTGTATACGTGAAAACTTAACACGTAGTATTGATGTTTTGCAAAAGAGGTTTTGTGTTTTACACTTGGGGCAACATATGTACGCTTTCTAGGGTCAGGTGGGAGTAGAGAGCCATGGACTCTGAGAACAGATCGCAAAACAAACAGCTGACGTACCGTCAGAACCTTGCAGTCAGAATAGAGCTTTGCTGTGGGGTATCTAAAAGGCTATGCAACGCATGCTATGCATGCAATACTGTGCATGATATGCTATGCCATGCTATGCAATGCTATACATGCTATGCATGCTATGCATCCCATGCTATGCTATGCATCTCATGCTATGCATCCCATGCTATTCATGCTATGCTATACTTACATACTATACTATACTTACATACTATACTAAACATGCTATGCTATGCATGCCATGCTATGCTTGCCATGCCTGCTATGCATATTATGCCATACATGCTATGCTATGCATGCTATGGGATGTTCTTTTCATAATGAAATAAAAAGAATAAGATGCACTTTTTTTTTTGTTTCGTTGGGAAATCATCAAATGACTTATCCCGCTCTGGGTAGAGCGGAAGGGCGGGTCAGACTTTTACTGACTAAAACCCACTCGTGTTTCTTCACTCACCTCGTTTCTGCTGGGCCACGGTTTCTTTTTTAACCAACCCGCAACCCTGACACAAGAGGCATCAGTCTTCGTGGACCCTGTCACGATGTGCTGACATCTCTTTGAGGCGCGCGTGAAACAATGCGCCGACGACTCAGGCCTAGTTATTACCGGGCGGCGAGCTGCCCACTGCTCAGCGCCCGCAGGCCCGCGCCTACGGTAGCTGGGAGTTCGATGTCGTCTTCCAACCAGGGCGTCTCCTGCGGCGGCTAGTGGCGTGAGGGCGCTGGTATTCCCGCTGCCTCACGCGCTCCTCCTCTTCCTTTGCCAGCATTACTGCGTCACAGAAGGAAGTGATGGTTTGCCATGCACTCTCTTCTCACTTCCTCCCGTCTTATACGAAACAGGAACCTCCCGACTCCTAACCAACCTTATCTATCCTTATCTCTAATGAAATTTTATTTAATTTCATAGTTTTGTAATATGATTATTTAAAATTTCACCAATGAAACTAAATCAATATTCCACAAAACTCGTAATGATGGCCCTGAAAAATTTTAAACACGGCTTAGATGATGAAAACGCGTTCAGTTTCATTCGCGAAATCCATATGAAAAAACTTATAAATATGATTTGGTTTTGCCACTTAGATTATTTGCTCCTATGCGAAGGCATAGGAGCAAATAATCATAAAGTAGATACGAGAAGTCGTTTCTAACTATTTGAAGTTGTTACGCAATAAACCACAGAAATACTTTTGTTATTTATTTAGTTGTATGTGAGTTTATATGTTTTGTAAACGCACCCGCGATACAGAAGAAATTCCTAATGAGAGCTTTAAAAAAAAAAACTATGCAACAGATCAAGATCAACCTATGCCGTTATGATATCTTAGAGATTTGTAGGTTAGTAAAGTAAAGTAATAGGGTATTTGACTAAAATGATCTAATTAGTCCGTCAGTCAGATTTCCAAAAAATACTATACACGTATTTTTCTTTTTCATATAAACAAAAAATGAAGACAACACAGTGCGTTGAAAACTCGTGTGACGTCACTGGACGCTACACTTTTAGCGAGCAGTGACGTCACCAGCCACCACTCCTGATCTTTGATGCCTTTTATATTTGTCAATCTTTATTGATTTGATAAAACAAAATATGCGTAGATATCCAATATTTTTCTATAATTAATCAGAATGACGGGCTAATTAGTTTTTTTTTTAGTCAAATACCTTATTGTATGGGATTGGTCAGTGGCGTAGCGTGGCTTTTCGCCGCCCGGGGCCATCCGAATATACGCCGCCCTTTATTTTAGTTATAAATAATTTAATGTTTTAATTTTATATTGAATGGACATCATGTCCATTATTCACCTTATTTGTTACAAGTCAAAATAAACTACCATGCACTGCTTCAGAAGGAAAATAAAGGGTTTTTCAATACAGCGCATAGCGGCCATCTTGGTAATGAGATAGCTGTCAATTTTTTTTCCATTTCACCATGGAACGCTACACGCTTCAACAATGCGTAGAAATTATTAAAATGTATTATCAAAATCAGTGCTCTATTCGCCTAACGTTCCGTGCGTTGCGTCCAATTTATGGCGTTTATGGCCGTCCTGCAGAGTCCACAATTAGTCGTTTCATAAAAAAAATTGAGACAACCAGGTCGGTGATGTAGTTCCTGTACGTCAAAGAAACGCAAGTTCAATGGAGAATATTGTTGCCATTCGAGACAGTGTGCGAGAAAACCCCAGACAATTCGCGTCGTGCGCAAGAACTGGGTCTTTCTGCGACATCAACATGGCGAATTTTGCGCCGAGATTTGGGTTTTCTTCCATATAACGTTCAATTAACTCAAGAGCTAAAACCCAATGACCATAGACAGCGCCGTGTATTCGCTGGTTGGGCGTTAGAGCATCTGGCAGCTGATCCTGCTTTTGCAAAAAAAAAAATCATGTTCACTGATGAGGCTCATTTCTAGTTAAGCGGCTTTGTTAATAAACAAAATTGCCGGATTTGGTGCGATGAAAATCCGCGAGAGATTCATCAGGTGCCTTTATACTCCGAAAAAGTGGTGTGGATTTTGATCCGGCGGTATTATCGGCCCTTATTTCTTCGAAGATGCGCAAGGAGCCGTACTCACCGTCAATGGCGACCGATATCGGACGATGATAACAATTTTTTGTGGCCTAGGGTAGGTGGTATGGATCTCACAAACGCGTGGTTCCAACAGGACGAGGCCACTTGCCATATAGCACGGGAAACATTAAATTTATTGAAAGAGAATTTCGAGGGCTTCGTCATCTCGCGTAGTGGCGACATCAACTGGCCCCCGAGATCACACGATCTCGGGGACTTAACACCGCTTGATTATTTTCTGTGGGGCTACGTGAAATGTCTAGTACGAGGGTGGATTGAAAAGTACTCGGCCTAACACAGATCCATTCAATTCTAAAAATCAAATCTACCCACATTATTTAGTTCAATTCAGACTAGTTCATTGTGTGAAGTTCGAAACGTGTGCGATAATTAGTTGTGATTTTATAAATTTATTAACAAAGTAATCGGACATAATTTCCGCGAATGGAGCAAATCGAGCAGCGTGCCGTCATTAAGTACCTCCATAAGAAGGGGCTATCATCAAAAGCCATCCATGATGACATGGTCAGTACATTAGGCGATTGTGCTCTGTCATATTCATCCGTCAAAAAATGGATAGCAGAATTTAAGCGTGGTAGAGAGAGTGTGAAAGATGAACCCCGCTCTGGAAGGCCTTCGACGTCAACTACTGACGAAAATATTAAAAAAGTACTTGATTTAATAATGGGAGACCGCAGATTAAAAATTAGAGAGATAGCCGAGATTATAGGCATCTCTTATGAACGAACTCAGAACATCATTGTCAACGAGTTGGGTTTCCACAAAGTGTCTGCGAGGTGGGTTCCGCGACTGCTTTCAGTCGAACAAAAAAGGACACGATTGACTATTTCACGCGACTGTTTGGAGTTATTTGAAGTCGATGCAGATGATTTTTTTAATCGTTTTGTTACTATGGACGAAACATGGGTTCATTACTGTACACCGGAAACAAAACAACAATCGAAACAGTGGAGAAGACCTGGTTCACCACCCCCTAAAAAGGCAAGTCGATTTTGTCGGCAAATAAGGTGATGGCTTCAGTATTCTGGGACTCGAAAGGTGTGATTATGATTGATTATCTTGAAAGGGGTCAGACTATAACCTCTGATTACTACTGCACCTTACTACGTCGTTTACGAGAGGAAATAAAAGAAAAACGTCGAGGAATGCTCAGAAGAAAAGTCTTGTTTCATCAAGATAACGCCCGTGCATTTTTTTTCAACGGTCTAAATGCTTGGAAGGGGATGTGTCAAAAGTGTATTGAACTTGATGGTGATTATGTAGAAAAATAAAAATATAATGATTTAGTATGTGTTTATTTTCTTGGTTAGGCTGAGTACTTTTCAATCCACCCTCGTATATGCAGATAAACCACATTCAATTGCTGCCCTAAAGGCCAACATAACCACTTTTTTTATTTCGGTCTGTAACAAGAGAAATCACGAAAGATTATCTGTGGCACTAGTTTTAGAGGGGTAAGTAAGCTCCTTAAATATTTTTGTTACTATTACTTTAAAAAAATAGATTAAAAATGTATCTACTCTTCGTGCTTTTTTCAAAGCAAAATCTTTTACACAATCGTCAATATCAAATTGTATCTCATTTTAAATTGCCAGTATAGCTAGATTTGTTAGCCTCAACGTAGACATAATCGACCTAAGGTAATTTTTTATCAGCTTTAGTTTAGAATTGCTGACGGCTGACGTTAAAAAATTCTCTACATAATTACATTGTTTGGCAAGCCATCTTCAAGTTTGGAGTCAATAATATATTTTAATAGTCCCAGAGAGCCAGACTTCATAGGCTCTTTTTTACAGTTTGGATTCGATGTGATTTGGAATAACTTTTTTTTTCTTGTTCATGCAATGTTTTTTTCCTTATCCGCCGCCCCCTTTCATATGCCGCCCGGGGCCATGGCCCCCCCTGCCCCCCCCAAGCTACGCCACTGGGATTGGTTAAACTAATGGCCCAATACATGTACTTATAGACATTTCTTACTTGGTCATTATTGCGTGTTTATTACTCTCTTACAAGTTTAAGGTTGTGTTACTTGTATTCCTGTCTTTTGTTTGTCCAGGAGAACAAAAGATTTTGAAGTATCATTTTTCGAAAAATGTGAAAAATGAAACCCAATTTAACTATTATATTATATAATCCAGGCTTTTTCAACCTTTTGTTGTCAACGGCACACTTCTAGTTTCCAAAAACTTCACGGTACACCAGTAAAGAATTTCGTAGGCGTAGGTATATTAGAGGCCTTGATGTATTTGTAACGGACATAGAGGTCCTATTGATATCCTTTAGGTCGGAAACCCTCATAACCAACCGAAAGAACAAACGTAATTGTTTATTAATAATTATTGTGCCTAACTTTTCTTTTTTAATTGTCAAGTGTAATTGTTTTTTTTTGGGAGAAAATAAACTTTATTATTATTAATTTCTTAATAAGTTTAAAATAACATGATATAATCAATTAATGCGATATTTGAGCCTGGCATGTGTAGCAAGGGCTTTTTATTCTTGGACGAATTGTCGACAAACATACTCGAAGCTCTTCTTCAACAGATAGCAGACGTTCGCGATTTTTACTTTTTATATTTGTCAATGCTGAAAATCCTTGTTCGCATAGGTAAGATGTCGAAAACGGCAAAAGGGCAATGAGAGCTTTTTTACTTAATTCTGGAAATTCTGCGGAAACATGAAACTAGAACTTATTTACATTCAATTCCTGTAATTTTAATAGCAAAGTGCGGTCATTTTTTAACTCACAAAACTGTTCTTTCTCTTCCAATTCAAAATCAACCAAGCTACTGAGTGAAACATTGAACATTGAACACTCTCACCCAATCAAACTTCTCAACCTCGATATTGGGAAGTATTTGCTTATATTTTTTTCTAACAATTCTAATGAATCCCTTATCAAAGATCTCATATTAGAATCCACATTTCTTGATGCTGTATGCGGGAACATGGACAGAGTGCCCTGGCAAATATAATTTTTCCATAGCGTTAATTTTTCTGCGAAACCTTTTATTTTATCTGATGACGTCAGAATATTTTCATTTCGTCCCTGCATACCTGCGTTTAATTTACGCCAATTTTGTGCACCATGTATCGTCGCTGAATAAATTAACAAACTCTGAGGACTCCATTGTGAGGAATATTAATAACTCTTCCTTAGGTTCATACACACGGGATAAAATACGTCCTCTTGAGAGCCATCTCACCTCGGTGTGAAGAAGCAACGTGTAGTGGGCTGTATCCATGTCTTGGCAAATTTGTTTAAATAATCTAGATTTCAATGGACGACTCTTAATGAAATTTATAACCCTTACTACATCTTTCAAAACAGTTTTAAAATCATTCGGTAAAGTCTTTGATACCAATGCTTCCCTATGAATAAAGCAGTGGGTCAGCACAATGTTTGAATTTCTTTCTTGCACCAAAGTAACAAACCCTTTTACAGAACCAGTCATTGAAGGTGCTCCGTCGGTACATAATCCAAAACAATCGGTCCATGATAAATCAGAGGATTTCAAATATGCATCCAAAATATTAAAAATGTCTTCGGCTCTTGTTGTTTCGGGCAGTTCTTTGCAACAAAAAAGTTTTCAATGAAGTCATCTTCAACGACCGTACGTATAAATGCCAGCAGCTGCAATTAAGCATCGCGGCACACTTGAAAATGTACGCGGCACACTGCACCGGTTGAAAAAGCCTGAATAATCTATTAATTAATTATTTAAAGATGCGTTTGATCAAACAATGGTGAAGATCAAAAAGAGAGAGAGAACAAGAACCGGGAATTAAAAAAAAAGTACAAAACATAAAATTATTAGATTTTTTTTATTAATACATTTTCAAGTTCGTTCTACAAGAGTTTGCATTATAATACACAGTCACATTCAGCTTTATACAGTTTAACATTTTTTTTTTGGCTTTTTCTGGTCGTTTTGTATAAAAAATAGTGTGTCAGGCAGTGTTGAGCTTGGGTCAGAGGTAGGGTTTAGTGCCAGCCGCCGTGTTGGCCCCAGGGCTCTTCGGGAGCCGCGGCCGCGGCGTGGGCCGCGTGCGCGTACTGAGAGAGGTGGACTGCGCGTGCGTGCTGTACCTCAGGGGTGTCCACTACGTATTGACCGTCGTGGGTCAGCTGGATGTGAGCCTGAGAAAAAAGAAGGTTAACACAGTTAAATCATGAAGAATTTGGTGGAGTTCAGTGTAGCAAAAGATGGATAGATACTCCAATTGTGGGCAATACGAAATCTTACGACATCATCAGTCCTAAACTCGAACGAGCTGAACGTAATATGAGGTTCACATAATTACCTGAGGACCAGTCCATTTGCCGTAACCGGCAGCATAACCTGCTCCGTGTCCAAGACCGCCGTATGCGAGGGGGGCGAGGGCAGCTCCATGTCCCAGACCACCGCCGTAGGCGCCATGGGCTGCGTTAGCGTGGGCCGCGTTGTGGGCTGCGATGTGAGCGGCCTTAAGGTGAGCCACCTCGGGGGTGTCTACCACGCGACCGTCATGGGCCAGGGGGGCAGGGCCGTATTTCAGAAGACCTGGAAGGGAAGGTCAGGTTAGCTGAGGATTTTAAATGTTGAGTTTCTTTTGGTCACACGATACATGCCCATGTGACAGAAACCATTAAGAATCCTTTTCATATACATTTCGAATGATCAACATTCTTTTGTATTTCTTATCTAAATAATTAAACAACTGCAATATACCGTTCTGCAGCTTCTATTACGAAATTAAATCAAACTACTAAGTCTTTTCCACTATGTAGCAAACAATTAGCGCCTGCTTCCAATCTAACCAGATATAGTTATATACCAGACTTTTTAATAGCTTTTGTTACTATAATCTTCAAATATTTACCAGCGGCAGGAGCACCGTAATGTCCGCCAGCACCATAAGCGGGACCAGCAATGTATCCTGCGGCGGGTGCCCACGCGCCGTGCGATGTGGAAGCTTGCGCGTGGGCCGCGGCGTGGGCTGCCTTGGCGTGAGCTACCTCGGGCGTGTCTAGCAAGAATTTGCCGTCGGGACTTAGTTGAACGTGCGCTGGCGGGCCTGCGTAGTATGAAGCCTGAGCCAGGCAGAGGGTGGCTGCGAGGATAATCTGGAAAGAAGGGGAGAGGAGGGTTAAAAATGTTGTAATAAAGGGAACATGATCAATAAATAAATAACAGATTAAGTTGCTATTGGCGTGCTTGGTTTATGATCCTAAATAAGTGGGTTGATTAAGTTTTAATTTGGGTAAGTTTTCTTGAGGGACTCTAGAACCCTCATAAGGACCCAATTATCAAACAAAAGGCATATCATATGAGATTAATTGTGGTTTGCCTAGTCAGAATTATGAATCTAGAGTTAAAATAAAGAACAGTTAAGAAATTTAGCAGTCATTGAAGTATTAAACTATGAATGCCATAAAATTTGATAAGTATGACTATAAAAGCACTGACCATTAAACTATGACAAATAACATTGTACGGCATTGTCTGTTTTGCATGATAGTAATATTGACCCCACTTACAGGGAGTTCCAGAAATGTGAAGATGTGTTCAGACCACGAAACTGAATAACTTTTTCCAAGGAACCAGCATCTTAACAGCGATCAACAATGATAAGACAAACATTTGGATCATTAAAAACAATTGGATCATTTAGAACATTTGGAACATTTGGATCTTTTAGAACATTTGGATTATTTAAAACAATTGAAGTTTTGTATCAAAACCAAACAGCTAAACACTAAAAAACAACAACTAAAGTGCATCAATTTTAATTATAATTGATCAGTCTGACATTGTCGGTAGATATTTATCGGAGCGTAGCCAAGAGTTTCGCGGTTTCACGAATCCTAGACACTTACGCAGCCACCTGAGCCGTAGTCACTCACACGTGAATGTAATTGGACAGGTTACGACATCTTACTCACTATTGTTACTAAACTATACGGCTATTTGGTGACAAAAGGACCCTTGACAGGATTCTGAACCAGTGTATCGTAGAAAAGTTATAGTACCTATATAGTTTATAGTTCATTGTAGTAGCAGAAGGCGCTAAGTATTATTCTGTATTATTTCTTTATACCTAGAATAAGAAACGAAATCTTTAAAGTTTCATGATAGACTATCATAGCATGTGTATATTATAATGCGACCACACTCGAGACGCACTCATACAATTGATCGCATTTTCTTTTCTTGTCTTTCTTGTTTTGTCTTTTTATTGCTCTCGTGATTATGTATAATGTAAAGGAAAACGAAGTCTTCAACTACAGGTTATGCCTAAATGGAAGAACCCTTGACATGGAATATAAGCCTAAATGATCTGAAATAAACGTTTTCATTTATCTGATCCAAAGTTATCCTATCTTATCGCGAATCTTATTATTCCACGACGTGTTGACATTATCAACTTTCATGTAAAAATAATTAAGATCGAATACACTGGAAGTATATTTCTGTCAAAACATGTCTGATATAGTTCCGGGCACAAATTGCATACAAGCTGACCCATTGCGGCTCACGCTTGACTGACAGCGTCGAAAAAAGTAACAACAGTCTGTTTGGACATGTCGTTATTATATCTATTACACGGACCAGCGACGGCTATTGTAATGTTGCCAAAGGATATTACACTAGTTTCTTATATAGACATGTATTCTTGGAAACTATAAAAAAGAGACAGAACTACATTGTTTATGGTGAGATCTACGAGAAACAGATGTCTTGCTATTTTGACGCGTAACCGCAAAGAAAATCTTGTCTATGCTAAGACTGGAACAATATCACACCTCGTATATTATATTGTTTGACATTCCATAGTGTCTTCAAGAAGGTGACGTCACATTATTGAGCGATGAAATTGATCTCATTCATAACTTTGAGTAAAAAAGTTTCTAACTATCAATTTAGAACTAACATTCCTCAAAATCTCTTAACAGTATAAACCGTTACATTCAAACTGAGATCAATTTCAGCACTTATAAGATTAAGATACAAAATCTATCATAATCACAAAATTATCTCGCCTAGTTTACACCAAGTCAAGATACTTTAACTAATACTAGAGCAATTACTAGGCACGATTTCATAAAATGTTAGTCGTATCAAATAAATTCAAGTATTGTTTTAATATCAGATTTCCCACGAGCTTCACAGTCTGTATCAGTCACATGAGTGTCAAGCCATCATAAAGTTGCATCGTGAACCTAATTTCAAAATGGACGCCGAATTAACGCGTGTGAATTTGTAAATTATTGTTTTACCTAACTTATGTTTTAGCAATGCTAGCCGTTGTACTATTTTGAAGTATCATAATGGTTAAACTGCGTCGTTTGCGAAACTATCTATAAAGAGGTCTTGAAATTTTTTAAGAAATAAAAAACAGTTATTTTGAGGCTAAAGATTGTACCTACTGTCTATACGCAGACATTGAGGCTACAGAAGAAGTTAAGATGCCGCATGATATGGTCAGTATTATTATCAATTTAAAGCCTTTAAAATAATTTCATTAGTATCACAAGAAACTATACGACCGAAAGTATTGTAGTGTTCAAATCAACTAAAGAATTTTAATTCATTCCCAATTGGTTCCATTATTGTAACTTCGCTGCACAAATTACATTTAATTTTATATAATTCGTGCTCAACAATTCTAGTACACTAGAAACCAGGGTATTTTGCAAAACTATTGCTTGCAGCTAACTAGTTACGCGAAATGCTTGAAGGCGTGGCACGCACCGACTATGCCCGCCGTTGCAGATGACAGATAAACAACAACAGCTTTAAATAAAACGGACAAGCTATAAATACACTTTCAAACAGATACGAATCTAACACCATAGATTACATTACAAAGGGCCGCGCGTACTGTACTCATTTTTCATAAATCGAACATTAATTTTATGAGTTAGATAACAGAAAATATTGTTTTTTTTTTTTAATTATTATTAGAAGGCATTGATAGTTGTTTAAACCCTTATTGGCAATAAGGTTTTAACATTTTTTAAATCGTGTATCATTAGTTGTGATCTACTTTATCAGACTAGGTTTAGAATTTCAATAAATTCTCTAGTTTAATTAATCCCACCGGCTGCAGACCATTTGTCGAACATAACTTATTAGAGACATGATAGGCTAAGGTATTATTACACTGTAGGTATCTTTATTTATTAATTACATTCGTTAAAGCCAGTCTTTTTCTACTTCCCTTTATCTAATTAGGACTAAGCAATATAAAACATAAGCCATTCTGTCTATTATCTGGAAGTAAAAATACATTTTGGGACAGTGCCTATGAAAGAAACTGTGAAGAAAGAGATCCGAATTTAAACTAGCTGACAGTAAAATAAATATTTGAATGTATTTTGTAATATAAATATCAAAATAAATGTACTTTAAAATGAAACCAGAAGGCTGAATGGAGAAGTACTTTAGTCTCGAGAAGTAAAATGGACTCGTAAATATCGAATTTTGAAATTAGATTGCTTCTCACTAATAAAATATAAGTTGATGTATTGCAATGTTCTAACCGCAACCCGAAACGCGATCGAATGTGGTTTACTCTGTTCTTACATATCTGTATCGCGTTTCTACAGATAATAACACCAAAACGTACGTAATGAATAAAGTGATACTGAATATAAACCGCAGACAGCTTTAATAACTTCTTAAACTCAAAATAACATTTTTATCAAACGAAATAGAAAGTGACAGTTAGTTGCCAAAACAATAACATTTTTTATGGGTTTTCGAGTCTATTGCATTCTAATTATAAAATATGCAAAAAAAATGTCTTGTAGGTAATTAATTTTATTATCTAAGGTCGAAACTATTAATACTAAGTACTTATGAAACATATTTTAATTTGAAATAATGTTTAAAGCAATGCCACGCCCTGTTTAGCTAGTTATAAAACACTTCCCTACGATACTTATTAAAACGAATTCATGAATTAATGAACATACGGCACTTAGAATTTAAGTTAATAATCCCCACGTACTTTAATGACTTATAAATTCTAATAGTTTAATTTCACTATTAAGTGCAATTTCCTTAGCGGTAAACGCATAAAATTGCAATTTATATCTGATTGTCTGCCTTGGTGTGTACTAATTGTCCACGTAATAAAAAGTAAATACAGTAAAGGCAAAGATAAATCGAAAGTTATTTGTTTTAATTGAAAAATAATTAAATGACAAGATGATCACGAAACTCGAAATCAAATCGTAAAAGTATCGAATTGATAATTTTTTTTAACAACTTCCTCGTCGTATTCAGAATAAGACCAGAATTAAGTACGAATGCCAACAAATTAATGTTTAGCTATGACAATAATGAATTGTAACAACATGAACCTGAGATAAATATGTATGTACGAGTCATAATTAAGCACTTGTTCGCGCGCGCAACCCACAAAACAGTTGGACAAGTGATCAGCAGTGTAAATAGCTACAACTGTTTGATAAACAATCGTCTCTTGCGCAACGTTGAGCCCCAGCCCTCGTGCTGAAAGGTCTAGATTAACAACTATTATATTTTAGATATGCATTCATTTGTAGGCATGTCGATATTTGAATCGAGAATGTTTTAGCAAAATGATTTAATGGCATAACCTTTTTTTTTTTGTTTTTAAAATCAAATTTGGAATTCAAAAAGAAGTAATAGACATCACCTTTTATTTTTAAAACAGACATGTATTTGATGAATATTGATATAGCGTTACATTTCGTCAGAATAGACAAAGTAGGTCAGAACTATGTAGCTTACGGACAGTCTCTCAGATTCTGTTATTAAAGAAAATTTAAGGACATCAGACAAAGCGAGCGCGGCCGTAATTTGTGGGCGTGAGTCTCATATCGACTCGCCTTTGCATTCTGTTGCAAAAGGCGCCATTTTGCAATAGATCGGAATTATCATTCGACGAACTGGTGCACAACCGGCTATTGCGAGTTATATGTTGCAAGAGGAAGCCGAGGGCGTGAGGAAGTGTTATGGTGGTCATTAGCGGTCGAAGGTCATAGAAAAACGGGACATTGAAAATAGAAATTTGTCGCGGTCGAGTAACTAACGATATCGCACAACTTTTTGTCGCGGTTACGCATGTTTAGGTCAATTTTTTTACTACTGCTAAACTGTGTGCAGTTATGAAATGTTATAAGCATAGCTATTACGCCTTTTTTGTTAGGCTACTTTTGTTAGCGTAACATCGAAATTGTATTTTGAAACATTCTTATAGTTCATACATGGAAGTCACAGATCCAGCCAATATATTAAGACTATGCGATCGTAGGTAGTTCAGCCATGAAACGGTCATGCTTCCCGCCCACTTATTAGCAAAACGGAATAAAGACGCGCGCCCGACAAGAGCGCATGCGCATCTCTGAGACATTTATTTGGGCGCAAAAAGTTATCTGTCGAATGATCGCTTTTTTTCTGCGCTCTATATTGTTTTTGGTGTCTTACAAATTTTTAATTTTCAATTATTTTCGGATTTATTAGAACTACCATTCATTTTATAATCGCTGTTTGATAAACGCTTTTAATATTACACAGACATTAATTACACATTGGTACCTAATAACTTTAGACTTATTATTGTTTTTATGCATATTATTATAAGCCGATTGTAACATTCCACCAAACTAATGAAGTAGTGAATAACAAAATAATATGCAAATACTCGGCGTAGGCGAGTTAGAAAACGGATACATTGTATTAATCATCACTTACATTATTTTACATGGTCCTTGACATAATTAAAACTATTTCAAACATCTCTTTAGTGCCGACTTTCAGACGGAAAATAATCTTTGGTTCTATTTTAATTTTCAAATAGGGAAAATACTATAATGGAGGGAGTTTTGACAGGAAAGCCAAGATGAGTGTCACGCACATTTTTCATTGGACTTTTAAAATTATTTATAGTGTCGTTTACTAAATAAAAACGCGTGATTTATGTAGTAAAAAGTGCATTCAGTGATTAATTCATAAAGAACATTGCCGCCGCATAGTGGCCACATCATGGCTTTGCATCAAATCTCCTAGTAGGCGGCTCACGCGGCCGTTTTTTCAACTGTCATTGGCGATATCCGCCATTATTGTGAAATATAATTTTTAAAGAATTTCTATAATTTGTTACACGTGTTATTGGCAAAATTGTGGTATCTAACCACAGAGGCCATTGAAAAGTTGAAGTAGTATTCACTCTAAAGAAAAGAAAGAAACTACAATGGATTTTTTTTATTTTATAGAGGCTAATTCCAAAAGAGGTTTAGATTCTAAATATTTCACTCAATAGGACAAAATACAAAAAAAAAATATTATAATGCTTTGTGTATGACGTTGACAATGACATTATAGGTAAGATAAGAATGGAGGTTTTTGGCGGGAAAGTCAAGCTGAGTGTCACGTTCATTTTTCATCGGGCATTTAAAATTATTTATAGTGTTGTTTACTAAATAAAAGTGCGTGATTTATGTAGTAAAAAGTGCATTCAGTAAATAATTGATAAAGAACAGTGAAATATCGCAGCATAGTGGCCACATCATGACTTTGTCTCAAACCTCCATCGTAAGACGTATCATGCCGTCTTTTTCGAAATGAACAATTCATTACGTGACATTGGCTAAATGCACAAACCGTGCGAAGTCATATAAGAAAGAAAGAAAGAAAAGATAAGAATGATGCGCCTATGTGACCCAGGAAGACGACCCACTGCCTATTTTTGTTCAAAACAATGTTCTATTGTAATTTCAGGGGCCAAGATGTATCATACACATTGTGGGATGTACTAATCTATTGTTTTAATATACCTATTACATATATGATTAAAATGTACTCTTAGAAGTATTTGAATACAAATAGAAGGTGAATATTGATTGACAGGTTGAATAGCACTAAACTACTGTTTTGTTTTTATTATATCGATTAATAGGTTCTGCATTGTTAGGTAAACAGTTTATGATTGATTTTTGATGAATGTGTTATATACTTATTACAAATAAGAACGTATTTCCTTTCAGTTCAATTATTGGAAAATGAAGTTCGTTTAGTTATTTTTTGCATGTTAGCTCTCAAAGCAATTGCACTATTTTCAGTAATAGTTGCAAAAAATGCTTTGGGCTACACAATAGATACTTTTTAAGTCCACTTTTATGTCCATTTTTGTCAGAAATGAGTTATTTTTACAATTCAAAGTTTTTTTTTCGTTTATTTAACACTTCTGCTTTATATATTTTATCTGCATTGTCATTCTTACATTTCTTTGAGTTGCTATAAAATGTTTGATTAATTTTCTATTAGTTATCATCAATAGTCTTTCTTTCTACAGTTGGTCCTTCGATACGCGGAAATCTTCATACTATAGACAATACGACGTAAAACCAATCGATTTTCCGTTAATTTTGAACTTTCCTTGATTAAGTACTGTTCATAAGGAAATGTCAGCAGTGCCGGAGTATTGTTCTCAGTAATATCGTATATAAAACTTATGTATTACGAAACGAAGGAAAGTCGTATTGAAGGAATATTTAACTGTTCTGAGGGGTGAAAGTGGGTGAGAAATAGTTTCCTTGAAAGTATTTATTAGTTTGTTTTAGGATTTATTACGGTCGCTTGACTTATAAACGAGAAAAGGGATTGAGAAATTGAACTTTTGATGACAAGGGAGATTATATCATTGTTATAGTCAACATGCATATAAAAGGTTTTTGTGGAGTTTTAACGTTCAATACAAAAATGCTGGAGAGTTTTTAGGTTTATTTATGAAAAAGAACTATGGGTTTGGAAACTGAACTATTGAATATTATTAAAATGGAATAATAATATAAAATATACGAAATTACGAAAAGGAAAACAAAAGTTTTTAAAATACAAATAGAGACAACAAAGGCTTAAACTATCCTCAAAAAAACAAAATATTTTCGAAAAAAAAAAGACCGAGCAAAATTGAACAGCGAATATAAGAAAAATAAAAACAAAACACTCACCATAGACTGCATGATTACTGTGTTTATTACTAAGGTTTAGAGATCTCAAACGAACTAACTTAAGCGCTACTGTTAAACAGAACTCGCCTAGGAATTTTCGCCTAAGTAAGCGACGTGTGAATACAACCACCTTCCAAGTCGGAATGCCGATTGGCCACAGTACGCCCGTTTATATATGAAACACCCCGCTTTGGCGATTCGTAATTGGAAACAATTAAGTTGCGAGCAAGTGCAATGCTGTAATTTTTAATTGTAAGATGGGCATACGTTTTTCCGGCGGAACGCGTTTTAAATATCGAACAGAAATAGAGCAAAGGGTGATATTGACCCATGTTTTATTGATCAAATGTTGGCCCAATCATTGGTGTGTCTTTTTGTATAAGATTTGTTCTGTGTATATGGGCCCGTTGAGTAAGATAATGAGAGTTCCCTATTATATTGCCATTTGTTCCTTGTTAATATTGTTCTTGCTACACACAACTAGATACGTTTTGTGGTTAGGGAATGTAGTTAAAACCAATATTGTTCATTACTGGCCCATATTTGTTGTAGATATAAATACTTTCTATATAATCGATTTGGCCAGAGTCAACTGTTTTTTTTTTTAAATTTACAATAATTGTTATGATATCGTAAATTCTGTATAAGGGAATTATCAGTGGAATTTATCGACATTTGGCTATTTTAGTAGGTAAAGCAAGGTAAACGCGGTAACAATGTAGACGGTAATCGACACATACCTTAAATTAACGGTTAACATTTCAGTCCAGTCTTTATCTATTAGTAATGTTATGATCGAGAAATTCCTAGAAATTGGGTCGGAAAAGTTCATGAACATTTTTGTACTATTATGAATTGGAACTTTTGAATTTTTTTTTAATCATTATAAACTAGTGCTTAACTGCAATCCCGCCTGATGGTAAGCAGTAATGCAATCGTTGATGGTAAAGCGCGGTAGTTAATTAAAACTATTCACTTAAAAAAAATAGTGAATAGGAAGGAAGGCGGCAGTTGAGCGAGGTGATGCAATGTTAAACCCAACAACACGACCAACGCTGCTGCGCCAGAGGGAGACTGATCTGGAGACACTTCACGACCAAACTCCGGACACAATCACATTTGGTGCTTCGTACCCGGCACACATCACAACACAATTGCTCACACCCGTCCTCCGTACGGCTTTACCAGACATCATGCCGGAAAAGGACGATTCGCATGGCGGCAAGACTTTGTCTGATGGGTGGTGACTTCTGCCGGCGGCCAATATTATGGCCTACCACCGAGATATATGGATATAGATGGAAATGGATATGGAGTTTGGGTTTTGTTTATTATCGAGTTTTCAATTATATTATATTAAGTATGGTTTACTTGAATTCAAATACCTAGCCAATTACGCGTAACTGTTGTAATATGTCATGGTATTTAGAATGTTGATACCTCAAAGAAAAAATCCATTAAGCGTGTTTATCTTGTATATCATTTTATTAAATGCTACTGCAAGGGCATTTAGTTTTATTCAAAAATTCTCAGTGATTGTTGTAATTTAGAGTTTGTGTTTGGGCCTAGTTTATTGTAATAGGCTCATTCAGTATCAGATAAAAAAAAAAGTTTATATTAAAATTTTAAGAATGCATGAATATAGATAAAAAGTCGTAAAATGAACTGGGCAACAATCTGCTTTGTGCCAGGTATCTGTGAATATGAAATACATAAACTTAATACATAACAATTATAATTACACTTTTTACTGGTGAAGCCGTACGGGTCTGAGCAGATGTGTTGCGATGTGTGCCGGTTTTTTTTTTTAATGATTATAAACTAGCGCTTTACCGCAATCCCGCCTGATGGTAAGCAGTGATGCGATCGTTGATGGTAAAACGCGCTAGTTTATTAAGAGCCTATTCACTCTGAAAAACTGAGCGAATAGGAAGGAAGACGGCAATTGAGCGAGGTGATGCAATGTTAAACCCAACAACACGACCAACGCTGCTGCGCCAGAGGGAGACTGATCTGGAGACACTTCACGACCAAACTCCGGACACAATCACATTTGGTGCTTCGTACCCGGCACACATCACAACACAATTGCTCACACCCGTCCTCCGTACGGCTTCACCAGACATCATGCCGGAACACGACAAATCGCTTGGCGGCAAGACTTTGTCTGGTGGGTGGTAACTTCTGCCGATGGCCGATGTTATGGCCTACCACCGAGAATAGGATATAATGCGCCAAATGTTGTTTTGTCGGGAGTTTGGTCGTGAAGGATCTCCAGGTCAATCTCCCTGTGGCGCAGCATCGTTGGTAGTGTTGTTGAGTTTAACATTGCATCACCTCGCTCAACTGCCGTCTCCTTTCCTATTCAATAAGTTTTTTTAGTGAATAGGCTAAATAAACTAGCGCGCTTTACCATCAACGATTGCATCACTGCTTATCATCAGGCGGGATTGCGGTCAAGTACTAGTTTATAATTATAAAAAAGAAATTATATATAAACCAGCAAAATGTACTGCATCGGTATTCGATTGGACACAGTACGGTAATTGCATAACACACTGTCAGTAGCAATGAATTTCATTTTGACAGTGCAACAACATTCATTGCGCTGTTTACATTTTGTTGAGCAGATACATTTTTGAACACATAGAGCAATGGATTAGCAATAAGCTTCAAAATTATTCAAAATGAATGAATTGGTCAAATTAATTGGTGGTTTTATTCATAGAATTGCGTTTGACAGACACAATTTGCATTCACGCGTTGATGTCTTTACTATGAAGATCTAACATGTGACTGTTCGTGTTGTCATTTTGAATAAAACTTGAATGAAAAATCAAAAACCGTGTTGTGTACTAGATTTGTTTACCTGCAGGGTAATAGGGATGTATCCAAGGTATGAAAATCAAAAAAATAATTAGTCCGTCTTACAGATACTAAAAAAAATAAGACCCGTGTTTTTTATTTTGTCGTAATTACCAAAAATTACTGAGATATAGCGTATTAAAGTTACAGAGTGGGGGCTAATTACGTCACGGCGTTCTATATTTTGTACCACGGCGTGACGTTATGCGACATTTCAAATCAATATATCTTCCTAAGTATTTGAATAAAAGAAAAAATAAAAAATACGTGTTCAATATTTTTTATAAAGCTATCTGACGGACATTAAATTATTTTTTAGGATACAAGCCAATTGCGTAACATGCTGTCAGTAGTGATGGGATTCATTTTGACACTTCCCCATCATTCATTGTGTAATTTACTTTGTTGAGCTATCACAGTTTTCGAACATATGGAGCAAGGGATTAGCAATATGCTTCAAAATTATTCCAATAAGTGTTCTAAGCTCCTAAGTGTTACATAATTAGGGTGCTGAATTTTAGATATATTAATTGGTTTAAATCAACATGATTTTGAACAGTGATTTTGCTGTGCTGCAGCGGCTGCTGCAAGTGCGGAAAACCTCAAACGGCGGAAATACTCCAATCTCATTGGAACCTATATGTTCGAGCCGTTTGGGGTTGAAACACTAGGGCCATGGGGTCCGAGTGCACACCTGTTGTTCCGAGATATCGCCAAACATCTACGACTCGACTCTTCACGTGACCAGAGGGCTGGGCTATTTTTTGGCCAAAGAATCAGCATCGCCATACAACGTGGCAATGCTGCCAGCCTTTTGGGCACGTTTCCTGTTCACAGCGATGCGGATGAATTTTTTGATGCCCTCTAGTTATTTCCATTCTTCTTTTATATACTTGTACATATTTTTTCTTTTCACTTTTAAAATTATGTAAATATTAGCCACTAAATTAACATGATTTTTAAATAACTAATTCTCGCACTGCAACAAATTAAAATGAAAGAAAGAAATAACAAAATAAAGTTTATTTGAACGTAGTTCGCGAAACGCAAAATAAAAGTAACTATTTTGTTAGATATCACGTTAGCTCCTAACAAATGGTTTATTATAAAAGTCCAGAAAGCCTATTCCTTGATTTAAAAAAGTTTAATAATCTAGTCGCATCTATCACATGTCTTCGTCATTCAACGTCATTTGTTTTTGTGTTCTTTCTTACTTGCGTGCTTGTATTTCCTTTCAAATCATAGTCAAAAATGTACAGCAATTAAATATATTTTTGACATATAAAGACAGCACGGTAATTGCGTAACACTTTTTTTTTTGGCTTCGCATGGTTCATGCATTTAGCCAATGTCACGTGTTGGGATTGTTAGGAACTATTTATTTATTTCTTTCATCTTTGGCTTCGCACGGTTTGTGCATTTAGCCAATGTCACGTAATGAATTTTCATTCATGTCGAAAAATATGGCCGCGTGAACCATCTACGAAGGAGGTTTGAGGCAAAGTCATGATGAGATGTGATGTCAATGTTCTTTGTGATTTTTTTTACTAGATGCACTTTTTACTACATAAATCACGCAATCCTATTTAGTAAACAACACTAAAAATAATCTAAAAATCCAATGAAAAATGAGCGTGGCACTCAGCTCAACTTTCCCGCCAAAACTCCGCGTTACACATTATAAGTAGCAATGGGTATCATTTTGACAATTCAACAGCATTCAATGCGTTATTTACGTTGTTGAGCAGATACATGACATGGAGAGCAATGGACTAGCAACAAACTTCAAAATGATTCCAACTGATAGTAATGATGGGTTAAACAATTAGGGTGCAGATCAGAGGGTCAATTGTCGTAATTTAAAACGTACAAAATCTAGTTGCTGTCTCATCTCTGCGACAAACAAATGTCAAAAAGTTGTCAAAATGTAGGGAAATAAGACGTATTTTTTGACAGATTGAGACAAGATCAGACTTCGTTCTTAAGATTGTAGAATTAGACCCTGAGGTCTATTCTATTAATTTTGTTCACAGTCTGAATTGTGATTTTTTTTTTTAATTTGTAGAAATGCCCCTCAGCTCTCTCTTCACGTTCGCATGGGACTGCCGCGATGTCGCTTGTCATATTTTTAATCAAAGAATGCTATTGTTACGTCTATTGAAATGTATTTAAAATGAAAGACGTCATGTTCCAATAAAATTGGCCAGTAGCAAATAAATCTCGCTCTACGAGAGGTATGTATAACTACATAATACAAAGGAAAGTGATATAATGAACTATTTGCTAATGTACAAATATTAAGCAGTAATCTAATATATAAAATTCTCGTGTCACGGTGTTCGGATTTAAACTCCTCCGAAACGGCTCGACCGATTTTGATGAAATTTTTTGTGCTTATCCGGTATCTATGAGAATCGGCCAACATCTATTTTTCATCCCCCTAAATGTTAGGGGTAGTCCACCCCTAAATTTTTTTTTTAATTTTTTAGACAAAATTTTTAATTTCTATTTTTTATGATACTACATACAAAAATACATACAATCCCCAATTTTCACCCTTCTACGATCAACCCCTATTTTTTAATAGCCATTTTAGTAATTTAATCTATTATTTATATGGCAAAACAACGTTTGCCGGTCAGCTAGTACTTTTATAATAAGGTCACTTTTTATATAATAAATAAATAGACGATGATTGTCGCTATTATTATAAAATGAGACGAACACTCCGAAGAGTTTTATTTTTTGCCAAGTGCAAACTCAAGATACTTTCAGACATTAATTGAGAGAAAATTGGCTACGTCTCGAATAGCTTTCAAATATTTTGGTGGTGTATGTTTCATTCTGCAATTTCCCTCAATCTAATTATGTAATATCTCCTTTGTTAACCTTTATTTTGATGTTTCTAGACTAAAATGACAGCTAATACCTGTATAAAATAACTGTGATTTTAGTATTATTTACCAAAAATTAAACATAACTATTAACATTTTTGTCATTTCATTTACAATCAAGCGATGTTATCAACTTCCCAATTGCATCCTCTTCACTTCACAAAGGACAAAATAACTATAGTTGCCTAAACTTTAATGATTAGTTTAATATATACTGACCGATTGACATTAGATTCCTAAATTAGATTGTGCCCTTTCGAGTGTGTGTCCTTTGTGAGGTTCGTCCACTATTACGATAGAGATGATACCATCATTAATAGAATATGGATGTATTTAGGAGACAATCCATTAAATTCTGTTGGTTTATGGGACTCTGTATCATGTTCTTACTATGATCGAAAGATCATAGTTATGAGAAAAGACGATTGAATTTTTACTAGATTTGCTAGACGAAAATGACAGCTAATGTCTGCTAGTGTCAGGTTGACACAAAAAAAAGATCGAACGTAGCTATCATTTTAATCTAGCAAATTGAAAATCTGAATTTTGATAAGCTGATTTGAAAACATTTCTGAGTTTCACTGCTTGATGGAATCAAAAATTAGGAGATTCGCAGAAGATCCAAAGTCACTAACGTAGCTCTTCGAGACGCTAAAATTAAGTGGCAGTGGGTGGGGCACATTGCTTGTAGAACTGATGGCCAAAACGTTGATCTGAGTTGGAAATCATAACCAAACAGCTGCAAAAAAAATACACAAAGTAAATAGTGTACTTTTTTTAAAAAAAATATGCGTATTTCCGTTTTTTGCCATTTGGCTACGGAACCCTAAAAACCACAAACTTATAAGCTTGTTATCCTATTTGGCTGTTCCAACAAAAATGTGCTCCACGCTCCGCTCGGGCGGGCGAGGACTGTGCGTTGACCTCTAGCATCGGCTGTTGCGTGAGCGCGGAGTACTATGATCTACTTGTGCGCTCGGTAACCACACTGCAAGAATTTCTAAATGGATTTTGGGAAAAAATATAACATAATGTAAAAATGATTGGAATCGATTCAGATGCTTATTCTGAACAAACTATATTCAGGTTTCGGATAAACAAAAAATAATGTGCTTGATCGCAATTCCGTCTGATGGTAAGCGGTGAATAGTGATGTAATCGTTGATGGTAAAGCGCGCTAGTTTATTGAAGCCACCTTGTAGACACCTAAATTGTAATCAGGCGGAAACATCGCCGCTAGCAAATTGTTCCACTACCTCGATGTACGTGGTATAAAAGACTAGAAGAGACGCTTCGTCCGGATCGTAAACTATTTAAGTATATTTTATTTTTATATTATTTATTGACCTACCTACAATTGTTGTATTGTAAGCAAGATACAAGCATAGCGCACAATATGGTGCGATAGACACAGCATGCAAAAACAATATCATGATACAAATAAAAGTTACAAATTTAAATTAGCACTGCGGTAAGAACGGTGAAGGAAAACATCGTAAGGAAATCGACACATTCTAAAATCAAAATTTTGAAGACATGTGACGATATGTGTAGATTCCAACTCACTCCCTCTCTCAAAGAGAAGGTTGTCCCAGCAGGGGGAACAATAATTATCAACCTTTTTTTATCGTCCCACTGCTGGGCACAAGTCTGCTTTCATACAGAGAAGGTTTGAGCGTAATCACCACGCTTGCTCACTGCGGTTTGGCGATTTCAGACTTGAAAGTCCAGGTTTCCTCAAGATGTTTTCCTTCACCGTTTTTAATCAGTCATTGGTGTCCAATATACAATATGTAAAGAAAACCCTGTCCGATCCGTGAAGGTATTGTTAGGTATCGATAACTGATTCTACTAATGGATACAAAACCGGGCTAAACTTAAAAAAAACATCCCCCTAAAAAAATAAATATTATTTCGAAAAAAGAGGTAACTTAATACATGTGCGGTAAGCAACCTTTCTGCGGGCGGCGGGTGGCAGGGCACGCGGCACGTGGTCGCATCGCTATTTCGGGGAAGTTGGAATTAATTCGCGGGAAAAAAATATTATTTAAAAATTTTATATTATATTTGGTCAAGTGTTTACCAAACCTTTATTATCCTTATGGGTCGGACAGGGTTTTCTTTACATATTGTATACTTAGAAAATACATATAACTTAGAAAAGTTACATTGGTGCACACTCATACTTGAGAGGCTGGTGTTTTAACCACTAGGCCACCACGACTTGGGAACAATATCTACCTACTGATTATGAATAAAAGCACTTAGAATGCCTTTTAAACTCTTATTGATCCCTTATACTGTCTAGTCTGATTTAGTCTACATTCAGTTAATAGTTGACTGTTTGATTGGTTATTGAATATAACAACAGACAATCAAATTATTTGGCCTGCCGTAAAACAATAGATTAATTATTGTGTTTTGTTAACCAAGAAACGGTAGCATTTTATATCACTCACCAGGAGAGAAGCTGCAGCATTTTATGCTCCTTTGTTCTCATCATCATCTCAGCGTTAATACCAGTCACATCCAAAGCTTTTCAGCTTTGGAGTCTGGGTTCCGCTTTACCAGTCTAACTGCTGATTTAGGCTAAAATTCGATATTTTCAGTGAAGCGACTGCCGTCTGACCTCCACAACCCGAAGACGATATCTAAGCATTGCAGTTAGACCAATTGTTAGACTTTTGAATGCTCCAACAACCCGTACCGCCTGCCACGATGTTCGTATGGCAACCAGGACCAACGGCTTAACGTGCTTTCCGAGGCACGACCAGACCAATGCAAATATTCATATTTGCACATAATATTTGCACTGTGCGGGGATCGAACCCGCGCCTCCTTGCGCAACGGCCGCGTTCGCTACCGCTACTCCACGGAGCGATTCGTCGTGTTTGGTGAAGCCGTACTGAGGTCTGAGAAGTTGTATTGAGATGCGTGCCGGGTATGTACGATGCGTCAAATGTTGTTGTGTCGGGAGTTTGGTCGTGGAAGGTCTCCAGATCAATCTCCCTCTAGCGCAGCATCGTTGGTCGTGTTGAGTTTAACTTTGGTTCACCTCGCTCAACAGCTGTCTGCTTTCCTATTCACTAAGTATTTAAGTATTTTAAGTGAATATGCGTAATAAATGAACGTGCTTTACCATCAACGATTGCATTACTGCTCACCATCAGGCAGGATTCCAGTTAAGCACTAGTTAAGCCCAAAGACCCTTGAGTTTGCTTCGCCAGTACTTCGCAGGGGTGACAGGGTGTAGTTTTTTTTTTTTTTTTTGTAATAATTTATCATTTGAAAATATTTCTGATACCCTATTACACAATTTCATTTTATTTAGATATTGGTGGCGCTAATCACTGATGGGTTCTCTGCTTGATTGTCAAAACTTCTTATTATTTTACAAAGATATTGAAGCTACCTTCAATATCCAACACTAATTAGTTTCACGTTACTTAGCAAAAGATCGTGTGCTGAGCATTCCTAACATTGCATGTACTTGGCTCATTAATAATACTTTCTAATAATTATTAGATAACAAACTCTTTTTTTATCGCTTGATGTTCTTGTCTTTAGTACATTTTTTTTACAATAGGCTGGCCATTTGCTTTATCAATTAATTTATTTTTAATTAAACGGTTTTATTAATTTTAATTGCAATAACAGAGTTGTATCGCTTGAAATATTGCCACATGTTTTAAAATCTCAACGATAACTGTAGGCTTTGTTTTCATTCATTAGAATTGTTTGTTTTGTCTTTTGTTGCACATACGGAAGATGGAATTTGAATTTGAAAACGATATGTTTCTCTATAAATAAATAAATAATAATTTAATTAATAATCTTGGCGGGTAGTTTATAATTGGCACCCAATGAAAATTGACTTCTCTTGTAAAAAAAAAACTTAAAACAAAAATTACGATGATGATGATGACAGTAATTTAAGAAAAAAAGAACATTTAGAGACCTTTCTAGAGGCTAAACTTCGTACATTCAGAAAAACAAAAGAACAACATTTTTGGTTCATGATGACGATTTCATGTTTGAATGCCAATTGAAATGAAACTATCGGTTAAGAAGTCACATTACTAATATTTTATATAGTCTTGTTAGGCCAACACTTCTTAGAACTTCTATAGGACGACTCAGTTATCCTTCATCCACACGAATAGTGAATGGTCTACATTTCCCTAGCAATTTGCTTTTATTGCCTATGATTGTTGATCTGACTGAATAACTATTTTCATCAGCACTATTTAATGTGTCTATAATTTTCTCACTGCTGCACAGAGGCCTCCAATCTGTGAGTGCTAGACTTCTTAGACCACCATGCGTAGCCAGATTTTTTGTTTCCAGGACATAGCCGGTTTCCTAGCGATATTTTCCTTCATTACAATAATAGTTTAATCAAGACCTAGCAGATTTAACAAACATACTTAGGCTCTAAGTAGCGTTTGTGGCGTTCTTTGAGGAGCTGGGGTGGATCGAAAGACCATTAATCCCACCCTTAAGCAGAATACGAGCATTGTAGTGGAGTTGAGATACCAGCTCGTATGACCAATTACATACTTAAGGTCCTAAGTAATATACTAAGTTGATATTATACATATCTCAATGTAACATAATTCATACTATCGCCCGCTACAAAATTTTACACAAAAATATGAATAATTCATGCTATGATGATGAATGGAACCTGGGCTGTGAATACATTGCATATCATTACATGTTAGTACGGCAATTAGAGAAAAATAGAGCCTCAATATTTAGGTGAAGGAAATAGATAACTATGTCTATGATAATTAGGAATATTAGCATCATTGTCTAATTTAATAGGTAGGTTTGATATGATTTCATAGTTTGTGCCTAACTCCCATGAGAAGAACACGTAAGTGTGTGTAAGTAGTAGCTTCTTGCCAAATAATTTCTTATTTTCAATAGATTAGCACCGCCTAGGTATTACTTAATTTATGCTAAGAATTCTTTCCTACTGTTTTTTCTTTTCTGCTTGTATCCCCAAGAACCTAGCGTGATTGTAAAAAAGCTATAGCTTTGCTCAAGAATTGAGCTATCACATTAAATAAAAAATAAAAAGCATTTTTCAAATGCTGACTGAAAACGGATAATATCAAAATCCAAATTATTCGCGATGACTACAAGAACTGCGACCACGCCCTTTGAGTACCCTTCATCAAGTGACAGTGCGACCACGATACGTATCAAGAGTGGGTGGCCCCAAATATTTAGTCTAATTGTCCTGCGTATGCGCCGGTATTCCGTTCTATTGTGCGCGGGATTGACTGACTAGGACCTATCTCGTGAACCTTATGCTCTCGTCATTGTAACAAATAATGGCAGACTGATGACAGTGATCTTATGTTGTAGGTATTTTTAACGTTTATTATATCCAACTATGCTTAGCTCCGAGTTTCTCTGTGTGATCGAATCAGAAATGAGGAGATCCGCAGAAGAACCAAAGTCACCGACATAGCTCTTCGAGTCGCTAAACTTAAGTGGCAGTGGGCAGGGCACATTGCTCGTAGAACCGATGGCCGATGGGGCGGTAAGGTTCTGGAGTGGCGGCCACGTACTGGAAGACGCAGCGTAGGGAGGCCCCCAACAAGGTGGACCGATGTCCTGTGAACGCGGGAAGCTGATGGACACAGGCGGCGCAAGACCGATCATCGTGAAAAGCTTTGTGGGAGGCCTTTATCCAGCAGTTGACATCTATAGGCTGAAGAAGAGAAAGTAAAACTGTTAAATCAAATTCCTAGGTACTCTTGTGAAATTTAGTTTAGCTTGTGATAAACTAAATTTAGTTTACCTTGTGATAAACTAAATTTAGTTTACCTTGTGATAAACTAAATTTAAGTTCAGTGCATTTTTCTTTCTATTTCATTAAGTCTCCGAATGGGGCAATGCCAATTTTGTAGCATTCAATGCCGCCAAAACGCAGGCGTGTCTTTTCACCGCCAAAAGGAGCCCGTTCACCTTGGCTCCTACTTTTCGGAATGTATCCTTGGAGTGTACCGACCGCCTTCAGCTTTTGGGTGTTGAGATTTCCTTGAACCTAAACTTTGGGTGGTTCATTGAGTCCAAGGCCAAGGTGGCTGCCAGAAAACTTGGTGTAATCGCAAAGGTCCGGCAGTACTTCACACCAGGGCAGCTTCTAATGTTGTACAAAGCACATGTCCGTTCGTGTGTGGAGTACTGCAGCCACATTTGGGCTGGTGCTGCTAAGTGTCACCTGGCCACTTTGGATTCAGTGGAGAGGCGTGCGAAGAGGCTGATTGGTGACCTTGATTTAACTCGAGTTGTTCTCCAAAGCCTAGAGCATAGGCGTAGAGTAGCCAGCCTTTCGGTGTTCTATAGGATACATTCTGGGGAGTGTGCGAGGGAATTGCACGATTTAATTCCCCCATCTCCGTTCCACCATCGGACGACCCGTCGTACGGCGAGTTTCCACCCTTATGTTGTTGACACCTCTACGATCCGGACGAAGCGTTTCGCCTCGTCCTTTATACCGCGTACATCGAGGGACTGGAACAATCTGCCGGCGGCGGTGTTTCCGTCGGACTACAATTTGAGTGTCTTCAAGGCTAGAGTGAATAGGCTCTTAATAAACTAGTGCGCTTTACCATCAACGATTGCGTCACTGCTTACCATCAGGCGGGATTGCGGTCCAGCGGTGGTTTATGTTTTAATAAAAAAAAAAAAAAAAAAAAAAGAAAGGACAGAAGATAATATCTTAGTATAGATCTGTCAATTTTAGTCGGCGCCTGACGTAAACTGGTGTGTATTTTTAGTCGCCATGTTTATAAGCGCGTCTAAACTGTCTATGGAATCATTGAAAATAAAATGTTATCTTCTATCCTTTTCTTAATGAAATAGAAATAAAAAGATGCACTTAATTTAAAATTAGTTCATGAACAAAAGAATCGACGCCGTTATGTCTTTTTCGAGGCTCGGTCGTACCCCACAAGGCCAAGTTTCATACTTATCAAAATAATAGCATAAACACACTAGTAGCAATTTTGGAAAAGAAATAGAAAATCAAGAATGAAAGATTTTTTCCTTCAAAATAAAACCAGGAAAGAGCTTCAACATCCATACAACAAATAAATCAACAACATTCCCCGATTAAACATGTCAAACATTAAATGCATTTATCGGTCTTCCGACTATTTCAATCGGATTGCCTGACAGATGGCCACTCCCCGGCGCTCCCTGGCCTTGGTTCACCCACTTCAAACCTCAAGTCCATGGCTACAGATAAGACCTTTATGTCATAGTAATAAGGGCGGTTTTCGTAGGTCAAGTGTGGTGGTCGTGTGGTTGACAGTACGTGAAATGTGGAGAAGTAAGGTCAGTCAGGAGACATGGTAAGTTAATTGATTTATATACCATTGTTTTGTGATTATCAGAGGACGTTGTTTAAGGAATTGTTGTATTTTTTATGTTACTTAAAAATTGGATCAAATGAGAAATGATTTTATTTCTGTATTTAATTTTGTATGTACGGCTGACAGCAGATCAAGCTACCCGAATTTGCAAATATTCCCAATCTACCTTGAGCCTTAATGCTTTCGTGATAAAGTTGAAAATCTAATAAAGAAATCTGACAGATTGTAGTTACTTGATGTGCTGTCGTCTGTACAGACAGTTTTGCACCTCAATCATATCAAATCTTTCTCAAGGGCTTTTTTGTCGGTACGTTATAACTTCCTTCATAGTTTATCAATATGCATACATTGGACATCGTTTTAAAGCTTTTTTAGACCGCTACATCGGAAAATCAATATACAAATTACTCACTTTTCAGCGGTTTTTTGAAAATTTACAGTTGAAAATCAATGATTTTTCAAATCTATCGTGAACATCGAGATATATCTAAATGAAAGTGCAAACACTTCGCATGGATCATCTAGTTATATTTTGTTTTAACTATATAACTAGAGATCGGCGTTTCCTATGTGATTACTCTGAGAAGTAAGGTCGGCCCTGATCCAGGCCATGGTCCGGAGCGAGAGTGCAAGGCAGGCCGTCACCTCCTTCTACGAAGTAGTAATGCTGGCAAAGGAAGAGGCGAAGCGCGTGAAGGAGCGGGAATCCCAGAGCCCTCACGCCTCAAGCCGCCGCAGGAGACGCCCTGGTCGGGAGACAACATCGAACTCCTGGCCACCGTAGGCGCGGGCTTGTGTAAGGGCAAGATAAGGACCAGACCGTGGTCGTCGGCGCGTCGTGTTTCACGCGCGCGCGTCTCAAAGAGATGTCAGCATATCGTGACGGGGTCCATTAAGACCGATGCCTCCTGGGTCAGGGTTGTGGGTTGGTTAAAAAATAAACCGTGGCCCTGGCGCACAGGCAAGTGAAGGAGCACGGGTGGGTCAGTAAAAGTCTGACACGCCATTCCGCATTCCGCCCAGAGCGGGGTACGTCATTCGATGATTTCCCATTCAGAACAAAAAAAAAAACATGATATAAATACCTATATGCCTTGTTATGTAAATGTAGTTCTTTTCTTACTATCCAAAATATCAATCAATAATTTAATTTACCATTTTCCGGTGAAAGACATTTAATTCTCATGAAGAAATTTACATTTCACTTACCTACATGAAAATTAACATACAAATCATTACAATAACTGTGTGCCAAATTTTATCCAAAACCATTCAGTAGGTAGTTTTTGCGTGGAAGAGTAACAAAAATCCATCCAAATCACAAACTTATAATATTTGTCTTAACAGTAATATTAATAGTAGGATTAGTAAAATTAATAATTTAGATATGTGGGTGGAACCTCTACGCGAGTTTACAAACATACAAGCATATATATATATATGTATATATATGTATCACATTTTATTACAACCCAAAATGCTCAGACCTGATCGGAGACATTCCACAAAAAATTGACTCCTACATATTTCACAACGAACTTGGGTAATCAGATTCCTACCCGGAAGATACTTCGGAAGAACTGCCGACAAGTACCCGCAATTATAAATAAAACCTGTTATATTTGACACTCCTTGCAATTAAAATGTCAAATGATAATGATTACCATATAATTCACATTATGAGTTGTATGACGGATAATGTTTTTATAGCAAATTTACGTTTTATTGCTGCACGACCCTCCGGCGACAGTTTAAGGATTTTATATTGCAAACATTATCGGAGCTATGCGAAATATATTGAAAAGCTGTTGTCATTGGTGACGAGGAGCGGTGGCCTAGTGGTGTAGGCCGCGACTTACAAGTTCTAGGTAGTTTCGATTTACCATCAACGATCTTCGATTTACCATCAACGATCGCATCACTGCTTACCATCAGGCGGGATTGCGGTCAAGCGCTAGTTTATACTAATTATTAAATTATTAGTAGATTCGAACTCTGTCAAGAGCTTTCTTCTTCTTTTTCATCAAGCTTATAGAGGTCCACTGTTGGACAAAGGCTTTCCACGATGACCCGTCTCGAGCTGCCCGCATCCACCGGCTTCCCGCGACCCTCACCAGGTCATCGGTCCACCTTGTTGGGGGCCTCCCTATGCTGCCTCTTCCGATACGTAGCTGCCACTCCAGAACCTTACTGCCCCACCGGCCATCGGTTCTACGAGCAATGTGCCCCGCCCACTACCACTTAATTTTAGCGACTCGACTTCTCTATTGGACTTGTTTAATTAAAATAACTATTTCGACTTAAATATGTAACATTAGTTAGTTGATTTCCAGTCCATCCAAATTAGGTACTTTTTTCTTGGGGTGGAAAATCCTCATGAATATCCGCCGTTCTGGAGTGTCTGTCAGACTCTTACTGACTAAAAGCCTCCCCGGTGTTCCATCTCAGACCTACCCCGAGGGTCGTGGGAACGCACGATCCTTACATAACCTCTGAATGGTGCCTTCCATCAGATCGGGGGGGAAGGCAGGGATAAGTGAGATTTGTCCCCTTCCGTGCCGTCAAAGAGAGTGTACGTAGAATACTAAGCACCTCCACCTACTTAATAAAACTATGGTGGGCCGCTGACGTCCCCGAGAACCCGCCCCAACCAAATCAGGTCTTATACAAATCTCGTGGCAAGAACCTATGCTTATAGTCATCATCACCATCATCATCTTAGCGTTAATCCCACTCACATCCCAAGCTTTTTTTTTCAGCTTTGGAGCCTGGAGTCCGCTTTATAGTCCAACTGCTGATTTTGGCTAAACTTCGATATTTTCCATGAAGCGACTGCCGTCTGACCTCCACAACCCGAACGCGATATCTAAGCATTGCATTTAGACCACTTGTTAGACTTTTGAGAGCTCCAACAACCCGTAACGACTGCCACTAGATATTCGTATGGCAACCGGGACCAACGGCTTAACATGCTTTCGGAGGTACGACCAGACCAGTGCAAATATTCATATTCATGCCTAGAAATATTTGCACTGTGCGGGGATCGAACCCGCGCGTCCTTGCGCAACGGCCGCGTTTGCTACCGCTACGCCACGGAGGCTGTCATGAACCTATGCTTATAGTCTTACTAGATAAACCTGAATACAGTGTTTTACAGTTAAGTAGATAACGGAACTCGAAGTTCAACTATTCCAAAGCTGACTAACACTTAGGTAAACGTTAAGTCGGTGATTGAAAGGTCGACGATAGGAAACCTATCATAGAGTTTATACATCCTCTTCCACCTATCCATATGTATGAGAGATCCTAGAAGGCTGTATAATAGAATTAAACCTTTAAGTACCTACCTAATTAATTTAATTGTTTAATGATTTCCATATAAGTGTCGTTAAGGACACACTTTTATGTATATCAACGTTCGACGTAGAACCAATTAGAATCATGTTCACCTCACTCGCAACCAACAAATAAATTAAAAAATAATGATACGATGTCTTAAGACCACACAATACATTGGCATTCCACGAACCACCACAAAAAATCAATCAAACAATTAGACAACAATACTAACAGACCCGCGGGGTATTGAACACGATTGCTCTAAATCGAACACGCCCTTGATTTTTCTATTGCATCTACATACGACCGTTCTAGATCTCCGCGCAAAATGGCTCCCAAATGTCAAACGTTTTCTCACAAATCGTGACCGCTATGAGCCTGATTGTCTACAAGATAATCTAACTGATTTAGCTGCTAGTTTTTAACAACAAAAAACGCGTTTATATTTAAATAAGTAATTAGAACATTACCAAATTTTACGCGTTGTCGAAATTAATGCGCAGTTTTAAGTTGCAAAAGGAGTAATAAGTTTTTGTAATATTTGAAGTTACTAATATAGTTTGTAACGTAATATTTACATTTCTAGACATTGCAGAACACACAGGTAGCTGCTACTGTAGGCCTAGTATGAGTTTTCAATACGAAACTCGTTCGATCGTATCGAGCGCGTTTGGCTCAGCGATTGGCCCGCTTCAAGGTCGTAAGAACTCTCAACCAATGAGAGCGCCAAACGCGCTCGATACGATCGAACGAGTTTCGTATTGAAAACTCATACTAGGCCTACTGGCCAGATGAAAGTTAACCACTGTTTTCCTTGCCGTGTCAGAAACTAACTACAGTTTAACATAAACAGCCGCACACACAAATTTTTTTTTCACAATATTTTTCTTCACCGGTTGGAGCATAGTCGTAATTATATAACCTCTCCTAACTGCATTCGAACCCTTAACCTCACTCGTAAGTCGGGGGCAGTTGCCACCACTGTTCCTCAACTACAGTATCCGATCACCAAGCCGTTGCTTATGCAGAGTAATGAGGAAAACTTCTTTCAATGTCTCCTTACTATTTCCTTGGTGTATGTTCAAATGAGCTAGGAAGAGATAGATGCTTATTTTTAAATGGTCTCCATAGATTGAATGTAAAAAAACAAAAGCAACCAGTGCATTATTTTAAATATCCCTGTATCCACATATCCTCATTTTTGTTATTTTGTTATGAATTCATTTAACTTTTTCGATAATTTATGAGACCCTTTAACTATAAAAATTACATAAAGCAATTAAATAATAACTTCTGTATTATATTTTTTTGTCATTTCTACTTTAAGCAACGTTTATAATGTAAATAATGATTAATTTTACACATTGCTTATTTCTGTACAAGCTTATCCGGTATTTTGTTATATGTATTTTAAAATGTTGTTGAAATCTCCGCTATGTCAGAAATTACCCAACTTTACTATGAGTAGCGGTTTTAATATAACATTAATAATAGACGTCAGATTATTATGATTGTTATCTTAACCGGGGTTTTTATAAAAATAGAGTAAGAAGTGTTCACAATTTATGTTATTTTCTTGCAAAATGATAATAATTCGCTCACTTTACTTTTCTTTTTTGACAGCTAGGCAAGTGAATTAGTTTTGTCAGCCGATTGATCGATTATAATGACCGCTAGTCGTTCAATTAATTTCTATAAAGTGTTTGCTATCAATGGAGACAAATCACAATTTAAACTTGACAGATCGATCGTGTGAACTATATTTGAATTTGGAAAAATAAGTTTTTTTTTTAATAATTATAAACTAACGCTTCACTGCAATCCCGCCTGATGGTAAGCAGTGATGCGATCGTTGATGGTAAAGCGCACTAGTTTATTAAGAGTCTATTCACTCAGAAAAACTGAGCGAATAGGAAGGAAGACGGCAGTTGAGCGAGGTGATGCAATGTTAAACCCAACAACACGACCAATTATGCTGCGCCAAAGGGAAATTGATCTGAAGACCCTCCACGACCAAAACTTCCAACACAACAACATTGGGCGCATCGTACCCGGCACACATCGCAACACAACTACTCAGAAACGTCCTCCGTACGGCTTCACCAGACATCATGCCGGAACACGACAAATCGCTTGGCGGCAAGACTTTGTCTGGTGGGTGGTAACTTCTGCCGGCGGCCGATGTTATACCCTACCACCGATGAACTTGAAATTTAAGATATATTTTTTTTGTTATAATTATAAACTAGAGTCAGTAGTTTATTACTTGTGCTCCAGGCTTTAGAAATCGTCTTGAACTAAATCTGAGTCGCCAATTAGCCTCTTCGCCGCCTCTCCACTGAATCTAAAGTAGCCAGGTGGCATTATGCAGCACCAGCCCAAATGTGGCTGCAGTACTCCACACACGAACGGACCTGTGCTTTGTATAACATTAGAAGCTATCCTGGTGTGAAGCACCGCCGGACCTTTGCAATAACGCAAAGTCTCCTGGCAGCCACCTTGGCTTTGGACTCAATGAATCGCCAAAAGTTAAGTTTCAAGGAAATCTCAACTCCCAAAAGCTGATGGCGGTCGGTGCACTCCAAGGATACATTCCAAAAAGTAGGAGCCAAGTTGAACAGGCTTCTTTTGGCTGTGAATAGACACGCTTGTGTTTTGGTGACGTTGAATGCTACAAGACTTCGCCCCATTAGAAGACTGCCTTATATGCCTCGCCTTCTCTCCAGTATTTTGAGGTCAGTGTTTTACATGGAGTACCAATCTGAGGAGGATGAGGAGATCCGCAGAAGAACGAGAGTAACCGATATAGCCCGAAGAATTGCAACACTGAAGTGGCAATGGGCTGGACACATTGCCCGTAGGACCGATGCCCGATGGGGCCGACGGGTTCTCGAGTGGCGACCACGCACCGGAAGACGTAGCGTGGGTAGGCCCCCGACAAGGTGGACCGATGACCTGGTGAAGGTCGCGGGAAACCGCTGGATGCGGGAGGCGCAGGACCGGTCGTCGTGGAGAACCTTGGGGGAGGCCTATGTCCAGCAGTGGACGTCTTTCGGCTGAAATGATGATGATGATGATGAAGGTGAACGGACTTCTTTTGGCTGTGAATAGACACGCTTGTGTTTTGGTGACGTTGAATGCTACAAGATTGGCTTCGCCCATTAGGAGACTGCCTTATATGCCTCGCCTTCTCTCCAGTATTTTGAGGTCTAAGCTGATGGAGTTAGTTGTCAGTGTTTTACATGGAGTACCAATCTGACCTCCAATAACTGAATAACCCGAGTACCCTTGGTAAGACTGATTTTTAGACTTTCGGCTTGTGGCCAACTGTCAAAAATCTCATACAAACACATCGAGTCATTACTCGGTGTGTTTTTTGAAGCACGGAAGGTTCTTAATACGTTGCTCTGTCTGCGTGCCCAACATTTACTTTTTATTATAAATTATAAACTTAGTGCTTGACCGCACTCCCGCCTGATGGTAAGCAGTGACGCAATCGTTTATGGCAAAGCGCGCTAGTTTATTAAGAGCCTATTCACTCTAGCCGACTACTCAAATTGTAGCCCGAAGGAAATACCGCCGCTGACAAATTGTTCCAGTCCCTCAATGTACGCGGTATAAAAGAGGAAGCGAAACGCTTCGTCCGGATCGTAGTGGTGTTAACAACGTAAAGGTCGAAACTCGCCATACGACGGAGATGGAATTAAATCATGCAATTCCCTTGCGCACTCACCAAAATGCATCCTATAAAACACCGAGAGGATGACAACTCTACGCCTATGCTTCAGGCTTTGGAGACCGTTTTGAGTTGATCTTTGTACCGATCTTAGGGTCGAGCAGCATCTTACAGCGACGAGCTTGGCTTAAGCTTCGATTGACCTGTGGCTGATATCATTTAACCACGATCCCGACAAGTGTTGAAGTGTTGAAAATTCGAATGAAATTGAATGTAATTTTTATGCGGTAGTAAAAGAAAAAGAGCCTTTCTGAAAAGTATCTAGAAGCAATAAAATTATATCTGTAACTACAATGTACGGACGACAGCAGGTCAAGCTTCGCGAAACTGTCAAACATTTCCATTCAACCTTGAGCCTTAATACTTTAGAGATAAACCACCTTATTCATAAACACTGCTTAAAGTTAACCAGTGATTAGCGATTCTTTCACCATAAAGGTCAAAAATGTATGTTTAAAGAATCGCTAATCACTAGTTAACTTTAAGCAGCTTTTATGAATAAGGGGGAAAGTGGAAAATCTAATAAAGAATTCTGACAGATTGTAGTAGCTTAATGTGCTGTTGCCTGTACATTAACAGAAACATAAGCCAACAAATAAACTCAGCATCTTTCTTTATCTATAAACGTATAAAGTCTCAATACCATGCGATACAGATAGCAAATAAGAAGTTTGTTTAAATCAAGGCTAATTTATTTCACATAAAAGATATGGTCGGCAGAACAATTGACCGTTGGGCTTTGCCCTCGGTCGGGAGAATGCGCTCGCGGCCTATGAGCCCATGACTGTTGACATTCAGAGCACCTGCCCATCGTGGGACGGGCTGAAATGGAAGCAAGTGTCAAAGGTTAACTCTTGAAATGACCGGTTGGAATAAATACCTGGAAAAATAATGACAAGTACGTAAGTAGAGCATTCTTTGTTGTTAACAGGAAAACATAAAATTATTATCTATACTCTATACTTTACTAATATATAAAGCTGAAGAGTTTGTTTGTTGGTTTGTTTGTTTGAACGCGCTAATCTCAGGAACTACTGGTCCGATTTAAAAATTATTTTTGCGTTGGATAGCACATCAATCCAGGAAGGCTTTAGGCTATATAACATCACGCTGCGACCAATAGGAGCGGGTATATTAAAAAAAAAACGGGCGTGAAACCGCATGGCGCAGCTAGTACACAATCCCCCTTATTCATAAACGCTGCTTAAAGTTAACTAGTGATTAATTTTTTAAACATACATTTTAGACGCTTGCACGTCACTTAACTTTAATAAGTAATCGATTACGAATAAAACTTTTAAACAATGTGGTGTTTATTCATAAAGGATGATTTAAGTTAAGTGACGTTAAAAGGTCAAAAATGTATGGTTAAAGAATCGCTAATCACTAGTTAACTTTAAGCAGTTTTTATGAATAAGGGGGAATATGTAAAGAAATCCTGTCCGATCCGTGAAGGTAATGTTAGGTATCGATAACTGATTCTACCCAACAAAGCCAGGCTAAAGGTAAAACGAAACCCCTAATAAAATAAATAATATTTCGCAACAGGAGGTAAATTAATACGTGTGCGGTAGGCAATACATGCACGGGCGAAAGGGGGCAGGACACGCGGCACGCGGTTGCATCGCTATTCGCTCCTAATAATACCGTCAATAATGGTGTTGTCACTAATTAAAAAATTACCAAATTTTGGGGAAGTTGGAAGTAATTCGTGGAAAAAAAAGATTATTTCAAAAATCATTAGTGTTGTTACTATGATGATTATGTAAAATTTAATATTTTATTTGGTCAAGTGTTTACCTAACCTTTATTATCCTCCTGGGTCGGACGAGGTTTTATTTACATATTGTATGTATTAGTTGATATTCAATATCAAAGCACTCTTTACAACAAACTTTTCCTTTAGGTTTAACGACCGCTAGTCATGTTACTTCTCATCAGTGGAATGGAATTTCACTAGCAATTCAAATTTAACCTGCATAAAAAATGGCTAAAAATTCTATCCGTATTTTCTGCCAATCACTTGTAGGTTATAAGTCACATCCTTATCTATCCGCCCTTTATCTCGATCACACGACTTACATTCAATACAAGCTAATTTACATATGAGTTAACTGTAATAGTGTCTTTGTGTTACGTCAATGGCACATAACTAAACCTATGTGTGTCAAAAAAAAACATTTATTTTAAACAAACGGATGAAATAACCTATTAGCTTTATATCTTCTTTGGCTTTTTCCGCGGCTTCGCTCGCATCGCTTATAGGTCAGATATTATATCATAGGAGATATACTACTTATTTGTTTTTAATTTTAATTATGATAGCTGCCCTGTCTGTTTTCAATACCACACACACTTTACCTCCGTTTTTGACAGTCATCAAGACAATCAATTTTACCTCCTTGGTTTTTTATTTCTTTTTAATTGGACTGCAGAATCTAGTCATTCCATCGTGGACCGCATCCTTCGCTTTCCATTAGTGATCGAGGTCTTGAGCGGGCCAATATAGCAGTAAAAAAATATCACTCGAATTGACGCACCAGTAAAATAAATTATTGAAAGAAAGGCCGCAGGAATAAAAATCATTTGTAAATGTTTCTATGGGTAATGTTCATATTAACTCGGCACTAAAATCCGTACAAGGGTCGAATGCGTCTGCAAGTAATTACTCCGCCTTACATCAAATCCGTAATTATTATTGATACCCCACTGTTATCTTAATTCTTTACAGTTAAGCTTACCGTACGTCGTGGTGGCCTAGTGGTTAAAACACCAGCCTCTCAAGTATGAGTGCGCGGGTTCGATTCCAGATCAGGCAAGTACCAATGTAACTTTTCTAAAGTTATATGTACTTTCTAATTATATCTTGGACACCATTGACTGAAGGTGAAGGAAAACATCTTGAGAAAACCTGGACTTTATAAGTCTGAAATCGCCAACCCGCATTGAGCAAGCGTGGTGGTTACGCTCAATCCTTCTCTGTGTGAAAAAATGTTGATGACGAAGCTTACCGTCGGATTAAATTGATGGCTGTAAAATTAAGTTGTATTTTTATCGTGTATATCAATCTCATTATTGTCTCGATTAATTTTAATAAAAGCTTGTGTTTGTACTTGCTTGTTCGTTAATAATTTGGGCTCTGGGTTAACTTGGAAAGCCCTTCATCTTTCCATTTCGACGGTACGGACAATAACTGGTCAAGCTACCCGAAACTGTCAAATATTCCCAATCAACCTTAAGCCTTAATTATTTAGAAATAAAGTTGAAAATTCTGACAGTTTGATGTGCTGTCGTCTGTACATTCGGTACATTGTTTATACTTTTTAGGCCCAGTAGGTAGCCAAGTTTATTGTAGCATCAAAGATGTAGGGTAATTAACCATATTTTTATTTTATGTATTATATAAATTATAAACTTTACCGCAATCCCGCCTGATGGTAAGCAGCGATGCGATCGTTGATGGTAAAGCGCGCTAGTTTATTAAGAGCCTATTCACTCTAGCTTTGAAGACACTCAAATTGTAGTGTGATGGAAACACCGCCACTGGCAAATTAATCCAGTCCCTCGAAGTACTCGGTATAAGAGAAGAAGCGAAACGCTTCGTCCGGATCGTAGTGGTGTTAACAACGTAAGGGTGGTAAGTCGCCGTACGACAGGTCGTCCGATGGGGGAATTAAGTCATGCAATTCCCTTGCACTCTCGCCAGAATGCATCCTATAGAAGACCGAAAGGCTTGCTACTCTAAGCCTGTGCTCCAGGCTTTGGAGACCGTTTCGAGTTAAATCTGTGTCTCCAATCAGCCTCTTCGCATGGCTCTCCACTGAATCCAAAGTAGCCAGGTGACACGTCGCACCAGCAGCCCAAATGTGACTGCAGTACTCCACACACGAGCAGACCTGTGCTTTGTACAACATTAGAGCTGCCCTGGTGTGAAGTACCGCCGGACCTTTGCAATGACGCCAAGTTTTCTGGCAGCCACGTTGGCCTTTGACTCAATGAACCGCCCAAAGTTTAGGTTCGAGGAAATCTCAACACCCAAAAGCTGAAGGCGGTCGGTACACTCCAAGGATACATTCTGAAAAGTAGGAGCCAAGGTGAACGGGCTCCTTTTGGCGGTGAAAAGACACGCTTGTGTTTTGGCGGCATTGAATGCTACAAGATTGCCTTTGCCTCATTCGGAGACTGCCTGTAGTGCAGCACTCGTACGCTCTACCATAGCCTCTCTTTCGGACCGGATAGATTCCTTACTAGCCCCAGCTTCCGGCAGGTATCTCTCCACAACTGTACTGTCATCTGCATACCCATAGATACTGGACATCAGCAGATCGTTAATATGCAACAGGAACAGAGTCGCAGAGAGAACTGACCCCTGAGGAACACCGGCATTGGTCGACATGGGCTCCGATGAGCATCCGTCGACAACAACTCGGGGGGACCGTTCAGTTAGGAAGTCTTTTACCCAGCCAGTCAGGCCAGCGGAAATGCACTAGTAGGTCCCCAGTTGACCGATTGCATCGAAACCCGTACTGTCGGTCACTGAGAAGACCGTTACCTTCCAGGTAAGCCAAGAGGCGCGAGTTCAACACACGCTCCATAATCTTGCAGAGTGTGGAGGTTACTGAAATCGGCCGATAGTCTGTAGCATTGGCACGACTACCCTTTTTGGGCATAGGCTGCACGTTGGCAAGCTTCCAGGACTTGGGCACTGTAAAAGTCCTAAATGAGAGGCGATACAAACGCTTTAATACAGGAGACAACTCGGGCGCACATGCCTTAAGAAAAATCGATGGTATACCATCCGGACCACTAGCCTTATTCACATCCAGACGACACATTACTCTCAAAACCTCCTTGTTCCTAATGCGAACCTCCGACATTGAAGTTCCGCAATGAGGTAATTTAGGTGGAGTAGCACTGTTAGTGTCAAGACACGAATTATGGGCAAAGAGAGATGCAAAGGGACCTGCTTTCTCTCTCGCCGTATGAGCCAGGGCTCCATCAGGCCTAACCAGTGGAGGCAGTGTGGGCCGACATAAGTTCGCCTCGACCGATTTGGCTAGGGACCAGAAAGATCTGCTATCGGATGGTTGCGCAGAGAGCTTGTTGCCAATATGAGTAATGCGGTCGAAGCGAGCCTTCTTAAGCGCCTTTTTGTAGGACTTGGCAGTATGGTTAATGGCTCTCTTCTTTGAGCTTAGATCCGGAGCTCTGCGGTCACGAGCGTCCACCTAGGTGAGAAATGCCGTATGCTTACACTGTTCAGCTTGCACACAGTCGGCGTTGACCCATGGGCGAGCCGAGCTACCGACTGGCACGTCACTGAAAGGGTTAAAATACTCCATACCTTGACGCACCACATCGGATATAGCGTCCGCACAGCTCGACGGATTGTCAGAAGAGCAGCAGATCTGCTGCCAAGGATAAGACGCAAAGAAGTGGCGCATCTCATCCCAATCTGCTGACTTGTATCGCCACATTCGCCGCTCACCACGTGAGTCGCAATCAGGTGGGGAGAAGGACGACACAGACTTCACCAGACAGTGATCTGAAGTTCCTAACGGTGAGGAAACTGTAACAACACATCTATCCGGATTAGTGATCAGCAGAAGTCTTGCAGCAGGCTTGGTGGCAGGCATTGCAATCCCTCAGAGCGACGAACTGTGCGTCAGGGTGCCGATGCAGCGCATTGTCAGCAGCTTCACTGAGGTGGTGAAACAGTCGAGTTGTCTCCTGGTCACCGCTGTGCGATCGGTAGACACAGGTGTAGACAATTTTGGCCACATCAGTGTCAACCAACAGCCATAAATACGAGAAATGAGGGTCTTCGAGGTGATGGAAACGCCGGCAACAGATGTCATTGCGAACATGCACACAAACCCCGGCACGATGCAGGAAATGATGCTCCAAAGAGTATCACGGGTAGCTGAGGTATGCCGCATCAGACGGACATCTAATCTAGGTCTCCGTCAAGAAAAGTAGATGGGGCTTTTCAATTCGCTACCCTCCAGGACAAAACTCCCGACACAACAACATTTGGCGCATCGTACTCAACACACATCGCAACACAAGTGCTCAGACCAGTCCTTCGTACAGCAACACCAGACATCGTGCTGGAACACGACGAATCGCTTGGCGGTACGACTTTGTCTGGTGGTTGGTAACTTATACCGGCGTAATATATAATATATAACCGGCGGCCGATGTTGAGGCCTACCATCGAGGCAAGTGAAGGAACATGGGTGTTTTTTGTCAGTAAAAGTGTGACACGCCCTTCCGCTCCGTCCAGAGCGGGAGAGGTCATTTGATGATTTCCTAAAGGTTCAGGTGAATGGACATTTGGGGCATAAACTGTTCAGAAGCACCGCACTCGCACAGGATCATGGACGAATGGATAAGGCCTCATTTTGCTAGATTATGTTTCCAGCGTGCTAGATAAGTACACAATCGTTTTATTGATTTCCAAATAGGCCATTGAATCTTGTTGCTAAGAGCGATCTTTTACAGACAACCTTTATATAGAATAACAAGGGGAACGAGACCAAAATAGTACAGGTAGTCTACAATGTACTGTTTACCTAGATAGGCGCGTGGAGTTCGGTTATATCACGCCTTTTAGATTTCCCTCGGGAATATCATATATTTCTCCGGGATAAAAAATACTCTATTATTTAATCCGGACTTCTAACTTTACGACTGCAAAATTTCAAAGCAATCGGTTCAGTAGTTGCAGCGTGAAAGCGGAACAAACAAACAAACTCACTTTCCGATTTATATTTTTATATTTTTTAGATTTTTATTATTTATATTTTTGGTAAGGATGTGTACGTAAACTGTGTATGTTCTGTAATCTATATGGTGAACATAATAAAGACTATTCTATTCTATTCTATTCTGTATCTTACTAACATAAATAAATATATACATCTAATAAATAAACATCAAATAAGAGCAAATAAAATATAATGATAGTGTTTATAGAGAGAAGAACTGCTTTTTTTATAAAGTATTAAAAGTGGACAGAGCTTGAGCACGCGTTCTCAACACGTGCAAGTCTTTTCATAGCCGTAGGTACTTCTAACAGTAAAAATCTTTGTTGTTTTATTAGAGAAATTGCAAAAAAAAACATTCACATTTCAATATATTCATTTATCTCGTCCCCAGTTGACAATGGTTTCTTAGTTTTCGTGTTTTCACGCAGTAGGCGTAGTGCCGCTCTTTTTGTTCAGCATTAAAAACATTGTTTTATTTGAGAAACCTAACTTCTTTTAAACTCGGTTTCCCTTTCACGTTTGCTTCGAAATTTCTTTTCAGCCGTAATCAGATTGAAAATACCATCGTCTGCGAGTTTGTTAAGAATAGGGTAGTTGACTAAAAAAAACTAATTAGTCCGTCAGTCAGATTTCCAAAAAACACTAGACATGTACTTTTTCTTTTTTCATATAAACAAAAAATGAAGACGACACAGTACGTTGAAAAGTCATGTGACGTCATGCACGCTACACTTTTTAGCGAGGAGTGACGTCACCAGTCACCACTCCTGATTTTTGATGCCTTTAAATTTGTAATTTTTTATTGATTTGATAAAACAAAATATACGTACTTATCCAATATTTTTCTATAATCTGAATGACGGACTAAATAAAATCATTTTTTTTAACCAGGAAACATCCCTATTTGCTGTAAAAGATATTCGAAATCGAATTTGTAAACGAAATAATTATATTTCCCAGTCATTAGTGTTTGAGCCTAAACTCTCGTCTAGAACCAGACAATAATTTCTAAAGGCCAGCCCCCCCAACAGTCTTAGCAACTATATAACACTTATACAGTATGTTAAGAAAACCCTGTCCGACCCATAAGGATAATAAAGGTTAGGTAAACACATGACCAAATATAATATAAAATTTTACGTAATCATCATAGCACCAATACAAATGAATTTTGAAATAATCTTTTTTTCCCGCGAATTAATTCCAACTTCCCCGAAATTTGGTATTTTTCAAAAAGTGACAACACCGGTATTATTATGAGCGAATAGCGATGCGACCACGTGCCGCGTGCCCAGCCGCCCGCCGCCCGCGGAAGGGTGCATAACGCACAATTATTACGTTACCTCTTTTTGCGAAATAATATTTATTTTTTTAGGGGGATTTTTTTTAAGTTTAGCCCGGTTTTGTATGCATTAGTAGAATCAGTTATCGATACCTAACAACACCTTCACGGGTCGGACAGGGTTTTCTTAACATACTGTATATTCTGATAGTGCACGTAATAAAGACATTACGTCACACAATGTCCTATTATTGAGAGGAAGTAGTCATTCATTGCACATTACACACCGTAGCGTTTACTCCATTGCATAGGTTTTTACGCAACGAGTGACGCATGTTAGATAAAACATCTTATGGCTTTGTAGAGCAGAAATGCAATGTAAGTGGTTCGTGGAAATAATATAGGTGTAAAAAAAGATTCAGTGGCGATCCTGATGCACATCGGCGAGCAAAACTGAAGATTATCTTAGTTAGGCTAGTAGTAATCTTGGAGTGTAGTTACAATCTGTCTATCTTTAGTTATGTAGGCCTAGTATGAGTTTTCATTACGAAACTCGTTCGTCGATATCGAGCGCGTTTGACTCAGCGATTGGTCCGCTTCAAGGTCGTAAGAACTCTCAACCAATGAGAGCGCCAAACGCGCTCGATATCGACGATAGAGTTTCGTATTGAAAACTCATACTAGGCCTACAGGGCAGTGGCGGCATACATAGGTGTAACTACCGCGCGTTACGAGATAAAATCTCGTATATAGGTTTTTTTAATTTTTTTTTTATTCTACTTTTGTTTAGGGACATTTATAATCCCAATGCGTATGTCAGTCCCATCGTACCCTGAATATACATACACATTTGAGCCATACACCTAAATAGACTCTTCGCATCGTCGCCCTTTGGTTGGGCCAGGATTTTATGGAATGTGCCTATTTCAAGTCTGTTCAGCCTCAAGACCCTGAACAAGTCATTTCTATCAGACTCGTACCGGGCACAATCCATCAATAAGTGGTGTAAGTCTTCGACAACTCTGCACTCCATACAGTTAGGCGACATCGTTTTTTTCATTATGAACGCAAATTTATTACATGGAATGTGTCCAGATCTAAGTCTATGAGCCGTAACAACCAATTTTCTACTTAAATTATTGTTTATAAACCAGGGCACACGAAAAGGCTGACTCTGCACAGTTTTGTACCAAATCCCTTTGTCTAAAGAACGCTTGTCAAAATATTCTTTACAATCTTCATAACATTTTTTATTAAAAAGGTAATACCTCAGAAAAGTCCAAAATTATGTTAGTTTCTTTTCCGTGTTTAGCTGCATATTTTGCCAGCATGTCAGCCCTTTCATTGCCCTCTAATCCAATATGCGATGGAACCCATGGTATATAGGTTGTAGATGTGTACTCTAACAGGCTCTTGTATACGTTGAAATTACTCATCGGCATATCAGCAGTAATCCCTGTCGCATCAGAAGCTTTTTCACCTTTGGTATGTGCGGTCAGCTTTACCAGTCTAACTGCTGATTTTGGCTAAACTTCGATATTTTCCGTGAAGCAACTGCCGTCTGACCTCCACAACCAGAAAGCGATATCCAAGCATTGCACTTAGATCAAATGTTGGACTTTCGAGGGCTCCAACAACCCGTAACGGCTGCCATTAGATGTTCGTTTGGCATGACCGGGACTAACGGCTTAACGTGCTTTCCGAGACACGACAAGACCAGTGCAAATATTCATATCCATGCACACAAATATTAGGACATCGCGGGGAACGAAATCACGTCTCCTTGCGCAGCGGCCGCATTTGCTACCGCTACGCCACGGAGGCTGTCGAATTGAGTTGTTTTTAAATTACTAATAGGTGACAGAAGTCCCTGAGTACAGCGTTGACAGTGTTAGCGTTTGTCCCGCAAACGACTTCAAATTACTAACAAAATGCAACTTTGTAGCTAAGACTTCCAAGAAAGTCGATATATCTTAACATTGCTTGACTATGATTTAAATTAGGTCAAAGTAAGTTCTGAATTGCTTGTTCTGTTGAAGCAAAACAGACTTCAAAATTATCCTAGGTGGATCATTTATTTAGGTTTTTTCTGATTTTGTGAAGCCGCTCGAAACAGAAACCACAGAACCATTCGAAGTGACGCAAAAACGTTGACGATTTCTTGACTCATCAAAATTTATATAGCAGGATAAAATACCATCACGCTTATGTGGAGCATATAGAATAGGGTTAAGCAGAGATAAACCTATAGTTCTACATTTCGGCAGTTTTATATCACCATCTGCTTAGCTTTTCCTCCGGAAAATATATCACATATTACGAAACTAAAATTCCAATATCCACACATCTAGTCGACTGTAGTTAAAAAATCTTAATTATAAAGGAACGGTAATTGTATCCATAGGCTGCTAGTTGCACACCCGACTTACATGCACTTTAGCAACTGTGGCATTGCGTCCGTCATACGTCACAAGGTCTATTTACCAAATCATTTACATAACCTTCACACGATTTTCCACCTTTAGCCGTAGTTTTAAGACTGGAGTAGGTCGCATGTTAAACTTGTCTCACAGTCTAGCCATACCAATCCATTGTATGCGTGTGAGCACTCTTTGATTTCTCGCTCCATTTATCGAAGAGCTATTAATCAATTTTAAGCGTTACAACAGTTTTTTTGTTACGTTTTGCAAATAGATATGTTCCTATGTTAGTGAATGAAAGTGAAGCTGTCTTCCGATTTCCTTCCTTCTATTTTCAAAGAAGTTTATTTGATGTGGGTGCGTTTCTTAAAATCAACTGCGTCTCTACCAGGAAGCCTGGCAGAATACTCTTCTCCTTGCTACTTACAATCTACCACCAAAGGAGCATCTCCAGGATTAAAATTCCGTGGTCAGAAGTCTCTGAACCGTTTTCAGATGCAAGTGGAAAGATATAACTCTAACCTGGTAAACTTGCAGAGCTGTTTCTCAACTACGCTCTACCTCTTATTCTGCCGTCAGTGTTCAATAACAAGCTGTCAAATTAACCCCTGCGGTACCACCGATGGCATGACACCGTGGTAGTGGCAAAGCTTTGAGCCAACAAAATCTGACATGAAGAAGAAGAGGAAAATGTAAGCGTAGACGTGGTTGCGCAGAAAGTTTTGCTGTTTAATTTTTCGCGGAACCTCCGTGAATTAACCGATCATGATAGGCGTGTAAAATAAAATAAAAATGACAATAAAATTGCTGTTACGTTAGTTAATATGGCAGAAAGACGTCTAAATCGTAACCACACATTCCTCATAGTCAATTAGGTTTTTTTTTTTTTTAATAATTTATAATTTATTTATACAAGTCTTTCAGTCGAATACATAAATGGATTTTAACTTCGTAATTTATCCTAATTTATCCTAGCTTAATTTAACCTAACCTATCTCGTTTCGTTTCCCGCGTGAGCCGACTAGGAGGGGTTTGGGGTAAAGTCATGATGTGGCCACTATGCTAAAATATTTCAATGTTCTTTATAAATTATTCACTGAATGCACTTTTTACTACATAAATCACGAGCCAATTAGGTATAAGTCCTTAGTTGCCAGTTGTCATTAATAAATGCCGGAACCGCCAATCTTCAAATAACAAACACACAAACTAAAAAACTTATCAGGACAGAACAATAATTGCGGAGCACTTACTGAAGTAAAATCGTTGGTGATAATTACGTACGAATAGCTTATCTGTTTCGGTAATCGTCAGTAATTAGCCAATTTTGCTAACTAGACCACAAATATAATCGATAGAAAAATTAGAAATATTGGAAATTGCCTGTTACGACGAATGAAGAAGTTTTTATAATAAGGTTTTGAAAAAACATTTGGTCACACCCTAGTGGCCATAGTGCAAGGTTATCGGTAGACATACCATGTTTGACGTGTCCATACAAGGTCAAATTTAATTACAATAGTTAGCGAAAGTCAGCAGTCTAACACAAAAAGTAACATCATAAGAGTAACATTTTTTATAAGTTGTTTTCTTTTTTTTTTTGAATCCGTTGGTTTATACCATTGACATATACTAATGGACATGCCTTAAAGATGAGAATTGTGGCACTCCGAAAGAAAGAGAGGTAACGAAGTTTCAGTCTATCTTTATCTCTCTCAAAATCATTAATAATCTATGAGTTAAGAGATGGTGCTAAACCGAAAGCATATGCCATCTCTCTCACTATTTTCAACCCATATAATTACTGCAGATTACACGCGTACGGCATGTCCACTAGTATATGTTGTTTTACATGGTTTACACCGATTTAAAAACGTTACCCCTGGTAATGTTTTTACGTGAAGTTTAAATTGAGAAAATCTGTTTCATTTAGTTTAACATATTAATCGATACCTAAAACTTCTGTGAAGTAGACAAAAAAGACGAAACAGTTTTTTTTAATGATATATTACGTGATTGTAATGCGGTCAGCGATTTCACACTTCAAAAATGTAATTACTTATTGTTTTGTCATGTTGAAATATCAATAGCAATTAATCTATCTAAATTAATTTGGGATTGTATACATTAGGGTGCTTTTTTGCTAATTTGTTTAGTTTCATTTTTTAGCATGACTTGTAACTTTGTATAGCTCTTCCGTTCACATACATTTCATCATCATCATCATTATCAACCTTTTTATCGTCCCACTGCTGGGCACAGGTCTCCTCTCATACAGAGAAGGATTGAGCGTAATCACCACGCTTGCTCAATGCGGGTTGGCGATTTCAGACTTAAAGTCCAGGTTTCCTCAAGATGTTTTCCTTCACCTTCAGTCATTGGTGTCCAAGATATTCTCAGAAAGTATATACAACCTTAGAAAAGTTACATTGATACTTGCCTGACCTGGAATCGAGCCCGCGCACTCATACTTGAGAAGCTGGTGTTTTAACCACTAGGCCACCACGACTTACATACATTTATTACTAATAAATTACTAGACGTTGTAGCAGCCTTCCTAAAAAATGAACTATTTAAATGTAATTAACAAATCTGCCTAACCTGGTACAATAAAGAAGCGTTCTTTTTTATAAATTATGAACTAGTGCTCGACCGCAATCCCGCCTGATAGTAAGTAGTGATGCAATCGTTAGTGGTAAATCGGTCTAGTTCATTAAGAGCACTCTAACCTTGAAGACACTTAAATTGTAGTCAGACGGAAACACCGCCGCTAGCAAATTGTCCCAGTCCCTCGATGTACGCGGTATAAAAGAAGTGGCGAAAGGTGTCGTCCGGATCGTAGTAGCACAGTCTAAAAATCATAGTAGTAATACCAACAACGTGAGGGTGGGTACTCGCAGTACGACGGGTCGTCCGATGATGAAACGGAGATGGGGGGCATTAAGTTAAGATTAAGCGATTCCTCGCACACTCTCCAAAATACATCCTATAGATTTAGAACACCGACAGGCTGGCTACTCTTCGCGCATCCAGGCTTTGGAGACCGTTTAGAGCTGAATCTGGGTCGCCAATTAGCCTCTTCGTACGCCTCTCCACTGAATCCAAAGTAGCCAGGTGGCATTTTGCATCACCAGCCCAATTGTTGTTGCAGTACTCCACATACGAACGGGCCTGTGCTTTGTATAACATTAGAAGCTGTCCTGATATCCTATTCCACCAGATGCAGCTCATCATCAACGTTCACGCTTTCTCCAACTATGTCAGGGTCAGCTTCCAGTATTCTACATGGAGCAATTGCCTATCCAATCTCTACCACCCAGTCACTGTATAACACGAGAACCACTGCTAAGAGTAGTGGTCAGACTTTGGGGATTTTAACTACCTTTAACAACTGTCAAAGAACTGAAGAATGACATCTGGGACCAGACGATTACGAACGCGGCCGCTGCGCAAGGTGTATGCATGAATATGAATATTTGCACTGGCCTGGTCGTGCCTCGGAAAGCACGTTAAGCCATTGGTCCCGGTTGCCACACGTGGTCTAACTGCAATGCTTCGATATCGCCTTCAGGTTGTGGAGGTCAGACGGCAGTCGCTTCACGGAAAATATCGAGGTTTAGCCAAAATCAGCACTTAGACTGGTAAAGCAGACCCCAGACTCCAAAGCTGAAAAGCTTCGGATGCGACAGAAATTAACGCTGAGGTGATGATGATGTTTTTTAAATTTTCTGTAACCTCTTCCCCAACCCCATATTGAATCACACGTGAGATTTTTAAAAATGTGGGTTTCTTAGATTGGACGTTGGATTGTTATTGTAAAAAGAAAAGAAAAATTGCTTCTTGCTTTAATTTACGACTAGTTAAGACTAGTAATCAATATTGCTGAAAGTTATAAGGTAATAATAAAAATTATAATAGCTTAAATCGTGACTACTGTGATTAAAAAAAAAATATCTAGTCTAATTCAGTCCATGGAGAATAATGCGCGGTCTCAAGAGAGATTATTGTAACCAACATGTCCATAATTATGATTGAATCATCTGCTCCTTCAACTTCGTTCTGATCTATACACTTGGTACAAAAAAATATATGGTGGTTTGACAGTCAGCAGATATATAATAATTATGATGTCGAAATATGAATGAAATTGTTTTCTTTCGAACGAATTAGTAAATGACCTCAATCGTATTACGATTACGCTTAAGACTTAATCATAAGCATGTAAAATCTACGTGAAATAGAGGAAAATATGTAATATAAAACTTTTTTTTTTTCAATCAGATAAATAATTACGTTATATTTGCCGCGATTCTTTTTTTTATTAATTATAAACTAGCGCTTGACTGCAATCCCGCCTGATGGTAAGCAGTGATGCAATCGTTGATGGTAAAGCGCGCTAGTTTATTAAACCCATTCGCTTAAAAAAACTTAGTGAATAGGAAGGAAGACGGGGTAGTTGAGCGAGGTGGTGCAATGTTAAACCCAACAACACGACCAACGTTGCTGCGCCAGAGGGAGATCGATGTGGAGACCGTCCATGACCAAACTCTCGACACAACAACACTTGGCGCATCTTTCTCTCTAGCGTAAAATTCTCTACACGTAATGCATGGACTCCCCCTTAAACTTGCTTTCCGAGGCGCTGAAAGATGTTTATTATTATATGTAATGGGCACTCAGATGGTTTCATCATAAAATAAATACATCAAGTTCTTCTAATTACTCAGCCTACTGCAATGCTGCTGAACATAGGCGTCTCCCTCCCAAGTTGCGACACTTCACCCAGGTCTCAATTTCATTCAATTTTACCGGATCTCAACGTATCCTTATAGAAGCGATTATGCAAATGCCTATATAATTACTAAACACCGAGTTATAAGCTAAGTATTTTATACTAGTTCTTTGCATACATTCCATTCGCAAGAACATTAGACAGAAATAAAAATGGTTATTTAAGGTACACTTTGTAATAAAATTCATCATCATCATCAACCTTTTTATCGTATCATTGCATACACACACCCTGGGTACAAGTCTCCTCTCATACAGAGAAGGATTGAGCGTTATCACCACGTTTACTCAATGCGGGTTGGCAAAGTCCAGGTTTCCTCAAGATGTATTCCTTCACCTTATAATCAGTCATTGATGTCCAAGATATACTTAGAAAGTACATATAACTTAGAAAAGTTACATTAGTAGGTACTTACCTGGAATCCAACCCGCACACTCATCCTTAAGGGGCTCGTGTTTTAACTACTAGGCCACCACGACTTCACTAGGCCACCACGACTTTACTAGGCCACCACGACTAAACTAATAAAATTACTTATAATTAATAGGAATATGAGAGGATACCTGTGCCTAGCAGTGAGACGATTAAAAAAAGTTCGAAATATAAACGAGAAATAAAAAAATAGTGCCCTTTACCATCAACGATTGCATCACTTGTATTCGCTTACCATCAGGCAGAATCACGGTCAAGCACTAGATTATAACGTTAAAAAATAAAGTAGACGATAAAAAAGATGAATAGTAATACATATATATATATTGTGGTTTGTTACAGTTAAGATTGATGCAGAATTTATTTTAATCAACTTATATACCAACTAAATCAACTAATTTGAACTATCCATCTTCTGAATCTTCTTTTAATTAAATAATTTGCTTCGATTTTACGTTTCCCAAGGGGTTTATTCCTAAACGATTATTAATGTTAAGTGATGTGCAAACGTCAAAAATGTATGTTTAAACATTCGCCAATCACTAGTTAACTTTCAGCAATGTTTATGAATAAAGGGGAAAGTATTCACGCCAAAACTAACGGATTTTGATATGTAATAGAAAGGTACATTCCACGTCGAAAAACTATTCATTAATAGCTGCTCATTAATAGTTAATTGACGACTCCTACATTATGTAGAATGCAATTTGCATAGCTGCATTCAATAATTATCGGAAGTCACTCAAAGTATTGCGGACAAAAAGTTTTTATGTATGAGAAACTGGCCAGTTATAATTTATTTATAACTAATAATAGGTACATTCCAAATTCTAAACTTCCCTCGGCATTTTTGCGAGCTAATTAAAATTATCGTGTCTCTTTGAAAAATGGATTTGCGTCGATGGTTTTTTACGATTTTAAATTTCACCTGAAACCAGACGAATTGTACGATAAACTTCAAATGGCATTCATGGCTGATGGCCCTTTTTTTTAATAATTATAAACTAGCACTTGACTGCAATCCCGCCTGATGTTAAGCAGTGATGCAATTGTTGATGGTAAAGCGCACTAGTTTATTAAACCCATTCACTTAAAAACTTAGTGAATAGGAAGAAAGACGGCAGTTGAGCGAGGTGGTACAATTTTAAGCCCAACAACACGACCAACGATGATGCGCCAGAGTGAGATTCATGTGGAGACCCTCCACGACCAAACTCCCGACACAACAACACTTGGCGCATCGTACCCGGCACACATCGCAACACAACTGCACAGACCCGTACTCCGTACGGCTTCACCAGACATCATGCCGGAACACGACGAATCGCTTGGCGGCAAGACTTTGTCTAGTGGGTGGTAACTTCTGCCGGCAGCCGATGTGGCCTACCATCGAGAGAATTTCCCCTTTGCCCCCCCCCCCCCCCCCCCCCCCTTTGCCCTTCTAAGGCATCCGTGTATCGGTGGTATGAATTTAAACGCGGTCGACTAACTTTGACGGATGAAGAAAGAAGTGGTCGGCCTTTGACGGTTGTTACAGAAGAAAACGTGCTATAAGTGAACATTTAGATCTAAGACAGTAGACGAATTACATACCATGAAATTCAACATAAACTGCAGATTGGATTAGGAGGCCTTCACGAAATTTCTACATGTGCATCTTTGGTTGCGGTTGATTGTTTCACATTGGGTGCCGCACAATCTCACCAATGCTCAAATCAGGCTCGGGTGGAATGGTGCCATGACATGATAGACAAATTTGAAGCAGACTTGTTTCAGTGTGTTTACGACATCATTACAGGTGAAGATTCTTGGATCGATACGATCCATAAACGAAGCGCCATTCGACGGTTTGGGTGTTTCGCGAGCTTTTTAGTTGAATGGACTACTTGGTGTCAATTCCTTTACGAAACCAAAGAAGCATTAACGCTGAATGGTATACTATCAAATGCTTGACAGAAGTTTGCTCTGTTGTGAGCAACAAGCGACCGAACTCAGGGCTCCGCGGATTACTGCTTCACCACGACAATGCGCCCGCCCACACGGCAATCAAAACGAGGAACTTCCTCGACATTACACTAGTAAAACTCCTGGGTCACCCTCTTAATAGCCCTGACTTAGCACTGTGTGACTTCTTCTTATCCCAAAAATAAAAGATCAGCACAAAGGGATACAATTTTCATCGCCGGATGATTTGCTGTCAGCATTCGAGCAGGCTGTAAACGAGGTGTCTGCGGCGGACTGAAAAAACTGTTTCGAAAACTGTTTCAGACGCATGAAACTTTGTATAAAGGCTGGTTGAGAGTACTTTGAAAAGATGTAAATAAACATTATATGCCTATAGATTTTTTTTTTTACTATCGGATTCTTTCTGAGTGTCCCGCGTACGTATAAAGTCAACAAAATTAGCGTTAAATGCATTAGTGAGTTTGACAATTAAAGCGCATTGTAATGTATGTAGTAGCAGTAACGGTGGTTTTTATATCGTAGTACTAGAGTTACCATTGATGTGCGGTCGAGTATACCTAAAATCTTTAAATCATAATTTGGACAGGTATTTTTATGTATTTCCTTTATTTGGACACATTAATTATATTTTTATATAATTTAAAAATACGAAAACATAGTAGCCCACCGCTATCGGGAAGAGGGTCCAAGCTACCAGCGGTCAAGCCATTAGCTGTCACGAGTCACGACTATCGGACATTGGTTGCTGAATCCATATCATTTATTTCTTAATTATGAGGTGACCTCCTGTGTCCCCTAGATGGGGCAGAGGGTCCCCGGCAAAGGCGCCCCATTCGGTCTTGACCTTCGCGTTTTATTTCGCTCCAGGGTAGACACCCTACGGTCTTCGCTTCTACAATGACCGTACGCCGCCAGCTCTGCTTAAGGTGGCCACGTTTTTTTTTTTTTTTAATAATTATAAACTAGCGCTTGACTGTAATCCCGCCTGATGATAAGCAGTGATGCAATCGTTGATGGTGAAGCGCGCTAGTTTATTAAACCCATTCACTTAAAAAAACTTACTGAATAGGAAAAAGACGGCAGTTGAGCGAGGTGATGCAAATTTATAAACCCAACAACACGGTCAATGATGCTACGCCAGAGGGAAATTGATCTGGATGGACCATGATCAAACTCCCGACACAACATCATTTGGCGCATCGTATCCGGCAAGCTTCACAACACAACTGCTCGGACCCGTCCTCCGTACGGCTTCACCAGACATCACGCCGGAACACGACGAATCGCTTGGCGGCAAGACTTTGTCTGGTGGGTGGTAACTTCTGCCGGCAGCCGATCTTATGGCCTACCGCCGAGTAACATTTACGCTTTCCTTAGGGATTGCATTCTATAGCTTGCCTTGGTATATGTTCAGTAAGTATTATGTTGTTTATTATAAGGTCCCTATGTAAAATTTACTGTAAGAGTTGTACTTTCTACAATAAACTTTTTTTGGGAGCAACTACTGTCATTAATGGGAAGCTACAGTGCAACATGTTAATATATTAAAACCAATGATATTATAAATAAAAAGACGACATTATTCAAGTTCCGCAATGAGACGTCATTACTTGGAGAATTTGCCGAGTTTTCTTCGTCTTATATCTTTTTCATTTCTCATATTCAGAAAGTAGTATTTTCTTGATCTGATTATTGGGTAGAAAGTGCTATTTCCCTCCCTAGAGCGGGAAAAACTCATACAAATTACTTCCCACCCAAGGGTCGGAATGAACTTTAAAAATAGAACTGCTGTCAGCTGTGAAGAAATTTGTAGAAAAAAAATACTAATAAAAAAAAATGCAGCGGCATGATGGCGTGAGTTTTTAAACAGCCAGTGTGAACTTAGCGCAAACTTCATTGAGCGAAATAGGTTGCAACCATAGAATTAAGAAGTACGATAGTACCTACTTATTAATTATATGGTCGCAACAATAACGTGGCGAGTTCCATATTTAAAATTTAAAAATTCGACATAAATTTTATTAGCGGGATACTAATCTGTTATGTATCTGTGACGGAATTAAAAAAATAGTTATGTTATAATACCTAATATTTTATGCTAAGATTTTAATTTAAAAATGAGTTCAATCGATTCTGAAATATTGACACCGGATTCAATTAAAGACAAATTAAAGGCAAATTGTGTTATTAACAATCTATTACCAGAAATCTCAAAAGAAAGATGATTGAATGATTTTATGAAGTGGCGAGCAGAGAAGAATATAAAATCATTTTCCGAAAGTGTATTTCTTACATATTTTTTGTCTAGCAAACTACAACCATCTACGCTATGGAGCCGATATTCAATACACAAGAGTACACTTAGTGTAAAACACAATGTAAATTTGAAAAAAATCCTTATTTTAACATCCTTTTTGAAAAGACAGTCTCAGGGGTTCAAGAGTAGAAAATCTAAGAATCTAACCTCTCATGAAGTGGAAACATTTTTAAATGATGCTCCTGACGAGATATATTTGGCAGTGAAGGTAAGTTTACCTAAGTACTAAGTAAGTTTATTAGATTTATTCTAAATAAGAATGTATTTGTTACACAAATTTAAAAATTATATGTTTTCACAGGTGGTATTGATACTCGGTACAAGCGGCGCTTGCAGAAGCAGTGAACTCACAAATTTGACAATTAAGGACATTGAAAGTCAACGCCAATTATTACTAGTAAAACTGACTAAAACAAAAACAAATATTGAGCGCTCGTTTGTAGTACAAGAAGAGTTTACACAAATAGTAAAGAAAAATATCAAAAAATGAGACCCAGAGATCTAAAAACGGACCGCTTTTTTCTCAACTACCAGAATGGGAAATGCTACAAACAAGTGATCGGAAAAAATAAAATCTCAGGTATGCCGAAGCAGATAGCAACATATTTGAATTTATCAAATTATGAGCAGTATACCGGACATTGTTATAGAGGTACGTCAGCAACTCTTTTAGCCGATTCTGGGGCAAACATGATGACGTTCAAAAGACACGGAGGCTGGAAACCCAGCACAGTCGCCGAAGGCTACATTGAGGATTCAATCCAAAATAAAATAAAAACTTCGAACAAATTAACTGAAACTATAAAAATACACCACAATTCGCCTCAGCCGTCAACCGCCAGGGAGTATCCGCCTGATAAAATACTAGTCTCCTACTTTTACAGATATCCAGAACATCCGAATTTTTCATAATAAATCAAATAGCATAAACATTCCAAATAAAAATGTTCAGATTAACAACTAGTTTTATTGTCCTCATATTCGAAATGAAAAGTAGAGTGTTTAACACGGGTAAAAGAATCAATTCCTACTCGGACTATAGCCGCCCTCGCTGCGCTCGGGCGTCTAAATACCTCGGGAATTGATTCTTTCCACCCTCGGTTAACAATCTACTATTCCGTTTCTGGTATACCTACATACACTACTCTCTATTTCCACATGTTATTCTGCCGCTTTCAAAGATCGATTGTAGGATAAATAACCTATCTAACTCTTTCATTATATCATTTTTTTTAAAAAGAATTATTTTGCGGACATAATAGCTAGTCAGTCATTAATTGGTTCCTTGCTTTGCGCAGTGCAGGTACAGGCATGTAGTAAACTGCAAGTTGAAGTTAGAAATAAGGGTATGAAGTAGTACAGTAACCTTCTGCAAGTCAGTGTAATAGTGGGTAATTATGATATTTACCTAAGAGTGGTCTGTGGGTGTGGCAGTAATAGCATCTGTAACTGTTGTGTGCCGTTCTATGAGTAATATGAACTAATAATGTACAATACAGCATGTTCATATGTTAACTTAAGATAAAGCGGAATACTTTCTTAAATATTCTTCGTCGCATCGACGGCACGATACAAATTTAGTTTTGTGGGTCCAAAGTTCACAATTTCAACGGCACTGTTGGTAGCAGAACAGAGGTCACTGCGGATGCAATTTTTGGAGCAAAGGGAGAAAGAGAAGGTTTTATTTCTGCTGCTAAGCAGTGTAAATGTGTTTTAATCTGATGGAGATGGTGTATGATGGCTACGTGCCGATATAATTAAATTATAAGCTTACCATCAACGATCGCATCACTGCTTACCATCAGGCGGGATTGCGGTCAAGCGCTAGCTTATAATTATTTAAAAAAAAACCTAGACAAAGGATGCATGCATGCTTTATTACAGGATGACAACTAACAGGCAACGTATCTGCAATAGCTCTGTTATGTAATTGGTGGTCAAAAGGTGGTGACGAGTTAACAATCGGTGTAAAAAAATTCAACAAACTAATTAAACCGACGAGTCCTTCAAATATTCACCACTACAAGAAAATGGAATTTATAAATATTTGTCATACAGATCAACTAGATGGTAAAATGATGGGCTGCAGCTCTTCGTGTAGACGCGTGATAGATGTATCGATTGGAATTGACAACATTTGATGAGCAAAGTAAATACGACAAGCAGAACGAATCAAAATGAATTAAGTCATCAAACCTTGTTACAACCTTCAGTATCTATAATTTAATTACACAATATGTAAAGAAAACCCCGTCCCACCCAAAAGGATAATAAATGTTAGGTATACACATGACCAAATAAAATATTAAATATTACATAATCGTCATAGTGACAATACTAATCAATTTTGAAATAATCTTTTTTTTTCCGCGAATTACAACTTCCCCAAAATTCGGTCATTTTAAAAAAAGTGACAATACATTTTGTGACGGAGCGAATAGCGATGCGACCACATGCCGCGTGCCCTGTCCCCCTTCACCCGCGCGTGTATGCCTAACATGTTGCCTGCCGCACATACATTAAGTTACCTCGCTTTTTGGAAATAATATTTATTTTTTTAGGGGGATTTTTTTTAAGTTTATCCCGACTTTGTAGGCATTAATAGAATCAGTTAACGATACCTAACAATACCTTCACGGATCGGACAGGGTTTTCTTTACATATTGTATAGTACTTAATACTTATAGGGCAATATTTTTATTTTAAATACCTTGATCCCTTGACACTTTTGATGATTATTGATTATACTTTGGGCCCGGCTTCAACTCTAATTTGGCTAAGCTTAATATATACCAGTATATCCAATAGTTACTAAGTTACTTGGTAAGACTAATTGTCAGACTTTTGAGCTCATACGGATAACAGCCGAGAAACCCGGCTTAACGTCCTTTCCGAGACACAGAGGCTCTTGATAATGGATGGTCACGTATCAAAGAACCGACGGCGGCAAGTGTAACTTAACTTTCGATCAATATGTGTATTATTTGTGATTATCTTGCGTTATTTCTTGGATAAAGATAATCCCCCATATTCATAAAAACTGCTTAAAGTTAACTAGTGATTAGCGATTCTTTAAACAAATATTTTAGACGTTTGCACGTCTCTTAACTTTAATCATCGCTTATGAATAAACCCCTTAAACTCTGCGGTGTTTATTCATAGAAGATAATTAAAGTTAAGTGACGTTAAAAGGTCAAAAATGTATGGTTAAAGAATCGCTAATCACTAGTTAACTTTAAGCAGCCTTTATGAATAAGGGGGAATATTTCTAAATGTCATTCCATAAAAGTTAAATAGGCGTTACCTGTTAAAACGTCAGACTTTGTGTGACGAAACTCAGTAAGGCACAACCATTAGTTTTCGCCCATAGGCTACATTTATTACAAAGTCTAAAACGAAACACTACCTAGTTATTTGTGGTTTATTAAAGCAAATATCGCCCTTATTAAATATTATAGAAAACATTGCAAAATACGTTGTTAATTGGTCATCGTATAGGCTGTTAGTTGTGTTTACATGGGTCGATTCAGGCTAACACCTAGTTTGTCTTTATACATTCATCCATAAAATAAACTGACCAGCGCTCGGGTGCTGTCTTGTGTGGGATTCTAGCTTTACGCCGAGCGCGTGATTACTGATTTACGTATAACATCTAGGTAAATCAGCCATCGCTCGACACTGACACGGAGAAAATCCAAGAAGAAAAATTTGGGAGAAAATATATAGGTATACGATTTACTCAAAGTTTTTTTTTTATAATCATAAAATAGTGCTTGCCCGCAATCTTGCCTGATGATAAACAGTGATGTTTATAAAGAGCCAATTTAATAAAAAAAAAAACTGAGTAAATAGGAAAGAAGACGGCAGTTGAGCCAGGTGATGCAATGTTAAACTCAACAACACGACCAACGATGCTGCGCCGTGACCAAATTCACACATCGCAACACAACTGTTCAGATTCAGACCAACCCTCCGTACGGCTTCACCAAACATCATATCTGAACACGACGAATCGCTTGGCGGCAAGACTTTGTCTGGTGGTGGAGCTAATGTTATGGCCACCGGAGTGGATTTAGTGAGATAAAACTCCAAACTCCCCAAAAACCGGGACATCTAAACGCTATCCTCCCGAAAAAAAAAGTTGAATGTGTAGTTGACCATAACACAATAAGTTAACGAGAAATTATATATCTATATCTACTATAATGCTTTTTAAAGAGAATGATTCCTTTATTACCTCCTGAAATAAAATATGAACAACAATTGTTTACTGAAGCATCATTTTAACAATCTTTACCTTAAAAAACGTCACACATTTGACAACCAGTCTTGCCAAAGAGTAGCGTGTAACCCGATAACTGGGTTATATAGTTCAGGTAACCAGTGGCTCCACGTAAAAGAAAAATGGTAGTATTCAGGTGTATCAGGTTAGACTGGACGCAGACATCAACATTGTTAAAAAGGGTAAACAGATGATATAATTAATGATAAACTGCATCCGGTTACTCGAAAGCACTTCTAATATACATAGTGGGGACAGGGTGCCCAAATGATCGGCTCCCTGTCGTTCAGGGTGACGCAGGTGCTGTCGGGCACGGCTGCTTCGGCAATTACCTGCGACGTATAGACAGGGAGCCGGACGCTCGGTACCACAAATCTGCAGGATCTGAGGTCACCATGGGCGTTCCGCAGGGCTCAATTCTAGGTTCTTTCTTGTTTTTAATTTATATTAATGACTTACCTCATCACGTGAGGGATAATCACAGCATAGTGTTGTTCGCGGATGACACTTCTCTTATTTTTAAAGTCAAGCGTCAGCTAGCAAATTTTGACGAAGTTAACAATGCACTTTCGAAAGTTGTCCATTGGTTTAATGTAAATAACCTTCTTTTGAATGAAAAAGAAACTAAATTCATTAAATTTTCTACGCCAAATGTCAGGCAGCTAAGTACCAATGTTCAACTGAATGGAGTAGAGTTGATCCCTGTCGAGTCGACAGTTTTTCTTGGATTGACTATAGACTCCAAGTTACAATGGGGTCCTCACATTGAGAAGCTGTCGGGTAGACTCAGTTCTGCCGCTTATGTTGTTAAGAAAATTAGACAGATAACTGATGTGAATACAGCCAGAATTGTTTATTTTAGTTATTTTCATAGTCTTATGACTTATGGGATTCTTCTCTGGGGAACTTGTGCGGACATCAATACCATCTTTGTTTTACAGAAAAGGGCCGTTCGAGCCATTTACAACCTTGGTCCTAGAGATTCTCTTAGAGAAAAATTCAGAGAGGTGAACATTCTGACTGTAGCTTCGCAATATATATTTGAAAATCTTATGTATGTACATAAAAATATATCTAATTTTAAGAAAATAAGCGATATTCATAATATAAATACCAGGAACAAACACAATCTTGCTATACATCACACTCGTCTCCACAGAGTAGGCAACTCGTTCATGGGTCAATGTATACACTTTTACAACAAGCTTCCCATGTACATTCGAAACTTACCCATTAAACGATATAAAACCTATATAAAGGCCAAACTTTGCAAAAAGGGGTATTATAAAATCTCAGATTATTTAGAGGATAGAGAGGCTTGGGACTGAGCTGCTCGCTCTGTTAAGCATTGTTATTAAGCAATATGCGTAATTATAACATAAATTATTGTAAACATTTTCATTTTTAATGTCTGGACTTTAAAAAAGACGATGATCCCTGAGTTTGTTTCGGCTATTTCTTCTCAGAGGTAGTCAGTTAGGAAATGCCGCTTTCATCTAGTTTAAAAAAAAAAAAAGAAAAAAGAAACATATGACGTGTAAAAGTGATCGGTGATCCTACTTGCTTAATAAACGATTTCATTTCATTTCATTTCATTCCACCACTGTGTCCAATGCGGGGAGGACACGGCGTAGCACACGCTCTCCGAGTGTGTGGCTTGGGAGGAGCAGCGCCGTGTCCTCACAAACGAAGTGGGAGGCGACCTGACGCTGCCGGCAGTAGTGCGGAGGATGGTCGGTAGCGCAGAGTCGTGGGACGCGGTGGTGTCCTTCTGCGAGGACGTGATGTCGCAGAAGGAAGCTGCGGAACGGGAGAGAGAGATCTCAACTCCCTTCCCGGGCCACAGAAGACGCACCGGGCGCCGAGGAAGGGCGGATAATGCCCTCTCCCGGCCCCCATAGATGGGTCCAGGGGCGAAAGACATGGAGACGTCCCCGCCCCCTATTCTTTGGACCCCGAGGCGGAGGCGCGCGCGAGTGTCGGCGCACGCCTCAGAGGCAATGCACGGGGTAGTTTAACGCCTCACTACTCCATGCAGGAGGCGAGGCCCGGACAGACCGGGCCGGCACGAGAGTGTGGGGCCGCGGCAGAATCAGGGACGTGACCGGAGAGACACCAGCGTGGTTTTTAGTCAGTAGGAGTCTGACAGACCCCGTCGCCCACCCCAGGGCGGCGGACATCCATTGAGGATTTTCCACCCAGGAACAAAAAAAAAAGGTTCCCAAATGATAAGCTGCATTTGATTAATCGAAAGCACTTCTAATATGCATAATGTGGTCAGGGTTGCCAAATTATGGCATGCTTCTTTGGGACTGATTCTCGCCGCCCGCTTTGCCTTTAACCACAAGTTACAACCACAAAAACAGAATGTTTTGTGGTAACAACAGTGTTTCTTGACACTCTGTATATCCAATGACTGATATTAATGAAGCATTAACATGGCCCCTGCCACTCGTGCGAAAATTCGCTGCAGCATAAATAAACACAATCATACAGATCAGGTGATTATCAAAACAACATAAATGTTTAATATTTAAGTTATTTAGTACATAAAGAGCGAGAAAATCAGCTAACTACGCCCAACATCGAATGAGACGTTAAGCTAAGTGGCGTGATATTCACTTGTTATTATGCGTTTTGGGACCCTTTATATGGCACAGAGACGGGATTACGTAGTACTGGCTGTACGCTTTGCATTACAACGTTCATCTTTACTCTACCGAAGACATACATCATCAGCCTTTAACAGTTCTCTATCATCTTCATCATCATCAACACCCCACCCCACATTACGTTTGCCAGCTCGCGGTCTCCACTCAAGATAGACATATTTCTCAAAAGTGAAGTAAAATTACATGGGCACTTATGGAACGTCACCCGGGTTCAATCAGCACAGTTCCAATTGTTCCCAAATGATGGCTTTTGATGGAGAAAGGATGAAATTGAAAATTAATCACCCCTCTTACTGTTTTCATAATTAATGATTTTTACAAAGTATTACGGCTTTTGACCTGCAATAGGACTGAACAACCTATTTTGTCTCATTTCAAAATGGGTAATCATCAAATGGCTTCGCCCGTTGGGGTGAAGCGGGGGGATGTGGCAGACCTTTGCTAACTAGATTAAAACCCACCCGTCTTGCTCCATTGCTTGTGCCTAGGGCCGAGCACGCTTGACTTGGGGAGTAAGCTGGCGAAAGCGTTACGAAAAATGATCGGGCAAGGCGAACGGAAGTTAAGTGGGGGATATAAGCACAGAGGCGCCCGTGGCGCCAGCTTGGTACTACAAGGTCTACAACGAGTTTTTTTTTTTTTTCAATAAAAATAGAAGATCTATGCAATTTTTTTTTTTTTTTTTTTAATTTTGAGACACGGATACACTTATTTATTTATTTATTTACACTTAACACTATACATTAAATTTTATGTTGACTGACAACCATTAAGGGGGTCAGTTAACATAAAATTTGGTACCGCCTACTTCACAGTCCCTCCTGTATCCCCCCCTCACCCCTTAATATCCCCACGAAACTACCCCCCCCCCCCCCTCCCCGACCCCCCTCATTGATTACCTCACCCCCCCGTGGATTATCTCGGGAACCAGAGGTCGTGGACTACCCGAGTTTGGGGTCCCCTGAATCAGGAGGAAGAGCCCGACCTTTTAGCCCCGAGGGAATCCCCCCCGTCTTGCCCTATCCCACTGCACTGACTCACCTGGTGCTGCGCACTCAATCGTTGGCGAGCAGGCCGTGTCTTATAGGTTAGTTAGGTTAGGAATTGTGTGTGTTGTGCTGTTATCGTCCCCCTATTGGGACGCATAATTTTAATTCTAGTTTAAGTAAGTCTTTTGACCGCCGCCCCTATTGGTGGCGTAGATTTTAATTATTAGTAATTATTGAAGTGAAACTTCTTTACGCACGCTTGACTTGTTGAGTAAGCTGGCGAACGCGTGACGTAAGCATTACGAAAAGTGATCGGGCAAGGCGAACGGAAGTTAAGTGGGGGATATAAGCACAGAGGCGCCCGTGGCGCGAGCTTGGTACTACAAGGTCTACGAGTTTTTTTTTTTTTTCAATAAAAATAGAAGATCTATGCAAAAATATTAATTTACCAATGAAACCATGAAATAAATTTAAATATTTATAGAAAATTAATATATGTATATGTGTATACATGTATATATATACATACAGATGGAGCGAAAGAAGTTTCACTTCAGTCGTGTGGTCATAAGCACACTCGTTTTTTTTTTTTGTTTATGCGAAACCTGAATATAGTTTGTTCAGAATAAGTAACTGAAACGATTCCAATCATTTTTACACCATGTTATATTTTTTCCCAAATAATTTTAGAAATTGTTGCAGAGTGGATACCGAGCGATTACGATAGATCGCATAGTACTTGCGCCACGCGCCACAGACTGACGTCAGAAGTCAACGCACCGCGCTCGCCCGCCCATGCGGATCTTTGACCATATTTTTATTGGGACAACTAGGTAAGTACAATAGCAAGCTTATAACTTCGTGGTTTTTCATGATATCTTTTTGAAATTTCGTACATAGATTCTTTACATAAAAATACTGAACACTGTTTCAGGTTTCGCATAAACATAAAATCACATAGCATCCTGTAGATTTCACAGCACAAACTCCGTTAGATCTTGATATAACTTATTTCCTATTTCGGTAACTGTAGTGTTAAATGCTTCCCTTTCGTCACTCTTTCCTGCGACGTTTCAACATGGGAGGTTTCACACACAACAATCGAGGAATGCCTTTTATCATTACAACTATTTAATTGTGTTTTACTTACTTATAACATTACTATAACTGTCATGGCTGTGATTGATGGCGGGGATAGATAAAGAGCGGAATAGCGACATATACGGACTAGGGATGTAACGGAGGAGGAGTTATATCGGAACCGGAACCGGAGTCGGAGTTTTTGAATTTGATTTATCGGAATCGGAACCGGAGGCGGAGGCAGGGTCGGAAGTGGTGGTAGGAGAGAGATTTTTTATTTATTCTCAAAAAACATTATTCAGACAATTTTTTCATTTAAATTTTTTATTATAAAATTGAACACAAACAGTGAAAAGAAAATTGGCATATTTCCAAATGAACAAGAAATTAAATGAAGTTAATTAAAACCCAAAGTAGAATATTATATGAAATTAAATGAACAAAAGCTTTGAAACAAATTAAATCAAACGTGTCGACTCCAAAACTAGCGAAAAATCAAAACAAATAACAAGTGAAAAAATAATTGACGATAGAGTGCACGTAGCAGGAGTCAGGGAATTCCCCGCGTGATATGTATGAACCAATAGGGTAATTACGTATTATACTTACTATCAGTAGCAATGGATTTCATTTTGACAGTTGAAAGACATTCATTGCGTTATTTACGTTATTGAGTACACACATTTAACGAACATATGGAGCAATGGACTGGCAATATGCTTCAAAATTGTGCAAACGCAATTACCCTGCTGTTCATAACAGTCGGCAGGCCGCCGCCGCTATGTTATGCTTTAATAACCTCCGATTTAAAAGTATCTGAACCGAAGTCGGAACCGAAGCTATGATAGTAATCGGAAGTTCCGATTTAACGGAGTCGGAGTCGAAGCTCCGTAACATCCCTGATACGGACATCATACGTACAAAGTACAAAGTGGCTTTTAGTGTTGGCCTTTTTAAGCTCTTAAAGCCTCTAAACCCATTCGTTTTTAAAGAGGTGTTCACTAATTTTTAGTGTATTTGTTCTGTAAAATTTATGAATATTATACGTAATTAACCTTATATTGACCAGAATAATATGATTTAATATAAGTACCCGAAACACGAATCCAGTATTTTTATATAAAGAATTTATGTACAAAATTTTAAAAAGATATCATGAAAATCTCATTTTTTTTTCAGCTTTGGAGTCTGTGGTCTGCTTTACCAGTCTAACTGCTGATTTTGGCTAAACTTCGACATTTTCCGTGAAGCGACTGCCGTCTGACCAAGTCTTGAGCTTGTTATGTTACCTGGTGGTCTGTACAAAAATATGGTGGAGAAAGTGAAAAAGAGTGGAGCGAAAGAGCGTGTCAGACTTTTTTCACTTGCCTGTGCGACGGCCAGCGCCAAGGTTTCTTTTTTAACCAACCCGCAACCCTGACCCAGGAGGCATCGGTCTTCGTGGACACCGTCACGATGTGCTGACATCCACACGTAACGACTGCTACTGTAACTAGATGTTCGTATGGCAACCGGGACTAACGGCTTAACGTGCTTTCCGAGGCACGATCAGACCAGTGCAAATATTCATATTCAAGCATACAAATATTTGCACTGCGCGGTGATCAAACCCGCGCCTCCTAGCGCAGCGGTCGCGTTCGCTACCACTACGCCACGGTGACTGTCGGATGCAATTTACAAATAATGAAAGCCCAAATTTGGTCCTGTTTACCAAGTTTGCCCATCAAGTGTAAACCAAGAAACAATTACATACTAATTAAATATTACAATATATTACTATTTCAATGGACTAGCAATAAAATATGTAACGTAACACATAAGTATAACTGAGCTAACTGTGTTGGTATGTTGGCTATGTTATTCACTGAACAGGGGATTGGTGCTGATAGCTGAAATACAGGCCTTGCCTAGTTCGGTTACAGATGCTTAACTCTTTTGTGCTCAAAACTAACCTATTTTTGTTTTAAAAATATGTTTTTATCCTCTTTCACATAAATAAATATTATTAATATTACTATATTATTATACAAGTGCCCCGTCACTGTACTCATGGAAGTCGAGCTGGTAGCTAGGTCTTCCCATAGTTATGAGTAGGCTTTAAGTATTTTAGTCTACAAGCTGCGTTTAGTACAAGCAAGGTTTCACCCGTGTACACATAATATGTATACATATATGTAAATAAACTTACACTGGTGAAACCGGCCGGCTGTCTTACACTGTTTTTTTTTTTTGAAGTGAAACTTCTTTACGCACGCTTGACTTGGGGAATAAGCTGGCGAACGCGTGACGTAAGCGTTACAAAAAGTGATCGGGCAAGGCGAACGGAAGTTAAGTGGGGGATATAAGCTAAAAAAAAAAAAAACTCGTGGTAGACCTTGTAGTACCAAGCTCGCGCCACGGGCGCCCGTGGCGCGAGCTTGGTACTACAAGGTCTACCACGAGTTTTTTTTTTTTTTTTTTTTTAATAGAAATAGAAGATCTATGCAAAAATATTAATTTACCAATGAAACCATGAAATAAATTTAAATATTTATAGAAAATTAATATATGTATATGTGTATACATGTATACAGTATGTTAAGAAAACCCTGTCCGACCCATAAGGATAATAAAGGTTAGGTAAACACATGATCAAATATAATATAAAATTTTACGTAATCGTAAAAAAAAAAAAAAAAAAAAAAAAAAATACAAATGAATTTTGAAATAATCTGTTTTTCCCGCGAATTAATTCCAACTTCCCCGAAATTTGGTAATTTTTAAAAAAGTGACAACACCGTTATTATTATGAGCGAATAGCGATGCGACCACGTGCCACGTGCCCTGCCGCCCGCCGCCCCGCCGCGTGCCGCGGAAGGGTGGTTATCGCACATTTATTAAGTTACATCTTTTTGCGAAATAATATTTATTTTTTTAGGGGGATTTTTTTTTCAAGTTTAGCCCGGTTTTGTATGCATCAGTAGAATCAGTTATCGATACCTAACAACACCTTCACGGGTCGGACACTGTTTTCTTAACATACTGTATATTGTATACATATATGTATATATATATATATATACAGATGGAGCGAAAGAAGTTTCACTTCAGTCATGTAGTCATAAGCACACTCGTTTTTTTTTTTAAAACACGTGCATTATTGTAAACATTTTCATTTTTAATGTCTGGACTTGAAAAAAGATGATGATCCCTGAGCTTGTTTCAGCTATTTCTTCTCAGAAGTAGTCAGTTAGGAAATGCTGGATCCATCTAGTTTAAAAAAATATGACGTGTAAAAGTAATCAGTGATCCTGCTTGCTTAATAAACGATTTCATTTCAATATATAAATGGTGTATCTGACATCGACGCAAACGAGTACCATGGATCCAGTACATGATTCTGAACCCCCCAGTGCAGTGGTGGAAATTAAAAAGCCGACGCTTTTTCATGATTTGAAAAAAAAATATATGTAGTTTTTTTCACTTTAGACCGTTCATAATTGCTATACTTTTTTATAACCCAATAAGATTTTAAAGTAAAAATTAAATAATTCAGTAATTACACAAAAAGCGCATTGAAAACAAAACTCGAAAAACTATTTTATCAGCTGATTTAATAGAGTTCACATCAGGGATCAACGTCATACCTACAAACTCGCACGGCGGCACGCTTGCAATGCTCAAAGGCCGAGCCGACACTTTTTTTAAACACTTCGAATTCTGTAACCGTTCATTAACGACATAAATGACTATTTTATTAGTGGCATGCGGTCTAGCCCTTTCGCGAAATTTGCGTTACGGTGTATATATTAGAAACAAAGCCGGAATTGCTCCTGTCGTAACCACAAGTGGTTTTACCAACATGTAAACTCACATACACAAACAGCCAGACCCGGGACAACTACTTTTAAATCATACAAATATTTGTTTCATGCGGGAATCGAATCCGCAAAACGCAGCGCAGCAGTCAGTAGTTCAACCACTGTGCTAACCGCGCCGTCATAAACGTCCTCTCATATTATATCTATTGGTTATCGTCTCGTTCTCGTATCGTCATCTATAAACCGCATCCTAGCTATACGTGGGACAGCCTACGGTCAGCTCGCCACAGTGCAGACGTCGATCTTGCTGTGCTGCGTTCAAACGCCCCAGTAACTCGCCCGCAACTAGACACTCGAACGGTATACGGTATTTGAAGGTCCTCGACGATTATCTTGTATTACGTTTTAAATGTCCTAATTTGTTTGACCGTTGCAGTCAAAGTATAGGGAATACGAAATAGCCTGAGGTTATTGCTTATTACTTCTTGTGTGCAAATCTGATTCATACAAGAACAATGAGATTGTCCAATGAATATTACAGTTTACTAAATGTTAGAGAGACGTTATATTTGATTCGGTTTGCAATAAGTACTGTAGATAAATTCGCTTATAAATAAAGGTATCTATTTACCTCTGGGGTCCCTGATCCATAGAGTAAGGACTCTGCCCATCAAATGACTCCAGGAAGACAGTAACAGATTTTGATGACTTAAATACACTCTAGGGGTCATAGTACCTGTGACGCCTAGGAGAGACCCCTTTACAGTCTCCCTAGAGATGTGCCTTTACAGGCGTTGGAATTGGTCTTTTAAGAGGAACCGGGACCACCCCTGCAGTAACATACTATCAGTAGCAATGGGTTTCTTTTTGATAGTTCAACAACATCCATTGCGTTATTTGCGTTGTTGAGCAAACTCATTTTTCGAACATATAGAGCAATGGATTAGTAATATGCTTCAAATTTATTCTAATTGATAGTAATCTTGTGTTACGCAATTAGGGTGCTGTGTGCGGATGGTTGATCACCGGGATTGTTTTAGTGAGGTATAAATCCCACACTCCCCGACCTCGGGCCCCAGATGTCGGTTTCCTTTTGAAGGTTTGCACTTAACAACAAAAAAGGGGGTCAGAGTACCTATCTCTATTCATAAACCTGTGGCCCAGACAGGCATCGGCCCTAGCGGACCCCACATCTATTTGCAAACATCTCGTTCAGCACAATGATCCCTCGCTTAAAAATAACTAGTAAAATGTGGGTGTATTATTAGGTAATTCTTCTGCCTAAGCCTTCGGTAACGACAGGAGTGATGTTATGTTATGCTAAAGGTGTCTGAAGTCTAGAGTTTTGAGCTTCAATACTATTTAGCGCCGATATGTTTAAGTCAGTGGAGGCATGAGAATAGGGTGTAAAGTTTACTCATCCTCCTTAGCGACTCCGACTCCGACTCGACCTCCGTAGCGCAGCGGTCAACACGCTTGCCTGCGAAGTGGAGGCCCCTGATTCGATCCCCGACCAGGTCATGATGGAAAACTATTATTTCCTGATTTGGTTTTGGATGTTTATCTATATATGTATCTATTATAAATATAGTATCGTTGAGTAAGTATCCCATAACACAAGTCTCGAACTTACTTTGGGGCTAGCTCCATCTATGTGATTTGTCCATATACATTTATTTATTTTATAGTAAGGGGAGGATCTTCCGACCAGACGGGTGCTATGTCTGGCGGGCACTTGCCCAACGATGTGATGTTGGGAAGTTGTATGTTTTTTGTGGCGTTTGTAGGTACCGCTACATGAATATCAAAGCCTTCCATAGACCGGAGGTCGATAGTGGGCTGAGTCTTCTATCTTGCGATGCTTACCAGGCCAGCTGAGATTCCAGTGAGTCGACGGAACCGGTGGCTGTATAGTTCACAGGGAGTCGAAACTGGAAACGGAGCTACCCCAGTGAGTCGGGGTAGTGGTGATCCTGCGACCAAAGGCGTAGCGAATAATAAAATCAACATAGATCCATAACATACTATTAGATGACAAAAAAGCTTGGGACTGAGCTGCTCGCTTTGTTAATCATTGTTATTAAGCAATATGCATAATTATAACGTAAATTATTGTAAACATTTTAATTTTTAATGTCTGGACTAGGAAAAAGACGATGATCCCTGAGTTTGTTTCGGCTATTTCTTCTCAGAGGTAGTCAGTTAGGAAATGCCGGCTTCATCTAGTTTAAAAAAAAAAACATGACGTGTAAAAGTGATCGGTGATCCTACTTGCTTAATGAGCGATTTCATTTCATTTCATATCAATATGTATCTTGATTTAATTTTAAAAATATTGCTAATACATTGTTTCGTATGTTCGAAAAATGTATCTGCTCAGCAATGTATGTAATATGTGGAGGTATGAGAACCAGCGTGTATAGCTCACTCATCCTCCATAGAAAAGGAATCCTCCGACCACACTGGGATTGTCTGGCGGGCCACTTTGCCCGTCGGTTGATGTCGCAAAGTTGTGTGCGTACTAGTTGCACAGAAAACTCTGCTTGCGAGATGTAAGATTCGTGTGACATCAGTATGACGCGTTGCTCGCATGTAGCGTTGTAGGTACCGCTACAAATGAACTTTGTTGAACGGAACGAAAATCATTGCCTACTGTTAGTATGTTACGACACTACCTCGCAAATTTATTAGTCAATTTAGTTATGATTAAGTAATAAACAGTTTATGACAAAGCAAAACTAGGCAAGGAGCCAGTAATATGGATTGCGTTATTACTTTATATAGGTACACGAATTTTACAGAAAGTTACCACCCACCAGACAAAGTCTTGCCGCCAAGCGGTTTGTCGTGTTCCGGCATGATGTCTGGTGAACGGAGGACGGGTCTGAGCAGTTGTGTTGCGATGTGTGCCGGGTACGGTGGGCCAAATGTTGTTGTGTTGGGAGTTTGGTGGTGGAGGGTCTTCAAATCAATCTCCCTTTGGCGCAGCATCGTTGGTCGTGTTGTTGGGTTTAACATTGCATCACCTCGCTCAACTGCCGTCTTCCTTCTTATTCGCTCAGTTTTTCTGAGTGAATAGGCTCTTAATAAACTAGCGCGCTGTACCATCAACGATCGCATCACTGCTTACCATCAAGCGGGATTGCGGTCAAGCGCTAGTTTATAATTATTAAAAAAAAATACGGTCAGGCTGTAGTAAAAACACAAGCTGCAAACCCTGCGAACGAAACAGCAGAAGCAGGCATACATTTTCCCCGCGCGGTAGAATGAGACGAGACGAGAGGGTATGGCGGTCTATTCTCCCTCCTTCTTGCGAATTTTCGTTTAGGCTCACAACATTTTTTCTTATCCCAAAAAGTGCACAAAGCCGCTAAAGTTTTCTTACTTATACAGGAAGATTGCAAACTAAACTATGTAAAAAAAAATCACTTAGCATTCTTTTTGCTACACTTCTAAGAGTCGTAGCGTTATGCTAAATAGGTCACTGGTAGTTCCATAGATTATAAACTATCAATATTTATAAACAAACAGTTTACCTCTATAAGAGAGTATAGATAAGAATTTAACGATTAAACAATTTGTTATCAAAGCAGTATAGGAACAATAAATTTCTCAAATAGTTACCCCAGATACAAGATCAGTGAATAAATAACAGAATATAACGAGTTGTTATCAATCATAATAATCGATCAACGACTGTGGCAGCCTACAACTAATGGTCATAATCAATTTGGTTATCTCTGAGGAATATATTAGCGCCTGTCTTTACTTAGAGCTGACGCTGAGGTCCAGAACTTTCCTGATAAATAGATGTGCTAATGATATTGCAGGAAAAAAATTTAATAGTATGTCATTTAGCCGTTTTTGAACATTGAATGTTTAGTTGAGTTACTACATAGGTATTTTTACATAAACCAAACAGGAAAACAAAATAATCAAGGTGCTAACTGTAACCGTGAATTCAGCTTATAAACCTAGCCTAAAACATAGCCTAGCATTGAAAGTTCTTCACACTTATAAAAGAAATAGCTGTTTCTTAAAAAAATATTGGGTTTTTTTATGAAATATTTTTTTTCCTATGCAATTAAAATAGACACTTTCTTTGTAAAAGAAAGTTCCATTTTTTTTTCATTTTGCTGCTTCCATTGAAGGAATCTCCTAATCTCCTTTGACAAGTGTCTTCATTTTCTAATTGATGAAATTGCAGAGTTATTTTCTAAATAATTAGGGTAGACTCATCTCAATGCCTCTCTCCCAAGTTTTAGTTTTGTATATAGGTACCTGTAATAAGTATATATTTTGGTAATAGTATGTAAGTGTATAGCTTATTTAAGTATTTGTTTAAACAGTGTTAAGAGTTTTTTTTTTTCAACTAAAGCACCTGCCATCTAATCTCTTCACCACCCGTGGTTGTCGGGTAGAGAATGCCTATTAAGGAATTAAGTCCGGCTCTGTACATTTGTTTGTGCGAAAGTGTAAAGAAATAAATACATTTCTCTATTCAAGAATCGGGAGATAGTGGATATCTACATCATTTTCGTTGTTTTATGCCTTCCTCTTTGAGAGAATGAACATTAAAACTCTATCAAAATCAAATTAACTTTAGGCAAAACCATAGTTAAATAGTAAAAGTATGTTACATACTTTAAGTACTTTCACCTAAAGCAAAATGTAAATTTAAAAAAATATATACAAGATAAAACAAACAATAAAAAAAAATCATAATACAAAATTAAAAATGACTTTATTTATGATAACGGATATGTTGTAGATATATTTGATAGATATATTAAATACATACCAGAAATCTATCAAACGAACAAAAATTTGTCCCTCAGTGGCTAGGGCTTAAGAGCGGAAACTATAACCTATAACATGTCCAAAAGCACTTAGTAACTGGTCTTGCATCAAGTATAACTATGACAAGTGACAAGCTAATTAAAAGTAGATTGGAACAATTTGATTTCAAATATGTATTCATATAGGTACTGTAATTTGCAAGTGTAGGTATGTTAAGACATGTCATAACATGAATGCCGTCTCGTTAAGTCACAACTAATTGTCATAAAGAAACATGGCGGTCACGTAGAACAGGGTTTGGCACATACGCATACCTTCAGGGCACAATGTTAGAAGAACGTCAAAACTCCATTACTGTTGTAATCAAGCCATTTTTGTCGATCCCTTATCAAATACTTTTGCAACTTCAACTTGTATTGGCGCGCTCTAGATTTATCTCAAAACGGTTACCAAAGCCTGGATACAGACACAGGCGAAATTAACCTGTCGGTGTTCAATCTATAGGATGCATTTTGGAAAGTGTGCCAGAGAATTGCATGATTTAATTCCCACATCTCCGTTCCATCATCGGACGACCCGTCGTACGGCGAGTATCCACGCTTACGTTGTTGACATCATCACGACCTGGGACGAAGCGTTTCACCTCTTCTTTTGCTGCTTCTATTACTGCAACAATTTGCCGGCGTGGTGTTTCCGTCGGTCTACAATTTAAGTGTCTTCAAGGCAAGAGTGAATAAGCTCTTAATAAATTAGCGCGCTTAGCGCTTTTAACCATCAACGATTGCATCACTGCTTACCATCAGGCGAGATTGTGGTCAAGCACTAGTTTGTAATTTTATAATAAAAAAACTTTAATCTGATTTATTGATTGTGTTTGAGCGTAAGTTGCACGTCGCGCTCGATAGATGGCGCTGTACGATTCGTGTCGATTTCTGAATCTCGCTGTTATGATGCTCGACCGTTAGACTATACCCCTTGAAGGAAAATAAATTTTTGTACTCGATTAGGAAACAAATGTAGTTTCATTATTCACTTCCCCGGGAGTTGTATAGTGCCGTACATTTGGTCATTCGAGCCGGATAAGTGAGATCCAGAGTGTTTTGTGTCTACTTGGCGTGGAAACCAGGGTTGATCGCCCTGAAGCGCCGCATACCCAAGCTGGTGTGCAAAGTGAAGTGAGTGCTGCAGCAGTGGAGTTGGCGTGGAGCAGCACCAGGTGGCGCAGGGCGAGGACCAGTACCAGGTGGCGCAGGGCGTGATCGGAGTACCAGACCAAAGAGGCGGCGCAGGGCGAAGTTCGAGTACCACGGAGTGACGAGTGGAGCAGGGCTGACTCATCATCGCCAGCTCAGCGAGGTGCTGGGCGGGAATAGTCTAGTTCACCACTCAGTGAGTGCGGAGTTGCCGATTCAGTGATGTGTGGTTTGTCGAAGATAAAATCGTGAGTACATTATTGTGTTAAATTGCAAGACTGATTTTCTGAACATAGAAAATTTAGTCTGAAAAGATTTATAGGACTTTAGTGCTACTAAAATCACTTTGTTTACATGTTTTTATAAGTGTACCTGTTTCTGTGACATTTTTTTTTATAATATATATGTGCCCGTTTTCTTGTTGTTGCTATTTTTTTAAAAATTGTTTTTATTTTTGGAATTTTACAGTAAATATTTAAAGAATTGTTAGTTGTCAAATATTTGCTTTAAAGGTGGTTTTAAACATTGTTCTTTAGTCGTAAATTAGTTTGGTACAAATTTGACTTTGATAGTTTTCAAATAATAAAAAATAACTAAGTATTTAAAAAGTTAAATTATTAATAACTGACTGGTTAAATCCAAAATGGAGGCTTTATATAAATTGCAAAGTAATAATAAGATTCGCATAGAAAAGGCTCAAATTAATTTCAAAAAAACGCCTAAAGATAGAATTTCTAGGCCTTATGTGGAGACTAGATTAGAAGCTCTAGAAAATTTGTGGAAAGAGTTTTCGTCTACACATAGGAGCATGTTGCTAAATGACGCACAACAAGATTCAGATAAATATTTCAGTAACGATGTATATGATGTCACCGAGGAAATGTACATTCTGTATAAGGCCCAATTAAAAGAAGTATTAAATACATTTAGCAATCACCAGTCAGATCAAAGCTTAAAGACAAATGTAGACCACGCAGTATCCAATAGTGTTAGATTACCAAAAATAAATATTTCAAAGTTTTCGGGAAATTATGCAGAATGGACCACGTTCAAAGATTTGTTCACCTCTTTGATTCACAACAATAATAGTTTAGAAGACGTGCAAAAAATGCATTATTTAAAGGGTTTATTATCGGGAGAAGCAGAACAACTTGTCAGACATATTACTGTGTCTTCAGACAACTATAAAGAGTGTTGGTCTCTGCTACATAACCGTTATAATAATATCAGATTTTTATCAAATTGTTTACTCAAACGCTTATTAAGTCAGAATAACGTAAATGAATGTTCAAATAGCATAAAAGGTTTACTAGATACTACAATGGAATGTTTAAATGGTTTAAAAAATCTCGGCATTGACGTAAGCACGTGGGATAGTATAGTCATTTTCATTATTAGTTCAAAGCTAGATCTCGAATCTAGAAAGCAATGGGAGACAAAGATAAGTATCAAAGATGAGTTACCCGTGCTATCGGAATTCCGAGAGTTTTTAGAAGCCCGATTTCGGGCGTTAGAGTTTGTTGACACAAAATCAAGTAAACCTAAACCTAAAGTTCACCATGTAGTCACTACCGATAATAAAGCCGCAGAAACCTGTCCATTCTGCAAGGAAAATCATAAAATATTTAATTGTAAGAAGTTTACTCAAGAGAGTTTCGAATCTCGTCACAGCTTTGCACGAACCAGGCGCTTATGTTATAATTGTTTAAGCGCAAATCACTCCATTAAGTTTTGTCGACACAACGCGACGTGTCGTATATGTAAGAAAAGGCATCACTCACTACTACATCCAAATTCGGTCTCAAACTCCACAGTAGTTAGAGAAAACTCCAATACAGCAGATGAAGTTAAATCAGCGGTGTCTAACGTTCAGGCATCGTTGTCAGTAGGCGAACCATTAACTTCAAATTCTATAGTTTCGCATTTTTCTAAGGGATCAGTGCCTACTCAAGTTTTGTTGGCCACTGCGCTTGTCGAAGCACAGACAAGAAGCGGGTCAACACAACTGCTGAGAGTGCTATTAGATCAGGGATCTCAGGCATCATTCATAGCAGAATCAGCAGTACAATTACTTGGACTAAAGAAGAAGCCGGTCAAGTCGGTTATTTCAGGGATAGGCGGTGAGAGAAGCGCTTTCGCTTCAAAGTTTACAGTCACGGTGACTATTCACTCACGTTTAAATCCACAGTTTAGTGTCCAAGTCCATGCGTTCGTGTTAGGTACCATTACGTCAGTTTTACCCTCAGAAAAATTAGAGCAGGCCTATTGGCCCCAGCTAATGAAGATAACTTTAGCTGATCCAGAGTTCCACACGCCAAGCAAGATAGACATCTTACTTGGTGCGGAAATATATAGTCAGGTACTTAGAGATGGTTTGATTCAAGGTCCGCCAAACTCACCGGTAGCTCAGAATACTGCCTTTGGTTGGATCCTTTCTGGACAGATATCGTCAAACCCAGATTCAATACATTGTCATCACGTCATTCAAAGCAGCTCAGATCAGGCTGATGACAACGCACTTTTGCGACAGTTTTGGGAAATTGAGTCTACTGTCCCTGATAAGAAGATCCTTTCTGACGAAGAACAACGTTGTGAGGATATTTACGCACAGACTACGTATCGTGATGAGGAAGGGCGGTACATAGTTAATCTTCCCTTTCGCGATCAAGATCCTCAGTGTAAATATGGGGGTTCGAGAGACCTTGCAATAAAAAGATTTCATCTTCTTGAAAATAAATTTAAGAAGAATCCATCAATCAAAGCTCGATACTCAGATGTATTCAAAGAATACATAAACCTCGGCCATATGGAGCCTGTACACGGTGATGAACGTAATAAGAGTACAGCCGTTTATCTCGCACATCACGCCGTAGTCCGAGAGGACAAGCTCACCAGTAAGGTTCGAATAGTGTTCGACGCTTCAATGAAAGGTTCAAATGGAGTGTCTCTGAACGACGATCTTATGGTTGGTCCCATGTTGCAACCTCCTTTACGTCACATCATTATGAGATGGCGAACGCATCCCATAAGTCTCTGTGCTGACATTATTAAAATGTACAGACAGGTGAAGGTTTCTCCTGAACATACAGAGTTCCAGCGAGTAGTGTGGCGCGACGATCCGGAATCTGAAATAAAGGAATACAAATTAGCAAGAGTTACCTTTGGTACAGCAGCAGCTCCTTACCTTGCAGTAAAATCCTTGCAGCAAGTGGCAGTTGATTCGTGCGAAGATCATCCTGATATAGCTGACATGATAAAAAATGAGTTTTATGTCGATGATTTGATGTCAGGATGTCAGACAGTTGAAGAAGGTTTACATATACATAGAAAATTAACAGATGTACTTACCAAAGGTCAATTTCAACTACAGAAATGGGTCAGCAGCTGCATTGAATTAAATCAGAAATTTCATGAAAACACAGAAACAAAGTTAGGAAAAGAAAGGGAAGAGGAAAAGGAAAGGAACATTAAGTTAGACTCAGTTATAAAAATATTAGGAATTTCTTGGGATCGAGAAAGTGATGAGTTTAAATATTCAGTGAAGCTTGAGCCACGGCAGACTCCAATCACTAAGAGAAAGGTAATATCCGACATCACACGCCTGTTCGATCCTCTTGGCTGGGTGGCACCTTGCATTGTTACTTCTAAAATATTCATTCAAAAGCTTTGGCTTGCTGGCCTGGAATGGGATGAAGAATTGACCCCGGAACTTCTCTCAGAATGGGAAACTTACCGTTTAAGCCTTCTAGAGACAAACAAATTCAGCATCCCCAGGTGGATTAAGACGAAATCCGACGATCGATTGGTTGAGTTACATGGATTTTGCGATGCGTCGATTACGGCTTATGCCGCTGTAGTATATATTAGAGTCATCGATGCCAACAATTCCATTCATGTTAGTTTAATCGCTTCTCGTACTCGAGTTGCACCAATCAAACAGCAGTCAGTTCCGCGTTTAGAGCTGATGGGAGCAGTGTTGCTCTCTGAACTAATTTCTGAAGTCGCTGAAGTAATGAAAATAACACCGTCTCAACTACATGCCTGGACTGACTCGTCAGTAGTCTTGGCATGGCTCAGTAAACACCCTAGTCACTGGACAACCTTTGTTGGAAATAGGGTGTCCACAATTCTCTCTCTCGTCGACAACTCACATTGGGCTCATGTCCAATCCGCGCAGAACCCTGCCGATTTAGCATCCAGAGGTGTAACACCACAAGATTTAGTAAGCAGCTCACTGTGGAGTCAAGGACCCTCATGGCTTCATGATGAAACAATAGAATACACGAGGCCAAAGTCAATTACGACCAACACAGAGCAGAGATCAATCAAAGTTCATGTCATAACTGAACCTCATCAAGATTTTTTCTGGACAAAGTATTCGTCAATACAAAGGCTGGTTCGGGTTATAGCGTACTGCAGAAGAGTTTTGAGTTGGAAGAAACAAGCACACGGTGAGAAGAGATATGAAATGTATCTCACTAAAGAAGAAATAGAAGAAGCATCGAAAACGTGTATAAGATTAGTTCAGAGAAAAGAGTTTTTTGAAGAAATAAAGGACATTCTAAAATCAGGAAGTGTGAAAGCAAGAAGCAAGCTAAAGAGTCTATGTCCAGTCATAGACGATGAAGGGATTCTCCGTGTCAGTGGGCGCATTCAAAATGCTCATTTAGACGAGTCTGTTAAACATCCCATCATCCTACCATCTGATAGTCACTTCACTAATCTAGTGATCGATGATGCTCACAAAAGGACACTACATGGAGGGCCAACGCTGATGTTGAGCCATTTGCGTACTAAGTATTGGATTCTTTCAGCTAGAACAAAGGTTAAAGGTCACGTTCACAAATGTGTAAAATACAAGAGATACTCAGCATCTATTCAAACTCCACTTATGGGTCAGTTACCGACCAGTCGAGTTACCCCGGCAAGACCATTCCTAAACAGTGGCGTGGATTTTGCTGGCCCCATAAGCATGCGAACGTCAAAGGGCCGTGGCCACCAATCTTACAAAGGTTACATTTGTGTCTTTGTGTGCATGGTGACCAAAGCTATTCATTTAGAAGCCGTCAGCGATTTGACGTCGCAAGGTTTCATTGCTGGCTTTAAAAGATTTGTGTCTCGACGAGGCTTTGTAAGTAATATTTGGAGTGACAACGGCACTAATTTTGTTGGCGCTGCCAAAGAACTTCGGCACTTAGTCGCCGCGGAAAAATCTTCCGTGGCTGTAGAGATTAGAGAGTGGTTAAGCAACAACAGTACTTCTTGGCATTTCATTCCGCCCCATTCCCCAAACTTCGGTGGTTTATGGGAGGCCGGTGTGAAATCGACTAAATTCCATTTGAGGAGAGTAATAGGTACTTCAACACTTACGTTTGAAGAAATGTCAACCCTTTTGTCCCAAGTAGAAGCATGCCTTAATTCCAGGCCGTTATCAATGTTGCCTGACAATCCTATGGATCCAGCTCCCTTAACACCAGGTCATTTTTTGATAGGGGAGCCTCTGATAGCGGTGCCTGAACGTAATTATGAGAGTTCTAACATTAGTAACCTAAGACGCTGGCATGTTACACAACGCATGTTGCAAGATTTTTGGAGACGTTGGTCAAATGAATACTTGGTTCATTTATTACAGCGCTACAAATGGACTAAAAATATTCCAGAACCAAGTATTGGAGATGTAGTTTTAGTCAAGGAGGACAACTTACCTCCTGCCCGTTGGCTTTTGAGCAAAGTAGTGGAAAAGCACCCTGGTTCGGATAAAGTTACAAGAGTAGTAACTCTTAAGTGTAACGGATCGTTGATTAAACGACCGATTTCAAAATTGTGTATTTTGCCGATTGCAAAATAATGTAATAGTTATGTTAATTTACTTTTAGGAGGTACATAATGTTCAAGAGTATTTAGGTTTATTTGCAAATTTACGTAGAATTAAACTATTGTTGAGCAATTTGTAAAATTGCAGTAAATGTTGATTTTTTATACAGTCCACAAGTTGTTATAGTTGAAAATGTTTATAAGTTGTATTTTTTTTCTTTCAAGGAATGTGTAATTCCACAGATAGTAATAGTTTTTTTTTTCACGTGTTGTTAATTTTGATTATGTTAACACTTGTTAATAAGTTTTGTAGCCCCTGACCTCATGGTGGGCGGACAGTTAGTTCTTTTTTCATTTATAATAGTTCTGGACATTCTGTCCATGGTGGGCGGGATGTTTGAGCGTAAGTTGCACGTCGCGCTCGATAGATGGCGTTGTACGATTCGTGTCGATTTCTGAATCTCGCTGTTATGATGCTCGACCGTTAGACTATACCCCTTGAAGGAAAATAAATTTTTGTACTCGATTAGGAAACAAATGTAGTTTCATTATTCACTTCCCCGGGAGTTGTATAGTGCCGTACAGATTGAATAATAATTTGGTTAATAATTAAGTTCACACTGTATAGAAAGTGCTTGCAGTTATGAAATATAAGTTTATTGTTCAATCTATTCAGCTTAAAAATGGAGTCTGAACAATCTTAAGATCAGAAGTACTTAGTAACTAGCGATCTGCCAGCATTAACATTGACATTATTCTTCTCCCCTTAACCCAATTTTATTAGGGACAGGCACGACATGTCATTTCTTCTCGAAAACAACCAACCAGCTACGAGCCAGTGGCCAGTTAGCAAAAACATCAATTGCCCATTGAAGTTCAAGTCTCGTATAGCTCTGTTCCGTCCAAGAAAGAATTAACCTCATCCCAGATTCCAACAAGGCACTGTAAGAGCTGGGTCCCGAGGCATGGACCGACGGCCGTCTCTGATTCTTCGCAAAAACAAACAGGTCTTTCGTTTTTTCATCAAACAATTCAGTAAACTTTTATTAACTTAATGTGTACTAACACAGCTAGATCATATTAGGGTTAAGGGGTCAAGCAAACAATTGTTATACTCACTGGGTGATATAAGACTAATCTCTTCAATAAGAAGCAGTGATCCTACATCTCGATATCATCAGTATCTCCTGAACAAGAAGCCTATTTATTTTTTTCTTCACTGCTGTTTACTCCTTCATCGTTGATGCAGACCGAGCTGATCGATTGTTTAAAAACCTCACTGTGGAAAATTTGACAAAGTAAGCTTGAAATGAGCTGTCAAAAATATGTAATGTTAAGCTATTGACTGCTGTGATGCGTGTCGCGGGCTCGATTCCCATACGGAACAAAATATATTTGTAACTGCTAGTAGGTCACAAGCAGTTCTTTCGGATGTTTGTGTGTGTGAGTTATATGTTTGTAAACGCACCCATGATACAGAAAATTCCTAGTATGGGGCAACGTGTATGTATTAAAAAAAAAATAGGTGTATAAATAAGTTTCCGCTGATTTTTGTTAATGTAGAAGAATAATTTTGTCTTCTAGAGTAGTAGTGGGCGCGTTTTTCCTCTTTCTTCTGCTTTCCTCCAATAATGCTTGGGCCTTCGTACGATTTCGGTCTTCCACTACGTTCTTTGTCTTCCACGTCAAAGTCACAGTTTCTAAACGTTTTCATCAAACAACTCCTGAAACTTCTTTCGCTTTAAGTAGCTTCACCATAAGCATCTACACGTAATCGATCTGTATCAGCTTTAGGCTTCTTCAAATTAAAGAAATTAATCTAAAGCTCCCGCAAATGACGCTTATTCGGCACAAAATTTGACATTTTTGCACGAAAAGAAATATATTATACTGATTCAGAGTCACTAATACACATGTAAGTGTATGTTATTACCAGATGCCCGAACTTACGATATAACATTTTCTTCTTCAGCCTATGGATGTCCACTGCTGGACAAAGGCCTCCCCCAAGGCTTTCCACGCTGACTGATTTTTATGCGAAAAATCTATCATACCAGTCTAATATAAAATTATTGCTTAAACAAAATTAAACCTACACCGGATACTCTCCATCCGGAATGTAATTATTTGAACTGTCTGTATGTGTGAATTGAATGATGTATCGATGTTGGGCGGTTGCCTTGAAGCCATTTATTACAACGCTGATTGATTTTGACAAATGAATATCGATTTATTTATACGAAGTGCACGATGGATTAAATGATATACTAACAATTTAACTTTGATTGAATTCTACCTTTTTAAAATATATTATTTGCACTAGATCATTGTTTAGGAGGGTTCGAGAATGTTAGATATCAGGTATTGGGTACCTATTGTTACAAAACTAGTCGAGCACTTCCCGAATGCCAAGTTGCTCGCTTCGACCGCATTACTAACATTGGTAACAAGCTCTCTGCGCACCCTTCCGGTAGCAGATCTTTCTGGTCCCTAGCCAAATCGGTCGAGGCGAACTTCTGTCGGCCCACACTGCCTCCGCTGGTTAGGCCTGATGGAGCACTGGCCCATACGGCGAGAGAGAAAGCAGGTCTCTTTGCATCTCTCTTTGCCCATAGTTCGCGTCTTGACACTGGCAATGCTACTCCACCTAATTTACCTCATTGCGGAACTTCAATGCCGGAGGTTCGCATTAGAAACAAGGAGGTTCTGAGAGTATTGTTTCGTCTGGACGTGAATAAGGCTAGTGGTCCAGATGGTATACCAGCGATTGTTCTTAAGGCTTGTGCGCCCGAGTTGTCTCCTGTATTGACACGCCTGTATCGCCTCTCATTTAGGACTGGTATAGTGCCCAAGTCCAAAGTGCAAAGCTTGCCAAAGCGCAGCCCGTGCCCAAAAAGGGTAGTCGTGCCGATCCTACCAACTATCGGCCGATTTCAGTAACCTCCATACTCTGCAAGATTATGGAGCGTGTATTGAACTCGCGCCTCTTGGCATACCTGGAAGGTAACGATCTCCTCAGTGACCGACAGCACGGTTTTCGACGCAATCGGTCAACTGGGGACCTACTAGTGTATGCCACTCACTTGTGGGGCGAGGCCCTCGAGAAAAATGGGGAAGCGATTGCCGTCTCCCTTGATGTCTCGAAGGCCTTCGACCGGGTATGGCACGCTGGCCTTTTGAGTAAGCTTCCAGCGTACGGCATTTCCGCTGGCCTGACTGGCTGGGTAAAAGACTTCCTGACTGAACGGTCCCTCCGAGTTGTTGTCGACGGATGTTCATCTGAGCCCATGTCGACCAATGCCGGTGTTCCTCAGGGGTCTGTTCTCTCTGCAACTCTGTTCCTGCTGCATATTAACGATCTGCTGATGCCCGGTATCTATGGGTATGCAGATGACAGCACAGTTGTGGAGAGATACCTGCCGGAAGCTCGGGCTAGTATGGAAACAATCCGGTCCGAAAGAGAGGCCATGGTAGAGCGTGTGAGTGCTGCACTGCAGGCAGTCTCCGAATGGGGCAATGCCAATCTTGTAGCATTCAATGCCGCCAAAACACAGGCGTGTCTTTTCACCGCCAAAAGGAGCCCGTTTACCTTGGCTCCTACTTTTCAGAATGTATCCTTGGAGTGTACCGACCGCCTTCAACTTTTGGGAGTTGAGATTTCCTCGACTTCCTTAACTTTGGGCGGTTCATTGAGTCCAAGGCCAGGGTGGCTGCCAGAAAACTAGGCGTCATCGCGAAAGTCCGGCGGTACTTCACACCTGGGCAGCTTCTAATTTTATACAAAGCACAGGTCCGCTCGTGTGTGGAGTACTGCAGCCACATTTGGGCTGGTGCTGCGAAATGTCACCTTGCCACTTTGGATTCGGTGGAGAGGCGTGCGAAGAGGCTGATTGGCGACCCAGACTTAACTCGAAACGGTCTCCAAAGCCTGGAGCACAGGCGTAGAGTAGCCAGCCTTTCGGTTTTCTATAGGATGCATTCTGGTGAGTGTGCAAGGGAATTGCATGATTTAATTCCCCCATCTCTGTTCCATCATCGGACGACCCGTCGTACGGCGAGTTTCCACCCTTACGTTGTTGACACCACTGCGATCCGGACGAAGCGTTTTGCTTCCTCCTTTATACCGCGTACATCGAGGGACTGGAACAATTTGCCGGTGTCGGTGTTTCCGTCTCATTACAATTTGAGTGTCTTCAAGGCTAGACTGAATGGGCTCTTAATAAACTAGCGCGCTTTACCATCAACGATCGCATCACCATCAGGCGCGATTGCGGTCAAGCGCTGGTTTATAATAAATAAAAAAAAAAAAAAAAAAAAAAAATATGCACAGCAGCTTCTGAGCTGCTCGCTCTGCTAAGCAATGTCATTAATCAATATGCCTAATTATGCTACAATTATGACCTATTAATCACTGTTTTTTTAAATCACATAAATTGATTGTTATATAAAAAGCAAACACATATTTTTATTGTAAACATTTTCATTTTTAATGTCTGGACTTGAAAAACGTCGATGATCCACGAGTTTGTTTCGGCTTTTCTTCTCAGAGGTAGTTGGTTAGGAAATGCCGGCTAGTTTAAAAAGATATGAGGTGTGTGTGTTGTGATCAGTGACCCTACTTGCATAATAAACGATTTCATTTCATACATACGTTGTATCTTCTTCAGCCTATGGATGTCCACTGCTGGACAAAGGCCTCCTCCAAGGCCTTCCACGCTGACCGGTCTTGTGCTGCCCGCATCCATCGGCTTCCCGAGACCTTCACCAGGTCATCGGTCCACCTTGTTGGGGGCCTCCCTACGCTGCGTCTTCCAGTACGTGGCCGCCACTCCAGAACCTTACTACCCCATCGGCCATCGGTTCTACGAGCAATGTGCCCTGCCCACTGCCACTTCAGTTTAGCGACTCGCAGAGCTTTGTCGGTGACTTTGGTCCTTCTGCGGATCTCCTCATTTCTGATTCGATCACGCAGAGAAACTCCGAGCATAGCTCTTTCCATTGCCCTTTGTGTGACTCTGAGCCTTCGTATGAGGCCCATTGTAAGCGACCACGTTTCAGTTCCGTAAGTCATCACTGGCAACACACACTGGTCAAAGACTTTAGTCTTGTGACACTGTGGTATCTTGGACGACGAGAAGATGTATCGTAGCTTCCCGAACGCTGCCCAGCCGAGCTGTATTCGACGAGACACCTCTTTCTTGAAGTTGGACCTACCTAGTTGGACTGTTTGTCCCAGGTATATGTACTCGTCAACAACTTCGAGTGCAGAGCAACCAACTAGAATTGGAGTGGGTGCGACATGAGAGTTCGACATGATCTTCGTCTTATCCATGTTCATCTTTAGACCCTCTCTTCTGTTTATATTTTGTATGTATGTATTTATGTATTTATTATAATTTTTTTTTCTTCTCTCTTTTAACTTTAATTTGTTTGCACCTACCATATTTTGTCTGCATCACCTTAAGGTAGACTGGTAGAAAATGCCTAAGGCATTAAGTCCGCCATTTTACAATGTTTTTCCTTGTGCATAAAGTTTTAATAAATAAATAAATAAATAAATAATCGCTTTCACTTTCATTGGTATAATTCACAATCAAAAATAGATCTAAACTGCCATAAAACTTGGCGTTATTACAAAGTTCCGGCGGTACTTCACACCAGGACAGCTTCTAATGTTATACAAAACACAGGTCCGTTCGTGTATGGAATACTTCAGCAACATTTGGGCTGGTGCTGCAAAATGCTACATGGCAAATTTGGATTCGTATTTTTGGCGCGATTTACCATCAACGATTGCATCACTGCTTACCATCAGGCGGGATTGCAGTCAAGCACTAGTTTATAATATTATTAAAAGAAAATTATCGGAAATTGACGGATGCTCCGATTAATTTAAGACAGAAACGCCTGTCTGTGGTCTATAATGGTCCTAATTCACTTTGGAAACGTGCCAAACCTATGTACTCGTATACCGGAGTACCTGCATTAAACAGGGTAAAGTGAAGGACGAGATTACAGTCATTTACGATACAAAATACAAATTATTACTTACTATTTCACAATACAGGCCTATAATATCCATTGGAAATGCAACTGTCAGGCGGTAAATACTTCAAATGCCAGTCCGACACTATTGATTAGGACTTAGCATTATTTATCCGTCTCACTACTCAGCGGTGCGAAAAATATTTAAGCTGCAGGTTAGTCGGAGATTACGATTGTTTACTGAGATTGTAGGTGATTTGGAGGCTGTTATAAAACTTCTATGCTTACGATCAAGTGGTAAAATGAAATACTATAGATCTAGTCTGTAATAAAACTTCTATTTTAGCTTGTGTTTCCTCTCAAACAAAGTTCATATTTTTTCCTATAATAAATACTTCTCTTTCATACTTCTATATCGCTTATTGTGGCGAGAATATGCCAGACTCGCCAAGAACTTTCAGGAACTATCTGGAATATTCTAGACTCGCCCGGAATTCCCAGAACATTCTCGGATAGAACCTAATGGAATCGCATGGAATATTTTGGACACAGGCTATTTTCCAGGAAACCGTTGTAGATCAATTTTTCATCGACCCATCCTTGGTTGTATCAGACTCCACGCTGCCAGTCTCATCCGGGTTCAACCTGAGATAGCAGCAATGTGGTTCGCCCGACTCGCCGCGATACAACCGACAATCCTACTTCGAGTCCTTGCAAACCACTTGGTAACAGATCGACATGCATTTATATAGGTTCCCACTTATACTCATGTCAATTCTTAAAGATAAAATATAATCTTTATCATCGCAATAAAAACCAAAGAAACCTTATGAAAACATTAAAATCATTATAATTAAATACATACTTAATAGATGTTTGAAATTATCAAGTCGGTGACTATTAACGATGGAATAAATGCTCCTTGAGATTAGTACTGAGGTAGTTGTAGCTTTCGCATAATACTGCAATAACATAATTTAAACTTTTAAGAGTCTCATTAATACCTATTTGGCTCCAGGCGCACAATTAAACTTGATTTAACATTCTAGTACTATCAATTACGACAAATGTCGAAGTGTTTTATTTAAAAAAATGCTTGACCGATATTTCTGTTCGAACCATTAAAATAGATCATTGTGAAGGTGGGTAGGTGAAGTTTTTATAATATGATAACAAAAAATACAATACGTATAGCTTGCCAGTGGTTTATGTTGTGCCTGAAAGGAGTAAGGCTATTTTTGAAACTTATAACTAATAAAAACTTCACCTCCCCGGTGAAGTTTTAATATGATAACAAAAAATACAATAAGTACGTATAGCTTGCCAGTGGTTTATGTTGTGCCTGAAAAGAGTAAGGCTATTTTTGAAACTTATAACTAATAGTATCTTTGTTGTTTTTTTATAAGATCTGCCCATGTCACAGGATCGCTCACCGATTGGATTCCAAATAATGCACGACGACATCGCTACAGTCTGAACTGGAGTTCTCAAGTGCTCATGCGGTGCCTTCCCACAGACAATGGCTAATCTTCCATCCTGCGTGGTATGCCATGTCTGAACAAGTGTACAAGGAAATGGCGCTGTTGAATTATGGGCCAAAAATTACAACTCTACTGCCAAAACACTAAGTAGAAGACGAAGAATTGGCTAAAGACATTGGTCATATCCATAAAGAGAAAAAAAAAAAAAGACGAAGAATTTATGGGACGTGTTTACCCGACAATGGAATAATATAGTATTTAAAAAGATAAACAAAAATATTTTCGGCAATAATTTAACATTTATTTTTTGCTAATTACTCCTCAGTGAAAACTAACCTCGAGATTGATATCTATTGTAGACGAAATATTTCAACAAATAATTAATTAATGCATATGTACTAACAAGTGTAGATTTGCTTGATAAGGTTAACATAGACGTTATCAGTGTAGCAGCACGAAGGTAGAATATAAAGCAGACCGGCTGTTTCTTCCTGCAAAAATATTAAGGTGAAAATGTAAGTGAAGAGGCCTCCAAGGAAGAATTTGTGCAGAAATCAGAATAGAATAGAATACTCTTTATTATGTACACCATATAGATTACAGAACATAAATATAAAGATTTCATAAAGGATGACACAATGGGCGGTCTTATCGCTAAAAGCGATCTTTTACAGACAACCTTTGGATGGAATACTACGGAGAAGGAGAGAGAAATAGTGTAGGTAGTAGGTAGTCTACAGTGTACTGTTTACATACATTATACAATAAATATTTACGTTAAGTGTATCTGACAGCCTCCGTAGCGTAACGGTAGTGAACGGAAATACGCGTATGTTTCGTCTCAAAACTGCGGATCTCAGTTATTTCAAAACTAAATGATCTGTAACTTTGCACACATATACGTGAAAGTATAAGGATTAATAGAAAAAATAATAATTTCGAAAATTATGTTTATTAATTTATTTAAAAAATAAAACTTAAAAAAATACATGCATTTATAAGATTTTAATTTTTTTATTTAATTACATAAAATAGTTTTAAATATCATTCTATAAACAGTGTCTAGCGACAAAAAAATAATGTATAAAATTCAAAAAGCTCGTACAGATTTTTGTTGACAGCAAGAAGGGACTTGGCTTCATCGAAAAGTTCTTTCGATATTGTTTCTGAGGTATTTTTCAAACTTGATATATATGGATCAGAAGTATACAATAAGGTATGGAGCACGTATGTATTGGTAGCCGCTCTTGAAAACTTTCTAGAATGATGAAGTCTTGTAAAGTAAAGTAAAGTAAAAAAAGTAGTAAAGTAAAAGTTTAGTCTTTAAACTTTTTGTAATCCTGTTGCGGGACTCTTGAGCGACTTCGGAAAATTGTCCGATAGGTAAAATAGCGTAGAACTCAATGATTTTTTCTTCGTGAATAAGTATTTTATGTACGGAGGAAGGCATATAATACTAAATATAAATATTTACGTACAGTTGGGCGGCACTATATGCGTATTCAATAGCCATTCCAGATGAAATGATTTTTTTTTTAAATAGAAATTTTAAAAAATAAATAAAAATTGGTTTAGAGTCACCCACATCGTCGTAGGTTGCTGCATGGGTGTACCCAGCTTCTGGCCCAGGGGGAGGGCAAGTCAGGTCTAGGAGGGGGGCAAATCAGGCCTTGGGCAAGTCAAATTTTTAGAGTGAGTAATAAAAGTTAGAGATAAGTCCTCGTTTATACTTTGTTTAGTAATTAGGGGAGTTCATACATGTTCTGACAGATTTCCCGGGGGGGGGGGGGGGCTGCTCAACCCTGGGTACGCCCATTGCTTGTTGCATGCTTTAGTGGCGGTGAGCTGAAGCCGCCTGGCCTTCGGGACAGAAGTTACATGAGCAGAAGACTCCTAGAGTAAAATACAAGCTATGTCTCTATTTATTGATAATCTGACTGACCTACAATTTCAATATTAATAAATTTACTGACCTACTTAAATATTAAAAAATACCTTGAAGTGTAATTAGAACATTATTCTAAGTCTGCGAAATGATTTACACGTCCATCTCAACGTAGGAGCTCAGTAGCGCATGAAGCAAACTCGTCATGACCGACGAGGTCGCCGGATCGATTCCCGGATGCGCGTAACACAACTGTGTGAATATTGAACTGCTCTTTTGTAGGGCTGTCACTTTTGAACTGGATACAAAGTTGCAATCATAAAGGTATTTTTTACCATTCTTGGAGCTACGATTTTCTGACCATGTACCCCAGTATTTCCTGACTTTAGAGCGTTCAAACAAACAAACAAACTCTTCAGTTTTATATATTAGTATAGATAGATATAGATGTAATAAGTAAAATAAAATGAATGCTTTATTTGGAAAATAAACGTTGGTTAATATAATAGACAGCCAGAGGTTGTAGGCGCAATGGCAGACAGTGGATATACTACCTGCGAAAGAGCCACCTGTTCTATCCAAACAGCAAACAGCACATTATTCACCAACATTTTAGAGAAAAGAACAAACAAAAACGTCTTCGTGGTCATTTCGATGGCATGACAATACATATATCAAGAAGCTGTCCCATAAATTCATCATTTCGACGGCATATTCGGTGTCAGTGCATGTATGGTGGCATATTTAGGGGCACAGAGGTTTAAGAGGTAGATCATAATGTCATAAAAGTTACTCTAAGATTAACTGTAAAGTTAATTACTGGCTCCTATATATAGAAAGCTTCTCTTGAAAAAATAATTTTAAAAAACTTGCCCCACACTACTATTTCTCGAATTACTTCTGTATCGTGGATGCTATTCACAAATTCAATCAAACATTCATCACAAACATTTTAACTCGCATAGAAAAACAGCCAGAACCGGTACAGCTACCTGTAGCCCATACAAATATTTGTTCCGTGCGGGAATCGAACCCGCGTTACGCAGTGCAGCAGTCAATCGCGTAGGTGTATGTAAAATAAAATATTTTGTTTGGAACCACAGATGGAATTTTACACCTTATCTACTCAAACAAACCATTAACGTACGGACGACAGCAGGTCTTGTCAGTGTCTATGGAGTATCTTAATTTGACGGGTGTAAAGTGACATTTTATCTTCTGTCCTTTTCTTAACGAAATGTAAAGAAAAAGATGCACTTAACCTCAAATTGGTTTGTGAACAACAGATTCGGCGCCATTGTATAGTATTCTGTAATCTGTGATAGTATTAAGTGCCAACCCTGGATAAGGTTGTGTACATACAATTCACATATTATGATTGTTATTTTATCAGAGTAACGCGGAACTCTCGTTAATAGCTATACCGCCTATCTATATACAACATATTTATACTCCCATATACATTATAGCCCATATTTACATACGTTGGATAACCTATTTGAGTACCAGAAGTAAAGTAAAAACTGTTATTGTTTCACACTCTAAGTATATTCTGATACGAATGAAATAGTTTTAATAAACAACATTTTAAATAATATTCATATGATTTATATATAAAGTCCTTTTTTAACCTGTTTTTGTTAAAAGTCAAATTCTTTTTATTTTCTAGATATAGATTATAGGTACTTTTACTAAGTCATGCTGGAGTAAGCATTTTCACATTAAATTATCATCGGCATCGTCTATTATTTTGACAGGAACTGACAAGTTCAAATACCTATAAATTTCTAAAGAAAGAAGTAACAAAAAGTATTTTTTACATTATATATTTTAAGAATATTAAAGACACTTTTGTTATATTTGAAATTATACCAAATAACTTATAGATTAAATTACAATTAATTGGTGTGCATTAATTTATATGTATTTAATTTTAACTGTCATAAAAAACGAACTGTATTGACTATTTTTATCTGCCAATGCCACATAATGAAGGAATAGATCCGCATAGAATCTGGGTGCAGTCAATACGTAATAAAGCAACAATTATCAAGTTCAATAACTAACTACATATAATTCGAATTACTCTTAACTGTTAATGACTGTAAAACGTATAATTTTTCACACTTTTAATAATAGGTACATTAATAGGTACAGGTAGTTATTTTTATAACTTACGAGGTTGATACTGGCAATTATTATTGATACTAATGCTTGTCGGGCGTGGCTGACACTAAATCCAAGGTGATGGACAAGTTGTCCACATGTTATAAATCATAGAATATTAGATATTTCAAGTCAGCTGTCAGTACTGTAATTTGAAAATGTTGTAACAAACAATTTAATTTTTTTTTAAAACTATTCGTAGAAACTACCAAGTTAGGAAGATCCAACTTCGAGAAAGAGATCAATCGTCGAATCCAACTCGGCTGGGCTGCTTTCGGGAAGCTACGTAGAATCTTCTCGTCCGAAATACTACAGTGTCTCAAGACAAAAGTCTTCGACCAGTGTGTGTTGCCAGTGATGACTTATGGAACTTAGACGTAGTCGCTAACAATAGGCCTTATAAGAAAGTTCAAGGTCACTCAAAAGGCGATGAAGAGAGCCATGCTTGGGGTTTCACTGCGTGATCAAATCAGGAATGAGGAAATCCACAAAAGAACGAAAGTAACCGACACAGCCGGAATAATTGCAACACTAAAGTGGCAGTGGGCCGGGCACATTGCCCGCACCTGAAGACGAAACGTGGGTAGGCCCTCGACCTAGGTGGACCGACGACCTGGTGAAGGTTGCGGGAAACCGCTGCAAGAATCTCCCAAGTGTTTCTGCGCCTGCAACCGGTCGTCTTGGAAATCCTTGAGGGAGGCCTATGTGCAGCAGTGGACGTCTTTCGACTGAAATGATGGTGATGATGTCTTGTAGTTTCTTGCCGCCTCTTTCCCATAGTAAACGACCAATTTGGAACCATGTACAGTAAAGGTCCAAAAGTGGAGTACCACTTTTGACACTTATTGTTAGAGCAATAAAGTGCAAAAGTGGTAATGCACTTTTGACCCTTACTGTACCTAGCGTCTGCTGTTTCATATGTGCCCACATATAGTATGTTTATGAGAAATTTAAATATTCTGATTATGATTGATGTGCTTTTTATGTTAAAAAAGCTACATTTTTTCACACTAGGAATTATATACTCCTGTATGGTGGATTCTACGAGCAATGTGCCCTGCCCACTGCCACTTAAGTTTAGCGACTCGCAGAGCTATGTCGGTGACTTTGGTTCTTCTGCGGATCTCCTCATTTCTGATTCGATCACGCAAAAAAACTCCGAGCATAGCTCTTTCCATTGCCCTCCTCGTAGAACCGATGGCCGATGGGGCAGTAAGGTTCTGGAGTGGCGGCCACGTACTGGAAGACGCAGCGTAGGGAGGCCCCCAACAAGGTGGACCGATGACCTGGTGAAGGTCGCGGGAAGCCGATGCATGCGGCCAGCACAAGACCGGTCAGCGTGGAAAGCCTTGGGGGAGGCCTTTGTCCAGCAGTGGACATCCATAGGCTGAAGAAGAAGAAGAAGAAGTATGGTGGATGCGATTACAAACATTTAAACTCACATAGACAAACAGCCAGACCCGGAAAAACACTTGCAAGTCCTACAAATAATATTATTCCTTGCGGGAATCCAAAGTTCGATCTTTATATACCTAGGTATCGTAAATCGTTAAACCACTGCGGTTGTTTAACCGAGCTAGCCTGTGGAGATATTTACAAATTTAGGCTCCTACATAAGACATGAAAATAAAACTAGCTGATCACGACTTAGGGCTTTGTAGGTGTAGGACTGCAAGTTAGGGTTTTTGAAGATGGGAAATCGTCAAAGGACCTTCTCCCGCTCTAGGTGGAGCGGAAGGACGTGTCAGACTTTTACTGACTGAAACCCACCAGTGTTCCTTCACTTGCCTATGCGCCAGGGCCACGATACAAACAACTCGCGGCAGCTTCTAAGTCTTAGGTTGCCTTAAAAAATTGTTTAGAAAAATTTCAATGAACTAAATCCATTACAGGTACCTACTTTAGATGTTTTTGTACAAGAATGGGCAAGAAAAGTTAAGAGCATTCTTCAATCAAGACATTAAAAATTTTTGAGCACATTATTCTGGTTGTTTTTCTACATATCGTCGCCGTAGAGTGAAAACCTCGTAAGTGCAAAAATAGTAACTTTTCAGGAGGAAGAAAATTTTTGTCCAAATCGCCGTCTTCATGCCCACATCGGTTCAGTACTATAAGATTGCCCAAATGAAAATGAAAATAAAATGAAACTACTTACACGTTCGTTGCTAGGTATTCACTCGAAACTGATAGCTGCGCGTGTTTACTAGGTTCTCATTTAGTGTCATAGATGTCGCTACGATTATCGAATGAACAAATTAGTCGGATCAAGATGTGCGCAGTGAGGTTATCTTCCCAGAAACGCAATAAAATAAATTTGAGTAAAAATGCATTGCCTAGGTTTTCACTCTACGGTGACGATATGTAGAAGTAAGTCTGCCTCTATGGTCTTCCCTATCTATAGTATGTATGTAATATATCTATAGTAAGTAAAATGTTTCTTTGTTCTACCAAACAGGATTCATGGCGGCACTTCTGACCTCCCTTGTCTATAATTTTAAACTAGTGCTTGACCGTATTCCAGCCTGACGGTAAGCAGTGATGCAATCGTTGATGGTACAGGACGCTAGTTTATTAAGAGCCTACTCACACATTTGACACAGCAACATTTGGCGCATCGTACCCGGCACACATGGCAAGGCAACTGGTTAGACCCGTTCTCCGTACGGCTTCACCAGACATTATGCCGGAACACGACAAATCGCTTGGCGGCAAAACTGTCTGGAAACTTCTGCCGGCAGTTGAAGTTATGGCCTACCAATATTTTTGTAAAACATAAAGCCAGCTGACTGAAGCATTTCGTTTTTCTCTCGTTACCCATATTATATGCTCTATACACGCATCTCTAACAGCAATAAAAAAGTAAAAGTTAATATCAAATATTATGTGAGAAGCATCCGAGATTTTTCTCCCAATTAATGCATTCAGACCGAAATTTAATTTTGAAGGAGTTAGCATTATTAGTAAGTACTAGCCACCGTCTTGTTATGTATGCCATATGTCATGAATACAATATTAATGCCAAGTTATCGAATTTCAGTAAATTGGCCACATAATAACGCCCGCGTCTTCGGAATTGGGTTGTATCCTAAAAAATAATTTAATGTCCACCAGATAGATTTATAAAAAATATTGAACACGTATTTTTTCGTTCATTCAAATACTTCGGAAGATATATTGACTTGAAATGTAGCATGACGTCACGCCGTTGTACAAAATCTACGACGGCGTGACGTAATTAGCCCTCACTCCGTAACTTTAATACGCTATATCTCAATAGTTTTTGATAATTTTGACAAAATAAAAAATACGGGTCTTAATTTTTTTTACTAATTATTTTTTTGATTTTCATACCTTGGATACATCCCTATTATAGGTCGTTGTTACGCCCCAGACAGGTTCTGTTTCAGTCTGTGTACAATCGTTCACCACCACTAGTCTCAAAACCGTGAAGGAAATAGACATATCCTAGAACCAAAGCTTTGAAGTCATGTGACATGAACTAAACAGCACTAGTCCCGCATGGTCATCATCTTCAACATTTCAGCCGAAAGACATCCACTGCTGGACATAGGCCTCCCCCACAAATCTCCACGACGACCGGTTCTACGCCTCCCATATTCTGCGGTTTTCGCGACCTTCACCAGGTCATCGGTCCACCTTATCTGGGGCCCACCTACGCTGCGTCTTCCAGTGCGTGGTCGCGACTCGAGAACCCGTCGGACCCATCGCGCATTGATCCTACGGGTAATGTGCCCGGTATACTGCCACTTAAGTGTTGCAATTCTTCGGGTTATGTCGGTTACTCTCGTTCTTCTACGGATCTCCTCATTTCTGATTTGATCACTCAGTGAACCCCTAAGCATAGCCCTCGCATGGTAAATAACAATAATATATTTATTAGACCAAATCATTGACAAGTTACACAATTTGTACCCTAATTGTGCATATATAATTAGAGTGCAGTGTGGTAACTCTCTATTTGAATCATTTTGAAGCATACTATTAATACATTGCTCCCTATGTATTTTCGCAAGATGTATTTGTTCGTACCTATGACTTACAAGTAGTTGTTTGTGTATATGAGTTAAAACTTTTGTAAATGCATCTACGATACAGGAGTAATTCTTAGCGTGGGGCAGTTTTTTTGTTTAAAGGCTACGTCCTGTTTTTGACATTGATTTCCGCTCAGATAACATTGCGAATAAATTTTGAACGTTTTTAATTACAGGGATGGCCTTTAGCTATGTTTCCGTCCTACATACCTATGTCGTAGGTGATAGCTTATATGGGCATGTAATTAGCCTGCAATAAATAAATGAATTAATATATAACATATCAAGGATCTTTTAGCATTTGTATGGGTAAACATTTACGTAATTCGATTAGAAAAAAACAAAATGGCAGCGTCAGTTCCGATATATGCGCGCCAGGACATGTGTGTAAGATTAGCCACCGACAAAATATGTGAGTTCTCGGTAGTAGGCCATAACATTGGCTGCTAGCAGAAGTTACCACCCACCAAACAAAGTCTTGCCGCCAAGCGATTCGTCGTGTTCCGGCATAATATCTGGGAATCCGTACGGATCTGAGCAGTTGTTGCGGTGTGTGTCGGGTACAATATGCTAAATGTTGTTGTGTCAGGATTTTGGTTGTGGAAGGTCTCCTAATCAATCTCCCTCTGGTGCAGCGTCGTTCGTAGTGTTGTTTGGTTTAACATTGCATCTCCTCGCTCAACTACCGTCTTCCTTCCTATTCCCTCAGTTTTTTGAGTGAATAGGCTCTTAATAAACTAGCGCGCTTTAGCATCGACGATTGCATCACTGCTTACTATCAGGCGGGACTGCAGTAAATCACTTGTTTATAATTATAAAAACGAATCTACTGTAGTTTCTTAGAATGCCATCACTTCGGTTCCTTACCGACACCACCAACCCCCACGCCAATATTGGTCAGGATTAATCCTTTTTATTGCTGAATAGGTCTGCTATTGACTTTAATCACCCCTGATGGAAAGCGATGTATGAGATCTATCATTAAACGAGCATTCTTAGAAACTTACACAACATAAATAGATCACGTCTGTATAAAAGATACATTAAAAATATAAGTCAACGTAACGTGAATAAGAATTATAATTCATTTACTTACGTGTTTCTTGAACTTACCGCTTCCGCATACTTCGCCCAAGTTCCAATGGCCGCCTCCATTAAAACACCAGTAAAGGTTAATCTAAATAGAAATGTTTGTAGAATTGTGACAAAATAATGCTAACCTGATTAGTCAATAAACCAACTGTTGAATATTCAAAAGCTGTCTCATACTGAAAGATTGGTTTATAGGTAGAGGTGTGATATGAGAATTAAAGCCAGCGTTTCCTTAATACTAAAGTTATTCGGTTCTACTGACACCCATTGTGGGTTAAATTAATATTCGCTAAGTGGTTAAAATTAACGAAGCAGTAGTTTAATCTCTAAAGCGTAGTACAAGTATATAAGTAATTAGTCAATTAAGTAGCATTCACATATTCACAAAACACCGGACAAGTGCGAGTCGTACTCGTGCGTGAAGGGTTCCGTACCATTATCTTTAAAAACGGCAAAAAATCACGTTTGTTGTATGGGATCCCCCTTCAATATTTTTTTTTTTAATTTTAATATATACTTAACCAAATATTCTATGAACATTTCAAGCATCTATCTTTTCCGTTATTAATATGGAACAAAAAACGGCAAAAAATCAAGATTGTTGTATGGTAGCCCCCTTAAATATGTTATTTATTTTATTTTTAGTATTTGTAGTTACAGCGGCAACAAAAATACATAATCTCTAAAAATTGCATCTGTCAGCGAAGTCTCATGAATAGGGTTCCGTTTTACCTTTTAGGTACGGAACTCTAAAAACTATGGTTTATGGTTTCAAACAAAGAATTAATCAATGAACCAACCATTTATGGGTGAATAATTTATTTCCAGAAAATATTGGTGTCACCAGTTTTAAAAAAATCAGTTCTACGGTCCACATGTTGCCTGTTTAGTAATCATTTTAGCAAAATATACAGGGTGTATCTGACATCGTAACGCAAACTTCGCAAAAAGGCTACACCACATGTCACTAACAAAATTATGATAGTCATTTGTGTCGTTAATGAGCGGTTACAGAAATAACAGTGTTTTAAAAAAGTGTCGGCTCGGCCTTTGAAAATTGCAAGTGTGCCGCCGCGCGTGTTTGTAGGTATGATGTTGACCCCTGATGCGAACTCTATTAAATCAGCTGATAGGATAGTTTTTCTAGTTTTGTTCAATCAAAAATCAAAATCAAAACCAGTTACAGGCACTTTTGAATTGTCAGAAGGTCGGTCTGTTAGTAAGGTGAAGCTAGTCGCCCATTCCAAAGAGTAGGTACCTATGGAGAAAAACGGGCAAGAAACTCCATGGACACTCTTTTAAATTATCAATCTATTGATCAAATATTTGATTACATCATTCATTCTGAAATCAACCATCTGAGAACGATGCAGGAATGTATTGTACGCTAAGAGCGTCCATTATGGAAAACACACAAAAAAACAACAACAACAAAAAAAGACTAACCCAGCAAATAGATGCTTTACAGCTAGTACAATATGCTCACACGTGTGCCATGCAATTATACAATACTTTAATTTACACAATGCAAAGATAGTTTTGTCCAAGGTTCAGCAGCTCTAACAGTGTTCTCGAATACTAAGTTTAGCTCCAGTTTGGCACCAGTACCGAACACACATTGCGCCTTTTTGTGTAATTAACGAATTAATAATTTTTTTCTATATAATCTTATTGGGTTATAAAAATGAACGGTCTAAAGTGAAAAAACTGCTTAATATTTTATTGTTAATCGGGAAAAAGCCGACACAAAATTCCACCACTGGGATGTTCAGAATCTTGTACTGGATCCATGGTACTCGTTTGTGTGTCAGATACACCATTTATAGAATATATGAATTAAAGTGAAAATAATCAGTCATTTTAAAGTCATGTTAAGAAAACCCTGTCCGACCTATAAGGATAATAAAGGTTAGGTAAACACATGACCAAATATAATATAAAATTTTACTTAATCATCATAGTACCAATACAAATGAATTTTGAAATAATCTTTTTTTCCCGCGAATTAATTCCAACTTCCCCGAAATTTGGTAATTTTTAAAAAAGTGACAACACCGGGGTTATTATGATTATGAGCGAATAGCGATGCGACCACGTGCCGCGTGCCCTGCCGCCCGCCGCCCGCGGAAGGGTGAACGCAGATTTATTAAGTTACCACTTTTTGCGAAATAATATTTATTTTTTTAAGGGGATTTTTTTTTAAGTTTAGCCCGGTTTTGTATCCATTAGTAGAATCAGTTATCGATACCTAACAACACCTTCACGGGTCGGACAGGGTTTTCTTAACATACTGTATATACCATTTATTTGGCACAAAAAATCAACACATAAATGTGATCAACTATTATTTAAACCAAAATAAAGCGTTTCCTAACACTAGGAACAGACTGGATAGATGATCACATCAGCCGAATGACACCGAATTCTGAACTCCGCCATTAGAGGCTTCGTCAATAAATGCGCCCAACTGTCATCTAACAGCCGATCTATTCTGTCATAAAATTCACCGTGAAAACTTCCGTAAAGTGAGTTTGAAGTGAGTTATCAATCCACTGATGCAATCTCTGATGATAGATATTGACACTTTTGGACAGCGTACGTTATTATCTCATCATTGTATAAGAAGACCCAGTGGTCATAACGGCCACAACTTAGTTAATATTATAGTTGTAAGCCGTAGGTTCGCACCCAGACCGGAACTTTCCTTGTGCCATTTAATTCGTCACTGCTTTTACAACATCGTGAGTAAACTGGTACGAGTATGTTCCAGAACCAAAAATTTAAATACAAAAGTACAGGTGACATCTACCAATCCTCACTGGACCCGCGTGACAGTTTAAAAGCTGATGGGAATGTACTTATAGGCTGTTGTGCTTGTCTCAATGATTTCAGTCATACAGCACAATTCAGACAGAGAAAGTTGCTGTGTGGTTGATCGCGTGGAGATCACGCGATCAACGAAATGTTCGAGCATCAGGAAAAGCCTCTATTTGAGGACGGGTAACCTCACGCCTGCCTTATACTTATGTTGCAAACGTTAGTATAATGATTTTTAAACTATCGTGCACTTGTCTATCTGATATCTTATATCTATAATATAATAAGGATCGACGGATGACGTAGAGGTAGAAAATAAATACAAAAAGTACAAGTTGGAGAAAAAGAAATCTTCACTTTCACGCAATACGTCATTACTTAATATAATGCTAAGGCCTAGTAATCAATCGCTATTATAAAGTTTAAGCATCCATCGATAGTCAATGTAGGTACCTGTAACACCTATACCATAGATAACATTCGACACTATAAAACATAGATGCATAGATCTTTCATTCCTTAGAATATGTTCCAATTAGTTTTCCCAGATCTGTGCCGTAGAATTGGGAAGACCCGGTACCCCGGAAAGGCAGATGACGAACGCTTAGGTGGTTTTTTAGCCGGTAAGTGTCCGGCACACCCCTCCTTGTCCCCGAGCGGAGGATAGTCCATGAGGATTTTTTGACATTCGGAAAAAAGGGTTCCCATCTAAAAATCGAAATCCGGAGCAAATTCCGGACATCGCATGAAATTTCCGCATTTCTTCGCAATAAATCGTGCATGTGTAAAACGAAACAATTTTTTCAATTTTTCAACCTTGGTTCGTTTTGTTTGATTTATGGTTGGTTAAAGTATTTATTATGGTTTTTACTTATATTGTAGAAATTCCTGGCGGCTTAGGATTCCCCCCGCATTCCGGACAAAGCACTATTTTACCGGACATGTCCGGAAAATTCCGGACGTATGGCAACCCTAGATCCAGGCCAATTTAGAAGTAGTCGGCTCCCTATAATGTCCACACCAGCCTTGACTTCTCCAATGCGACCACATCAAATCGACACGCCCGGCGTCTTCCCTTGGCTATGAACATATTAGTAAGTTGATAAGTTGGCACTCGTCGCGTGCGCCGCGCTCCACTGCGCATGCTCGGAATTGCGTTAATTGGATTAAATAATTAAAATTATTTTAAATTAATCAGTAGTTTCCTGATTACGATAATCTTTATCTGAAATCGTATCGCACTAATTGCATCTGCACATCTTTATAGATGCACACATGCAAAAACATAAGTTATGTATATTATGCGTTCATCGTCTGATTAAATTTTGCAATAGCTAAGTAGTGTAATTGCTAACGTGTTGATGATACAAAGACAGTTGTAACATACTGGCTGGTAGTATTATTGTATTCATGTCATCGTCCCTTGACCCCTGTGCAGATTTTCAAATTAATCAAACTCCTAGAAGTAGGTGAAAATGAAGTTAAAATATTCTGATACATACAGTTGAAGCTTAAAAAACGTTTTAAAAATTTTTGAAATTGTAGCAAACTAAACTTTATTGAAGTTGAAAGGTATTTTTCATAAAATTTTAAATTTGTTTATATTTTTGGTGAATATTTCGTATTTTTTCTGTAGGTTGTGCGTCGATGCAACTCTGTTTAGTATACTTTGCTTTCTACAATCAAGTTACTTGATTCTTCCCTCAGCCACTGCTAACCACAATGAACACAGTTTTTTTTTTTTTTAATAATTATAAACTAGCCCTTGACCGCAATCCCGCCTGATTGTAAGCAGTGATGCGATCGTTGATGGTAAAGCGCGCTAGTTTATTAAGAGGCTATTCACTCAGAAACACTGAGCGAATAGGAAGAAAGACGGCAGTTGAGCGAGGTGATGCAATGTTAAACCCAACGACACGACCAACTATGCTGCGCCAAAGGGAGATTGATCTGAAGAGCCTCCACGACCAAACTCCCAACATAACATTTGGCGCGTCGTAGCCGGCACACATCGCAACACAACTGCTCAGACCCGTCCTCCGTACGGCTTCACCAGACATCATGCTGGAACACGACAAATCGCTTGGCAGCAAGACTTTGTCTGGTGGGTGGTAACTTCTGCCAGCGGCCGATGTTATGGCCTACCACCGAGTAAAACCGTTTCAACAACACAGCGCTCCCAAATCGTTTGTCACAATTTCTCACCTGAATACAGACAGTGGAACATGCGCCTCATTCTGATCATCACAACCTCACATTTAATTGCATGTATTGCCCACAAGTTTTACTAGAAACGCAATAAATTCATTTGTTTGCTGATCCAACATACCGTATAAGCTTAATAACATCAATGCCACCAAACCAACCAATAAACTAACAAATAAACCAATATCGAACCAAACCATCCAATATCTAACCAAATTGACCAAACAATATGATTAAATAATTAATATATTAAGCCGTACGGAGAACGGGTCTGAGCAGTTATGTTGTGAAGCTTGCCGGGTACGATGCGCCAAATGATATTTTGTCGGGAGTTTGATCATGGTCCATCCAGATCAATTTCCCTCTGGTGTAGCATCATTGGCCGTGTTGTTGGGTTTATAAATTTGCATCACCTCGCTCAACTGTCGTCTTTCTTTCCATTCACTAAGTTTTTTAAGTGAATGGGTTTAATAAACTAGCGCGCTTTACCATCAACGATTGCATCTCTGCTTACTATCAGGCGGGATTGCAGTCAAGCGCTAGTATTAGCTAATGAATCAGATAAATTAATAGCCGCACACTAGTTTGCTCTAACGTTGCTACATAGTAAACGTACATTAGTATAAATAAGTGTAAGTATTCAATTCTTCGATCCGAGCCGCGCCCACCGCACGCTGCGTGAATAGGTACTACCGTGGGCGAAAGTACTCCACAATACACAAATATTCCGCGAGACCAAATTGACAGCTTTGAATTATGATGTTGTCTGAATTTGCACCCGGTGGTAGCTAATTGACAGTCTCTATATTAAATATGTACATATTCACACCTTGTTAGGAGGCTCGTAGCAAAAATAATAAATGCTACAATGATAAATGAATACATAAGGACACTTTAAATTGTAGAACCGATGTCCTGGTGGTAGCTAGATAAGAGTTGCCCAAAATCGGGTTGAATTGGGTTGTATCGCAAAAATAATTCAATGTCCATCAGATAGATTTATAAAAAATAATGAACACATATTTTTTATTTTTTCTTTCATTCAAATACTTAGGAAGATATATTTATTTGAAATGTCGCATGACGTCACGCCGTGGTACAAAATATACTACGGCGTGACGTAATTTACCCCCACTCCGTAACAGTAGTTTTTGGTAATTACGACAAAATAAAAATACGTGTCTTATTTTTTTTTTTATTATCTATATAACGGACTAATTATTTTTTTTGTTTATAATACCTTGGACACATCCCTATTGCTTGCAATGGGTAAGGTCTGTGTCCAGGAGCGAACTGCTACAGACCGTTAATGATGATGGTGATGAATTTAAACACAACTTTAACTTTTTATTCTCATAGGCAACATAAGATAGACAATTTTTTGGAGAATGTGCGCGGAAATTACATAACTTAATTCCGAAATTACAGTTCCATTACCGGACGACCCGTCGTACAACGAGCATCCACCCTTTTTTTAGTATGGATAAGAAATCATCAAATGACCTCTCCCGCTCTAGAGTGTTGTTTGAGTTCGGAGTGGAAGGGCGTATCAGACTTTTACAGACTAAAACCCACCCGTGTTTCTTCACTTGCCTGTGCGTCAGGGCCACGGTTTCTTTTTTAACCAACCCGAAACCCTGACCCAGGAGGCAACGGTCTTCGTTGTCCCCGATGTGCTGACATTTCTTTGAGAAACACAACGCTCCGTCGACCCGGGCGTGATCCTTACCGCGACCTTGCCGTTAGTTTGATGTTGTCTCCCGACCAGTAGGCCTAGTATGAGTTTTCATTACGAAATTCGTTCGTCGATATCGAGCGCGTTTGACTCAGCGATTGGTCTGCTTCAAGGTAGTAAGAACTCTCAACCAATGAAAGTGCCAAACGCGCTCGATATCGACGATCAAGTTTCGTATTGAAAACTCATACTAGGCCTACTGGGCGTCTCCTGCGACGAGTATCCACCCTTACGTTGTTGACACTGCTACAAACCGACGAAACGTTTCGCCTCATCATTTATACCCCGTACATCGAAAGACTTTGTTTTTATTTTCTTCCGATGACAATTAAAGTCACTACAAAGCTACAGTGAATGGGCTCTTAATAAACTAGTGCGGTTACCATCAACGATTACATCATTGCATCAGGCGGGATAGCAGTCAAGCACTAATTTATAACATAAGAAAAGTACTAAAGCCCAGAAACATTTTCGTGGTCGTTGTACACCGAGCTGTTATCAAACACAAAGCATTGCTGTAAGTTGGTTGGTGGCCGCTATAAGATAAGGGGTTACGTAACGTACGCAAGGTACTTAGCTCCACTTTCATTCTCGGCTGATACAATTTCACTGCTAAACAAATATGTAATTCTATTCATAGTTTTATGAACATTGCGTACCTATTTTTGTATGTTTTAAAAGAAAGAATCTCTTTTTAGATATTTAAGGAAATGTTTATTTTAATTTCTTCTTTTTCGTGTTCTTCTACATAGAAACTGCTACGATTTGGAATTGACAACTAGCTCCATCTTTTTTGCTGACTGTCTCCTTGATGATTCAAAAACGTTGTACCTGATTGGTTTAATTTAAATAAATATTCTTACGGGCTAAGTGTACTAAAAATAAGGGTTACGAAGTTTATTGGCAACGAAGGTACAGTCGATAGTAAGCAATGGCAAGTAGAATGTAGCTGATATAGCACTGAAATCTTCCCTTAGGTCCACGAAATTCGTGTCGTACACAAACCAAAACACCACAGAAATTAAGTGCTTCACGTAGTCCATGAAGTGCTCGTTGCAGTCATCACTGTAGATGTTCTCAACGATCGCATCTTCCTTATCGCTTGTTTCGCTTCGATATTCAATTAGCAGACTGACTCATCCGCTGAGTCATGCCGCTTTTTATATGCAAGCACATCGAACATTCCAGATCTGCTAGCTTAATTTCGAAAACATTCAGCAGGTACCTACAAGTCCTTCACAAGAGACGAGTTTATAGTAATTTCGATGTCGAAACTTCGTTATCAATATTGATGAAACCTGTATCATTCGATAGGCCATCCTAGGTTTATCAATGCGTCTCCATATCGTACCTACAATGCCTAGGTCTCAAGATATAGGGCTAAAAAATTACGTACGGCATGTCACGCAACATTGAACGTTATGCCATTGATATAAGATGCATTCGTAACAATATGCTGGTTTGAATTCTGTGGGTGTTTGCTATATACAGAATGGCGATTAGATTATCACATTAGCAATCAACACCAGCATGGTCACCATCAGTCTCCTAAAAAAAAAAGAGAAAATTCAGTTTTTAAGATTGGTTGTATGAAATGGTACCAGGTCACGGGAATAATTTCCTTAAACTTAAGGGAAAGTATAAAAAACCAAAATTATACCTCTTGTCTTGTATGGATCAGAATATTTTGTCACAATGGGGTTAAATGAAAGGCAAATGCATGCAGCCGAGACGAAAAAGTAACAAGGATGTATGGTGTTACACGAATGCATAAAATAAGAAATGAGTACATAAAAGGAAGTCTGAAAGTGGCACCGACTGGAAAGTTATCTGGAAATTGATTGATGTGGTATCATGTAGACATAAGGAAAATGTCATGAGAAGAATTTTGAGTATGAATGGCTATAAGAATAATTAGGGGAAAACCAAGGAAACGATGCATGGAATGTTTGACGAGATGACGTCTAATAGAGAATTATGAAAGAAAAAGATTTGCTTTTAGTTATCCACGTAACAAACAGAGAAGTTAAACAGCCATAATTACTTTAATTAGTAAAACTACAATCCCACAAACGTTAATAAAGAGTAATAAATTAACCTCCAACTCACAAAATATCCTAAATTCCATCAGATCGAGATATAAACACACTTGCCAGTGCGTGTTACCCTACGATAAATTATAAAGTAGCCCCCGTGGTGGCAGCCCAACCGGTCAAGAGTACCCGTTAGATACTGGGCCAAACATACTATGTTGGGCGTGGGGCCTACTACTGTGATCCGGTCTGAGGGTATCTTGACGTAATGATAGTACATTGCGTAGTTAGAAATATAGCTGACTATGAAAAAATAATACATTTATTGGCTGTAAACATGACTAAAAAAAAACAGACAAAAATAATATCTTAGAAGAAATCACGCATCGGCCTGAAAATGGTTTTATTTTTTTGCTTTTTTATTTGAAAATCCTAGAATGACTTATCCTGCTTAGGGCAAAGCTGGAGGGCATGTCAGACTTTTACTGACTGAAACCCACCCGTATTGCTTCAGTTGCCTGTGCACCAGGGGATCAAAGTATTTATTTATTTATTAAAAACTTTATTGTTGTTGGCACACATGCTCACGCTTTAGGTAGCCGACTTCATACGCCCATGGCTTCTACGGCAACTAAACGCGTGAGAGCGCAGAGATTGGCTCTCCCATTCTTACTTCGCCTACTCCCTCCTTTGCGAGCATTATTGCTTCGCAGCAAAAGGTGACGGCCTCTCACGCACTCCCACGTCGTACCATGGACGGGACCGTGGCGGCAGCCATCTCTACTATAAAGACACCGTGATGCCCCTTCCAAGCCGGGCTGATCTCGACTGTATCCTTCACCGTGTCCTCAGAGCGACCCACACAGTGGTGATACCCTGGCGATTCCACCCGTCTTTCTTGGAGCCTCTAGAAATAACCCAGTCCGGTGGAAACTGTGTTAGGCGGGAGGTGGTAGCATTTCTCCAGCCACTCCTGAAAGTGGGGACACATAATCAGCGCTGGTTTTCAGCCATAATCGGTATTCTGGTGTCCGGAAGACCGGTGCTGTGTGTTGTTTCAGTGCAGAATACGATTAGATATAAAATCAAAATAACAAATAAAATCAATACACATTGACAGAAAGAAAGGATTAGAATACGCACGAAGATGATACTTATTTCTAAAGAAATCTCTTCTAGCATACCAAAGATTTCTTAAAGTTCACCAGCATCATGAACCTTTTTTTACGGATGGGAAATCGAAATGACTTCTCCCCCTCTGGGCGGCGGAAGGGCGTGACAGATTATTATTGACTAAAACCCAACGTGTTCCTTTACTTACCTGTGCGCCAGAGCCACGGTATCTCTTTCGAAAACAGCCCAGGCAGACATCGGTCTTCGTAGACTCCGTCACGATGTGCTGACCGCACCTACGGTGGGAGTTTGATGTTATCCCCCGACCAGGGCATCTCCTGCAGCGACTAGAGGCGTGAGGGCGCTGGGATTCCCGCTCCCTCATGCGCTTCAACTCCTCCTTTGCCAGCATCACTGCTTCATAGAAGGAGGTAACGGCCTGCCATGCACTCTCGCTCCGGACCATGGCCCGGCTTAGATTCGGACGTGAGAGATAGCCGGCGATCGCCGTCACGAGGACACGACGGTGCTCCTCACAAGCCGGGCATTCCTTCACCGTATGCTGCACAGTAGTTACACCCTGGTGTCCTTCCGCCTTTATCCGGAACAGCAACCTCCCGAAACAGCCGTGTCTGGTGAATTCCTCCTCAAACCTTACCTCAAAACTTAGCGCCGCTATTGTGGCGTGTCCAAGCATCATCAACCTTAAAAACTTTCCCGTTTCTACAAAAGTTCAAGCGGCAATGTACATCATCGCTGTTATTAACTTCCATAATCTCGTTAAACGTTGGAGCAATTTGTCCCAATATATAATTATAAATTAAATTTATACCAATCCATGAGAACCTTTGTGGCTTTTTACCTCATTCTTGCGATATTTTACAGCCGTAAGTAGATTCTGTAAAATATCACCGTGATAACTTCTGGCTAGGCCTATATTCAAGGCCGGATTAACCATCTCGGGGCAATTGCTAGTGATAGTCTCTTACGCAATAATTACCCTGCCAGTCTGTTTTCCACTCAAAATGAGACTTTAAATCATATCCATGTTGAAATCTTTAATGCACATATTTTATTGCAAGTATTCAAGTTAATATATTTATTTCCATTTTGTAGTTATTTATAGTTAAAAAAACTTAATACATATATGTGACATAGTTTTAATTCCTTAGTGTATAAGATTTACATGATAGCTTTATTAAACACCAGAATTGAGTTATTGTCGCTTAATGCATAGATATTATGTATTTAACAACAGAATTCAATCTATTGTTTAAAACATACTGTTACGAATGCACCTTATGTCGAGGGCATAAGGTTCAATATCGCGTGACATGCAGTGCGTGACTTTTAAGCATTATTACTCGAGATCTAGACATTTTCTAGGTGTAATATAAAAACGCATTCCTAGACTTAAGGTGGCCTATTGAATGGTACAGGTTTTATCAATTTTGTCAACAAAGTGACGACATCGAAATTTCTAGAAACCCGTTTCCGGGAATTACCGTAGGTACCTACTGAATGTACTCGAAGTTATGCGCTATTATTATTACGTCTAGACGATTCTGGAATGTTCGATCAGCTGGCCTATATATAGCGCCGTGACGCCGACGCCGAGTCAGTCTACACTTGACTACCGATACGAAAACAGCGACACTTAAGAAGCGATCTTTGAGTATACCTACTGCGACAACTGTAACAAGAACTGTGAGTACTACGTGAAGTAACATTTGTAGTGTTATTGTGTGTTTACGACACGGACTTCGTGGACGTAAGGGAAGACTTCGGTGCAACATCAGCAACATTCTACTTGTCATTGCCTACAATCGACTGTATCTTCGTTGCCAATAAACTTCGTAACCCTTAACCGGTATTTTAGTACCCCTAGCCGGTAACAATTGGTGTCAGAAGCGGAATGCCGGTCACGCCAAGGGAAGACGAAAGAGTTCGCACGCGACGACAAGCAGCGATGGATTTGGCGCGTCAAGAGGAAGAATCGCTTAGTGTCCCTGCACCCATAGAAGATGCGGCCGTCGTAACACCGACGAATGTGAGTGCGCCTAGTACCACCACTATTCCCGGAACCAGCGGATGCGATTTATCGGCATTACTGGCTCACTTGACGGCGCAAATAAAGCTGAGTATAGAACAATCCCAGGCAGCAACCCAGGCACAAATAGAAAAAACCCAGGCACAAATAGAAAAAACCCAGGCACAAATAGAAAAAACCCAGGTAAAAATAGATAAATCCCAGCAACTGGTATTAGAATTAAACGAAAAATGGGAAAACACCAAAGAAGAGGTCAACGAACTTAGAGTAAAAACAGCACAACAAGATGCACGTATGGACCAGCAAGATACGCGCATAGACAAACAAGAAGTGCGTATGGACCATCAAGATACGCGTATAGACAATCACGATGCTCGTATAGACAAACATGATGCGCGTTTAGAGAAACTGGACAATACCATCATGGAGTTTGGGAAAGAAATAGAAAGAGTACAAAAAGGAGGTATTAAAGGTGTGATTCCTGTACCCAGTGCTTTGCCGACGTTCCTAGTACCTCATTTTGACGGAACATCGTCATGGGTGGCCTTCCGCCTTCAATTCGAAAAGGTCGCATCAGCCAACAACTGGGACGACAATCAAGCGGTAACCGCTCTTACGCTTGCTTTGCGTGGTGATGCGGTACAAATTCTCGAGAACATTCCCGGCGATTGCAATACCCTAGCCTGTCTGTTAGAAGCGTTGGAGTCTAGATATGGAGAGAAACACCTCGAACATGTCTACAGGGCTCAACTCCGCGACCGCACACAGAAGAGCAGTGAGGGTTTGCAACAATGGGCAACGGAAGTAGAACGTATTGTTCGGAGGGCGTATGTATCAACACCGGGATTGATCGATACTACTACGGTGCAAGCGTTTACTGATGGAATCCGAGATGCGGAAGTAAGGGCTGCAGTTCGCCTGGGTCACCACCAGACTCTTAAGGCAGCCCTGACACACGCTCTGGAGGTGGAAGCAGTACGTCAAGATAGCCGACAACACCACCGCATTCGTGAGGTAACCCCAATAAAAAAAACTCGGCAAGGACCAACCTGCTATGAGTGCGGCGAAAAGGGGCATATTCGGATCAATTGTCCCAGGAAGTCTAAGGGAAGAAGTACTTCTGGGACACAGGTGGAAGCAGAGGATTTAAACTAGGAACAGCCAGGGCTATGGGGCGAGTACTGGCTGGTCGACGTGAAGCCCCCATTATAACAGTATCACAAGTGGGTGACGGAAACAGTCTTATTATAGAAGGAGAATTGAATGGTAAGTCATGCAGTTTCACATTGGATACTGGTGCATCAAGAACTATTGCACGACCGGAGCTATTTCCTCGGACCATAGCATGGAAAAGAGGGTCTTCACAATGCCGATTACAAACCGCCACCGGCCAACCAGTGCTCGTCCTTGGTGAAACGAATGTGACCTTGAAAATGGGTGATAAGACATTTACACATCCTGTTTTAGTAGCGAATATTACAGATGATTGCATAATAGGACTGGACTTTCTGAAGAAACAACAGTGCATCCTTAATGTAGCAAAAGGAGTATTGAGTTTTCCAGAACAAGAAGTATTTCTTCAAGGTGCAAAACAAGGGTCAGTGTACTGTTTAAGGAAAACTGTATTACCACCAAGATCAGAAACTTTAGTAAATATTAGATTTTCACCAATTGGATGCCGCAAACGTTGCATTATAATAGAGGATTCTGGAGATCACCCAGACTGGATAACGGCAAGGACACTGATGATGATTTCCGATAAACCAAAAGTACGCATCATCAATGTTAGTAACAAAGAAATAATTCTTGAAAAGAATTGCATGGTGGGTGTGTGCGATCATGTAGCATCTTTGAGAAAAACAGAGGTGCACGAAAAGGAACGTGATAAGAAGTGGCAGGAACATGTATCGACACTACTCGAAAGTTGTAAGGGTAATTTAAACAAGTTCGAAAGTCACAAAGTTAAGCAACTGTTGCATAACTTCCATGACATCTTTGCGAAGACCGACGGTGACGTGGGAAGGACCGGGCTAGTTAAACACCATATAGATACGGGTGATACACAGCCGATAAGACAGAGACCACGTCGTATTCCCTTTGCAAGAGAACAGGAAGTCACGGAAATGTTAAGAGATATGGAAAAAAACCGAATTATCGAAGCATCTACCAGCCCTTGGTCATCTCCAGTTGTCCTAGTCAAGAAAAAGGATGGCAGTACAAGGTTTTGCGTTGACTACAGGATGTTGAATGATGCCACGAAAAAGGACAGTTATCCTCTGCCACGTATAGATGACACTTTGGACTTGCTAAGTGGCATGAAATGGTTCTCCACAGTTGACCTCAAAAGTGGATACTGGCAGGTGGAAATCTGTCAGCAGGATAAAGAAAAGACCGCTTTCTCCACTGGTCCTGGGAACGGTCTCTGGCAATTCAATGTCATGCCTTTTGGACTGTGCAATGCTCCAGCTACATTCGAGCGCCTAATGGAGCGCATTTTGGTGGGGTTGCTTGGTGATGCATGCCTGGTCTATTTGGATGACATCATCATTATGGGACGAAGCTTCGAAGAGCACCTACGCAATTTGGAGAAAGTGTTCCAAAAACTGCGTGAAGCGAATTTAAAACTCAGTCCTAGTAAGTGTACACTATTCCAGAAAGAGGTTGGATACTTAGGACACATTATTTCGGCGCAAGGAATTCGAACAGATCCTGAAAAAATAAAAGCCGCGTCGAAGTGGCCTACCCCTCGTAACAAAACTGAGGTACGCTCTTTCTTGGGTTTGTGTGCATATTACCGTCGGTTTGTGAAGAACTTCTCCGAGTTAGCGAAACCGTTGCATCGTTTAACAGAAGAAAAGTGTCAATTTGAATGGAATCCTGATTGCGAACAGGCATTTGCGCTACTCAAAACTCACTTGTGTGGGGCTCCTGTATTAGGTTACCCTAGTCGGGAAGGCCGATTTCTGGTGGACACGGATGCCAGCAATGTTGGCATTGGAGGAGTTCTCTCTCAAACACAAGGAGATCGGCAGGTCGTTATTGCATATTTCAGCAAATGTCTTTCCAAGCCAGAAAGAAATTACTGTGTTACCCGCCGAGAACTTCTAGCCGTTGTTAAGACCTTACAGCACTTCAAGAAATATTTGATTGGGAGACAGTTTACACTTCGCACCGATCACGCTGCCTTACAGTGGTTGCTTCAGTTCAAAGACCCAGAAGGGCAAGTAGCAAGGTGGATAGAGCAGCTGCAGGAATTTGACTTTGTCACTGAACATCGAAAAGGCAAGTCACACAATAATGCTGATGCTTTATCTAGACGGCCTTGCGAAGAAACTTGCCGACATTGTGCCAAACAGGAAAAGAAAGAGAACGTAAGGATTATCCAGGTGAACGCTTTGGATGAAGATTGGGATAATCGATCATTGGAAGAGGCACAAAAGGAAGATAGTGACTTGAAGACAGTAATCGAATGGAAGAAACGTGGCCAGAGGCCCGCTTGGAGTGAAATATCAGCGATTAGTCCAACAGCAAAAAGTTACTGGGCTCAATGGGACAGCCTGATAATTGATAATGGAGTTCTGAAGAGGAAATGGGAATCACCTAGTGGACAGGAGGTCGCCTTACAGATAGTTGTCCCCTGTGAGAAGGTCGCGTCGGTGCTAAGACAGGTGCACGACGGAGTATCCGGAGGACATCTAGGAGTAAAGAAAACTCTGGAGAAGGTGAGAAAAAGGTTCTATTGGGTGCATTGCCGCGAAGACGTAGAGGACTGGTGTAGGAAATGTGTAGCCTGCTCCTCAGTAAAGGGACCGCAAACGAGGGCCAGAGGTCGGCTGAAAGTGTATAATGTTGGTGCACCATGGGAAAGAGTTGCTGTCGATATAGCTGGGCCGTTCCCTATTACTGAAGAAGGGAATAGGTATATCATCGTCATGCAAGACTATTTCAGCAAATGGCCAGAAGCTTTTGCAGTACCCAACCAAGAAGCTCATACCGTCGCCAAAAAGCTAGTTCACGAGGTGTTCTGTCGATTTGGCGTTCCCTTGGAATTACACTCTGACCAGGGTAGAAACTTCGAGTCTTCACTATTTCAAGAGGTTTGCCAACTACTCGGGATACATAAGACTCGTACAACACCATATCACCCTCAGTCAGATGGAATGGTCGAAAGATTCAACCAGACGCTAGAGAATCATTTGGCCAAAGTAGTTGAAGAACACCAGAGGGATTGGGACCAATACATTCCACTCTTCTTAATGTCATACCGCTCTGCAACACATGATAGCACAAATTGTACACCGGCGAAAGTCAACTTCGGCCGAGAAATTAGATTACCCATAGATGCACTAACCGGAACACCCCCCGATACCCCTATCCTAGCCGTCGACTATGTGGCCGACCTCCGACGTAAACTAGATGGAATACATGAGCTAGTGAGAGAGAATGGTCTGAAAACCAGTGAGAGAATGAAGATCCGATACGACCGCAAAGCTAACGTGCCCGGATTTGAAGAGGGAACTTTGGTATGGTTACATAATCCCATTAGGAGAAAAGGAAAGAGTCCGAAATTTCAAGCCAAATGGGAGGGTCCGTACACGATAGTAACGAGGATAAACGATGTCACCTACCGGATAAAGAAAGGACCTAGAGGGAAGCTGAAGATCGTACACGTAGACCGCCTAGCTCGCTATTATGGATCAAATCATGCTCGGGACGAGCATGACTAAGAAGGGGGCAATGTTACGAATGCACCTTATGTCGAGGGCATAAGGTTCAATATCGCGTGACATGCAGTGCGTGACTTTTAAGCATTATTACTCGAGATCTAGACATTTTCTAGGTGTAATATAAAAACGCATTCCTAGACTTAAGGTGGCCTATTGAATGGTACAGGTTTTATCAATTTTGTCAACAAAGTGACGACATCGAAATTTCTAGAAACCCGTTTCCGGGAATTACCGTAGGTACCTACTGAATGTACTCGAAGTTATGCGCTATTATTATTACGTCTAGACGATTCTGGAATGTTCGATCAGCTGGCCTATATATAGCGCCGTGACGCCGACGCCGAGTCAGTCTACACTTGACTACCGATACGAAAACAGCGACACTTAAGAAGCGATCTTTGAGTATACCTACTGCGACAACTGTAACAAGAACTGTGAGTACTACGTGAAGTAACATTTGTAGTGTTATTGTGTGTTTACGACACGGACTTCGTGGACGTAAGGGAAGACTTCGGTGCAACATCAGCAACATTCTACTTGTCATTGCCTACAATCGACTGTATCTTCGTTGCCAATAAACTTCGTAACCCTTAACCGGTATTTTAGTACCCCCAGCCCGTAACAATACTAATAGACCGTAGACGGTCATTACTGAAAAAACTATTAGCGGCAATTCTTTTGTTCACAAAGTAACCTAAATTAAGTCCATCTTTTTTTATATTTCGTTTAGAAATGGACAGAAAATAAATATTTGTTCAGACATGTCAAATTAATAAACTCCATAGACGGTTTAAATTAGACGTATTTCAATACTACATAGTAAAAACATGACTACTATAATAACGACAATCTACATCAGGCGCTGACTAATTTGACGGGACTACTCTTATTATTTACTAGCTGCGCCACGCGGTTTTACCCGCATTACATTTAATCCCGCGGGAATGTCAAAACTATCCTACATTATTAATTTTGAATATAAAGTTAAAATCCAAGTCCAAGGTCCAAGTCCAAGGTCCAAGTCCAAGTCCAAGATCCAAGTCCAAAGTCCAAAGTCCAAAGTCCAAAGTCCAAGTCAAAGGTCCAAGGTCCAAGTCCGAGGTCCTTGTTTAGAAGGGATTGATCTGCCTTGACTCGGCGACTATATTTTGCACGACTCGCTCGCCAGCCGTAAAGGCTCCTTCGAAGAAAGAAAGGGATAAGCCCTCTGCTGACACACAGAACAGAGCCTCAACCGAAGAGACTTTTATTAGTAGGGGTAGAGAGGCACAGTCGTCGTGGTGGGTGGATAGAAGAAAAAGAAAAGATCGCGGAAATAATAAAAGGGCATACTAAGCTACTAAAAGAAAATGAAATAGAGATGGCAAGACTTAAGAAGTTGCTACAGAGAGCACAGGAAAAGTAAAGGGGTAAGAAAGGAGAGAAGGTAAAACTCACAGATATGTGCACGCAGCTCCTAAAAGAAAACAAGAAAGAAATTAGTAAGCTGAAAGAAAAAATGGAGATTCAGTATGAGGAAAGTAAAAAGTAGGAAAGAAAATGGTGGTCGCTACTCCCAAAGGGAAACCAATGGTAGGGGCGACTATTCACTCAGTGGTTATTAGCTCAATGGACGAGGTAAAGACAGGAGAACAAGTGCTCGAAAAGATTAGGACGGCTGTAAATGTAAGAGAGGATGAGATACAAATAGAAAATGTTAAAAAGGCAAAGGATAGGAAAGTTATTATAGATGTGGGACAAAGGAGGAGATAGAGAGAGTTAGGTACCAATTAGAAAAAAGGGAAAATTTAAATCTAGAGGAAGTCTTAAACAAACATCTACTTGTGATTTTGAAAGAGGTCCTCAAATCCAATACAAATGATTCCTCGGTGGTAGGCCATAACATCGGCCGCCGGCAGAAGTTACCACCCACCAGACAAAACCTTGCCGCCAAGCGATTTGTCGTGTTCCGGCATGATGTCTGGTGAGAACGTACGGAGGACGGGTCTGAGCAGTTGTATTGCGATGTGTGCCGGGTACGATGCGCATAATGTTGTTGTGTTGGGAGTTAGGTCATAGAGGGTCTTCAGATCAACCTCCCTTTGGCGCAGCATCGTTGGTCGTGTTGTTGGGTTTAACATTGCATCACCTCGCTCAACTGCCGTCTTCCTTCCTATTCGCTCAGTTTTTCTGAGTGAATAGGCTCTTAATAAACTAGCGCGCTTTACCATCAACGATGGCATCACTGCTTACCATCAGGCGGGATTGCGGTCAAGCGCTAGTTTATAATTATAAAAAAAAAAGTGAAGTTTAGAAAGAGGGCCAGAAATTCACTTACCGAACACGTAATAATTAAGACATCACCGGAAATATGGAGGCGGTTCATAGAAGCCGGAGCAATTCACCTCTGATTCAGTGCACAAGATGCCTAGGATACGACCACAACAAGCGCTTTTGTCGCGACCCTGTGGATCTGTGGGTTTTAGTCAGTAAAAAGTCTGACACGCCCTTCCGCTTCGGCCAGAGCGGGAGAAGTCATTTGATGATTTCTCATCCAGAACAAAAAAAGGAAAATTTTGTTCACAATTAAATACTATTAGGTAATTTATTATAAGGATCAGCGTTTGTTAATTTTTCTTATATGCTCCGCTCCTATTAGTTGCAGCGTGGTATTATACAAAGCCTAAAGCATTTCTGGATTAATGGGCTATCCAACGCAAAAAGGGTTTTTCAAATCTGACCAGTAGCTCTTGAGATTAGCTTCAGCTGTTTATTAAGCCATGCGGAAGGCCTTTGCCTAGCAGTGTACCTCTATAGGTTAAAGAAAAAAAAATCTAAACCGTCTCGTTGGTCTAGTAGACTGCCTCGTCCAGAGGTTGCAAGCACTACTGCCGAGCTAGATACAATTGCAGGACGTTCGTTTCCCGAACCGAGTCAGGCAATGTAGTATGGTTTTTGAAGTGAAACTTCTTTACGCACGCTTGCCTTGGGGAGTAAGCTGGCGAACGCGTGACGTAAGCGTTACGAAAAGTGATCGGGCAAGACGAACGGAAGTTAAGCACAGAGGCGCCCGTAGCGCGAGCTTGGTACTACAAGCGTCTACAAGGCGTTTTTTTTTTTTTTTTTTAACAAAAATATTAATTTACCAATGAAACCATGAAATACATTTAAATATTTATAGAAAATTAATATATGTATATGTGTATACATGTATATATTGTACACACACATATATATATATACATACAGATGGAGCGAAAGAAGTTTCACTTCAGTCGTGTGGTCATAAGCACACTCGTATTTTTTTTTATGTTGGTTGTCATTGGGTCCTGGCTTTTATTAAAATGGCAAAAAGGACATTATCGAAGAATCATAATCGACTGCACAGTTAGAGCAATAGACTGCTGCGCTGCGTGTCGCGGGTTGGAATCCTGTACGGAACAGATATTTGTATGACCTACAAGTATTTGTTCCGGGTCTGACTATTTGCATATGTGAATTTATATATTTGTAAACGCACCCACGATACAGGAGAAATTCCAAGTGTGGGACAACGTTTAAAAAAAAACAAAAATATCTTGTTAATCGACTTTGGTTGCTGACCGTACATGCTTAGGTACACCATTCATAAACTAAAGGACGCCATAAATGCAATAAACGTTATTCAAAGCACTGATCGATGTCCGAACTTATAACAGAAAGGCACTTCGTTGCGAAGCCAGCAAGTGTCCATTCAATAAGCTATAATTCAGGGCATACGGCCTTTAAATGTGATTGACCTACATTTTGATTTTTAACACCACACCCTGAATCATTTGACTGTTACCTCTTTATTTACTAATCTACGACCACATGGAGTTTCAGGGACGTCAAATATGTCGCAATATTTGGTCATAGTCCTAATCATATACCCCCTTACTCATAAACGCTGCTTAAAGTTAACTAGTGATTAGAGATTCTTCAACCATACATTTTTGACCTTTTAACATCACTTAACTTTAATCATCGTTTATAAATAAACCCTTAAACATTGTGGTGTTTATTCATAAAGGATGATTTAAGGTAAGTGGCGTTAAAAGGTCAAAAATGTATGGTTAAAGAATCACTAATCACTACTTAACTTTAAGCAGCGTTTATGAATAAGGGGGTAATTCATTAACACCAATTGGGTTGTATCCTACAAAATAATTTAATGTCCATCACTACCATCAGATAGATTTTTAAAAAATATTGAACACGTATTTTTATTTTTTCTCTCATTTAAATACTTAGGAAGATATATTGATTTGAAATGTCTCATGACATCACCCAGTGCTACAAAATATACCACGGCGTGACGTAATTAGCCCCCACTCCGTAACTTTAATACGCTATATCTCAGTAGTTTTTGGTAATTTCGACAAAATGAAAAATATGGGTCTTAATTTTTTTTGTTCTCTATAAGACGGACTAATTATTTTTTTGATTTTCATACCTTGGATACATCCCTATTCTATCTGAAATCACATAGTAATAAAAGAGAACGTACGAAGGACGGGTCGAAGCAGTTGTGTTGCGTTGTTTGCCGGGTACGATGCGCCAAATGTTGTTGTGTCGGGAATTTGGTCTCCAGATCCATCTCTCTCTGGTGCAGCAACGTTGGTCGTGTTGTTGGATTTAATATTACATCACCTCGCTCAACTGCCGTCTTCCTTCCTGTTCACTCAGTTTTTTGAGTGAACAGACCGCGCTTTACCATCAACGTCAAGCACTAGTTTATATAATATAAAAATTATAATAATAATTGAAAGCTAAGAGCCTCGACCTACATCTATTGAGGCGCTCGTTATGCGGTTGGATCAAGGGTCTGACTCAAAAGGCAGTACTCCTCGATACGGCCCGCATCGTGAGGAGGTTCCTGTCTCTGGAGCCCTAACCACCGGTAGCTTGGACCCTGCGATCGGACCTTGGATCATCGGTGGTACACTACTTTTTGAAGTGAAACTTCTTTAGGCACGCTTGACTTGGGGAGTAAACTGGCGAAAGCGTTACGAAAAATGTTACGAAAAATGATCGGGCAAGGCGAACGGAAGCAAAGTATAGTCCTATTTCGTCTGTACTACAACCAAGGAGTTGGCTCATGTAAATATTGCATGACATGTCGAGTATCAAGTTGTGAGTTCGGATCTCGCCGAAGGCAATATATATTTTTTGGATCTTTTTAAGATTTGTTAACAATTGAGTCGAGTATGAAGTTGTGAGTTCGCATCTCGCCGAAGGCAATATATATTTTTTGGATCTTTTTAAGATTTGTTAACAATTGATTACCTAAGAGCACAAATAATTTATAAATTTCGTTCTGTTCTGGCTTTTATATTGTTTTATATATTTTTGCTGAACATTTCTGATATAATTGAAAGTATAGAAGAAGATATCGTCACAATACGATAATTGGACACAAAGTACAAATTGCTTTCGAGCCTCATAAACTCAATTATTAAGCTAAGTACCTTGATTGATTAAGAACTATGAACTTCTTCGAGAACATGACGCTGCGAACACCCCCCGACCCCCCTCATTGATTACCTCACCCCCCCGAGGATTATCTCGGGAACCAGAGGTCGTGGACTACCCGAGTTTGGGGTCCCCTGAATCAGGAGGAGGAGCCCGACCTTTTGGCCCCGAGGGAATCCACTCCACCCTCTCCCCTTCCCCCCTCTACCCCTCCCCCCTACCCCCCGCAACCCCACGAAATCTAATTTAATTTATTATATATAATTTCATAACATTGTTTCAGTTAAATATTTGTATGCCACTCCATGGCAAAACATGTAAGAACATACCTTCATTTATAAGACCTTTCATGTACCATGTTTTAAAGCAAATAAATATTCTTATACTTTTTTGTTTTTTTTAATGGAATAGAAAGAATAAGATTCTGAACTTAAAATTTGTTTGGTTTGTGAACAAGAATACCTACGTTTTACGTAATTGTGCTCAGCTATCAGAATATTTTAGCCATATTTATAACAAATTAATTCTACGGCAAACTATGTCTGACACTATGCTAATTTATAAATTGTGCTAAAATATTGATTTCTGTGTAATTTTCAATTAATCTTTAAATAGGAAATATATCAATCGGGTCTATTCTATTCTAGGTAATTGGTCGTTTTAAATTATTTGATATTGTGAATTGGAACAGCGGATTATTCCATGCTATAAAACCGAGTGAGTGACACGGGATGGAGGCGTGAAGTGAGACGAAAGTTTATAATGAATTTTAACATCGAAATATTATTTAATTACACAATATTTATAGCCACAAAATACTCTAATGTGTTTATGGTTATTTAATTACAGGTTAAGTGGTCTTATTGTCGTTTGTTGTCTTTTATACCGCGTACATCAAGGAACTGGAACAATTTGCCAGCTTTGAAGACGAAGAGCCTAGTGTGCTTTACCATCAACGATTGCATCACTGCTTACCATCAGGCGAGATTGCGGTCCAGCGCTAATTTATAATTTATTTATAAAAAAATGCATTCCCCCGATTCATCCTTGCAGCCCTATTTACCCCATTTTACCGGTAACAATTTATTACACACACAACCCTTCTGGAATAAATTCTAGTGTGAACTGTTGAGAAGGAAAACATGGTTATGCAGAGACATAGCCCAGTCATATTAGGTAAAAAAAGGTGTCAACCTCGGAATGAAAGATAATAAGCTGCAAATTGGTATGAACCTTTGTTTTGTCATTCTAAATGTTGACTCAAAAGTCACAATCGTTATCGTGTCCGCGTCTTAAGATATTCAAGGTCAAAGGTCACAAAAATCGGTTTTTCGCGAATATCTGGCTTCCTATCGGTTAAATGAGATTTGCATTTATTATAAAAGTTGTAGGCCTTAGGGAATTCCCTACAACTTTTGTTTAAACTTTTTTTTTCATACGACCAACCGTTTTGAAGGTAGAGCGCGAAGAGTGCACATCGTACAGTCATATACGGCCTAATGCAAGGTCAAGCGTGAGTTATGGTTATCAGTACTTTATAAAGTCAATTATTTACTTTTTAGGGTTAGGGAAGGACTTAGAACCTCAAGAATGGGGCTGGATGCTTGAAAATGAAATTCTGGAGCCCATACGAACGTTATTACCTCCAGCACCAGCCGAACTACTAAACGTAATATTTTGCAATTGCAAAAATGGTTGTGGTTCCCGCTGTGGATGCAGAAAATCAGGGCTACAATGTTCTTTAGCTTGCGGCCAGTGCAACGGACAAGCTTGCCTCAACGCTTCACTGTATCCAAGTAATCCCGATGAAGAAAATACATATGATCCCGATATTCTGGAAGGTTTGGAGATGAACATGACAGATAATGAGGATGATGACAATGAATCGAACATTTTTGAGCGACAAGAAGAAGAAGACGACGAAGAAGAAGAAGATAATTAGCTTCCATTTCCAATTTCATTACAATTAAAATCAACAAAGATACTTTTGATATTTGAACTCACATTTTGATAAATGTATATTATGCCGTATTTAATAATAAATAAAAATATGTGTAAAATATATACTCTTTCTATCATTTTAACTTAAAATAAAACTAAAATATATAATCCAGAATTAATAATATTTTATACTTAAATAGTTAAATATGAATAATTATATATAAATAATCAAGTTACTTACTTTAATTAAATATAAATAATTAATAGTTAGTACATAAATAATGGGCATTGTTTAATAATTATAATTTCCAAGTAAATAATTGACTTTATAAAGCACTGATAACCATAACTCACGCTTGACCTTGCATTAGGCCGTATATGACTGTACGATGTGCACTCTTTGCGCTCTACCTTCAAAACGGTTGGTCGTATGAAAAAAAAGTTTAAACAAAAGTTGTAGGGAATTTTATAGCCTACAACTTTTATAATAAATGCAAATCTCATTTAACCGATAGGAAGCCAGATATTCGCGAAAAACCGATTTTTGTGACCTTTGACCTTGAATATCTTGAGACGCGGACACGATAACGATTGTGACTTTTGAGACAACATTTAGAATGACAAAACAAAGGTTCATACCAATTTGCAGCTTATTATCTTTCATTCCGAGGTGAAAGCCCTAATATGACTGGGCTAACACGATAAGCTTCTTATGTTAATATGAAAAGAGAAAAGATAAACTAAAGATAAGCCCCCTTATTCATAAAAGCTGCTTAAAATTAACTAATGATTAGCGATTCTTTAAACATACATTTTTGACCTTTTAACATTATTTAACTTTAATCATCGCTTATGGATAAACCCCTTAAACACTATGGTGTTTATTCATAAAGGATGATTTAAGTTAAATGACGTTAAAAGGTCAAAAATGTATGCTAATCACTAGTTAACTTTAAGCAGCGTTTATGAATAAGGCGAATTTTGTGTTGTTCAGATCTATTCACGGCCATGGCTGCCAATCACATCGGGGAATATTGAGCCTTAGGTGCACAGAAATTATCAGATGATAATTTCGCGCCTTTTTCTTTCTATTTAATTATAAAAAAGGACAACAGATACCTAAAATATTAGTTTAATCCTGTCCTACAGTGAAACCATGGCTCTTGCATGGGTAGTAGACAGTAGCCTTGAGCAATTTTAGGTACGATAAGGTAAGTTTGAACTTTGGTTATACATAAGTTATGATATACTTAATTATAATTGAAGAACACAATTTAATAATTAGGTTTTTTTTCGTAAATTTGTGTATTCAGAAAATTTTAACTGGCTGGACAAGCGCCTACTGGATTTAAGAACGCATCTAGTACAACTTAGAACTACTTTTGCTAGAACTAGATTGCTATACCCTTTCCTAATACATTCACCAGCTAAATGTTATGATTGATGCGGAAGTTGGATTTCCTACAAACTCTAGGTGGTCTAAAGGCCTATTTAGTAAAAAAAAAACTGAGTGAATAAGAAAGAAGGCGGCAGTTGAGCGAGGTGGTGCAATATTAAAACCAAAAACACGACCAACGATGCTGCGCCAGAGGGAAATTGATCTTGAGACCCTCCACGACCAAATTCCCGACACAACATTTGGCGCATCATATCCTGCATACATCGCAACACAACTGCTCAGACCCGTACTCTGTACGGCTTAACCAGACGAATCGCTTGGCGGCAAGACTTTCTCTGGTGGTTTGGTAACATCTGCCAGCAGACGACGTTATGGCCTACCACCAATAATTGCCGTTAATTCGATATCACTACGCTCAGGTATCGTTATTATTAATTATCTGTGAACCACGAAGATACGTCGTCGTATATTATCACTAATCTGTGTATAAACAAGATAAACAGTGAAAGAACCTAGTTCACCAAAGAAGCTTTATTTTAAGGGACACAAGCAATAAAATTGTGTAGCAGTGACCTGAAAAGTATTTTGTAAGCACCGGCTTCTGAGTCATGTTTCGAGTTTTACATTCTATTGCACCATTTCATGTAATTCAAGTGTTTATTTACTTTTCATATACACATACAATGCTATAGATTGTATGGCATAAGGCATTTTGTGCCTGTCGATCGGCCAGTGGGTAGTAAACGTGTTAAAAGGGGTGTTGTGAATAAGTGCAACGCAGCAGTTCATCATCAGGTGATATAAGTGATTTCCTGCTTAAAAGTCCTGTCATAATCTTGGTATGATCATGTTCGGACCATGTATCAGTAATCATACAATATTTTGAAGAAAAAACCACACAGATTTGAGTTGACTTGTCCATATCAGTCGGTGCAAACATTTCTAAGTAGGTACATAATTCTGTAACTGAACTCAGATCCACGCAATGTGCGGACGACAGCAGGCCGAGCTAGCCTAAACTGCCAAATATTCCCAATCCACCTTGAGCCTTAATGCTTTATTGATAAAGTTGAAAATCTAATAGAGAAATCTGACAGATTGAAGTAGCTTGATGTGCTGTCTCTTCGGAACTCGGGACTTAAACTGTATAGTCTGTCTGTCTCTGTATGTCTTTCTCTTTATAGCTTTCCAAGCTACTTTGACGCACTCCGAGTTATCTTAAATTTCGTTCCGCTAAAGTTCCTGTTATTTTGTTGTTTTTGTTGAGTTTGATTGTTATTTACAACGTAACGTTGACATTTTACTCTCTTACCGTACCATAAGTATTCGGTGCCATTTTCAGATTTTTTCTTTAACTGCGCGGTTTACCTATATTAAAAGAATCCCATGTGTTAATCCTGGACATGAACCTCAATCGGTGTGCCCAGTAGGTAGTTTACACGTGAAAGAGTAAAGGCCCGTCTACACGCTCCGTCTTGTCTGCGGCCTGTGCAGACATGACTGTACAAAAAGACGGAACATTCGGAACTGCGCGCGCTACCGTCTTGCCGTCCACACACAACGCCTACCTGCGCAAACTGGTTTGCACAGGCATGCTCGCAGGTAAGACGGAGCGTGTAGACGGGGCCTAACACACATCCATACGTTCTCACAAACTTTCAAAAACTAATGAACCTGTTTGGATCAAATATGGCACACAGTGCCATATGCGAGTGAAACTGCGGGGCGCAGCTAGTAATTTTATAAAGATAAAAAATTATAGGATATAAATGTTCATTCAACTTTCAGCTCATCACAATGCCGCGAGCGACGCTAGAGGGAGACACGCTCGGCAAAAAGCGCCAACACTACAACAAGCTTGTTGAAGATGCAATTGCTAATAAACATTATGAATTATGTAACATTAGCAGCGATGACAGTGACATAGATAACCTTCTGAAAATAGACATCGCCAGCAAAAAGAGAAATGCAGACTATATCATCGAAGTAATGAAATCCAATGACATGCTGTATGCAGCGACAGCTATTAAAAGATCTACATGGCTAATCACCGAGCAACAATATGCAAACATCATCAACCCAGAGTACCTACACACACAACTATTACCTAGCATGAACAGCAAAACATTTAACAAACTCATGCTTCACATTAGACTCAATCTGAAAGACGAAAGTCGAGTCGAAGCCTTTTATAAATACCTTAAAGCAACGGACAGAGCCTACAAGTGGTTGCAAAATTGTTCCATTCCTTTCATAGAAAATGTTATACAAAATGAACGTCCCATTCCACTTTCTCTTTTTAAACGATTGTGCAAAAGATCTGCTCATTTTATTACATTCTACACACGGGTAAACACATGGACCATACACAGCGTAAAAAAAGAATGTTTATTTTTATTGAAGTCCTATTCTGCAGAACTTTTGAAAGTTCTGGAATATAATAATCACTATTCCTTTCCTCGTTTAGGGAAAAAGAAAACTGAGATCTTAATGAAAATTTGCCCGCAAAATGTTTTTGACAATTTTGAAAATTACGTTTACTGCCTTGACTTGTCAATTGTAGCTAAATTTTTAAACAAAAAAGAAATAAAATCTTTCCTTTATGAGCAAGTGAAGAAAAGCATCAGACATTATCTATGTTATTACGAAAATTTGAAACCATTCCTTGTAAATATGCTAGAAGAAGAAAAGTTTGACTTTGTAAAAAAAACTTTTATCGATAAAACTGAACTGCCGGCATTCTATCCAAAATACGAAGAAGAGAAAATTAACCAGCATATGAAAGTTTACCAGTGGTATGAATTTGCCCCATTTAATGTTGCATTGCCTGAATTAAAAAAGTTTCTACGTATGCAGAACTCGCCCTCGGAACGATGTTCGATGCTCACAATTTTGGTCACTTGTGCAAGAAGAAACACACAGCATATTAAAACGTTGCTTACGTTTGTCAAGGACAAACATATCAATGAGCCATTTAAATTCAAGATTAAGTTCGTTAATAACCTACTGTCAGAAATATCAACTCATAACATGGACGTTGATACTTGGAACGTTTTAGATCAACTGTTCCACAGCATGGAAGTGTATACTGAATCAGAAAATGACGTACAAACGTGTGTAGAATCCATAATCTTATATAAAGTTTTACACGATGAACCTGTGCCAGAAATCTTAGAACAAAAGCTGACATTTAATACTTTTAAAGAAGTGCAAAGTAAACTAAATCAAGAACAAAGAAGCAAAATATTTACTTATTTATTTGATTCGATGTTGACAAAGCTTGACATTGAAAACATTGCAAATGAGGGTGATTTTAATGAAACTATAGTAAGTTTAAAGAACACTTTAACTTTGTTAAGAGATTGGAAAAAGGATATCAGTAAGTATCCATTCGTACTTCGGAAAATCCAGGAACTGAATAAATTAAAAAAAGAGAACATGTGGAAAACAGACATGACCTGTTTGTACAACATGAACAAATCGTGGCGAAAGTACATGTTTGAGGAGTCGTTATCACTGTGCCTGGACGAAGAAACGTGTTTGAACGCGTTGAAGCACAAGCCGCAGCTGCTGACGCGCCACGACGAAGAAATTGATACATTGCGAACTAACGACGCTGTCACGCTGAGACGACTGCTCGCGAAACTGCGCGTCTACTGGCCGCACTCACTCTCTCAACATTGGACTGATGCCTACTTACGAAATCTAAACCAACCTACAGGTCAAAAAGCAGTAATTGAAGGACTTTTCAGGCTTCTCACCCAAACCCAAATAATAGACATGGCAAAGAAATATGCTCCCGATGATTTTAAGATAAATTGGTGCGTGACTGACCAGGCCAAAATTCGCATACGGAAAAATATTGCAAGGAATTTGTATGTAGCTAGACCATTAATTCCTGTAGATACAGTCTTATTATACGCCCATGGAGATTACTTACAATATGCAATGCCTTCACTAAATGCAATTTTGTACAATATGAGTGAAGTCGACTGTCGTGAACATTTGCCGAAATTGTTGAATGCTCCAGTCCCCTTACAAAAGTTTGGACTTCAACTTGTTTATTTAAAACTTAAATGCGATGATCTCAAATCAATATTTCTGAAAATATGGGACAATTCTAAGAATGTTACAATCAGATCAGTGATTTTTAAACACATATATGCTAAGATGTGTAAAGTTAAAGACTCAAAAATTGAACAAGAACTCTGGGAAATATTAAGTGTTTTTATTACTTCTGACAAAGATGGCGATATTTATAAGAAATTTAGTAACATTCAAAATGTTCCTACCAGTATCCGAGCAGAATATTATATGAAGAGTTATGAATATTTATCCTCTTTGCCTGCTAGTACTAATTATTGTGAAAAGTATTTGAAATATTTAATTAAATATGCACCAAAAATTATGGAATCACTCAGCGAAGATTTCGTAGTCAATAAAATACTTTCACCAGCAGGAACTAAATTTTGTTCGTATGGAAGCGAAGTTTTAGAAGTATTTGCTTGCTACGTGTTGTGTGGTAAAGATGAGGAAGATCAAATTCTGAGATTCCGAAGAGTAGTAGAACCAGCGCTGGAGGAAGCGTTTCAGTTATGGGATTGTACGCGCTATGGCCATTATTATATTAGCGACAACTTCAACAATTTTTTGACCGCATTGGTTTGGAATTTTAGAATTTATTTTCTTACTTTAAAAGAAGTAACTTTGCCTTTCAAACTGTTTGAAGAAATAAAAATCAAAATAGAAGCACGTTTAGAATTGTTAGAAAACTATGTGTTGCATACCAGTTGGAAAATTGTAATCAAATACGTTAAAGCTATGCATGAACTCAGAGGTACGTTCAGTGAATTTGACTCCAACAGTTTTATAAAATCAGATCTCCATAGAAGTATAGATGAAAGTCGATGGATGTCAAATGAAATGGAGTGTGTTTGGATAGATATTCATAGCAAAATATCACCTTCATTCGGTCCAGTTATAGCAAACTATTTAAAAGAAGACACCGAGAGTTACAATTCTTCAACAATATATTGTCTGTTTACCGAAGCATTCGCAAGAGCGTTTAATGAATTATTTACTTTCAGAGGTAGTGACTATTTACTAGAAACGCTAAAACATATGATGAATGATTCTGGTTTCGTTCCTACTTATTTTCTAGTTTCGAAGATGACGCCTAAAGATGATGTTTTTGGAAGTAATAGTAAAAGACAATCAGAAATACGTAAGAAACTCAAATCACATCCTTCGAATGCAGTGCGGATGCATTATTATAATGACTTTCGGGATGTTCCGGAGGACTCTGAGATAATGAGGGAATAATTATCCATTGCACCGTTCTGTTATCGGTTACCTCTGTAAGCTAACGATCTATTACCATCATCACCAGCCTATATCAAGCATTTAGACAGAGGCCAAAATCGATTTTAAGCAACTCTCATACAGTTGCTACCAGCCATCCGGTGAAAATTGTCACTTCAGCTGGCGTAACGGCGTTCCACCTTACGTTTATAGAGTGGCGGTCTTCATTGAAGAACACGTCTCCTCCCAACGATCATCAGTTCTACTGCTAATATAGCCGGCCCTTATTCTGTGAGCCAAGTCGACAACTTTGGCTCTCTGATGTACAGACGACAGTACATCAAGTTAATACAATCTGTCAAATTTTTTACTAGATTTTCAAACTTATCTGTAAAGCATTACGGCTCTAGTTTGATTCGGAATACTTGACAGTTTCGAGTAGTTTAACCTGCTGTCGTCCGTACATTATTTCAACATAAAATTAATAATAAATTTGCAGATGTTCGTTGGCTTTTGTTTTAGTTCATTAATCATTTTTCGAATTTGGCCTACATACATACAGGGTGTATCTGACATCGTAACGAATGCCACTAATAAAATTATGATAGTCATTTATGTCGTTAATGAGGGGTTACAGAAATCACAGTGTTTAAAAAAATGTGTCGGCTCGGCCTTTGCACGTTGCAAGCGTGCCGCCGAGCGTTTTTGTAGGTATGGTTGACTCCTGATGTGAACTCTATTAAATCAGCTGATAGAATAGTTTTTCGAGTATTGTTCACATTGCGCTTTTTTGTGTTATTAGCGAATTAATTAATTTTTACTTTAAAATCTTATTGGGTTATAAAAGTATAGCAATTATGAACGATCTAAAGTGAAAACAACCCCATTTATTTATTTTTTTTATCAGGAAAAAGCCTACTAAAAATTCCACCACTGGGGGTTCACAATCATGTCCTGGATATATGGTACTCGTTTGTGCATCGATGTCAGAGACACAGATATGTACATAACCTGCGCTGCAATTACGTAACACATTATCAATCGGAATCAGTTTCAATTTGACAGGTTAACGACATTCATTGCGTTATTTGAGCGTTGTGTAGACAAAATTTTCGAGCTTTTGAGGCAATGATTTAGAAATTTGTTTCAAAATGATGCAGATTCCGATTAATAGTTTGTTACGTAATTAGGGTGCCGCTGCCGGCTAGGGTTAAGTCCTTCGTCTGTAGTATTTGTATATTACAAGGTGGCCAGAAAAGTGACGTCGTTTTTTTTATATGCCTCGTGTTGAATGTTATCTGAACCACCCCTATCTACTATCAAGACCAATAGTCGAGTTACAATCTAAAAAAACTATGGCTAAACAATACTAGTTGTAGTTACGACTTTCTTTACACACTCATACTCTTTGACAACTTGCTGCCCGCTTATGATTGTTAGGTACTACTAATTTCAACGTTCACAGCAAGTGTTTTGATGGCCAAGCGGATAAGGCCGTGATTAGCGTTTGAGGTGGTTAGAGTTCAAAATAACTTTTTTTAAAATGTTTATTGGTGATTTATTAATGCTAACAATAAAAATATGTATAAATACCGATTCGCAACTTAACGACGATACTTTCTTTATTAGAGTCATTATAAAAAGATGAGGGTAGATTTGAAACAAAGTGAATCACTGGTTCACATAAAATATTCTACTACCATAAGTTTATACCATTATAGCTGCAATAAGTAATGTCAAATAATATTAGTTGTTTGTTGGTTGGTGAACATATAGTTACAAGCGTTTGTGTTATTAGAATTACTTAATCAATATGCAGGCTAATATTAGTATCGAAACTATGGCAAATATTGTGGCCCTATATAGGATTGGTCTCAATAAATCTGAAATATCAAATGAAACCGGCTTTTGAGTAAGTTGTTTTTAAATAAGTTGAAAGTGTGTAATAAAATTGTTATTGTTTTAGAGGAATACTGTAAGCCCAATGGCTTACAGTATTCGTCAAGAGGTTGGAGGGCGAAGGTAGCTTAAAGTGTCGAGAGAAGTGGGACGTAATGTCAATATTTACCGTTGAATAAACCTTTAAATCGTGCGAAGAAGGGAGGTTGCATTTGCGGTTTAAAAATAAACTGGCGAGACTGGTGGAGACTTATCGAGATAAACAAAAAAAATTCAATTTATAACAATCACAGTGCAGAAGTGTCCTATAGAGTGTTTTAAATATTATATAATTGATTGTGAGTTCGAAATTTCGGAATTCGAAAAGAAATAAGTTCGTTAACGTTAGTTCAATAAACTAAGAAAGCGCTTCAACATTATAATCTCATGCCATCAAACTCCGAAAAAAAGGCACTGCAAGATGGCAGTACTAGTAACATGCTATACACGCAAAGAAAAAAAATGTAAATGTAAAAAGTAATGTTTTGTGTTCTATATATTATTTTATGATTGTAATAATATTCTGGTTAAGCTTCAATCCTCTTTTCTTTAAGAAAATAAATAATTAAGCTAAAACCACTTTAATGATAACATAAAATATAATAATTATCACATCTAAAAACCAAGAATGATTTTTATAATTTTTACCATAAAAATATTATAAGTTTGTCAGGGATTACTTTTATATAAAATATTACAATGCTGCCATATCAACGTTTGTTTCATTTATTAGTATAAGTATATCTACACCTAACAATATGTAACTTTAAAATATATTGCAATATGTTTAGTGTTTGTTATTATATTACATCTATGTATAATAAACTAAAAAATATAATAAAAATTCTTTTTGGTATCAATATTCAATAAATTTTCCTATTCGTTTAAATATTATTTGCAAACATTTTTACTTTAAAATACAAATCAATTACCTATCATAATATTATTTTATATGAAAAAACAAAAAGATTTGCCATTATTAAGGATCGAACCCACAATCGCACGCCTATGATAGCACCATTTTTAAGTGTAACCGCTAACTTAACTTCAAATGAAGTAACGAAATTTTGCATTACTTTAAAGAAAGACGAAGACTGCGATAAAAAAAAAAAATGCTTTCGTGTGCACTGTGCGTGGCCGGTTTAGCGCAGGCGACAGTAGTCTTTAAGGTGGAAGGGGACCTCTACATGTGATAGTACATATGTTTTATTTTCGTTTCTGATTTTGCGTAGTTTTCGATTTTTTTAAACGAATGTTTGCAAGATTGCAACCGGATTAAAATTCCTTACGGCATCTCCCCGTTTTTTTTTTTTGTTGGGATTGGAAATCTTCAAATGACTTCTCCCGCTTTGGGCGGAGCGGAAGGGCGTGTCAGACTTTACTGACTCAAACCCACCCGTGTCTCTTCAGTTGCCTTTACGGCGGTCAAGGCCACGGTTTTTTTTTTAGCAACCAGCTACCCTGACCCAGAAGGCTACGGTCTTCGTGAACCCCGCGTCACGATGTGCTGGCATCTCTATGAGGTGCGCGTGAAACACAACGCGCCGTCGTCTCGGGCGCTGGTCCTTACCGGGCGGCATTTCCCCTGGCCTGACTGGCCGGGTAAAAGACTTCCTGACTGAATGGTCCCTCCGAGTTGTTGTCGATGGATGCTCATCTGAGCCAATGTCGACTGTGTGTGCCGGGGTTCCTCAGGGGTCTGTTCTCTCTGCAACTCTGTTCCTGCTGCATATTAACGATCTGCTGATGCCCGGTATCTATGGATATACAGATGACAGCACAATTGTGGAGCGATATCTGCCGGATGCTCGTGCTGGTAGGGAATATATTCGGTCCGAATGAGAGGCTATGGTAGAGCGTACAAATGTTGAACTACAGGCAGTCTCTGAATTAGGGTATGCAATACCGGTTTCCCGGTTTTCATTTTTACCGGTATATCGCAATTTCGGCGTTTATTAAATTACCGATAAAAAAAAATATAAAACCGGTTAAAATGTACCTGTGACTCTAGAGCTACACGACAGAAACCAGTCGTACCAGCTTGGCAGTGCAGTGATTGAACGCCGTAATGGTGGGGTCAGAACACTCATCGGTAAACTAATCTGCTTCAGGGAAGGTAATACTTGTGCGTATATGCCTCTAAACACACCGCTGGAGAATTTACGACTAGGCTGAGGAGAGGTGGTCAGGTTATATTGCACCTCCTTTACAAAGATGACTTAAAACTCTTTGCTCCCAACTGTTGTATCATACATCACTACTCTGTAGTCGAGTAACTAATACCATCTCTATGTATTAGTGTCTATGAATATAGTCTATAGTCTTGTCATTGTAACTTAGGATCTGACCTAGAAGAGGTCGATTCCAATGTAACAATTCTACAAGTGTAATAAACCAGTCTAATTATCTAAAGTCTTTAATATTTACCAACGGGACAATCATACATGGTGTCAGAAGAGTGAAAAAACCCAATACGAAGAAAGAAAATTCAAAAAATGCAAAAGTCGGATGGCGTCGGTGGCAACCATGACACCGGAACTGCAATGAACAATGGCTTGAAGGCGCTTAAAATATCGTCAGATGCAACAAACAACAATTACGAAACCTGGAAGCGCTGGTGGCAACAGTTCGAATTATACTTGTTGGCAACGGGTTTGGACAAGTCCGGTGAGAAACGCAAGATCGCCATTTTACTACATCACATTGGTGAAAAATGCTTAAATATTTTCAACACATTCAACATAAATATTGGAGAAAGCACATTACATGACGTCAAGGCCAAATTCGACGAATTTTTTCAACCTAGAAAAAATATTACCATGTATCGTTACATGTTTTTTACCACACGTCAACAGAAATCGGAAAGCATCGAGGATTTCTTAACCGATCTCGAAAATAAGAGCCAAGATTGCGAATTTGGAACGCTCAGAGAATCTCTTATCAGAGATATTTTTATCGCCAACTTGAGTTTGGACTTAGCACATGTACGTCAGAGACTGCTGCAGGAACCTGATCTGACATATCAGAGGATGCGAGAGCTAGCTAGGACACTCATCGTCGCACAGCAGGATGCAGACCAAATTGTCAAGAGGTCCACTAGTGAAGAGTCTGAAAAAGTCATGCATCTGCGTCGGAGGAGCCGTGGTCGAGCGGAGCGTCAGCGACGGCGAGCTTCACCAGTCAGTCAGCAGCGATCCAGCGCAGGGAGGTCAAAGTCAAGTCCCAGTCCTGAGAAGCGCTCGAAGACGTGTAGCCGCTGTGGACAACACCACCGCTACAAATGTCCAGCGCAGGGAGCTAAATGCAGGTCATGTAACTCTTATGGTCATTTTGCAAAATTTTGTTACTCCAATAATAAAAAAGTCAGTCATTTAGAGTCGTTTAGTTCAACTGGTAGTCAAGATAATTTTGTTGGAATTTTAAATTGTCATAACTTCAGTCATAGTCATAAGTCTAGTCAATATAATTGTCATTTAGAGTCACAAAGTCATCACAATCAAAATCATTACAGACATAGCAGGTTGTCATACACACAGTCAGATCCTATACTATATAAGTTACAATCAACGGTCAAGTCGCACATAGGCCAGTCGCAGTCAATGTCTAAGAGATCTCATGTAGACTCATCTTGTCATAAAAAATATCCTGTGTCATATTTCTGTGATGAAAATGGTGATAATGTCATATCTGAGAGGTCTAATAAAAAATGCCTCAGTGATGAAAAAAGACTGGTGACTGATAAGTCCGAGAGATCCAATGAAGACTCTTGTCATATGTCATATCTCAGTGATGAAAACACGGAACAGTCTGAGAGATTCAGAGGCAAGTCAAAAAAGTCAAAAAGTCTTAGTCGAGATTCATATCTTAATGATGAGTACAGACACAAGTCTGAGGAATCTCACACAACAAACACTTGTAGAATTATTACAGCAAAGTCAACACATAGTAAACAGGTCAATACAGTCGAGTCAAAAGAAAACAAATACTATTCTAAACAGTCATGGAACATAAACATTTTAGTTGGTCATACACAAATTAATTGCATTATTGATTCAGGAGCTGATATTAATATTATGTCAAAGAAAACTTTTCAATCTTTGAAATGTCAAAGTCAAATGTCACTTGAGAAATGTCAAATAAACGTTAGTGGGTTTGGTGGTATATCAATACCCATTATGGGTAAAGTTAATGTAAAATGTAGTTTATCTTTAAATAATAGCACTATTAGTGTAAATATAGTGTTTATAGTCGCAGATTTAGTTTGTCCGAATGTTTTAGGTCTACCAACTTGTGAAAAATTAGGTATAATTCAAAGAGTTTTCTCTGTGTCTCAACAAAATTTTAGTGAACAAATTCTTACACAATACAATGATGTATTTCAGGGTCTTGGATGTCTACCTCAAGTCTGTCGCCTGAAACTCAAACCGGAAGCAGTGCCATGCGTGGATGCTCCGAGAAGAGTACCCTTCGCTTTACTGAACAAACTGCGCGATGAATTGGATCGCATGGAGAAAATGCAGGTCATTGAAAAGGTTTTTAAACCTACAGAATGGGTGAACAGTATAGTGATAACAGTCAAAAGCACGGGTCAGTTACGAATTTGTTTAGATCCTAGAAATTTGAATAAGAATATTATAAGGGAAATTTATCCACTTAAGTCAATAGATGAGATCAGATCTCAACTAGCAGGAGCTGTTTGTTTTTCTCATTTAGATGCATTTTCAGGATTTTGGATGCTTAAACTAGATGAATATAGTTCTGATTTATGTACATTTCAAACACCTTTCGGTAGATATAAATATTTAAGGTTACCTTTTGGTATTAATGCATCGTCTGAAATTTTTCAAAGAATCATGATGAATTTGTTCGGTGATTTAGAAGGAGTTCTAATATTCATCGATGATATTTTGGTATATGGACCAAACGAGTCAGTACATAATGAGAGAGTACATAAAGTCATGCAACGAGCACGTGAAGTCAATTTAAAGTTCAATAAGTCAAAATGTAAATTTTTAGTATCAGAAGTCTGTTTTTTAGGGTATGTTTTTAGTAAAGATGGTGCTAGGGTTGATGAAGAGAAAGTAAAAGCAATTGTCAATATGCCCACACCAAAAAATGTCAAAGAATTGCAAAGAATATTAGGTATGATCAATTATTTAGGTCCCTTTATTAGCAATTTGTCTCAAAAAACTCAAATTTTAAGAAATCTTTTGAAGAAAGATTCAGTCTGGACTTGGGATGAAAATCATAGTCAATGTCTTAAGAGTTTAATCGATGAAATTACAAAGTCACCAGTTTTAGCTCATTATAATCCCAATGTACCATTAGTCTTGTCAGTCGATTCGTCAAAGTCAGCATTAGGAGCAGTCATTATGCAGAATAATAAACCTATTGCTTATAGTTCAAAAACATTAACTCAAACTCAGTCAAGGTATGCTCAAATTGAGAAAGAATTGTTAGCCATTCAGTTTGGTTGTGAAAAATTTCACCAGTATGTGTACGGTCATAAAGTAACTGTTCATACTGATCATAAACCTTTAGTCTATCTTTTTAAAAAGCCATTACATGATGTACCAGCAAGATTGCAACGTATGATGTTAACTTTACAAAAATATGATTTGGAAGTTATACATGTTCCAGGTAAAGAAATGTTTATATCTGACACTCTGTCTAGAGCAGCATTGAAAGAACATTATATACCTGAGAATGAGTCAGAAATATCTTGTCATGTCAATTTAATGCATTCAAGTCTAGCAGTCACAAAGGAGTACTGTACAAAATTGTTACAGAACACTATGAAAGATGATACTTTGCAATTGTTAAAAAAGTATTATTATGAAGGTTGGCCAAAAAATAAAAATAATGTCAGTCTGTCAATAAAACCATTTTGGAATATACAAGCTGAAATTCATGTAGTCAAAGATTTGTTGTTCAAAGGGTCAAAATTAATAGTACCACAGGCAATGTATAAGGAAATGTTAGGTAAAATTCATGAAGGTCACCAAGGTATAAATAAATGCTTAAAACTGGCTAGAGAGTCTTTGTACTGGCCAAGCATGTCAGCTGATATTAAAAACTTGGTAGAACAATGTTATGTATGTGCACAATTTAAACCTAATAATCCAAAGGAACCACTAAAAAATTTTGAAATTAATAAATATCCATGGCAACAAGTAGGTGTTGATTTAATGTATTTTGATAACCTTACTTATTTAATTGTCACAGATTATTATTCTAAATTTATAGAAATAGCTTTGTTAAATAAAAACAGTACAGCAAAGAATGTAATAACACATTTAAAGTCCATTTTTGCTCGTCATGGAATACCTTTATCTTTAGTGTCTGATGGTGGTCCTCCTTTTCAGTCATTAGAATTTAAGAATTTTATGCATGAATGGGACATAGAACACATTGTAACTAGCCCATATCATCCACAGTCAAATGGTCAAGCAGAGAGTTCAGTCAAAATTAACAAAAATATGTTAAAAAAATGTAAAAGAAACTCATCTGATCCATACATAGCTTTATTACAGTATAGAAACACACCTAAGAATAATTTACCATCTCCAGCTCAATTGTTAATGTCCAGGAATTTAAGAAATAACATTCCTATGTCTTATAAGAAATTAAAACCTAAAGTGGTTACATTCAAAAATTATAAAGAATGTGTCAAGCAAAATAATAAAAATAAGTCTAAATATTATAATATGAATACAAAGTCATTGTCATTATTGTATCCCAATGATCATGTATACTTTAAAAGAAAGCCAGATAGCAATTGGGAACAAGCCATTGTCAAGCTAAGGTTGGCTAATAATAGGTCATATGTCGTTGAGGATGTCAATGGAGTTAGGTATAGGAGGAATAGGGTTCATTTAAGACACAAATATTCTCCTATGCTATCCAATTCGTCGCAGGGGAGAGAAGAAGGTAACAGGCAGGAGTCTAGACCTCAAGAGCTCTCATCTCAATCCTCAGTCAGTCAACATGTAACTCGTTCTGGAAGAGTTGTAAAGCCAACCAGAAGGCTAATTGATGAAATAGATTAAGTAGAACATTGTATCCTAGATTAAGACCTAACTATAGTCTTAAGTCATTGTATAAATTGTAACTAAGTCAGGTTTCTATAATATTGTTTGTCAAGGGTTAATTTAAACTTAAACAGGGGGGATGTTGTATCATACATCACTACTCTGTAGTCGAGTAACTAATACCATCTCTATGTATTAGTGTCTATGAATATAGTCTATAGTCTTGTCATTGTAACTTAGGATCTGACCTAGAAGAGGTCGATTCCAATGTAACAATTCTACAAGTGTAATAAACCAGTCTAATTATCTAAAGTCTTTAATATTTACCAACGGGACAATCATACACCAACAATTCGAAACTGAAGGAGCTACTGAAAATTACCGAAACTTTCAGTACCTAGCGCCATCAGGATGGAATTTGGTGTGGACAAATGTGTGATCATGCATTACTCATGCCTTTCGGTTCCGCTCAGAGCGTGAGTGGTCGTTTAATGATTTTTCATCCGAAAATAAAAACAAAATGAGGTTAATGAAATGAAATGAAATCGTTTATTAAGCAAGTAGGATCAGGGATCACTTTTACACGTCATGTTTTTTTTTTTAACTAGATGAAGTCGGCATTTCCTAACTAGCTACCTCTGACAAGAAGTAGCCGAAACAAACTCAGGGATCATCGTCTTTTTTCAAGTCCAGACATTAAAAATGAGAATGTTTACAATAATTTACCTTATAATTACGCATATTGCTTAATAACAATGCTTAACAGAGCGATCAGCTCAGTCCCAAGCTTTTTTGTCTTCTAAATAATCTGTGATTTTATAATAGCCCTTTTTGCAAAGTTTGGTCTTTATATAGTTTTTAAGTCGTTTAATGGGTAAGGTGACTGGGGGTAAAATGAAAAACGGGGTAAGATAAAAAAAAAATTAATAACGCCCAATATCGGGGACTTGTTTTAATGCTGGCAATATCATTGTGGACATCATTTTATCTTGCCCCACCCCGCAGCCTGTGTCACTCGCTGAGTGAAGGTGCTGGTGTATTATTTGACATTTTCCCGAACAGTACATTTCCCGCGAAAAATTGAGTTTTTCGATCTTACCCCGCTCGCTGTATTTCCTTACTCAGGTAAGGAACAAACAAGTTGTTTTGATATTCGTAATTAGATTTAAACTGTAATAACTATGCTCTATAATGTGGTGATTACTATATTTCACGTATTTTAAGATTTATGGTGCCTTTCAAACTTTCCCCTGCATAATTTAAAGGGGTAAGATGATAATATAAAACTTTCCATCTTACCCCGTTTACGAAACTCCTACAAAAAGTCAGGGGCCCTCAATCTAAAATACCCGGTAATATCTCTTCCACAATATCGTATTAAAAACTTGTATCAAGAAATTAGTGCATAATTCTAGACTTTCTAGTGTTAAACCGTCGGATTAAAAAAGTCAGACGCTCTGTACATAAGTACAATACTTACACGATTAAAATTTACCAATTTCAACTGATTTTTAAGTGGATAATTAAATTCTACGATAAGAGGTCTAGAATTGTGTAGATAATTCTAATTACATAATTTGCCATATGTAAATCATCCATGGTATGGAAATTCAACTTGTATAATAATATAGATAACTTTTTAGTTTTGTTTTAGGATCAAAATGCCTCGTAACTACATAAGGAAATCGTTACGGGCTACTTGTTATATTCCTGAGGACTTAGCGATTGCAATACAGAGAGTAGAGAATTAACTACGCAGCAGCTAAGTTATATAACATACCTGTCTTCTTGTAATGTCAATTTGGCAGTGATTATAATAATACTGTTTACTAATGTTTATAAAGGAAAGAGTGCCTAGTTTTGTTTTTTTTTTCTTTTTTGTTAATTATTAGGAGACGCATAAATACGAGTAGGTGATTTTTTAAATATTTTAGTTAAGTACTTACTTCTGCTTTGCGGGATTAACAACTGATCTGATAAAGCCAAACTTTATATTTTTGATAACAGCTTAGTTATTTTTAGTTTTATAAGGAGTACTTATAACGGACTGATTTTATTTAACTGTGATGTTACCTCCTTTGAAATAATATTTTTAATAATGTTTAATTGTATTCTGCTGTCGTGTCGTTTATTTGATAAAAATAATTATAATATAGGCTACTTGGTACTAAATTAAAACGTGTGGTTTATTTATAGACTTGACAGTCATCTATGAGCATGATTATTTAATTTATTTAATATCTATAATATGTTGAGCACCCCTGACTGCCAGCCGTTTCAACGGGGTAAGAACGATATATTTTATTTGAAAAATGTATTTTTCTTGCTTTTAGAATGCGAGTTTTTAGTGTAACTCATTTTCAAGTTATTTAGGTTATTGAAGCAGAAGGTTTATTGATCACCCCACAAGCATAATGACAATGAATACGATTTTAGTTACTATATCAATCTTACCCCTTCAGCATTTCATCTTTCCCCTACATATTGTTTTTCTTAAGACCAATTTTACTAACGTTTCTTTCATAAAATATTGTTTCAAAAAGATTGCTGTCAACTTTATAGAAACAAGATGACTGTACTGTTTTACCCAAAACATCATTTGATGCAATTGACTTAAATTCTTTTGTTTTACAACAGTTTAACCACCAACACTGTTTATCTCATCAAAAATCCATTCCATCTTACCCCCACTCACCTTACCTAAGTTTCGAATGTCCATGGGAAGCTTGTTGTAAAAGTGTATACATTGACCCATGAACGAGTTGCCTACTCTGTGGAGACGAGTGTGATGTACAGCAAGATTGTGTTTGTTCCTGGTATTTATATTATGAATATCGCTTATTTTCTTAAAATCTGATATATTTTATGTACATACATAAGATTTTCAAATATATACTGTGAAGCTACAGTCAGAATGTCCACCTCTTTGAATTTTTCTCTAAGAGAATCTCTAGGACCAAGGTTGTAAATGGCTCGAACAGCCCTTTTCTGTAAAACAAAGATGGCTACTTAACTATATTTTATAATTTATCATAGGAAGCTTAAATCGGGTTAAAATAAATACAATGTAATGTTAAACATACTAGTGTATCTTACTAATTTCTTAAATTACATAGAAAATGCTTTAAACGCCAATATCTCTGTTTAGTTTTTAATTTAAACATAGGTATAAAAATTATAAATGGTGTACACATAACAGGCACAGTTTTCAATGTTGTGCCGTTAAAGGCATATACAAACAAAGTATATTAAAAAAAGTTTTTTTTATTTCATTATTATACAGTATGTTACGAAAACCCTGTCCGACCCATAAGGATAATAGAGGTTAGGTAAACACATGACCAAATATAATATAAAATTTTACGTATTCATCATAGTACCAATACAAATGAATTTTGAAATAATCTTTTTTTCCAACGAATTAATTCCAATTTCCCCGAAATTTGGTAATTTTTAAAAAGTGACAACACCGGTATTATTATGAGCGAATAGCGATGCGACCACGTGCCGCGTGTCCTGCCGCCCGCCCCCCGCGGTCGGCAGGCGAAGGGTGGTCAACGCACATTTAATAAGTTACCTCCTTTTGCGAAATAATATTTATTTTTTTTAGGGGAATTTTTTTTTTAAGTAAAGCCCGGTTTTGTATGCATTAGTAGAATCAGTTATCGATACCTAACAACACCTTCACGGGTCGGACAGGGTTTTCGTAACATACTGTATAAACGAAATAGTAATATCTAGGTTATGAATTTTAATTAGGTAAGTATAGGTATTTCAAGTATGTAGTATATAATTCAAAGTATGTACACAATATTGGTAGGTATAGTTTATTCAAACATTGGTGTAATTTGAATCTATTATTTATTCATCGATTCATTCTATACTCAATGGCTCTTTTTTATTTGAGTGAACCTGCACTGCGCCTTAATCACCCTTTCGATCCAGCCGTCCCTTGCTGTTCTCCTGTGCCGTTAGTGCGTAATCGCCTTAATTTTAGTTTAGTTTTTAAATGCCCCTGGCTGGAGGCTTTAATTTTACTTAAGGCATCCACAAGAAAGTCGGGTAAAGTAGTCACGGCCAGTAATGGTCAACTACGAGATGCCATAACACAAAAAACAAAAAAAAGGCGCCTTAATTGGGTAACAAACTATTACTACCATTTTGAATAATTTTGAAGCATATTACTAATCCATTGCTCCATATGTTCGATAAATACATCTGCTCAACAACGTAAAGAACGCAATGAATATAGTTGAACGTCAAAATAAAACTCATTACTACTGATAGTGTGTTACGCAATTACTCTATCTACTGATCCTTGAATAATCACAAGTAGGTCACCTATTCATTAATACAATTGTTTACATTATAATAAGTTGTTTTAATTTTTTAATGTTGTATAATTAATTCCACTTTTTATACAATTATGTCGGAAGTACGTGAATCGATCCTTTGACTATTCGGACGCATCTCTACATGTACTTATGTGTTAGTGCTAAACGACATTCATTAAGACTACTCACACGCATCATATGTTATTTGACCAAAACCACTACTGACTTCCGTGTAAAAATGGATAACTTGAATCACAGAAAATCTTAACTTGAGTGCGAATTTGGATCAAGCAGTGATATAAAATAAATTAAGTTTATTTGCGTATAATCTCGGTGCAGCGCGATGAATAAAACTTCGGGTTTGTGTTAGGATTTTTAAAAAGGAGTTTCTAATTATTAAGGTAGTCTTCATTAGGAACACTTCCTGCATTGTGAACTTTCCTATTTCAACTCTCAAAATTTTACATGATTTATGCTGTTGAATATCTAGTTCGACAGACATAATATGTGCAAAAATACGTTAAGAATATTCTAATGTTGTTGATGTGAAACAAACAAACTTGTGCAAAATTAATCTTCCGTTATATCGCGAAATGTATGATAATAATTTACCCGCACTATCTTAGACGGATTTGATAAAAGTTTCTTACGTATTTCTGATAGTACATGTTTTAAATCTTTATTCCAACAATATTGACGGATCGATTCAGAAACGACTAAATAACTAGGAGTAAAATTATTTTCATTCAACATATTCTTTAGAGTTTCTAATACAAACAGATCATCTTTAAAATATAACTTATTTAACATTACTTTAAAAGCATCACCAAAAAGACAATTAATGGCAAAACCGTATTCCTCAGTGTCTTTTTTTAAGGCTTGAACTAGTTTTGTGCCCAAAGAAGGTGCTATTTTTAAATTAATATCTTTCCAGACGTTTTCAACTTTATTTGATCTCAATATATTATCAAAATCTGAAACTGGACAGTCACTGGATCCAAATGCACTAGACGATGCGTGTTCTTGGATTAATTTAACATATTCAGTGATGAGCTTCCAACTGGTATATAGCACATAGTTTTCTAGCACTGGCAAGCACTGTTCAATTTTAGTTTCTATTTCTACAAACAGTTTAGCAGGTATAGGTATTTTATTTAATGTAACATTTATTGTGAAGGACAAAACCAAAGTTCTCAAAAAATTATCAAAATTGTTTTTAACATAATAATTGCCCGCCTCAATACTACCCCAACACTGGAAGGAGTCTTTCATAGCAGGACCTACTACAATTTGAAACCTCTGAAGTTGATCTTCTTCACTTTTACCTAACAACACGTAATATGCAATAACCTCAATAAAGTCTCCTCTGTTCAATGATATTTTGGTTCCGCTTGGCGACAGTAACTTATTAACAACAAAGTCTTCATCGAGTGATTCTATTATTTTTGGTGAAAATTTAATTAAATCCTTCACATACGCTTCGCAATGGGGACTATCAGGTAATGAAGTTAAAAAAACGTAACTCATCATAAAATATTCTGCTCGAATACTAATAGGGACCTTTTGTACGTTACTTAAAATCTTGTGTATTTCATAACTCTCTTCTGAAGTCAACTCATTCATAAATATACGTAATAATTCCCATAGTTCCTTTTCAACGGTTGGATTATTGGCCTTGCATATTCGATCATATGTGTGTTTGAAAACAACAGATCGGATTGTAAGATTCGTAGTAGTCTGCCAAGTTGTCAAAAATATTGATTTCAGAACATCAGTTTTGAGTTTCATTGAAGCAAGACGAAGGCCAAACTTTTGAAGGGAGACTGATGAGTCCAATAATCTCGCCAAAGGCTCATGAATCTGAACTTCACTTATATTGTACAAAATTGCATTTAGTGAAGGCACTGCATATTGTAAATAATCTCCTTTAGCATACCATAAAACCGCATCTAAAGGAATAAACGGCCTAGCAATGTGCAAATGTTTTGCAATATTTTTCCGTGTATTTATTTCTGTCTGGTCAGTTTCCCCCCACGTAATGATAAAATTGAGAGGAGCATGTGTTTTTGCCAAATCTACTATTTGTTTTTGGGATAGAAGCATGAAAAGACCTTTGAAAACGGCTTTTTGTCCAGTAGGTTGGTTCAGATGTGTTAAGTATGCGCCGATCCAATGCTGGGCCAGTGAGTGTGGCCAGTAAACACGCAGTTTGGGAAGCAGACGTCGAAGCGAGACAGCGTCGTTAGTCCGTAATGTGTCTATGTCTTTGTCGTGACGCGTAAGCAGCTGCGGCCCGTGCTTCAGAGCGTTTAGGCACGCTTCCTCGCTCAGACACAGTGACAACGATTCCTCAAACATGTGCTTCCGCCATGATTTCTTGATGGAGAATAGACGAGACATATCAGTTTTCCAAGTGTTTTCTTCTTTTATCAGTATTAGTTCCTGGATTTTCTCAAGTATAAATGGAAACTGGCTTATATCTTTTTTCCAATCTCTTAACAAAATAAGGGCATTCTGTATGAGAAGTAAAGTATCATCAAAATCTGATTCACTTGCTATGTTTTTACTTTGAATTTTTGTCAATGCGGTACTGATAAGATAAGTAAAAATTTTATCGTTTTGTTCTTGATTTAGTTTATTCTGAATATTTTTGAATGATGTGAATCTCATCTTTTCTTTAACGATTTCTGGTATTGGTTCATCATTCAGAACTTTATATAGAATTACAGATTGGAGACACAGTTGTACGTTATTTTCTGATTCGGTGTACACTTCCATACTGTGGTACAACTGATTCAAAGTGTTCCAAGTTTCAACGTCAAGCTCGTGAATAGATATTTGTGGAAGCAGACTATTGATGAACTGAATTTTGAATTTAAACGGTTCATTTATATGTTTTTCATTGAAAAAATTGAGCAAGCTTTTAATATGCTGGGGGTCTTTTCGCACGCAAGTTACCAAAACTGACAGCAAATCATGTCTTTTAGAGGGTGAGTTTTCCTTACGTATCAGCTTCTTTATTTCGGGAAATGCTTCATCAAATGGGGCGAACTCATACCATTTGTAAGATCTGACATGGAAATGCATAATTGGTATTTCTTTTTCTGAAAACAGTAATGCCAGCTCAGTTTTATCAATAAATGTTTTCTTTACAAATTCAAATCTCTCTTCTTTTGGCATGTTATTAATGAAATATCTTAATGTATTATAATTAAATAAACCGGGTCCCCATCTTCTTTTTTGCTTATACAGAAAAGCTTTTATTTCTTTCTTGTCTAAATATTTTGCTACTACGGATAGGTCGATTGCATTGGCGTATTTATCAAAATTGTCTAAAACTCTTTGCTTGCAATTTTTCATAAGGAACTCTGTTTTCTTTTTTCCTAGATAAGGGACATAATCAAATGCCTTATCTTCTAGTACTTTTAATACCTCAGTCGTATGAGACTTTAAGAACGATAAAATTTTCCCTTTTACTTGGTACTTGCTGCATTTTACCAAAGAATAGTAAGGAAGGAAACGAGAAGATCTTTTGCACAAACGTGTAAAACGTGAAAGTGGTATGACACTTTCTTTCCTTATGACATTTTCTATAAAAGGAATGGAACATTTTTCCAACCACTTGTAAGCACTGTCCGTTTCTTTAAGGTATTCATAAAAGGCTTCAACTCGACTTTCGTCTTTCAGATTGAGTCTAATGTGAAGCATCAGTTTGTTAAATGTTTTGCTGTTCATGCTAGGTAATAGTTGTGTGTGTAGGTACTCTGGGTTAATAATGTTTGCATATTGCTGCTCGGTGATTAGCCATGTAGATCTTTTAATAGCTGTCGCTGCATACAGCATGTCATCGGATTTCATTACTTCGATGATATAGGCTACATATCTTTTTTTGCTGGCGATGTCTATTTTAAGCAGGTTATCTATGTCACTGTCATCGCTATTAATGTTACATAATTCATAATGTTTATTAGCAATCTCATCTTCGACAAGCTTGTTGTAATGTTGGCGCTTTTTGCCGAGAGTGTCTCCTTCTAATAATGTCAGCCGCGTCATTGTGATCTGGAAAAGGAATTTCAATATTTATTTTCTCTATTTTATTAAATTGTATTAAATATTTAAAAAAAAAAAAAAAATATATATATATATATATATATATATATATATATATATATATATATATATATATATATACGACATACGATACATATATAGACATTTAAGAATATAAAAAATAGTAGCCATTGGGAATTTGTGTAGCCATCTTCCTCATATATGTACGTGATAGAATAATTCTACCTATATCGTTCCTAATATTTAAGGCATAATAGCTGCTAAAAAAGTTCCCAGTCTCAATTTCGCTGCCACAGAAACTTCGTTAACATGAGTCCTTTAGTGTGCGAAACTTGGGGTGATATCACTCCGAGCTTCCTCATTCAATACAGGTAAACCTGTGAGGTTAAGATTTTTAATCAGAAAAATAAAACATAGCTTTACAAGATAAGAACTTCTTACTTAGGCCGCCGCCTCGAATCTTGCGAACAGCGGGGCGGCGGCGGCAGCGGCGCGGGTGCCGGGCGGACATCGAAGACCCGTTCTCGAAATTAGCGGGCAGATCGCGCGTCTCTATAGCCGCGTAGTGTTGTGTCGACCAGAATTTTTTTTTTTTATTCGCGAAAGAAATGTCTGAACAATAGCGGCAACATCTTTTTGATTCAAATTTATTCCTAACGCTCGATCACCGCTCGCTGCCCGCCACCGTCCCGCTGACGCGACGCTGTATTTGAGAACCGGTCCGTTTGATTTTACGCATAAGATCCTACCGCTCACTCGCCGCCGCCCCGCTGCCCGCAAAATTCGAGGCAGAAGCCTTATAAATGCGAATGTTTGTGAGGATATACTCTTTCCCGCACATACTGCTAAATGCATTTCGATGAAATTTGACACACAAGTAGTTTATAACTGGGAATAACACAGGACACTTTTTTATCTCGATATTCCCGCGGGATCGAAATTTACGCAGGTGAAACCCCGGGACGCAACTAGTCCTACTAATATAATAAATTCGAAAGTTTGAGAGGACTGATGGATGTATTTATTTTTTTTTTTTTATAAAATTATAAACTAGCGCTTGACCGCAATCCCGAATGATGGTAAGCAGCGACGCAGTCGTTGATGGTAAAGCGCACTAGTTTATTAAGAGCCTATTCACTCTAGCCTTGAAGACACTCAAATTGTAGTCCGACGGAAACACCGCCGCTGGCAAACTGTTCCAGTCCCTCGATGTACGCGGTATAAAGGAGGAGGCGAAACGCTTCGTCCGGATCGTAATGGTGTTAACAACGTAAGGGTGGAAACTAGTGTTGCCCAAATTCAGTCTTGGTCTTGCAGTCTTGGTCTTGTTCTTGCGTTTTTGCAAGACCAAGACCAAGAACAAGACCGCGTATTTTTAGCAAGATCAAGACCAAGACTGACCGTGCAAGACTTGAGCAAGAACAAGACATAGCCTGCAAGACTCTTGCGTCTTGCAGCTAGGAGTTAGCGCTATTTCACTGAGTAGTTAGGTGTAACAGTTCGGTGTATAGGTAGGTACGCTTAGGAATTCTATGAGACGTAAAAAACTGTATCAAAGAATATGAAAAACTGGACCTATGCGCATTACGACTAATACCATAAACATAGCGAATAAAAAATATCTATTAAAATCAAACTGAGTGCATGCATAGTTATGTTTTAACCATCAGCGCTTTGATAATGCGGCATCAAAGGTTTAGTGCTTACTTCTCAAAGAAATTTGCCGCTTTTCGGAAGTACATGGTTATGATACACGCGCCGGCGGCTTCTTTTGAAATCTAAAACAATCGTTGCCGCCACGCCGAAATCATAACATTTGACACTATTTGATTGCCGCCATAGGGCGTAGGTATACTCATGCAAAATAATTTCGAATTTTAGAGTACCTACAGGTGTTCCAAAGAATAAATAAGTTTCAGAGTGTTTAGAATGAAAATGAATACATTATACCAGTAGTTCCCAAACTTATTTTTCTCGTGGACCACTTTCAAAATTTTACTGGTTTCGGTGGACCCCCTGCTGCTACATTTCTACCACATTCTTAAAGTCGCCAAAAAATAAAAATTGTGTCACTTCTGAGTTCTGTCCCTATATTCCGATATGTAAAATAAAAACGAAAAATGGTACATTTTATATCACTTTATTTATTAAAAGAATAGAATTACAAGAAAAAAATATTAAGGTAATATAGGTTCAGGTCATAATTTTAATTAATGGGAAGGATGTATCTGATGGAGTGTCAGCAAACGATCAATGTTTGGCTTTATTTTTGTCAGCAATAACCGCAAATCCCCCCGCTCTGTGATGTTTAATTTGCTCCTTTTTTTGTTAAGAGGTTTGTAACGGCAATAAAACTCCTTTCGACAAGGTATGACGAGGGAAAAGCTATTAAAAATTTCCTTGCGATTTCCCACAGTCCAGGATATTTTTCGGGTATTTCTGCTTGTAGCCAAAATGTTGGGTAGCCTTTTCTAAATTTCACTTTCAGCTCCTCATTAGTGCTTAGCTCGAGCAGCTCCTCTTGTAATACAACATTGGCCACTTCCGTTTCATCAAATGGATTTATGATTCATGGTGGTATATCCATCGTCAGTATATCTTCAAACCTGGTTTTGAAGTCATCATGCAGGGCACTTAAATGTTGACTGTAGGTATGGATATCCTCATCAATACATTCTACCTGCGACAAGTTTGGAAATTGAGAGAATTCGCGCCGACTAATGTTTTGCTTCATAAATTTCAATTTCCCAAGAAAAGCCGAAATTATCCCCTTTGTTTTTATTAAATTCAGGCTGTCCCCTTGTAACTGCAAGTTAATATCATGAAATTTTTAAACAAATCTGTCAAATACGCAATGTCTGCTTTGAATTTGATCAAGTTTTCTTTTAAATCTGGATCTCTACTTTCTAAGAACTCTAATATGGAATCGAAAACAGAGTAAAATCTCGTTAAGCATGCACCTTTCGACAACCAGCGTACTTCAGTATGTAAGAGCAGTCGTTGGAAGTCTTCATCATTTTCGTCGCACAATTGAGCAAATAAACGCGTATTCAATGCATTGCTTCTGATTTTATTGACAGCTTTTATTACAAAATGAAGAGATTGGTTCAACCTGTCACTTAAATGTTTTGCCACAAGATGTTGTCGGTGGATTACGCAATGAATAGCTGTAAGTCCTGGTATAATTCTTTTGAGATGACTTATAAACCCACGATATCGCCCGACCATTGCAGGAGCTCCGTCTGTTGCCACTGAAATAATGTTTATAAACGGGATCGATTTTTCCGTAAAAAAATTACTCAGGACATTAAATATTGATTCGCCTTTAGTGTCAGTCTCCAAAGTTCTGGCAAATAGCAATTCTTCGTGAATTTCTTCCTCAACAATAAATCGGACATATGCCAATAGTAATGCTTCATTACTGGGTAACGTTGACTCGTCCAGTTGTATAGAAAAATGAGTTTTTTGCAGATGATTGCACAAAAAGCTTTCGATATCAGAGCTCATTTCATCAATGCGTCTTTGTACAGTATTGTTACTTAATGGGATTCTATTTAGTACGTCAAATGGAGATTTGTGCAAAACAGTTTTTAAAACCTCTTCAACAGCGGGTAAAATTAATTGTTCTCCGATAGTGTGCGGTTTTCCAGATTTTGCTATAAGTAATGAGATATTGTAAGATGCCCGCAAGCCATCATCGTTACTTTGAGATGTTGAAGCGAACATACTGTGCACGGTGGGTCTCTTTCCATATTTTTCTTTCAATGTTTGAAAATATTTTAAATCTTTACCTATTTTATCAGTATGACACCTTTTTAGATGATCTTCGAGCTTTGGTGGTCATTGCTCAAAACTTTGTTGTATAATAGGCACATGGACATTTGTTTGTCTGCCTCTGATGGAACAAAACCATATTTCAAATAATCGACACTATATTGTCGACATTTTTTCTTTGCTGTAGCCATGTTTCGTGTCAGTTACCTTACCTGTAAAAAAATATTTTAGTAACCAAGTTTTTTTCTGAATATAGGTATCACACCGCAGCCTTTGTCAGCACGCGGAAATAGAATTACGGCTTGTAAAGGGACCAAGTAATAAACCGCTGAGACAAATACAGACGTTTTCACAAAACGGTATCAATTTTAAAGTACATAATTTACCACTAATTTTTAATAGTATAAATAAAAATTGGTGTACTCAGTATCGAATACTGATCATATTTGTGTAGGAAAAAATAAAAGTCGAAATCCCAAAATTGTCCATAAAAACGATAACTAAAATTTTATTAAATCAATGAGTTCACGCGCTCCGTGTATTTGCGTATTTTTTGTCTGCGGCTTCATTGTTAAAACGTGACAAACTGGCATCGAAGTTCAAGCCCCGCCCTTTTCCCGTCGCCCGCGCACCGCTCGCTCTTTCCGAAAAGGAATAGTTTTGATAAAATAGTTACATCAAAATCAATTTAAAATGATTATGAAATTACTGTTTTATAAAATTAGTAGTTATTTGCAAGAAAAATTACAAAATTAATTGCTCTGCAATATTGCTTATTCGGCCTTTTTAGAGAGGCAGTGCTTCTCTCGTGAAAAAACAATTGAATAAAACGTGCTGTGTTTGTCTTCAAATCGAAAGAGGACAATTAAAATATCTGTAAGTTACTAAGTTACCTATCTATACAGGCCGTTGTGATCAACCGACTAGTACACGTAAACAAAATACTTAAGTACTATAACAAAAAAAAGGTAGGTTACTTACTTTTCTCCGGCACTAGCAAACACAGATATAAATTTTCTTACAACTTTTTTTCCAAATTCCGCCTTTTTTCGAAATTCCGGAAACGAATGAATGCGTTTGCCTTTGGCATCAAGTATTTATAGTGGTGATCAAGTTCATGTCTGAACAAGCATTAAGCATTGTCGGGCGGATAGCGCTTTGCAAGTCTGTACACGAAATTGTACGTAATATCGAATACGCAAGTTTGGACAAGTAACAGTCGCTTGCCTTATTAAAATATTATCTGCTTAGATAGGTACTTAAAACAATGTAGGTAGGCCCTTATAAAAACTATGCTTACATTTTTGCTCTTTACTATCAAAAGCAGATAAATTTTCGTGGTCCCCCATTAACATCTTATGGACCCCCATTTTTTGTTCACGCCTACGTAGACCCCCAGCAAGTCTCCCGTGGACCCCTGGGGGTCCACCTGGACCACTTTGGGAATCACTGCATTATACTGATCACGCAAGTAGTATTATGAATAGGATAAAATGGTAAGGATAGGTAGTAGATGTCATATTAATTCATTCTAGTAAGTATATATTATAATATTGATTACTTATATGGTTTTAAACTAATTACTTAGGTACTATTATTGTACATTTAGTCATTATATTTCTTAAGTTTTTACAAGAAAAAATAGCAAAAAAGTGTTCAAATATCACCCGTTTAATAAATATTGTAGCCACTTTTAAGACTTTCTTTGTAGACAATGTGGGGGAAGCAACTTAAAACAGAAAGTCTGCGCAAGTTCAATGAACTTTATAAAGAATATAAAAGTTTACACTCACTGAACAAATCTCTGGAATTACCAGAAAAAGAAAATAAAGTATGTGACGAAGATGAAGACGTAATAGACTTTGATAAACTCTATGAATGTCCCTCGACGTCATCTGGATCTTGTCTTCAAGGCTTAGTGATAGACGAGTTGGAGGAGTACCTGAGAAAACCAAGAACTGCCAGCTCGGAAGACATTTTAGATTGGTGGAGGACGCATGAGACAGAGTATCCGATTTTATCGAAAATGGCCCGTGATTTTCTCTCAATACCTGCAACTTCAGTACCTGCTGAGAGGTTATTTTCTAAAGCATCATTAGTAATTAGAAAACATAGAAATAGGTTAAGTGATGAGTCAGCCAGATGGTTACTTTGTATTAATTCTTGGTCAAAAAAATTGATATAAAGTATCATAACCTAATGATAAAGCTGTTGATTTGTGTTGTATTTTATTTTTTATTCAAATAAATGATAAATCGTAAAACTCTTTTATTAAATTTCTTATAAATTGAGGGTTCAATCTCTTTCTAGACAGATAAGTATTGTTCTTTAAAATACAGTCAAGCTATTGTAATTAATTTGTTTTTTTTTTACATGTTTTAGCAAATGTAAGCTTATAAATCATAAATGTTTATTAAGAAACAGTTACTTCCATGGAAAACGACATATAGGTCAGTTGATTTTTCGAATTTCTTATCAAATCGTCAGTTATTTATTAATCTGCTTGATCTTTACTATGGCTATGTTAATTCAAGCTCACAATGTTCCAATTCTAATACGTTTTTCTAAGATTTAAAGTAAACTTTAATAAATAGTAATAGACTAATAGGTAATTGCAAGACTTGCAAGACTTGCAAGACTCTTGCTGCAAGACCAAGACCAAGACCAAGACTGGGAGCGCAAGACCAAGACCAAGACCAAGACCAGGTATATTGGCGCAAGACCAAGACCAAGACTGGCTAAGTCTCGTCTTGTTCTTGCATTTGGGCAACACTAGTGGAAACTCGCCGCACGACGGGTCGTCCGATGGTGGAACGGAGATGGGGGAATTAAATCATGCAATTCCTTCGCACACTCCCCAAAACGCATCCTATAGAAGACCGAAAGGCTGGCTACTCTTCGTGTGCATGAGGTCTGGTGAAGCCGTACCGAGGATGGACGAGATGTTTCACATCAATAAACAGAGCTAACTCAAAAATTGTGATATTAGAAATAGGCTCACTATCGATTCTTTAACTCCGTCCCTATCTACCAACAAAACAGAATTAAAAATATTTCTACTACCCGCTGCTGGATGTCGCCATAAGCCTTTATTGTTGAATGAGAGAGCCCCTCTTCCCCGCACCAAAATAGGAACATTGCTAGTTGCAACCAGTATTACAAGCTGAGCGAGCGCACGCATCCCATGTAAACAAAGTGAAGTTATTTTGTATTGTATCCCTATTGTTGAAAATTTATACTTTTATTAAATTTATTATTACATTTCACCAATCCGAAGCGATGAAAGTGATATTGACGACTCCGGTGCAGATCCCAATTTCCGACTTGTTCCCAAAAGTAAGACCTTGTCTAAGATTGTACCTGCTGAATCATCTTTGAGTTCGTCTAGCACCGGTAGTAGCAACTAGAGTTCATCAACATCTAGTAGTTCATCGGACAACGAAGATAATGGTGGGCATGTAGACCCTCGAAATGCTGTAGTTACTGAAATTAATCCCCAAGAGCCCGTAAAAAAGAAAAAAAAAGACGTGTGGCACTCGGGGACTGCCGCGGTAAAGCTTTTGCATAGCATTTTGTATCAATTTATGCAATTATAATTATTTATTTATTTTATTTATGCAGTATTTCTTTTTCTTTGATATTAATTCAAGTTACACTTTTTGAGCGTGGTGACCGATAAGAAAACAAATTTTTCTTTTATTAAATAAATAAAAATTTAATATTATTTAAAATATTTTTATTATTTTACAATACATGTGGGTTTTATTACCTTACAGTAGCTGTTGGTTATTCAGGAATATTTATCATTGAAACTATAGGTTTATGATAACTGAAATAAGAAACATAAGTTTGCGACTTAATATCCTCTAAATACCTAGAAAATACCGCGTCAATGGTGGTCCCATATTTTGTTGTGGACTCTTGTGGATCATTATTCATTTTCAAATTCAATGTTTTTGATAGAAAAGTTGTCAACCGCTCTGATTTTTTATCAGCGAAGTTAATGTTGAAATCGCCAGCCAAGATAAGTGGAAATTTATTACCATTTGTACCAAGTATTTTCGAGCCTTCTTCAGTGTACTCCAGTAAAGTGCGATGAATAAAATGCTCTAACTCGTCCAATTTTGGATTCGGAGAAATGTAAATTGCTACCATCACTATTTGTAGGCCATTTCTAAGTTTGCATAAGCACGCACAAATATCTCCAACAACTGAGCGCCTAACATTAACATCGCTAACGTGTACAATATTTATTTCAATATTCGGAGTCATAATATTAGTAATATCATTTTTATTTTGGTAAATAGCTACCCCACCTTTTGAAACAGTATCTCGTTTGAACTGAACAATACAATTAAAATTAGGTATTTCAATTGGATTATCATGCGTCATGCAAGTTTCGGTAAGAAGTAGGTAACACATTTGTTTGTCTCGTAACTGAATCTTGTAAATCGTATTTATGACTATTTAGACTTTGGCAGTTGAAAGTCATTATTGAAATGCCATTTCTGTTACTAATGAAATCTAATACACTTTGAGCAATCGTCTGAACACTATTTAAAGACAGTCTTTTGAATTCTTGCAACAATTGAAAAAATGGCCGCGTGAGCACTTTTTACTCTATAAAATCACGCGCTTTTATTTAGTAAACAACACTATAAATAATTTAAAAGTCCAATGAAAAATTAGCGTGACATTCATCTTAGCTTTTCCGTTAAAAAAAAGCTATTTTATAAAAACACTACTAAATTAATTTGAATAAAAGTACTTAATAATTAATTATATGAAAAGTTTTTAAGGTAGCCATGACAACGTCGGTGACGTCTATGACATATCTCTATAGAAGACCTATTTCAGAGAGAAAATTAATCGCAAGTTTAGCACATCGCGACTATCAGTAACATGGCAAGTGTGTAGAACTGAGTTCGCGCCCTGCAATATGCGTGCTCTTTTTGAAAATCTATAAATTGTTATCTCTAAGATAATCTATAAGATGTAGTCGCACGCACACAAACATACCGTGCCGAAGACTGCCGAACTGAAACGACGTTAGACGATGGGGAGCGTGAGGTTTTTTCGTTACGGAATTTCTGGATTCGGTCCCCGCGCTCAAGGCCCGCGATAGAAGCTATGCAATAGCTTAAAAGAATGCGCAAACCAGCACAATGGAAATCGAAAGTTGCAAAAATACTGAGAAATTCTGGCAAAGCCTACCAGTCAAAATCTAAAAAACAAGTGCCGGAGAGAAAAGTTGGACCGCCCTGTGGAGAAAAGTGGCGGCTTAAGGGCCTTACTCTCATTTAGTAGCGTAAAATGGTCACTTTAGGAAGCTAATTTCTAATTAACGGCTTAGTTTTGAGATTTGAAAAAAATATATCTTGTCTATTGATTCATGTACAACATTTACTAAAGATAATTTTTTCGTAGGATTTTGCCTTTTGCCTTAAAAAAATATTTACCAAAACGCTATTTTTGGCTAATATTCGTTATTACTTCTAAACGGCATTGATGTGTGGAAATATTTTTACACTGAAAAATTCGTGGTTAGAAGTACTACACATATGTCAGAGCGTATTTAAATCCATCAACATTTGCCAAGAAAATATCCTTATTTTGAAACATAGGTTTAGAGGTGCTCTGCGCGGGCGCGGGCGGCAGTCGTGCGTTAGCATTCAGACGGGAGGGTTGTGTCGCTTGCTGCTCTGCTCCGGCTATCGCCGACTACGCGTGGTTGTCTGTGTGAGTGCAAATATTTACGAGCGAATCGTGTCAGTGTACGTTCATAGATTAGCTCGCAAATGAGAATTGAAGATGCGTCTGGTGGCGTAAGTATCTATCTACCTATACTCTTGTATTTATACCTACATATTACTGTATTTTTCTTTATAATTACTATTAGCTTTTGAACCATTTTTCTTTTACAATTGAAGTTAAACAATTACGAATTGTTCCAGGAAATCTAGAAAGAAATCTTTAGACTTGAAAGGCAATAATCCGACTAACTACATCCGCTGATAATATAGAAGACTCTATTCAGGTAAGTAAACACTCGCACTTAGATTATAATTTATAGGTTTGTAAGGAGATTTAAAAATAAAAATCTTATTAGAAATTTACGTAACTTGAAAATGTGATTTTTTGGTTATGGTGATATAAACCAAAAATTAGGACTCAATTAAAGGTTTTAGTGTAAAAACGGTTTTACAAAAAGTTTTGAGTTGATAGGACTTTTAGTTTTCGCGATATTACCAAAAATGTGTAATAAAAACTCTTACTTCGATTATTTTAAATGATTCTTCCTGTAAATATTTTATTTCTATATGTAATTGTTTAAAGTAGCCGAAGCCGATGGACGCGGGCTGGCGGGCTTGGAATGTCACAGTTATCAGTAAATTTTTTTGACGTCCTCCGTGGCGCAGCGGTCAACACGCCTGCCTGCGACGTGGAGGCCGCGGGTTCGATTCCCGGCCAGGTCATGATGGAAAACGATCTTTTCCTGATTGGCCTGGGTCTTGGATGTTTATCTATATATGTATCTATTATAAATATAGTATCGTTGAGTTAGTATCCCATAACACAAGTCTCGAACTTACTTTGGGGCTAGCTCAATCTGTGTGATTTGTCCGTATATATACAGTATGTTAAGAAAACCCTGTCCGACCCGTAAGGATAATAAAGGTTAAGTAAACAAATGACCAAATATGATATAAAATAATCACGTAATCATCATAGTACCAATACAAATGAATTTTGAAATAACTTCCCCGAAATTTGGTAATTTTTAAAAAAGTGACAACACCGGTATTATTATGAGCGAATAGCGACAGCGATGCGACCACGTGCCGCGTGCCCTGCCGCCCGCCGCCCGCGGAAGGGTGCTTAACGCATATTTATTAAGTTACCTCTTTTTGCGAAATAATATTTATTTTTTTAGGGGGATTTTTTTTTAAGTTAGCCTGGTTTTGTATGCATTAGTAGAATCAGTTATCGATACCTAACAACACCTTCACGGGTCGGACAGGGTTTTCTTAACATACTGTAGGATATATATATATATATATTTTCTGTTTTTCACAAATAATATTGTAATAACATTTTTCGACTTACAGAAAAGAAGAGAAAGAAACCAATCGACAGAACTTAAAAGTTTAATTTGCTTTTTAGGTCGAACACTAACGCAGTTGATTCTAGGTCAGACATCCATACAGAATGTCGTCAAGAAAATGATAATATTATATATCTCTATGTGCACAAAAAAAACGACGCAAGTTCCATCATCATCATTCAGGTAAAATTATGCCTGCATGTCCTACAACCTATATTTTTAGTTTACAAATATATCATATACCTGTAAAATTAATTTTTTGTTAATTCTTAATTAATTTTTCTTGATAAATTCTTCATTCCTTGACAAAAATCTCTAACAGTGTTGCCAGGGTTAATTAAAATGTATGTTATATCTTTTTTTAGCTCAAAATATCACCAAAACCTCAACAAATCTCAAGCTTGTTTCATCGAAGGGCGACGCATAATTAATATTGCTTACTTTTATTCAGAACTAAAGAAAATTGCCAAGCACGGAGAATTATAGACTGTGGTTTAGGATCTGTGGATATTGTTGGAGAACGACAAGTGGGACTACATTCCCTATTTATTTTTAAATGCATGCCGTATGTGTATGGAAACATTTTGCACATCCTACAGAAATCAATATCAGCTGTGCAGTTGTAGGAACAATAGAAATAGACTGTGGCCATTCTCAACTGCAAGAAATTTCTGCAGCTTTAGATATGCCTATAATCTCGCATGTTATTTATTGGATCGAAGAATTAAAATTTACAGATTTTAAAATAACTCGTGTTTTATTTGAAACCTCATTACGACGAAGTACATTCAATCCGACGTCACTGACACAGTATAAATAGGGTACTATCTCTTTATGGAAAACGGCCGAAACTACGCGCTTTGTAATCTCAAGACATCTATGTATATAAAGCACGGTTAGCGCAGCGGTTAAGCTATTGACTGCTGCGCTGCGTGTCGCGGGTTCGATTCCCGCGCGGAACAAATATTCAGAACATGTCCTACAAGTAGTTGTTCCGAGTCTGGCTGTTTGTGGCTGTGAATTTATATGTTTAAAAATGCACCCACGATAAAAGTAATTTCTAGTGTGGTTCAACGTTTTTTTTTTTTTAATAAAAATATCACAAAGTGCCTAGTGCGCGTTTGTTTTACGTTAACGCGATGAACTCGTTTATGTTATTCGCATTAGTAATTAATTCAAGGACACTGCAAAGACATGATACTCATATACTGAAAAGTAGTGAAAAAAAAAATTCAAATATGTTGAATCGATAGATATTACCATCTACCATTAATTTTTATGTTAATGTTATGATATATTATAATGTGTGGGTACTTGTTTTACAAATGTCTGTCAGTCTGCGATCGGCTATTAAACTGTGTAACGAGCACTCCTTGATTTTATTTAAACATTGATCAAGAATACTAAAAATATATTATAGTACGATATTACCATTTATCAATGCAAAATATACATTTATCGTCTTGCATCCATACCCCCGTCTGAAATCGTAGGCACAAATCGCGACCTACACGCGGCTTGTCTGCATCTCTGGATATTCTTTGATTGTCGTTTTAGTTTAGCGCGCCACCGCGCGCATTTTACGAATTCGGGAGTACGGCGTTTAGCTCCGCCCACATGCACAAGGTCATTGAGGCTACTATAACCGTTAAATGCAAAGATAAGATCGACGAAATGTCTAGGCAACGACTCTTTGATGCATATTGGGAACTTGGCTCCCAAAGGGAGCTCTCTAAAACTCCAAAGGGACAAGTATCCCTCTTCTTTTATAAATCCAGGATCAACTGCTTCAATTTGACTATCAGTGATTTAAGGGCAAAAAATGTTGTATGCTAGTTTTGGGACCAAACTGAAGGTAAAAGGGGAGCGGTTGAAATTGGCAGCTGCTTACTTGACCATATTAAATATCAAGTAGACCAAAATCCCAGTAAAGAAATTGATATAGTTTTTTTCTCTGACAAGTGTTGTGGTCAGTAAATAAATAAGTTTTTGCTGTCTGTATATGCCTATGCCATCAACAAACTGACAGATAAGTCTATTACTCATAAGTTTCTAATACGCGGTCACTCACAAAATGAAGGTGATAACGTTCATAGTGTGATTAAAATACAAATTAAAAGATATTTGAAGTCGGGCCCAATCTATACAATATGTAAAGAAAACCCTGTCCGACCCATAAGGATAATAAAGGTCAGGTAAACACATGACATAAAACATAATATAAAATTTTACGTAATCATCATAGTAACAATATTAATGAATTTTGAAAATAATCTTTTTTTCCCGCGAATTAATTCCAACTTCCCCGAAATTTGGTCATTTTTAAAAAGTGACACCATTTTGTCGGTATTATTATAAGAGCGATGCGACCACGTGACGCGTGCCCTGCCCCCCGTCACCCGCGGAAGGGTTGCCTACCGCACATGTATTAAGTTACCTCTTTTTGCGAAATAATGTTTATTTTTTTAGAGGGATTAAGTTACCACCCACCAGACAAAGCCTTGCCGCCAAGCAATTTGTCGTGTTCCGGCATGATGTCTGGTGAAGCCGTACGGAGGACGGGTCTGAGCAGTTGTGTTGCGATGTGTGCCGGGTACAATACGCCTAATGTTGTTGTGTTGGGAGTTTGGTCGTGGAGGGTCTTCAGATCAATCTCCCTTTGGCGCAGCATCGTTGGTCGTGTCGGGAAAAGAAGAATGTATGTATGTTAAGAAAACCCTGTCCGACCCGTGAAGGTGTTGTTAGGTATCGATAACTGATTCTACTAGTGCATACAAAACCTGGCTAAACCTAAAAGAAAATACTCCCTAAAAAAATTAATATTTTTTCGTAAAAACAGGTAGCTTACATGGTAACACAGGGCGGCGCGGGCGACGAGGCAGGTCACGCGGTCACGCGCTTAACTGTAGCGGTGCCGATAGGTCATGAATTTACTTGACCTTATGTATGACCTTCTATACTTGCATGTTGTTAGTGCCTAGCTCTCGTGTCATAGTGGGGTCCTCGTTGAATAATTGGAGCACCTGCTTTACAATATCCGGACCGTGGATGCGTGGTCTCCCTACACCAGCGACCACACCATTAGCTTCAATGACACTGCGCGTTACGTAGTGGCGATTGTACAGATGTTCTAACGCACAATTACACGGGACCGGGGTACAAAACGGATCTCATAGTCTCTACGAGCTTCACTCACATACAGACACATCAGCATTTCGACCGTATTACCCATATTGGCAACAAATTATCTGCGCAGCCTTCCGGTAGCAGATCTTTTTGGTCCCTTGCCAAATCGGTCGAGGCGAACTTCTGTCGGCCCTCACTGCCTCCGCTGGTTAGGCCTGATGGAACACTGGCTCATACGGCGAGAGAGAAAGCAGGTCTCTTTGCGTCTCTCTTTGCCCATAATTCGCGTCTTGATACTGGCAGTGCTACTCCACCTATTTTACCCCACTGCGGTACTTCAATGCCTGAGGTTCGCATTCGGAACAAGGAGGTTCTGAGAGCACTGTGACGTCTGGACGTGAATAAGGCTAGTGGTCCGGATGGTATACCAGCGATTGTTCTAAAAGCATGTGCGCCCGAGTTGTCTCCTGTATTGACACGCTTGTATCGCCTCTCATTAGGGACTGGTATAGTGCCCAAGTCCTGGAAACTTGCCTTCCTTCCAACTATCAGCCGATTTCGATCACCTCCATACTTTGCAAAATTATAGAGCGTGTATTGAACTCGCTTGGCATACCTGGAAGGTAACGATCTCCTCAGTGACCGTCAGTACGGGTTTCGCCGCAATCGGTCAACTGGGGACCTACTAGTGTATGCCACTCACTTGTGGGGCGAGGCGCTCGAGAGAAATGGGGAAGCGATCGCTGTCTCCCTTGATGTCTCGAAGGCCTTCAACCGGGTATGGCACGCTGGCCTTTTGAGTAAGCTTCCAGCGTACGGCATTTCCCCTAGCCTGACTGGCTGGGTAAAAGACTTCCTGACGGAACGGTCCCACCGAGTTGTTGTCGACGGATGCTCATCTGAGCCCATGTCGACTAATGCCGGTGTTCCTCAGGGGTCTGTTCTCTCTGCAACTCTGTTTCTGCTGCATATTAACGATCTGTTGATGCCCGGTGTCTATGGGTATGCAGATGACAGCACAGTTGTGGAGAGATACCTGCCGGATGCTCGGGCTAGTAGGGAATCAATCCGGTCCGAAAGAGAGGCCATGGTAGAGCGAACGAGTGTTGCACTTCAGGCAGTCTCCGAATGGGGCAATGCCAATCTTGTAGCATTCAATGCCGCCAAAACGCAGGCATGTCTTTTCACCGCCAAGAGGAGCCAGTTCACCTTGGCTCCTACTTTTCGGAATGTATCCTTGGAGTGTACCGACCGCCTTCAGCTTTTGGGTGTTGAGATTTCCTCGAACCTAAACTTTGGGCGGTTCATTGAGTCCAAGGCCAAGGTGGCTGCCAGAAAACTTGGCGTTATCGCAAAGGTCCGGCAGTACTTCACACCAGGGCAGCTTCTAATGTTGTACAAAGCACAGGTCCGTTCGTGTGTGGAGTATTGCAGCCACATTTGGGCTGGTGCTGCTAAGTGTCACCTGGCCACTTTGGATTCAGTGGAGGAGTGCGAAGAGGCTGATTGGTGACCTTGATTTAACTCGAGTTGGTCTCCAAAGCCTAGAGCACAGGCGTAGAGTAGCCAGCCTTTCGGTGTTCTATAGGATACATTTTGGGGAGTGTGCGAGGGAATTGCACGATTTAATTCCCCCATCTCCGTTCCACCATCGGACGACCCGTCGTACGGCGAGTTTCCACCCTTATGTTGTTAACACCTCTACGATCCGGACGAAGCGTTTCGCCTCCTCCTTTATACCGCGTACATCGAGGGACTGGAATAATCTGCGGGCGGCGGTGTTTCCGTCGGACTTCAATTTGAGTGTCTTCAAGGCTAGAGTGAATAGGCTCTTAATAAACTAGTGCGCTTTACCATCAACGATTGCGTCACTGCTTACCATCAGGCTGGATTGCGGTCAAGCGCTGGTTTATATTTTAATAAAAGAAATAAAATAAAAAAACTTTCTGTCTGAATGTCGATGTTATTGACCGTTAAAATACATTTACATTGCTTATAATACTTTACTAAAAGAGTATTTCATAAGACCTACTCCTTTCTGTTTACTAATAGGTACTTGTGTTATAATATTGTTATTAGTAATTTATCGATATGAAACGAAAGTACTTTTACCATTAGGTAATCTGTTTTTACAATAAATCATTCAACCAGCATTGTTTTACACTAAAATTATACCAACTGCGGTCCAAACGATCCCAACTAGTCACAATCATTTCACAAAAATGTGTTCGCCTATTAGGCTGCAGGTACAAGTTTCGATTAATAGAGATAAAAAAACGTTATTGCTCAAAAAATAGTACATCCCTAGTTTTTTATTTGAGGACGCCGAAAAGCTCGCCGCGCGGCGGCTTCACAGACGAGCGCCGCCAAACATCGAGCATAAATTTATGCATTAATATCCAATAAAGAATCAAACGATGACACCGCCGAAAATGGTGATGTCACATTTTAAAATTTTACCCAATTTTAAGGAAGTTGGAGCTAATTCGCGGAAAAAAAAGATTATTTCAAAATTCATTAATATTGTTACTATGATGATTATGTAAAATTTCATATTTTATTTGGTTATTTGTTTACCTAACCTTTATTATCCTTATGGGTCGGACGGGGTTTTCTTTACATATTGTATTTTTATATTATTAGAATTAATAAAGGAGGATAATAGTTTATATATATTTATATCATTTGTATATAAAAGACATTCTATAGAAGTTGGAAGCGGAATACGGAAGGATTTAAGAGATTCATAAAAGGAGGAGTGGTTATACCTCGAGCAAGAAAAAAATATATGATTAACATCTCCTGATTCAGTGCCACATTCACACGTACTTTCTGAAATAATATTAAGTTTTGCGAGGTGCGCTGGCGCGCACGTATGTCCTAGTCTCATTCGTGTTAAAATTGTGATCGCAAGTTTACCAAGCCTCATCGTGACGAACCATGGTTTATTGGGAATGTGATTTTGGATTTTCTTGTAATATATACCATATATTTACTACTTTCATTCCATTCTTCCTTCCAGGCTATTTTCAGAGAAATATTAGCCTGAGAAGCCAGTACATGACAATAGTTTTGATAAGGATATAAATCACCAGAATAGACAGCATATTTTGCCAAACTATCCGCTTTATCATTTCCCGGTATGCCACAATGCAAATCAACTCAAACGACATTTATGTAATAGAAAATAGCAGTCTAAAATTATAGGATAGCTTGTGTTATTTTTCAATGGAAATTTCAATAAAGCCTCTAGCGCACTTTTAGAATCTACAACAACAATAGTTTTTCTTAGTTTTGCGAGTAAGATATATTCAATAGATCTAAATATTCCATAGCATTCACCAGTGAAAACTGAAGTTTCCACTGGTAGTTTGATTTTTTGAACTATCCGATATTGGTGGTGATAGACACCAACACCAACAGGTTTAGTAGGAGAAGGTTTTGATGCGTCACAATAAATTTGGTGCCTGTCATACCATTCATGATTAATTTTATAATGAAAGTACACTTATTATGAACATTATGTTGGTTGAAATCAATATCGAAAAGAACAATAGGGCGTTGAATTAGCATTTCAAAATTATAGGAAAATACTGGAAGAAACGATGACCTATGAGTAGGGGCTTGAAAAGAGATAAATTTTCGAAAACTTATTACTGGACCGGGCGGTTGTTTATGATACTAATATGATGACGAATCTATAAGACCAGATAGTTTTGATAATTTGTTATAAAGAGGATGATCTTTAAGTTGAAATGCTCGAAATATAAATCTGCCTTCTAAGTTTTAAAGGTGGATTCAAGCACTCTACTTGAAGCGAACTAATGGGGCTTAATTTCATAGCACCGGTGACAATTCCGAGGGTTCGTGATTGAATCCCACTTAGTTTATTTGAATAAACTACAATCCTGCAATCAACTTGGCTTAAGTCAAGTTGATTGCAGGGTTCAAGGAAATACGTACCGTAATCTAGAATACTCCTAACAAGGGAGTTATATAATAATTTTAGTGACGATGGATGTGAGCCCCACCATACTCCAGTCAAACATCTGAGTATATTTATCATTCGTTCACATTTTGCAACTACATAATAACAATGAGGAAGACCTGTTATTTTACTGTCTAGTTTTATATCTAAAAATTTTACTTCTTCCTCAACAGGAAGGGTATTGCCGTCGTAAATAACAGAAATAGGGATAGTTAATCTCATTCTGGAAAATAGCATAACGGCACTTTTAGACACTGATAAACTAAGACCGTGTTATCAAGCCAGATTTTTAGCACTGTAAGGAATATGTTAGTAAAGAACTTAAATTATCTACAGGTTTACCAGAAACGTACAAATGAAGGTCATCAGCGTACTGGAGAATACTGATATGCAATATTCAAGATCGTGAGTATAAATATTATAAAGGGTGTATCTGACATCGACGCACAAACGAGTAGGTACCATGGATCCAGTACATGATTCTGAACCCCCCGGTGGTGGAATTTTGCGACGGCTTTTTCGCGATTTAAAAATATATAAGCCGTTTTTTTTCATTTTAGACTGTTCATAATTGCTATACTTTTATAACCCAATAAGATTTTATAGTAAAAATTAATTAATTCGTTAATTATACAAAAAAGCTCAATGTGCACAATACTAGAAAAACAACCTTATCAGCTGATTTAATAGAGTTCGCATCAGGGGTCAACGTCATACCTACAAACACGCACGGCGGCACGCTTGCAACGTTCAAATGCCGAGCCGACACTTTTTTTATTCACTGTTATTTCTGTAACCGTTCATTAACGACATAAATGACTATCATAATTTTATTAATGGCATGCGGTGTAGCCTTTTCGCGAAGTTTGCGTTACGATGTCAGATACACCCTGTATAGTAAAGGGCTTAATACAGAACCTTGTGGGAGCCCATTCCATACTATCCTTGATTGAGTATTGGTTTCATAAAATATTTATCAGTTTTGATAAAATATTACAGATAAAATTAATAAGTATTGCAGGGATTTCAAGATCCAGAAGCTTATTATGTAAGATATTTAAAACGACGTAATCATATGCAGCTGCTATGTCAAGAAATGCCGCTAAAAGGGAATGATTAGAGGTAAAAGCCAACCTGATATCAGTGGTAAGTATTCCAATACTGTCCATAGTACTTTTATTTTTCCTGAAACCATATTGAGTTTTTCCAAGAAGGCTTTTACACTCTATATACCATTCAAGACGGTTCTTCACCAGATGTTCAGCAATTTTGGCTAAAACGGATGCCAGCGTAATTGGGCAATAGGATGAGACATCACCACCTACTTTCTGCAGCCAAATGGGCGAATCTTGTATTGACGTCACACTTTCAAGTGCGGACGTACGTTTGGATAGGTGGCGTGTCCTACCGGACGCGTCTTGTAGTGATCATCGCCTGATCGTGTACGAATTTGTTCCAGGTTATATTCAGGGTCCGTCTCATATTCCCGGTAATTTCAGATATAGATGTAAAGGCGCGAACTGGGAATTTTTCGGCTCGCTTTTTGCGTGTCACGCCAAAGAATTCACTCGGGACGGGCTGTCAGCCGAAGAAAGTGCTGACATTATGTCAGAAACCTTTACCTACTGTGCTGACATTGCCATTGGTCGCGGATCTATGACCAATATTCGTAGATGTGACTGGTGGAGTGATTACTTAGTTGAACAGCGTAAAAGATATCGCAGAGCGCGTAGACAGTTAAATAAACTCAAGAGCCGAAAGATTACTGGAGATCTTCTTACGTTCGCTTTAAATGCTTTTAGAGTTGCCAAGTCACGCTACAAAGCATCGGTGGAAAAATCTAAGGGTAATTTGTTGCGAAAAATCGTTGATAAACTTGACAGGGAGGGTCCGTGGTCTCCCTTATATCACGAATTTAAAGCTAACAGATCGGTCGACCTTGCATACGTTCAAAACATTAAAGTCAATGATAAGCATACCACAGGCATAGAGGAAACAACAGAAGTGCTAATTAATACACTTATCCCTGATGATTCACCGGCTAACGATAGCGACTACCACCAACAGATTAGAGCGTGGGCTCCTGTGCCACCTGAATCACCAATGTCAGACGTACCATCTAATGACGAATTTATAAATATTGTTAGAAAACTACCGGTCAACAAATCATCAGGTGAAGATAAAATATCTAATAGGATGATTAAAGAAGCGTGTAAAACAGCGGGTGATGCCATCTTAACTGTATACAACCGATGCATTGCTGAAGGCGTTTTTCCTCGTAATTGGCGACGCGGTTTCATACGAATAATACCAAAGTGTGGTGACAAACCACCGGATGATCCGAAGTCATATCGTCCTATCACACTTCTACCATCTTTGGGTAAACTTCTTGAGCGCCTCATCGTTCCACGTTTACTACCGAACGGTCCAAAATTCCATAATAATCAATATGGCTTCACCATAGGTAAATCTACAGTCGACGCGGCGCTTTCTGTCAGAAGAACCGTTAACCAATCTGAAAACAAGTACGTAATTGGGATCTTCCTGGATATTTCTGGGGCTTTTGATAACGCCTGGTGGCCTATGCTGTTGTTAAAATTAAAAACCCGCGGTTGCTATAGAAACATATATAATCTCGTTTACTCTTACTTTATAAACGGTTCCGCGGTACTTAAGCTCGGTCATTTTTCTAGTACTAAAACACTAACCATGGGATGTCCTCAGGGTTCAGTTGTCGGTCCTTATTTATGGAATTTGGGTTTTGATGACTTCCTCGCGATCCCGCTTCCTTGCGGCTGTTCACTTACTGGTTACGCGGACGATGGCCTACTGCTCATTCAGTCAAGTACCCGAGCTGGACTTGAGAACTTGGCCAATACTTGCCTAAATTTAATATCTCAGTGGGGTGATCGTAACCGCCTAGCATTTGCGCCACATAAAACCTATCAACTTCTACTAAAAGGTAATCTTAAATCATTGCCTACTATTAAATTTAACAACGTTCCCATTAAAAAACAGCAATCCGTATGCTACCTTGGTATGATCTTAGAAAGGAATTTTTCATTTATCGAACATATAAAAATAGTTGGTGAAAAAGCTAAAAAGAACTTTTATGCTAGGGCATAAAAGTTCTTTTTAGCTTTTTCACCAACTATTTTTATATGTTCGATTTAAATTTAATAGTAGGCAATGATTTAAGATTACCTAATAATCCAAAGCAACTTGGGGTCTATCATTCCTAACTTTAAAAACTATATATGGAGCTACCTACTTAGGATGTATGTGCTACGGTGCACCTGTTTGGGCCGATAGGGCCAGCATAGGAGCGGCACGACGTAAACTGCTTCAAAGCCAACGTTTGGCATTGATATTTTTATGCAAGGCGTATAGAACGGTCAGTACTGAAGCCTTACCGGTACTGGCAGGTGTACTTCCAGTCGACCTTGAGGTACAGCGACGTGCTTCAATGTACTACTCCGCGAGGGGGGAGGCCATGGACACTAGTTTTGTTACACAACGCGACTTTAATAAAATCTCTAGATTATTTAAACCTCAGACTGAAGTCTGGGAGGACCTCTTATCCGAATGGCAAAGTAGGTGGGATAATTCCATCAAGGGCCGGCACCTCCATCTATTCTTTCCATCCATTGGCGATCGGCTGGCTAAGACATGGCTGGTGGTTGACCACTGCGTTGCCCAATTTCTCACAGGTCATGGCAACTTTAAAAGTAAACTGTATTCTTTTAAACTTGTTCCTTCCCCTTTGTGTCAGTGTTCTACATCGAACTGTGAATTTGAACAGTCCGCACATCACATCTTGTGGGAGTGTGTTCTTTGGCAGAATGAACGCAATGTTGGATAGTGTACAAGTTACATCCGGAGTCGTTTATTATACGGACCTTGTAGAAACTAGAACCAATTTCCGTGCGTTCAGGCGCTTTTGCCATTATTATTGGAATACCTATTATTGGAATCAATTGTAACAGCTACTTAGGACCCATTAACTTAATCAAATTTTATTCCGTGGTGTTTGGCAATCTGGGCTTCTCCCAGTTGCAATAATGTCCCTTTGTGCCGTTTGGCCTAGTTCTGTTCTGTCTCCTGCTTGTTATGGAGGGAAGTGGACAAAATATCTTTTTTCTTACTCCTCCGCTATTCTTTTCTGATTAATTTCGTTGCGGGACCCAAGACAGTTGAATCGTTTCTCCGGGACTCGTCGAGCTTCATTGCTCGGCGTTTTTCTGGCGGTCGCCACTGTTGATTCTGGCTTTCAGGAGTTGCAGTGGTTGGGAAAAGTGTGGCGGGTTTGTCCCATTAAAAAAAAAAAAAAATAGGATGAGACATCATCAGGAGGTTTTTTTGGCTTTATTAAGGGTATAACTTCTTGTAATTTCCATGTCGAAGGAATGTCACCATTAAACATGATAGAATTTATAAGATTTAAAAAATATAAAAGACTTTGGTCACTTAAGTGTGTAAGAAAGGAATATGGGATGTTATCACAGCCGGGCGCGGAGTCTTTAACGTAAGATAGGACTCCTTTCAGCTCAATTAAGTTTAAAGGAGCATTGAGACCAGTTTTATTCGGAATAGGGACATGCAACGAAGCAACGAAGGATAAATCAAAGGGAACAAAAAGAGGAGCTAATTTATTTAAAAACCGTTCAGAAACGTGTTCTGAAATCTTATTGGTAGTAAACTCTTCGAATGCTGAACGAAAACGTCGGATGTTTGTCAAAACAGCTGATGCCAGCGTTGCCAACTCTACGTATTTTTACGTAGATCTACGTATTTTAGGTCTTTCAAGAAAACCTACGACTTTCAGTCCCAGAATCTACGTACTTTTAGTCAATTTGTAAAATTATGCAAAGTAACTGAACTGATGCAAAAATTATATTGTCGCACTGTCTTTCTCACTGTTACAGGGGCGCTAGTGTCTTTGTACTTGACTGTATGGGCTTTAAACCTTTGCTTTTCCTTTAAAGGAAAGGAAGTTGTCATTCAAAGAGTTTCCGGTCTCTTTTTTTCTATTATTATTATCCAGTGGTTTTAACCAAATATTGGTATAACATTTAATTATTTGAATATGTCTTCTCAGAAATTTAATACAGTTTATCACAAGAAAAACAACATGAAATTGACAGTGACAGTTGGCGGAAACATTACGGCGCCATCAGACGGGACAAATTTGCAGTTACATATTATGTTCTGTTCTGTCAGAGGCCGCCTGAAAACTATCCAAAATATAGATAGGTGTTTATTTCTATTCAAAGAAGTATTTCATTTCAAAATTCAACCGATAGATCGGATTTGGTTCTATTTTTTGTGACAATCTATTTTTGATAACGAAGAGCGCTTCCTCTTGGCACAGATATTTTAATTAGATACATAAAAAGAGGATTAAGGATAAGGAGAGGATCGTCAGTCCCTGTAATGATTTCAGTCCATCAATGTAATGAAAAATGACTTCAGAAACAGTCTTACTACTGACACGCTAACAGACTTACTTTTTTGTCCAAAAGTGACCTGAAAAGAAACATTGAGCCTACTCACGAACACATAGAATATTTTAACCAAAATATGTCACCAATGACTGATTACAATGTGAAGGTATATCAAAATACTCGTTTTATTTAATTTCACCTACCCAAACTTCTTCATTTTACCTTGAAAAAAAAAATACGTAGATCTACGAACTTTTAGTAAGTCATTTTTACTAAATCTACGTAATTTTCTCGACAGGTCTACGTCTTTTTCAAAATCAGAGTTGGCAACACTGGCTGATGCAGATGTATTAGGAGAAATTGAATTGCAAAATCGTTTCCAACCTTCCCATTTCTTATTTTTTATTAGTTCGCGTGTCTCAGTAATAATAGCAGAGAGAGTATCGAAGTTCTCATTAGTGGAGTGTAATATGTATTGTTTTTCAGCTTCTTTTCTCTTTTTAATTGCCATAGTACACTCGTCCCACCAAGGAGGTGATGGAATTTTATTGTGATTATTGTTATTTTTAATAGGGTAAACTTCATTTGCAACATTTATTAAGAGAGATGCCAGAGCTGAAGCACAGAGAGTATGATTATTTTCTTGAACAACAGGCAACAAGCTGATTTTATCTTCAACATGCTTTCGAAAAGTGCTCCAGTTTTCGTCATTATTGTCTAGATTATGTTTATTGCGAGGAGGACGTTTAGAAGATTGTTGTGATTTGCTATCAAGAAAAGTTATTATTAGTGGGTAATGGTCACTTCCGTAAGTAGAAGGAAGTGTGGTCCAAGTCAGAGAAGATGCGAGACAAGGGGATACAATTGTTAAGTCTGGAACGCTGATACCTTGATCAGGTTTAGTTCTACCTGTGGGTTTACCTATATTTAATAGACATAAGTTTTCTTCATGTAATATATCAAATATTTTACTACCAAAATGGTTTGATTAGTGCTACCCCATGAGTAGTGTTGAGCATTAAAATCACCCATGATAAAAACAGGTTTTGGGAGATTATGAATAATATTTTGAACTTCATTGTAAATAGCAGAAGCGTAAGGAATGTAAATGGAAACAAAACAGGTTTTATTTATTTTAGCTGCTACAATAGCAAACTTACTATTATGTTGTGGGATAGGGATATGTTCAGAATGAAAAGAATGTTTAACAAGGAGAACAATGCCAGAACCAGCATCTTCTTCAAATCTATCTTCATGGTAAAATTTAAAACCACGGAGATTAAAATTAAACTCCGGCCGAAGCCATGTTGCTTGGATAGAAATTACAAATGGATTAAATTTATTAATTAAATGAATTAAGTCTGATTTTTTTATTACTAATACTTCTGCAGTTCCACTGGATCACTTTGTCCATTAAATTCAATATTATTAAAATTAGGGCCATTATTACTAGAAGTTGCAGCGTGGGACGGTGGAGAAATAAGATTATTACTGGACAAGGATTGAATAAGTGCAATAATTAAGTCTTTTAAAGCCATATTATTGAGTGATGTATTCAACTGTTTATTATTTTGTACAGCAACTCCATTAGAGGATAATGGAATGTTATATTCATTGATCAATGATTCATGAGCAGCATGATCATAACCTTTATTAAGATTATGATGAGGTGCTTTTGGTTTTAAGAATATTGGCTTTTTATATGAATTCCTATCTGGAATATTATTCACAGCATTATTGTTTAAGTGGATCATGTTATTGTATAAAGAGGGAGTTGAAATTAGAACATTAGCATATGATTTGTATGGGTGAAGGTCAAGTGCCTCAGCATATGATATACAATTTTTAGCCATGCTTTCTTTAATGTTTTTTTGTCTAGAATATTCTGGACATTTCCTATCAGTATCCATGTGTAAACCAGAACATAAGCAACATCTGTTATCATCTTCTTCAATTGAGCAATTTTCGCCAGAATGTCCAGATCCACATTTAAAACATCTACTAACTGATCGACACTGGGCACTTTAATGTGTCCATATCTGCAGCACTTAAAACATTGTATCGTGGGGTATATATATAAATTTACTGGTAAAGAATTATAGCACAAATATACTCTTTTAGGCAATACTTGACCATTGAAAGTTAACACTACTGTTTCAGTAGGAACAAATTCAGAATTTCTTTTCTTTTAAAATGTCTTATCTTAAGAATGTTGCCACAACCTATAGGAACTGAAATATTGCTGATCACCTCCTTGTCTGTCCAGTGAGCCGGTATACCTCGAACAACACCCATCCGGGTAATGGTGTGTGTAGGGATGAATGCTTTATAATAATTTTGCTTTAGGGTATCATTATTAATAAAAAATAAATAAGTAAAATTATTAGCATCTATAAAATTAGAGAAACCTATTACTGCTTTATTTCTACTGATTTTCTTCAAGCTACCATCAATAATGTTTTTAAATGAGTATTTTTTTGAGAAAGCAGCCTAAAGCAACAGGATGCATCATATTATTGTTATCATTTTTGGAGTTTTTTCCCCTTTGAATGTGTACTATATATGGAGCGGCATCAGAGGCTTGGTATAGCAACCTACCAATAGGAGTATGAGCGGAGTTATTTACATCATTGGAATGTAGGCTTCTGGGATTTGATGTATTGTTTCATTTAAAATTGGCACGGATTGTGGAGATGGTATTTCAGCTGTGGTTTTTAGGACATTTTCATCGTTTACTAAATCACAATGACAATCAATATCAGACAGAAAATCGTTTGAATTTTTGTTTTGATTGTGACTCCTCTTTCTTTTATTACAATGATTACACATTCGTCGAGCGGATGTCCTTTTACGTTTTGAAGTTTTATTTGTATCCGAACAATCCGTATCTAAAATAGATCCTTCAGTATCCATATCTGATTTATTAGCTAAAGTTACAAAATATGATGCCTGGGAGACTGTGCCCCCAGGATCTTCGGGCTCATTCATATAAAGGAACTATATACAAAACTTACCAATACTCGTAGAATTAATAATAAATAAAATATAATAAACTGATATACTATTAAATCACAAATTTTATTAACTTTAACACTCTCCCACTATCCTAAAAAAAAATTTTTAAATACACCAAACAATAAAAGCAGCTATCTTGTTCGAAGTTTCCCGCGCTTTTTTTTTCTTTAATTGATGTCAGAATCTGAGTTAATAATAAAGTTAAAAAAAAAAACTCTTTGGATATTGAAAAGTTTTAACTTCATTGCAAAACCTTTTTCGAGGCCTTTTTGTTTACTCGGTCTATCAAGTTATCAGATATGATATTAGAAAACATAATGCTACGGTCAATTAAATATCTAAAATAATGAATTCAAGTACATTATAAGAAATTCATGCCGACCGGCAGAGGCACATAATATTAATTTACGTACGTCACCCACTTCACAAAGTCTTAATTTTAGATTTAAAAATAATAATCGTCACCACAGGTTTGATGTGCTCCTGAAGAAAGGCTCAGTCCGCCGCATTAAGTACTTCTAAAAGGTGGATAATTTCCAAGGTTCCAACACAACAACAAATTTTCCTATAGTAGTGTTTGCACAAACTGGTGAAAATGAATGTAATATTATGACTCATTTACTCAGAAGAGGACGGTGTTTCTTGCCATCTACTGTTTGTTTGTGTTTGGCGTTTGCCTTGCGAGTAGAGTTGTTCAAAACGGCTATAAAACAATAGCACGCTACAGCCTATAAACTATTAATTTCTAGCGCGCTATTAAATGCGCTATGTATTAGTTTTTCTAGTTCTTCTAAGTTTCAAATTGGCAAACCACCACCTTTGCGATTAGACATTTTTACATAGACATAGAGTTACCTTTGCACACACTAATCGTTACTACTTCGTTTTGCAACAGAATTTTATACTAATATTTACAGACACTAACAAGCAAGAACGCGCGCGATGAAAATAGCGTGCTGCGACAACAAAAACACAGGCCAAACGTAGGGCTCAGCAGTCCACAGCGCTCAAACGCGATGACATTCAATCTATTTCATTCATAGCGTCATAGCGTGATAGCGTCGTATCGTCCACCCACCTAGCTAGCGCTAGCTACGAGGAAATAGCGTGCTATTGAATGGCGCTATGCGCTATATTAAGTTAGTGGCGCTTCAAATAGGCACAAAAAAATAGCTGTCAAACTTACGGAACAGCCAGTCCAGTGGTAATTATAAAGGTCAGTGAACAGAGATCAATGGTTGATTTTCCTTCTGGAATACGGACCTTAAAGCATACATACCTACATACATATTTTAACAACCTCAGAAATAAAGCACAACCAATTGTATCCAAAAACAGTATGTTGTAACTTTCAACTATCATGAGCATCAATATTACGAACAAGCAACTTATTGAGAAGATAATCTTCCAATAACAAAACTTATTGTTGCCATTAAAACTAAACTTATTGTATATGTATCTTGTACATATTGCAACTAAACTTATTAATTATTCAACTCCACTGCTCCGAACACCAAACTTATTAGAGCAATAGCGCACTAGCGGCTTGGCCGCAGCGGCCAGGTCGCGGCGGCCATCGAGATAGATACCTTAGTATGAAATCGACACAGAGCGCGCGCACCTGGTCGCACGCGACCAGCGGCCACACTCAGCCGCAGCGGCCAGCGAGATCGGAGCGGCGCGTTTGCGGCCAGTGTTCAGTCACTGGTCGCTGCGGCCACTGAGATCTATAATATTGTAGTAAAATCACCAGTGTGCGCGCACTAGCCGTGGCGGCCGCACGTGTTGTAGAGCTACAGCGTGATTTGTAATTATCGCGATGTCTTTCGACACGGAAAGATTTATAACAGAAATCGAGACGAGGAGGGCGTTGTGGGACATGTCCTGTGAAGACTATGCCAACCGAGATATAAAAAGGATAATGTGTGACGGTGCCGGTGATAGATGGTCTTAATATTCTTAACAGTTCTTCAAACGTAGACTTACTCATCCGTAAATAATTAAAGAACTTGTCATCATATTGCTGAAGGTCCGTGAAATAAGTATAAAATAATCCTTTTGTTCGCCTTTCACGAAGCAAGGGATGAACCCAATATTTTTTCCTTTTCTTTTTCCGCTTCTTACTTATAAGATACAAAAGCACTGCTATTTCCTCAACGTCCATTTTGAAGCGCGCTGTACGTGCAACTGACGATCGTAGCCGTGGTTTTGGCCGCGTTGCAAATCGATCCCTGCGGCCTGGCCGCGCGACCTGGGGCCTTACCATGAGCTCTTATAGCAGGGCAGAAACAGTCCTAAATTAGTTTTCTGTACCATGACGTCTTATTAGCAGGCCTGCAACAGTCCTGTTGCGTTGACGTTTACAAAAACTGTTCACCTTTTTTTTTGTATAGAATTTCGTACCATGACCTGCTATTTGACAGCAACAAAACTAATATTGAACGGTTGTAATGTCATCTTGAATAAGTTACTATTATAGAAGCTTAATCAACATTGTTTTGATCATTTTTTGATAATATACAGTATCCATAGAAAACGTATTTTTATGTTTATGTGTAATAAAACTCAAAATTATAAATTACTCATGCTGCACATCAATGTGCAAGGATTATATGAAATAAAAACCTTATTCGTTCGTTTTAAACCACATATAATCGTAGTTAACGAGTGCCGGGAGGATTTTTCAAGAATGTCAAGAAATACCCGCGTTATTGCAAACAATAAAGATATCAGACAACAATTCCTACAAATCCTATCTAGGATAATATCACGCACTTACCAAAGGAAATCACAACAGAAGCAGAATACGAGAAATGCCTATACAAAACCTAGAAAAAGCCATGCCAGAAATCTTGGATGTGTATGCGGAACTGCATCATGAAAACAACAGTACCTGAAGTATATAAATGAATTAAACCTTAGTACTCTGGGATATCCTCGATTGGGATACATAACGCAAGACATAATGAAGACTTGCTGTTGCTGCACCTCCATAATTTTACAACCACTGAAAAGAATGAAAATGAACCTGGGAAATAAAACATATATTCTGTTATACCTATAAGAAAGTAAATAAGCCTCTTGAAATGAATATTTTTCTTATTTTAACCTTAATATTTACACATACTCATGTTAAATAAGTACCTTATTTCTATAGCAATCTAACAATCAAACAAGGATTCAATGGGAAATGTTTTAGTAATCAAACCCATAAGTTGCTTCTAGCCTATGTAATGCATTGCTCTGGGAATTTATAATTGCAGAAAACCTATACTTTAAGAACATTGTAGTTTAAGGAAAAAATACTTCCTTTGGGTGCACCCACTGACTTAACAGCTTTGTCAGCAGAATTTAAGAGGTTTTTTTGCATGGAGCTCTCTCACAATCCTCCAAAAATTGTGATACATATCATATTGTTATACTCTTTGTATAACATCTATCTATTAATTAAATGCATGTTTAATTGTTCCAAGTCAAAATTGTGGTATATTTAACCTATGTCTAACAGGAATATTGAGAAATATGACAATAAGGAACCTAAAAAATCCTGAGCAGTGTGTAGTTTGGACCCCTTTTAGAATTTAGTACAATAGTTCACCGTTCAGAAACAAATAGTAGAAATAAAGACTGTTTCTAACGGTTCCAGAAATGAAAAATCAGATTTTAGCAAAATATTTTATTACTCTGAGTACTACTTCAATTTTGGTGTCAGATAAAAACATAAATAACGCATGCTCAATATTAGGTACAGTACATGAGCACAACAGCTAACAATGTCTTCGCACATTGTTTTGAACTCTTACAAAAACAATTAACACAGCATCCTTCTGGAGTAAATGCTGAAAAGAATGAATATGAACCTGGGAAATAAAACATCTATTCTCCTATACCTATAAGAAAGTAAATAAGCCTCTTGAAATGAATATTTTTCTTATTTTAACCTTAATATAATCACACATACTCATGTTAAATAAGTACCTTATTTCTATAGCCATCTAATATACTCAAACAGGGATTCAATGGGAAATATTTTAGAAATCAAACCCATAAGTTGCTTCTAGTCTTTTATGTACCTAATGCATTGCACTGGGAATTTATAATTGCAGAATAACTATACTATAAGAACATTGTAGTGTAAGGTAAAAAATACTTCCTTTGGGTGCACCCACTGACTTAACAGCTTTGCCAGCAGAATTTAAGAGGTATTTTTTGTATGGTGCTCTCTCACAATCCTCCAAAAATTGTAATACCTATCATATTGTTATACTCTTTGTATAACATCTATCTATTAATTAAAAGCATGTTTAATTGTTCCATGTCTAGATTGTGGTATATTTAACCTGCGTCTAACAGGAATATTGAGAAATATGATAATAAGAAACCTAAAAAATCCTGAGCAGTGTGTAGTTTGGACCCCCTTTTAGAATTTAGTACAATAGTTCACTGTTCAGAAACAAATAGTAGAAATAAAGGCTGTTTATAACGGTTCAAGAAATGAAAAATCAGATTTTAACAAAATATTTTATTACTATGAGTACTACTTCAATTTTGGTGTCGGATCAAAACATAAATAACACACTCAATATTAGGTACAGTACATGAGCACAACTGCTAACAATGTCTTTCCACATTGCATTGGACTCTTACAAAAACAATTAACACATCATCATTCTGGTGTAAATGCTGTACCATCTTGAAAATACCATATTCAGAATAACCAAAATGTCAACCCTATGCATTAAAAAAAAAAATGAGAATTTATTTATTTATCTACTGAAACTATCTTTACAGGCATTACCTTAATGTGACAGTTCAAACATTTTAACATATTGTATACCTTAATACTATTTAACGAAATATAAACATACACAAACACTTATATTATAATCTTACTAAAACTATAATATATATAATTAGTAACAAAAACTTTTATTATGTGTAAAACATAGAATAAACAGCAGTGCTTTGGTCAGTTAACTCCTGCCACATGTATCTCATTGATGGTGTGCGCAGGTCTGGTTAGGGGTGGCTTTGCTAGCAGATTAGTTCTGGCTATAGGCACCAGTTGCAGCGGCGGACGAAGTCTCCTCCACACGTAGTGGTGCGGCACTAACAGACTCATGCGCTGCAATAGTTTGTCTCCATTCCAAGAACCACCGTCACCAAGTAGACAACCAGAGTAAATTCGCGTCTGATGACTTATGATTGATTATAATCAACTATGCCCAGAACAAACAGAGTAGGGTAGATGAATGAGTAAAACGGATATACTCCGTAAAACTTCAAGTACAAATACTAAGAGTAAAATAAAAATGTATACAAATGAAAATATTATAAGAAAATAGGTTATAGTTTTGTTGTCATTTCACACTTGCATGTTGACATTGACAATGTCAGATAGTGTTGATGCTTGATGTTTATAACTCGTTATCGTTAATCTAATTAAGTTTCGATTCGATATCCAATTGATGTGCCTGATGGTTTAAATTAGTATCACCAATACACACTACATAACTGTCGTATTAATTCTATAATTAAATGCGATGGTAGATTATAAACCAGAGAATAGATATTATATATTTATTAAGATACACTACACGAAGTTTCGATGTATATGTTTTCTGGTTTTATACAGTTATTTCACTTAAATGCTACGCGATGTTGATATTAACCATCATAATACTGTAATGAAAACTATACAGTTCCGTGAGTTAGTTCTGTCTATTCTACACGTAGTCAACTGATGAACTGACAGAACTAAAATTTTCATTAAAATCGTTATCCTAACGTCATTGATTTAATCAGATGGACAGTGGAATGTCAGTAGGAGAATAAGATCTTTACAAAGACGAATAAATTGAATGTCACTGAGTATGGATCTTGCTATAAAACTTTATTTTAAGTTATTTTATTAATAATTGAGATAATCGATTGCCGGTAGAGTCTAAGTAACAACACTAATGTCGAAACTAACGAGAAAACAAAAACTGTAATCCGTTTCAAGCTGATTTTTACCTACCCATTTCACACGAGAGTAAATCAAGTAAAAATGGGTTTAAACACACTACACTGTCAGCGATAAATTATTTAATTTTTAAAAGTAGATTTAAGTACCACCTTTAACTGTAATTAGGTAAAGAATTAGTTTTTTTTTTAAATACGAAATCGTTTATAACGTTTCAATACAATTATTTATTACATTGACAATACGACGACGACGATAATTATCAACACACTTCACACTTCTTTTTATTCTGAATCTTGATCATGATTAGACTTTACTTAAAAAGAAACGACCAATAAGTACACCTTATAATACAAGCGGCCCAAAAATACTATATTTTCTCTGCAACCCTTTTCTACATATATAAAATTTCCTATATAAAATTGATAAACTGCAATTATTGGGTTATACTAACACAAAGACTTGTACAGACGACAGCACAGTCAGATTTCTTTATCCGATTTTCAACTTTATCTATAAAGCTTTAAGGCTCAAGGTTGATTGGGGATATCTGACAGTTCCGGGTAGCTTGACCTGCTGTCGTCCGTACATGTATCAAAAATAAATTCAGCACATGAATCATAATTACTCTCCTCAGCGACATTCCAACTAAAATTCTTAGCAAACAAACTTAAGACATTGTACAGAGTTTATATTGAATAAAAAATACAAATATTGGCGCGCTACAATACTTTTTTTATTGTTGCATGACATGTGTAAACTCACGTTCAAAATCACGTTGAATCTTTCAAAGTTATAAAGTTGTTTTTAAAGGTAAATTGACCTTTGTAGTGCTTTTAGATAATGAATCTATGAAAATAGTCCCACATAATCATAGTTAAAATATGTATATACCCAAGAATCTAATGTTTTTATTATTTAAAAAAAACCGGTAAAGTGAAAATATAAGTTTTTGAACGATGCGTATTAAAGAGCCAGTGGCATTACAGCAGGCCACAGACATGCATGACGATTCAACATTGGTGAACTTCGTTCAATAATCGTTCAATTTTAATACTCTCATGGTACGGTTTACTAGCAGCGCTAAATTAGGCCTAAATCAAAACTGACTGGAAACTGAACGTTTTGTTAAAAGGTCATGGTAAGCCCCCTGGCCGCTGCGTCCAAGCCGCTAGTGCGCTACTGCCCTTATTGCCGCGCTTTTCTTTTTTTTTTCTTTCGCGCCCACTTCACGCTACGTCATCTGTCTCGTCAGTGTAGCCAACCTTTTTCCTTCTAATTTCCTATTTATCTTAATAAAACCTTACACATATATGGAATCCACGACCCAGGCCCACGTGAACTTGTTAGTTTTTCTATACATATATTTATGTCTGAGCTCTATAAAAATAATGTGGCAATTCACAACGGTAGCGTGAAGGGAAACCTTCAAATTTTTCTTCTACATACCTACCTAATGAGACGCAGGTAAAATTGCGAGAAGACGATAATTGTAGATATGTATTAGTAAAAGAATTGCGTATATAAGCAATAAGCATACGGGACAAAATTAAACAGTAAGGTGAACATTGAATAACGTCTATGTAATGTTATCAATAAAATAACGATAAATAGATATTGTTTTTATTGTGTTATCTTATCGGTTCACTGGGGTGAGTACCTAAGCGTGAGAGTCTTCGAAAAGTAAATTCAAAATATAGTACTATTTTTTCTAGATTACCTACTAATAGAACCTTGTATGAAGTACCTACATATTACACATAGTATCGCTATCTATAGGTACTTATTATGTAAATATAATTATATGTATTATATACTACCAATATCAATCTTTTACCTACTTAAGTGTATCCCTATACACTTAAGATTTGTATTGATTACACCAGCTTGTGCAATAATTATTAATATTATGTATCGTGCTGAAAGGATTGTTTAGCGAGAAATATCAGTCAGTACGCTCAGGGAATTCCTCATAGTTCGAAACAAAAGTAAGTGACACAATATTATTAGACAATTATTTTCCGTTCGGAGTTTTGGCAGGAAAGCTAAGATGAGTGTCACGCTCATTTTTCACCGTACTTTTAAATTATTTAGAGTGTCGTTTGTCATTTTTAAATGTCGTTTGTCAATTATTTAGAGGGTCGAGTGTCGTTGTAAAGTGTAAACAATTGTTGGTTAACTGTTTGGTCGAACTAGCCACTTTTATCTCAAATATCTCCTTTTTGGTAAGGAATTCCAATTTCAAAAATCAGCTATTTAATCATGATTTTGTGTTTTGAAATCCGTAATTTATTTATTTTTTACTCCATTAGTTTTTTCTTTGGGTTATTCGGTTTACAAATTGTCAAACTTGAAATATCGCGTTCTTTACGAATACGAATTCCATCGTAGCACCGGTGCTACAAAAACCGCTCGAAGGACAATGATATATATGGCGGCGCGAGGCGGTGTTGCTAAAGAAAACACAATGCGTATTTTTTTCAGTGCGGTTCCAACGTTTTCGTTCTGGAAATCTTTAACCTGCAAAACAAACCTCGTAGACGACCGGAGATCAAAGTCAATAATAGAGAATTGAAGGCTATTCTGAAATCAGAATAGCCTTCGACGTAAACCACGTCCGAGTTAGCTGCAGGCTGCCGTGTTAGTGATAAAACTGTTTTAATGCACTTGAAGCAAATTAGCAAAGTGAGTGACAAACGCGCATCGACTGCAGTGTACTTAACTCGACCGTCAAAATAATGAAGGGTTTTTAAATCGAATCACGTGATAAACCAGCCAAATCCTGTTCCAAGCAAAAATTTACTCCAAAAGAATTACTTCTGAGCGTTTGGTGGAAAAGTGCCGGCGTCGTTCATTATAGCAGTTGTCTATTGTCAGCAACTGCAAACAATGATGGAAAAGCGATTTTACTTTTATTGGGACAAAACCCGCCACACATTTTCCCACCCACTGCAACTCCTGAAAGCCAAAATCAACAGTGGAGACCGCCAGAAAAACTCCGAGCAATGAAGCTCGACGAGTTCCGAAGAAACGATTCAACTGTCTTGGGTCCCGCAAAGAAATTAATCAGAAAAGAATAGCGGAGGAGTAAGAAAAAAGATATTTTTTCCACTTCCCTTCATAACAAGCAGGAGACAGAACAGAACTAGGCCAATCGGCACACAGGGACATTATTGCAACTGGGAGAAGCCCAGATTGCCAAGCACCACGGAATAAAATTTGATTAAGTTGATGGGTCCTAAGCAGGTATAATTTGCTGTTACAATTGATTCCAATAACAGGTATGGCAAAAGCGCCTGAACGCACGGAAATTGGTTCTAGTTTCTACAAGGTCCGTATAATAAACGACTCCGGATGTAACTTGTACACTATCCAACATAATATTACGTTCATTATGCCAAAGAATACACTCCCACAAGATGTGATGTGTGGACTGTTCAAATTCACAGTTCGATGTAGAAAATGGACACAAAGGCGAAGGAACAAGTTTAAAAGAATACAGTTTACTTTTAAAGTTGCCATGACCTGTGAAAAAGGCTAGCTAGGGCATAAAAGTTCCTTTTAGCTTTTTCGCCCACTATTTTTATATGTTCGATAAATGAAAAATTCCTTTCTAAGACCATACCCAGGTAACATACGGATTGCTGTTTTTTAACGGGAACGTTATTAAATTTAATAGTAGGCAATGATTTAAGATTACCTTTTAGTAGAAGTTGATAGGTTTTATCCGGCGCAAACGCTAGGCGGTTACGATCACCCCACTGAGATATTAAATTTAGGCAAGTATTGGCCAAGTTCTCAAGTCCAGCTCGGGTACCTACTTCACTGAATGAGCATTAGGCCATCGTCCGCGTAACCAGTAAGTGAACAGCCGCAAGGAAGCGGGATCGCGAGGAAGTCATCAAAACCCAAATTCCATTAATAAGAACCGACAACTGAACCCTAGGGACATCCCATGGTTAGTGCTTCAGTACTAGAAAAATGACCGAGCTTAAGTACCTATGGTGAATGAAGCCATATTGATTACTATGAAATTTTGAACCGTTCGGTAGTAATCGTGGAACGATGAGGCGCTCAAGAAATTTCCCCAAAGATGGTAGAAGTAAAACGATATGACTTCGGATCAACCGGTGGTTTGTCACCACACTTTGGTATTATTCGTATGAAACCGCGTCGCCCTTTACGAGAAAAAACGCCTTCAGCAATGCATCGGTTGTATACAGTTAAGATGGCATCACCCGCTGTTTTAAACGCTTCTTTAATCATCCTATTAGATATTTTATCTTCACTTGATGATTTATTGACCGGTAGTTTCCTAACAATATTTATAAATTCGTCATTAGATGGTACGTCTGACATTGGTGATTCAGGTGGTACAGGAGCCCACGCTCGAATCTGTTGGTGGTAGTCGCTATCGTATATATCGTATACGTAGTACTAATTAATACACTAGCGATATCGCTAGTGTATTAATTAGTACTTCTGTTGTTTCCTCTATGCCTGTGGTATGCTTATCATTGACTTTAATGTTTTGAACGTATGCAAGGTCGACCGATCTGTTAGACAGACCAGTGCAAATATTCATATTCATGCATACAAATATTTACACAGTGCGGAAATCGAACCCGCAATTCCTACTCGGACTATAGCTGCCTATCCTGCGCTCAGGCGTCTAAATACCTCGAGAATCGAATCAATCTACTATTCCAAAATTCAAACTTAATTTTAATAATGTAGTATAATTTTAGTAATGCACGGAACGCTGATATTTTTAGTGCGAAGACTGTTTTTGTGTATTACGTCGAAATTACAAAGTTTAAAGATTTTAAAACTCTGGCAGCTATTAGACTTTATTTTTCAGCTATAAAAATATACATATCGTCGCTTAAGTTCTAACACCGCGTAACTCAAAATAATGAACTTTTCAGGAGACTAAAAAAAGACAGTTTTTTTTTGTTAAAAAGTTCATTATTTTGAGTTACGCGGTGGAGACTAAAAAACTGTCTAGGTTTGTATACCTAGACAGTTTTTTTAGTCTAAAAAAACTTCTAGGTTTGTATACCTAGACAGTTTTTTTAGTCTCCTGAAAAGTTCATTATTTTGAGTTACGCGGTGTTAGAACTTAAGCGACGATATCTTCCTTCGTTTGGAAGATATGTCTTGAGCAGCTGGGGTGACGTCCCACCAATAATTGCTCACCAATAAACCCACCAAAAGCTTAGACATATCCATAAGTACAGACGACAGCACATCAAGCTACTACAATTTGTTTTTATTTATTAGATTGTCATCTTTATCGTTACAGTGTCAAGACTCAAAGTTGATTGCGAATATTTGACAGTTATGGGTAGCTTAACCTGCTATCATCCGTACATATAATATGCTTTTAAGCTATTATACGTTTGTAGTAGGTATATTTTTACTTGCTCAGTTATTCAGACAATTGTTCAATGTAAAATACTGATACTCAGCTGCATCCGGCTAGACTGGAAGCTGACCCCAATATAGTCAGGAAACGATGATTTTGTAATGAAAAGATGAACTTAAAAATAACTTGCAAAAAAACTCTAAAACGGTTGTAGTCGTTATCGAAAAACTAATCGAATATCGTTATTTTTTATCTGTAGTCGCATCCTGTCTTGTCAAAAGTCTGTCACGTGTCAAACAATTCTTCAGTAGGTGGCGTAGGTGCAAAGAGTATAGTAAGTAAGTAGGTGACAAGACAACTAAGAGCGTTCCCATGGACATTCGAAACTTACCCATTAAACGATATAAAACCTATATAAAGGCCAAACTTTGCAAAAAGGGGTATTATAAAATCTCAGATTATTTAGAGGATAGAGAGGCTTGGGACTGAGCTGCTCGCTCTGTTAAGCATTGTTATTAAGCAATATGCGTAATTATAACGTAAATTATTGTAAACATTTTCATTTTTAATGTCTGGACTTTAAAAAAGACGATGATCCCTGAGTTTGTTTCGGCTATTTCTTCTCAGAGGTAGTCAGTTAGGAAATGCCGGCTTCATCTAGTTTAAAAAAAAAAAAAATGAAGAAAAAAAAAACATATGACGTGTAAAAGTGATCGGTGATCCTACTTGCTTAATGAACGATTTCATTTCATTTCATTTCGTTCTCTTTCTAAGCTACGAATCTAAGGAAAATATAAATTCATAGCACAGATTACAGAATACTACGTAGTGTAAGTTTACCAAGGGAAACAAATCGTTTACTCCCCGTAGGTATTTTATACGACGCTCGCTCCATCTATTAAAAAATCCTAAACTATATATACTTGTTTCCAAGAAATACGATAGATGGCGCATTTAAACTTTTGTGTTCATTCATTCTGCAGTTAAACCAAGACTTATTTCAAGCTTTCTAATAAATTGTAATGAAAATACAGAAAGAAGCTGAGAAATTAATATATAAAATATACCTATGTATCTACTTTCAGTTGGTTTATCATTGAATTGAACTAGACTATAATTTCCTTAGGTTCAATATTGAAGTTAATTCCGCGGATTAACCTGCAGATGGCGACACTATCGAAATTAGGCGTCAAAAATTCGCTATCCTCTGTAATCTTAACCGGTTATTTAGAACTTTAAGATAAGCTCAAAGAGTATAGTAAGTATATAATTAAAGAGTGCCAACTCTGCGGTAAAATATGCATGTATGGAAAGTGCTGCCGTCTTCAGTTTAGTAGGTGAACAACTACTAGTGAATGTAGGTGCGTAGCTATACGTATGTAGCTGAATGATACAGGTACATAGCTATACGTATGTAGATATGTATATTATAGCTACGTACCTATGCATACGTAGCTATGTATGTTATAGCTACGTATCTATGCGTACGTAGCTATGTAATGTATATTATAGGTCTGGGTTTTCAGATGATTAAAACAAAGTATTCAGTAATTTATTTATTTTATGAGTGAAAACTTCACAGCTGATAGTATGTAAACATAAAATCGTTATATAAAACATTACGTTAATTATGAAGTACACAGAAATAAAATAATATTACAAATTAGCCGAAAGTGTCAGAAATTAACAGTTTGGAAATTAGTATTTATGGTCTGTCTCCACAAAGGTACTGATTATTTGTTGAATACCTGTAACATACAATGCAAGGTTATTACCAGTTCACATTGTGACGGGGTCCACGAAGATCAATGCCTCCTGGGTCAGCGTTGCGGGTTGTTTAAAAAAGAAACCGTGGCCCTGGCCGTCACACAGGCAAGTTAAGGAACATGGGTGGGTTTTAGTCAGTAAAAGTCAGACACACACTTCTGCTTCTTCCACAATTTTCAGAGTAGGTACTTTTAAGTTACTGATTAGCAAAATCCAATTGAGGAGAGACTCTTCGGAAGGACTGCATTTTTTTTGCAGAATTCATACAGAAATAAGCCCTTTCACAAAGTCATAAGGGGTTATTTCTCTTTAGAGTTCACACAGAAATAAGTCCTTTTGAAAAGTCACCCCACAAATGATTGTAAATATGAATTGGAACAATTTGGTATGGTAATAAATGTTGTGTTCACACAAATATTGAGCTAACTTAATTTTACTTACGATTCTTATTAACTGTTGGTGCTCCTGAACAAATAAGACGACCTCCAGCTGTCTTGATTGATCAAAATGGTGATCACATATTCTTTTGAACATATTCTTATAAATCTTCATATGATCACTTTCTCTAACTTGGCTGCCAACAGCGGCTATCAAAGTAGCGAACTAATCAGGGTCCTTTTCAGGGTTTGGGAGTCGGAGAATGGGTACACCGTGTGCAACTGAAATTGGAATGAAATTTGTGAATAATTACTTATCAGAATTTGGGCAAAAAAAAAACATATTATAGAACATAAAAACCTTTTTACTTATATAGATAATACGGTAGGGTACAGTAATAAACACTTACCTAAAGCATCATAGTCAAAAATACAATATTTTCTTGGGAGTTGAAACATGACAACAAATCATGAAAATTGAACTTCAACTTCAAGTCTTGATCAATGGCCTTTGTGGAAGAGACACCACAATTTTGCCAATAACACGTGCGTACATCATATCAATGTTTCATATATTCATTCAACACGAGTATAAATAAAATAAAATTGTTTGATTCTCTATCCGCCATCTTGCTTCCATAGCTTGAAAATTGAAATTAAAAAATATGACTTGGTATAAGATGGCTGCTTTTTTTTTTTTTTGAAATTTTACGACCTGGTAACCAAGACCTTTATAGGTCAATAAGATGGCTGCCCAGTTGTTCACACACTTTTCTTTAGATGTCGCTGTCGACTGTAGAAATTCATAAAGTACTAAGTGTGCCCCCCCTGGATAAGCTTGATAAATATTACACACACGATACATGAGTAGTTCCTAGTGTGCGCAACGATTAATATATATTAAAATTGCTAAAAAGTGAAATATTTTGTTGACCTCATGCGTGAATAGGAAGAGACTGTTTGTTCATATAAGTAAAGTTTTGTGTACTCGGCCGTACATACGATACTTACTCTATGCGTAGACCGGCCGCGCCGGCCCCACCACCTTCATCCGTGTTATTCTCATTGGTTTAGCTACATAATTATTATATACATCTATCTTCGATTATACGCAGTGAACATTTTTAGCAAATATAGGATAGTGTTTCATTTATTCGGGCAATACATCATAAAACTGGAGCTTGGTAAGTAGTAATGTTTCTTTATAATATTATTTTTGTTGTTGTGACATCATGGCACTGCTCAAAGCGCCTGCTTAGATACGATGAGGTCATTTCTGGTTCTTTATTCAATGTTCAAAACAAAAAACAAATGGGTGGATTGTTCTATTTTTGTGATCGATTCACATTGTTCCTAAAAACATATCTAGCATAATAGGTATGTACCTCAGCGACACTATAATGGGTAGGTTTCGCTTCCATCATAAGGTCACGGTGAACCAACGATTTGTGAAGGTCGCGAGTATTCGTTAAATGCGGTCAGATCAGCCCGGTCGGAATTGTGACCACATAAGAGGCGTATGCAATAGACATGTTTTAGCCGGGAGGATTACGTCAATAAACAATGTTTAGATACATCGGAACCTACAGTTTACCAAAAGCTGCCAAAGTTCTATAGGTAGGTTCTCCAGTATTTACTTTTACAGCTTGGCAAAAAAGAGTAGAAAATAATAGGGACGCCACTGTGCTATTCGTATGGCAACAAACTATTAATTAAAAATAGTTTTATGCATTATTTGTCTTTAATTACTTTATTTTCTAAGCGTAAATGGTTTAGAAAATAAAGTACTTAAACACAAATAAACACTACTTTTAATTAGAAATAACTAATAAACTTTGTTTATTAAGAAACGTCATTATTTTTTGGAATGTTGCCAATAGAAAAAAAAAATTGTTCCGTTTCTAGACTTTTTTGCCAATCTATATTTTCGTTGCTCCGGCTACAATTTAGCTGCTACATTGTCACGAGAAAACTTTATAAAACTAATAATACTTCACCGCGATCTCGCCTGTAGGCCTAGTATGAGTTTTCATTACGAAACTCGTTCGATCGTATCGAGCGCGTTTGACTCAGCGATTGGCCCGCTTCAAGGTCGTAAGAACTCTCAACCAATGAGAGCGCCAAACGCGCTCGATACGATCGAACGAGTTTCGTATTGAAAACTCATACTAGGCCTACTGATGGTAGGCAGTTATAGTAAACCGTTGATATTAAAGCGCACTAGTTTATTAAGAGCCTATTCACTCTAGCCTTGAAGAAACTTAAATTATTATGTTATTATTATATATTAGTAATGAGACGGGAAGACCGCCGCAGACAATTTGTACCAATTCTTCGATGTATGCGGTATAATAGACTAGTAGAGGTGTGAACAGCGTAAGGGTGAATACTCGCCTTTGAGGAGTGACTGGAGAGGCGCCCTCACGTTCCGCCTGACGCAGGTCCTCACCGGACACGGTTGTTTCGGGAGGTTCCCGTTGCGGATAAGGCGGGAGGAAATGCCAGGGTGTCACCACTGTGTGGATCGCCCTGAGGACACGGTGGAGGTCTACCCGGCTCGGGTAGAGCACCACCTTGTCCTCGTGGCGGCGATCGGCGGCGTCTCTCGCGTCCGACCCTGGTCCAGGCCATGGTTCGGAGCGAGGGTGCATGGCAGGATGTCACCTCATTCTGCGAAGCAGTGATGTAGCAAAGGAGGAACCCGTGAGGGAGCAGGAATCTCAGCGCCCTCACGCCTCTAGCCGCCGCAGGAGACGCTCTGTTCGGGAGGCAACATCGAACTCCCGGCCACCGAAGGCGCGGGCTTGCAGGTGGTGAGCAGTGGGCAGTTCGCCACCCGGTAAGAACCAGGCCCGAGAGGAGCGCGCGTTGTTTCTCACGCGCGCCCTCATAGAGATCGTGACGGTCCACGAAGACCGATGCCTCCTGGGTGAGTGTTGCGGGTTGGTTAAAAAAGAAACTGTGGCCCTAGCCTACAGGCAATTAAAGGAACACGGCCGGGTTTCGTCAGTAAAAGTCTGACACGCCCTACCGCACCGCCCAGTGCGGGAGGGGCAATTTGATGATATCGCATGCCAAAAAAAATAGTGAATACTCGCCGCACGTATGACGAGTCGTCCTAACGGAGATGGGGAATTAAATCATGCAATTCCCGTGCACACTCTCCAAAAGGCATCCGATAAAATAGCAATAGGTTAGCTACACTACACCAGTTCTCCAGGCCTTGGAAATCAGATAGAGCGGTGTACTTACACAAAGACACTAAATACTAAAGTATGGTGTACGTAAGAGCCATATTTTACAAAACTTATCTATGTATGTCAGTAGGTACTACGTTTGTAATTTTAGCCTCAGCAACCAAAATATAATATGCTGCTCCTCGGTGCTCAGGAGCTAGCGACACATAGGTAGTTGTCCCCTTGGGAAGCAGTTCGTCCTGAGGTAGATACATGTTTTCAGTAGCAATTCTACATTGCTTGCGAAGTTTTTCTTTTTAATTTAGTGACTTTGTAGTTATAACCATTAAATAAACCTACACTTGCGTATCACGAAGTTCACAACTAGTGCACGACTACTGGTGAGAATTCGAAATTACTATTAAGTACTAAATTTGCTATCGCTTATTTGCCACAAAGATAGTTTTTTTTTTTTTTTTTTTAATTATTATAAACTAGCGCTTGACCGCAATCCCGCCTGATGGTAAGCAATGATGCGATCGTTGATGGTAAAGCGCGCTAGTTTATTAAGAACCTATTCACTCAGAAAAACTGAGCGAATAAGAAGGAAGACGGCAGTTGAGCGAGGCGATGCAATGCCAAACCCAACAACAGGAACAACGATGCTGCGCCAAAGGGAGATCGATCTGAAGACCCTCCACGACCAAACTCCCAACACAACAACATTAGGCGTATCGTACCCGGCACACATCGCAACACAACTGCTCAGACCCGTCCTCCGTACGGCTTTCGGGTAGCTTGACCTACTGTCGTCTGAACAATTCAATAAAAATAACTAATACATAGGAGTACCTATATATTAAAGTTCAATTTACACGTGGACATTATACTTGAAACTGTTTGGCACTATATATAAATTTCGCTTATAATGTATGTAAATGAATAATTCTTAGTTCTTTATATTGTGTGTAGTCGTGTGTAAGTCGCATATGTAGATATTCAACACAATGTAAATTGTTTTATGAATGAAATAAATGAAATGAAATGAAATGAATTCGTAGTATCTCTACACTTTTTTGTATTTCTGCAAGCATCTATTTCTGGCAGGCAACCTTGGATTGGTCTCAGAAAAATGCAGCAAGTGTACCTAGCGTAGCTTTTACCTATTTTTAAATGCCCGGGTATAATTTAGAAATAAACTTAAATGTGATATTTTAGATATTTCGACCTAAGATTCAACTGTCATGAATTAAATGTTTAAAAACAATGTCTGATTTGTGTTTTAAATGCAATTTTTTAATTGAAAACTTCTTTAGATTGTGAACTTTTTTTGGGATCGATAAAAACTCTTATCATCACATCTGACCTGATAGAAAATTCGTAAAATGGAAGGAGACTTTCTACCGCGAGCGACAATGTATGCCTAATCCTGCTGTTACGTTTAAGCGGCGTTTTATTATATCTAACCACATAATTTCTTTACTTTTATACTGATAAATAAAGCAATTCGTGAGAAAATATTCTCTAACAGTTCAAAAAAAAAATGCACAACGTTAAACTCCGGGTAGAAGTGAAAACTTGATAATTTACGTTATGCCCAGAGAGCATCCCGCTGTTTTTTTTTTTTTTTTTTATATATAAATTAACTTCGTGCTCTTCGTGGTTTTATTTACCTAAGCAATCCCTGTTATTGCAGTATTGATTATAATATAATCCAATCATATTGATCTTATCCTTAGGTACAGACGCCAGCAATAAATCTATCCGATTTGTAAAATTTTCCTAATCTACCTTGAACTTTGGCGATAAATTTGAATATCTATTAAAAATAGGCATATGTGCAATTCATACCATACCTGGTAGAGGTGAAACCATAAAAAAAATGGTTTCTTTATACTAAGACGAATGTAAAATTTTAATCGCTTTTTCGTTTCATCGACTTTCATGTCACAACTATGGTAAAGAAGTATTCATTTAAAGATTGTAGTAGCTTGATGTACTGACATCTGCACCCTATAACTTATGTCAAAACGATTTTTTTTTTTTCAAAACTTACATTGTTCTTGTTCTTTATTATTATCCCAATCCTTTTTTTTCGCTTGTGGAACTCCTCCATGGTGAGGGTGACACAGAGGGAACTTACGGCTAAAACCACCGCGGTGATTCACCTCTACCTATGGCCGGGGTGCGGGTATCGCATAAGCGAAGCATTGAATTGTTCACAAATTCCTTCCTTCCATTCTTTAAAATCTCATCCGCATCTATAGGTAGAACTGACCACAGAATAAATATTAACTGGTCTGTGGATATGCCATGCAAAATCTAATCAGAAACTGTCATATTGAAGCCTATATTTTTTTCTTTTACAGATACGAGCCATGGCGCCTCTAGATTTAAATGGCAGCACCCTCGGGGAGAGACATCAACATTATAACACCTTACTTAAAACAGCCATTGCCAATCAGCAACCGGTTGCAAACTTCACAGTGGATGACACCGATATCGAAAAATTATTGAAAATCGATCTGGCTTGTCATAACAGGGATGTTGATTATATCATAAACGTGTTTAAATATGGTGACATGCTGTGCTTGTCTCGTGCGCTCGCGCAGAGCGTCTGGCTGGTCACCGACCCGAAGTACGCAGACGTCATCAACCCTGACTATCTGCATTTACAATTGCTCCCGTACATGAGCACAAAGGCCTTCATCAAGCTTAACAAATACATAGGGCACAATATACAAGATGAAGCACGGGCTGAACAATTCTATTTACACGAAAAGAAATTAACCGACGCCATAAAATGGTTACCACGCTGTTCAGTTGATTTTATTGAGTCAAAGATCGAAAAACATGTTAATCATTGTAAACTAAGAACTTTTAAGCGGCTTTGTGAGAAATCTAAGAGCATCTTCGAGATTGTTATGAAACAAATACATTATTTTGAAAAAACGAGATACGCTCAAGCTGTAATGTTCCTTTTAAAAGCTGATGTCAATAAATATTTAGATATAATAGAAAAAGATGATATTATTGATTTCCCCAAATTTAACGACAAAGCGACAGATATAATTATGAAGAAATGTCCGAAGAGAATTATAGATAATTTTGATCGATATGTAAGATTTATTGATATACAGACATTTTCAAGATATGTGAAATCGGATGAAATTAAAACATTTTTATATACGCAAGCTAAAAAAGAAAGTGAAAGTCAACATAATTATAATTTGAGGTCATTTTTTAACTTTGACTCTATAAAATACTTAATAAAAAGATTACCAAAAGCCGAGCAATTTGATTTCGTAAAAAAAAAATTTATTGATAAAGAAAATATGGAAGCTGTTGAAGAAAATTTGAAAGTTGGTACAGAACAATACAACATGAAGAAGTTATATAACGCAGTGAGAACACCTAGTTACGTCTGGTATCGTTTTGCTACTTTTGAACGAGCATTTGAGGATATCACCAGATTAATATCTAAGGATTGTGATGACAGTAACAAAGGTCCCATGCTGGAGGTTCTGATTTCATGTGCTGAACATAACGTACAACACATCCAAACTTTACTGGAGTATTACCTTGACAAACATAAGAATGCGGAAAACCGTTTTACTTTGCGTTTTACTAAGGCACTATTAAAGAATACGAACATTCACGAATATGATGAGAAAACTTGGAATTTGATAAACGAACTATTCAAAATTTTAAAAATTTATGACGAATCGAACACTTATTGTAAAAAAAACAGCCTAATCGTTGAATCCATTATTATATATACATTGCTACGTGATCAAAGTGTACCTGCCGTCATACAGCAGCAGTTCTCATTTCGTTCTACAACATTATCAACATATGGAAGTAAACTAAAAGAAGAACAAAAAGAAAAGATATTTCTTTACTTATACGAAGTTCTGATAGGCAAATTTAAACCTATTACAAAAGAAGAGGATTTCGCTGACTCAATTCAAATTCTAGAGTCTATTTTACGATTACTGCGTGATTGGCAAAAGCAACTGACAGATTACCCGTTGGTAACCGATAAAATTAAAGAATGTATCAAAATAAAAAGAGAAAATGCGTGGAAAGAGACTATGTTACCTATATATAACTTTAATAAGTCTTGGCGAAAACATATGTTTGAAGAATCTGTTGCGATAAATCCTTGTGAGGAGGTATGCTTGAATGCGCTAAAGCACGACCCGGAGCTACTACAGCGGTACAAAGAGGACGTAGACACGATGCGAACTAACGACTCTGTTTCACTGCGTCGTCTGCTCTACAAGCTACGCATTTACTGGCCGCACTCACTCGCTCAGCACTGGATTGACGCTTACTTTCTAAATCTGAACAGACCAGATGGCCAAAAAGCCACTGTTAGAGGTATTTGTACATTACTAGCACAAAAGCAGTTACTCGAATTTATAGAAAAATACAAGCCAGCACAAGCCAAAATTGATTGGAAAGGAATTGACGACCGCGTTCTCGGTATTCAACGGTTTATTGCTAAAAATATGAGCATTGCGCGTCCGCAACCTTCCCCCGATACTATCTTGTTGTTCGCTAAAGGTGACTACTTGCAATTCGCTCTTCCATCGCTACTGGCCATATTTTATAATTTAAATGTAACCCAAAGTCAGGAACATATTCCGAAACTTTTAGATGCCCCAGTGTCTGTACAAAAACATGGCATCAGACTTGCGTTTCAAAAGCTGGATCACGAATCCGTAAAAAAAATATTTTTAAATTGCTGGAAAGTATCTAAAAACGCCAGCATACGAGCTATAATATTTAAGTTTACTTTCGAACTCTTATGCCGTGAAAAAGACACTGTAAAAGCTGAGAGTATTTGGGAACTTATAGAACTGTTTATTGATAACTTAACGTTTGAAGAAGATAAGAAGATTTATGATTTAATGTCTAGTGTCGAAAAAGTTCCACTAAATGTCAGAGCAAAATATTTAATGAAAAGTTACAAGTTCATGAAAAGCCTGACTCTAAAAGTAAAAGAAGAAGATCGCGAGCGTTACGAAGATCTATGTAGACAGCTGGCCCAACATTCAAGAGAGATAATGGAAGACATGAGTCCAGACTTTGTAACTGATATAATTAAAGAATTTATCGACAAAGAATTTTTCCACTTTGGAGATAATTGCGGATCAGTTTACGCATCTGGTGGAATTTTATCCGTACTCTCTGCGTACTTACTGTGTGCTAAGAATGAAAATATTCAAACGGAAAAATACGAAAAAGTTTTAGTACCCATTATGGAACGTGCCTTCACAAAGTGGGGAGAAAGACACAAAGGAAATTACGTTACCCGAGTGCACTTTCAGTATTTGCTAACACGCCTCTCTGACGACTTAAAAGAATATGTTACAGAAAGAAACATGATCATACCGGTAAAGATGTTTTTAAATATTCAAGACGTAATAGATAAAAACTTGTCAGTCTCAGAAAACTACATGTTGTTGACAAATTGGAAGTTAACTGTGGCAGTAGCAAAACTGGCAGACAAATCCAATTCTGAGAGGAATAACTGGGGAAATATTGAAACGGAAATAGCTCCTGAATTTGGAAAAATTTGCTTAGATTATTTGAAAGAAGATGTTAAGTTGCATTTCCCTTGTATTTATAAACTTTTCTCTAAAGGTTTAACAAAAATGTTTTCAACCTTAATTACTGAAGAAAAAAATAAGGTAAAAATTTATGAATGCCTGCTTGCTGATACAGATTTTATTCAAGGTTACCTCAGTACAATAGAGAATAGCAGCAACATGTATCGTCACGATAAGGAAAACTATGGAGATCTATGGAAGAAAATATTTGAACACCCTTCTGTTGAAGTAAAAATGCATTATTATTATCGACACCGAGACGAGAGACGCTACTGAATTACAAAAGTATTTTGCAATTTCAATATTTTAATTATTGTATAAGATCAGTCACTTAATTAAACAAAGCTTTTACAGCCCGTTAACTTTTACTGGTATAAGGATGACATTAAAAGCAAAAAAGCGGTAACAACAGTAGGTACATACATACCTATAACTCGCACGAGTTAACTGTACACCTCGCTGGTATGCGACCCCTCTCCCGCTCCCCCGCGCAGCGCCTCGCATTCGCTGTAAGCGCTCTGTAGCGATCGCATCTTTAATAATATTGTTTAACTACAATTTAAAGTACGCACACACACGCGCGCGCACGCACACACACACACACACACACACAGACGTACACGCAAACGCACACTATTAGTTTTATTATAATCTTAAGCTCACTAATTGTTTCGATTTTTTGCTACTAGTAATATGTAATCATGAACAGGTGGGAACCTGGTGACCTGTATTACAGGTGTTACTACCTACCACAGGCACCAGCGACCCACAACCAAAAAAATAAAAATAAAAGCTATTTCTTGTGTGTAACAATTTTTTATACTTGTTTTGTTTTGGCTTGTGGTGAGAATTAAACAGTTTTTTTATTTATTTCATTAAATCCCCTGTTGTTATTACTGTTTCTATGGAGTTATTGCTTTGTTTAGTTTTTTTATTAAGTTTGTTTTTGTTTTTTACATTTTCGACGCGATAGTGAAGTCTATTTATTGCACCAACATTATATTTCAGTCCATGTGTATCAATTTAATTGCAAAACGTCATGAGTAAAATGACTTATACTTGGGCCAAATTCGATAAAGAATAGAGGTAAACAAACCGTTGCTAGGCAACGAGTAGTTTACGCCTAAAAGACAAATGTTAACAACCTTTTCTACATAGATGATTTTCATAAAAGTAATAATCCTAGGTCCTACTAATGTAAACAGTTTATTTATGTTTAGATATTCGTGATTTGCATAGAACGCTTAACCGATTTTCATGAAATATGACACGCATGTAAGCTAATTTCCTAATAGGTTCAATTTTTTTAATACATATATATTATACTTAGTCCATACTTGAAAGCATTGCAATTGCATGTATTATGCAGTTATTTGAAAGTAATTAAAACATGCAAAATTATATTGACAAATGCCTCAACTTTACTTATTGGTTGAATTCCACAAAATGTGTTTAATACCTGGATTTCGTCCATCTTTCTTTTTTTATAGGGCTACCACGCAAATTAATGTCGACTTTTTAATGGTTTTTCGCTATATCAAGTTATTATACATGATATTTTAGTGATTCTATTGAAATATACTGCAGTAGGAATTGTTGATAAATACTTAGTTAGCACGTAAAAGTAGATAATCATGTAAATAACAGATTTGGTTTGTTTACCCCTATTCTTTATGGAGCTTGGCGTAGGTATAGTATTATGACGCTTTATCATCAAAACGACCTTTTATTAACATAAAAAAAAATGTAATTTATATTTCTTTAACATAATTCTCATTTTTTACAAACTGTACCGTCCGAATGACGTCACAGAGCGAGGTGCACAGTTAACTCGCGCAAATAGTACACCAACTAGGTACTTAGTGCAGTTGCCATTTGTTGTACAGACGACAGCACATGAAGTTACTACAATCTGTCAGATTTCTTTATTAGATTTGCAACTTTATCTCTAAAGCATCAAGGCTCAAGGTTGATTGGGAATATTTGGCAGTTTGGTGTAGCTTGACCTGCCGTTGTCCGTACCACCACAGCAATAAAGTCTAAACTGACTGGACGGACAGTAGGTGTCTTATTTTATTAGAAATGTGTGCATTCGCGCAGCGGAATGTTGTGGAACTTAAAGATTTTAATTATGCAGATATTTAGTGTATGATGTCTTATAAATGTGTATGGTAAAAAAATACGAATAATACCAAAGTGTGGTGACAAACCACCGGATGATCCAAAGTCATATCGTCCTATCACACTTCTACCATCTTTGGGGAAACTTCTTGAGCGCCTCATCGTTCCACGTTTACTACCGAACGGTCCAAAATTCCATAATAATCAATATGGCTTCACCATAGGTAAATCTACAGTCGACGCGGCGCTTTCTGTCAGAAGAACCGTTAACAATCTGAAAACAAGTACGTAATTGGGATCTTCCTGGATATTTCTGGGGCTTTTGATAACGCCTGGTGGCCTATGCTGTTGTTAAAATTAAAAACCCGCGGTTGCTATAGAAACATATATACTTAATCTCGTTTACTCGTACTTTATAAACGGTTCCGCGGTACTTAAGCTCGGTCATTTTTCTAGTACTAAAACACTAACCATGGGATGTCCTCAGGGTTCAGTTGTCGGTCCTTATTTATGGAATTTGGGTTTTGATGACTTCCTCGCGATCCCGCTTCCTTGCGGCTGTTCACTTACTGGTTACGCGGACGATGGCTGAGCTGTACTTGAGAACTTGGCCAATACTTGCCTAAATTTAATATCTCAGTTGGGTGATCGTAACCGCCTAGCGTTTGCGCCGCATAAAACCTATCAACTTCTACTAGAAGGTAATCTTAAATCATTGCCTACTATTAAATTTAACAACTTTCCCATTAACAAACAGCAATCCGTATGCTACCTTGGTATGGTTTTAGAAAGGAATTTTTCATTTATCGAACGTATAAAAATAGTTGGCGGAAAAGCTAAAAGGAACTTTTATGCCCTAACTAGAATATCCAAAGCAACTTGGGGTCTATCATTCCTAACTTTAAAAACTATAGGTATATGTAGACTACAGGCCCATGTCCAAAAATGGATGGGTCATATGAACCACCAGGTGACGTATATAGAACGATATAAGAGCATAAAATAGTAAGATTCAGCTCTATGCCGTCACTTATAAGCTGTCCATTTTTACCATCGGTAAATCCATGAAAAATAATAAGAAAGCGCGCAGTGCCGTAAAAAATGATGCGCCACAAAGTCGGTATTTTTTTTTTTATTTTCTGACAATTTCCAGGGTAAATTTGGTCATTTTATTTTGTACGGCATCAGTTTCATTCTGTTTCAATTTAGCTTCTAATCCATTATTCCGCAATGCCGTACAAAAATATATGACCCAAAAGGTACTCACTCTACCTGCGCTTTTGAATTCTCCCCAGCACTCAGTTGGACAGCTTACAAGTGACGGCATAGAGCTGAATCTTATTATTTTATGCTCTTATATCGTCCTATATACGCCACCTGGTGGTTCATATGACCCATCCATTTTGGACATGGGCCTGTAGTCTAATGGAGCTACCTACTTAGGATATATGTGCTACGGTGCACCTTTTTGGATAGGGGCGGCACTTTTCTTTCCATCCGTTGTCGATCGGCTGGCTAAGACATGGCTGGAGGTTCACCACTGCGTTGCCCAATTTCTCACAGGTCATGGCAACTTTAAAAGTAAACTGTATTCTTTTAAACTTGTTCCTTCGCCTCTGTGTCAATGTTCTACATTGAACTGTGAATTTGAACAGTCCGCACATCACATCTTGTGAGTTGTGGGAGTGTCTTCTTTGGCAGAATAAACGCAATATTATGTTGGATAGTGTACTAATTAGTTAGTTTTTTTTTGTATTCATTAATACTGCATTACGATAGATACAATAGGTTTATCCCTATTGTTATATACATATATTATAATAATTATATATATTACACTAATTATTGGCATACATTTTACCATGCAATTCTTTTAGAACGTCGTAATATTTGACTGCTTTGTAAACCGTGATCTATTGGTGGTAAATTGTCCTATAACTCTTTATTTACTAAAGGAACATCATTGATACTTGGCAATATGTTGCAGACACTTACAAGGTTTGTATAAACGTGAAAATCTAGACCCCAAAGTGCATACTTTAAGAACTACTAACGCTTATTAGGTAGGTAAGCGTATTTTATGTTTAATTTTTTTATCTTTTAAGCCCTACAGTTTTTTCTAAATCAATTTTTTAAACAAATTCAAAACAACGTATGTAAAAATCTATAGCTCTCTATGTAAGTGCTTTATATGAAAACTAGCTAATGGCCAAACGTTCGCGTAGCGGAAACTTGAATTTCTCCGAAGTTTATGCATGAACTAATTTTATTCATACATACACAAATACACACTAATTTTTGGACACATCTCTTTTCTTCGAAAGTCTATGGATTAAAAAAAGTTCCGCCAGGACAACGTTCGCCCAGCGGAATCAGTTTTTGGTGAATGTCTGCACAATGGCTGCGTGGACAAATATTTTTTACCATACACAATAGGGATGTATCCAAGGTATGAAAAACAAAAAAATAATTAGTCCGTCTTATAGATAATAAAAAAAATTAAGACCCGATTTTTTATTTTGTCGAAATTACCAAAAACTACTGAGATATAGCGTATTAAAGTTACGGAGTGGTGGTTAATTACGTCACGCCGTGGTATATTTTGTAGCACGGCGTGACGTCATGCGACATTTCAAATCAATATATTTGTATGAAAGAAAGTAAGTATTTGAATGAAAGAAAAAATACGTGTTCAATATTTTTTATAAATCTATCTGATAGACATTAAATTATTTTTTAGGATACAACCCAATTATACGACCTCATCCACTAAATATGTGCATAATTAAAATATTTAAATTGAGTAGAACTTTAAATATTTTTGTGAATTTAGTTAGTACTTATTAACAGTTTAACAAATCGTGCTATTTATTACTATAAATTAACTTTTATTGTTTTTCTAATGTAAATATTGTATTGAATAAATATTAATTACTAAAAGTCTATCTCTTTCATATACAATTTAAATACTTCGGTGGGCAGGTATGACTTCTTGCCATTTCGACTACCTAAATTGAGTAGGTAACAGACATGAGCTTTACTTACAAAAGCGCTATAAATAAAATCTTCAGGAACGAAAGTCGCCAACGAATTCAAATTTATCTCATGGTAAGCGTACTTTATATTTATTAGCTTATTTTTGTGTTCCCTGATCCCAACTTAGGGTTTACTGTCGGTGCTGGTATACCATCAACGACGCCCCATAGTAAAACATACCTACCATAATAGATGAATAAGTATGACCATATATCTAATAAAATTAATTACCTGAGAAACCTTGAAAATCGGTGGCCTACTTCATTTTGTTTGGATTGACCTCTTTGGATGTAACGCAACCATTCCTTTATTTTTTGTAGTAGTAGTATTTCGAGTCGTCTTTACCGCAAATACGTTTTTTGTTACCGAGTGTGACAGCCGCCGGTGGCAGTACAGGAGGCCTAGTATGAGTTTTCATTACGAAACTCGTTCGCCGATATCGAGCGCGTTTGACTCAGCGATTGGTCCGCTTCAAGGTCGTAAGAACTCTCAACCAATGAGAGCGCCAAACGCGCTCGATACGATCGAACGAGTTTCGTATTGAAAACTCATACTAGGCCTACAGATTTAACCGGGACGATGAACTCGAACTGTTGAATCAATCCTTTAGGCCTAGTATGAGTTTTCATTACGAAACTCGTTCGCCGATATCGAGCGCGTTTGACTCAGCGATTGGCCTGCTTCAAGGTCGTAATAACTCTCAACCAATGAGAGCGCCAAACGCGCTCGATGCGATCGAACGAGTTTCGTATTGAAAACTCATACTAGGCCTACTTGGCTCACACTAATACACGATCTAGCTCAGCCAGAGTAATCGCTACAACATAACTTCATGGCTGATTTCCCCGATAGGTTGGGGGAAAGACGTGTCTATAGACCATGAGTTCTTAACCAGTGAAGTTCATTCTTCCTTGAGGCATAGAGTAACCCAAGAGCAGGGCCTCCCTTTCTGATCACACCAGGGGTGCAGCATCAAGGTCTTTGTGAAACTCTTAAAACTCAATAGTAAAGACAGTCGATAAAGGGATGCGCAGTAATTTCGAAAGAAAGTGAGGAAGTACTTACTTTTTCTTCGTATCGATGATTCATTTTTTATATTATAGGTTCGAATAAAATTATCAACTTCGACAGCGGGTGTTGTTGCACCTCATGCTCAGCAGTAGTTTGCGACCACTATATCAAGGTAATAGGTACCCGAAGACGAAAGGTGTCGTTTTTGTGTACGGACGACAACAGGTCAACCTACCCGAAACTGACAAATATTCCCAATCAACCTTGAACCTTAGCGATAAAGTTGAAAATTCAAAAGTAAAATCGGACAGATTGTAGTAGGTTGATGTGCTGTCGTATGTACAAACCGCACATCGATACATTGTGTCGAGATTCGAGAACGAAAAGGCAATATTACTTTCTTTCTGAGTTTTGATTGTGGCGAAAATGTACAAAATTTTATTTTATATGGTTTATCATACGCCTCAATTTAATAGAACTCGTTTATAAAACAGAGGGCCTAGTGCGAGTTTATTTTATGTTAAAGCGATCGAGACGTTTATGACATTCGGCGGTGTGATTAAGCCGCTCCAATTAGGAAACCGAACGTCATAAATCAAGAAAACTCACACAAAGTCTCATCCATATTTCGAAATTCAAGCGTAATACATAAATGTCGACTAACGCAACAAACACTACTTACCATAATTGTAAAAAATCTATTTTAGCTTTTCAAATCATTTAAAAGGGAATTTAAAACTATATCTGATAATTATAAGTTGAACAAACTTGATACAAGTCATGTTGCGCGCGACATCATTGTAAGTAGTAAGTAGATGTTCCGTGCGAGCATGTTTCTTGAGCGTACCGTATCTACCAGATTCGTCGGTGTTCGCCGCGATGTCACGCATTGAGAATGAACTTTTGCTTGTTTGATTTAAATTATAGTACTTTTACTATATTGTTGAACAAGTGACCGCAATTCGATATTAACAAGTAACATAGAAAAGGTTAGTTTCGATAAATAATAAAGTAGCGTATTTTATCGAAAGTACCATAATCGATACTCATATGTGTTAGTACATTGTCGAATTTAGCACTTCCTGTGAAATTCTTACTATTACAAGCCAAAAACACTATCGAAAGTGAATTATTTATAAAAGTAGGTATAAAGGGTGTATCTGACATCGACGCACAAACGAGTACCATGGATTCAGTACATGATTCTGAAAAAAATAATATGCAGTTTTTTCACTTTAAACCGTTCATAATTGCTATACTTTTATAACCCAATAAGATTTTAAAGTAAAAAAAAAAAAAAATTGGCTAATTACACAAAAAATCGCAATGAGATCAAAACTCGAAAAACTACGGGTATCAGCTGATTTGATAGAGTTCACATCAGGGGTCAACGTCATACCCACAAACACGCGCGGCGGCACGCTTGCAACGTTCAAAGGCCAAGCCGATACATTTTTTTAAACACTGTTATTTCTGTAACCGCTCATTAACGATATAAATGACTATCATAATTTTATTAGTGGCATGCGGTGTAGCCTTCTCGCGAAGTTTGTGTTACTATGTTAGATACACCCTGTATAAAATAAGAAATTTGTTATCAATGTAAAAGAAAATCCTTCTCTATATGAAAGGAGACCTGTGCCCAGCAGTGGGACGATAAAAAAGGTTGATGATGTAAAAGAAACTGTATACAATTTACTATTTAATCTATATGTATATCATTTTACTGAAGTTATACTATAACACCAAATCTTTTATATCGATTTACAACTTTGAATTGCTCTACTGTAAAGTACGCAATTTCAAGTTTTGATAGTGTTTGTCACGCGGTCGATGTATAATTTTTGTATTACGGCGTTGCCAAGATTAATTAATGCCAGTACTATAAGCCCACAGCTAAAATCAGACGTTGTCTGAGTTAGCAGCGCAGTTCGGGAGGTGTGTGGTGACGTAAAGCGAGAGATCAGTGTTCGTCAACTCGTGACAACTATCTACCCTCACGCATCGCACAGCTACTTCTGTAGGCCTAGTATGAGTTTTGATTACGAAACTCGTTCGACGATATCGAGCGCGTTTGACTCAGCGATTGGCCCGCTTCAAGGTCGTAAGAACTCTCAACCAATGAGAGCGCCAAACGCGATACAAACGATCGAGTTTCGTATTGAAAACTCATACTAGGCCTACTGACGTCTCAGTCAGCGGTCAGTGATCTTGATAGTTTAGTGTATTCACCAAGATCACTATAGGTCGACCTCGGAAATGTGTAAGAGATAACAGGAAAATAATAGTCGTCAAGTTGTCCTAACATCATTATAATGTAGGCTTACATATCCTATGTCGCACTTAAAATATTGCCAATCTTATAATATTACCTAAACTAAGCAAAATAATGTTGGCAGAAGACTTGGCCAATTATAAAATTTTACCAACACTCGCTAAAACATTATTGTGACATACTTCCATTGTAAAAATAACAACCGGAACACGAAATACATAACAATAATCTTTCAGTGAATACACCAATTTCTTCGCCATTTATATTTTTATTTTTAAAATGAAGAAAATCACAGAGCGGGCAGTTACAGCTATTCACTTTTGTAATCATATTCATGTTAATCACGCGTTAGGCTCGATCACATACATCTTATGAAGATCAAGCTAGTGGAAATTTAAACTTATTTTTTTTTTAATACGTACAACATTTTTCTACTTTAAAATCAAGGATAGTCATGAAATAAGAATTTAAACACTTGGATTGTATCGACTCGCGTGCACTCCAGAGTTAATATAATAAATAAGATTATTTCCCTGCGCTCGATTATCAACGTGATTAATTCCTAGACAGAAAATAAAGTGTACATGCTTAGGGTTTTTTTTAGCAACCAGCACTGAACATTCGTTGACGTCAATTCTTGTTCATAAACTAATTTTTAGGTCAGCGCATAATAACAATAAAGCAATGAATATTTTTTCCCTGTGCCTCGATAAGCAGTGTTGTTTTGTGGCGATTGCGGGTTTCCCCCTTCGTGGCGATCTTTAGGCCGGTTGGCAGTTACGCTATAGTATGTATACACGTTGTTGCTTTTGTACAAATTTCTTAATTGATGGTTGTCAAACCCTGCGTTATGTATGTTGTGCATTAGTCGAATGTACTACTGCCAGTTCCTTTTCCTACTAACTAGGTATAAGCAAGCACAGTTATCTTAACAATAACATTTCTATTATAACACAGGAAGTCAATTATGTCATTAATATTTACCTATTTAAAGTGTTAGTTCCTTCAGTTACTTTATTTTTAGACATAAATCAAAAAAGTGGAATCAAACTTAAAAAATAAAATCATAATTACATCAATCTTACAATTGATTAACGTTATGTAATAGTACATATCATTTTTTATACTCAAAAGTAAAAAAATAATGATTACTCAAAATTATTTATCAATGTTTAGAGAGTCACATATCTACAATGTTATTTAATCCTATGTCACTAAGTTTAAGATAAATGTATGACGAATGCTGTGTGAGATGATAAAAATGATTGTTAAAAATAAAGAATCTAAATAATAAAAGACAAATTCTAAATATTTTAAGGTCTGTGTTTTGAGAAAAAAAAAATTATTCATGTGGGGTGTTATATCTGTCTGAAGAGTCTATTGATGGATAGAGGATCAAGAAATAAGAATCACTCTCAAGTAAAATTTAAAAAGTATCAATACATGTATGTATGGTTTACAAGGATCTTTTGGCGCGCCCCCAATATCGGAACTAACCCCACAATATTGTTATATAAAATGTCAATGTCACTCGAGCTGTAAAGATCCTTGTAGCAGCATAAAAAGTTTGCTTATAGTAAATAGACTCTAATCTTCCGTGCCTGCCTCATCAGGCGCTGGCGTGTGCCACGTCAGCCTCTCCTCATAAAACTGTATGACGACCTGCGGGCAGCGCACGTTCGCCTGCTTCGCGGGCACCAAGTCCGCTTCGTCAGTTCCCTGCCATTTCATGAGGAACATCAGTTCACCACTACTGTCTGTTGCACCTGTAAGAATAAGAATACAAATTTGATATTTGTACAAGTAGGCAAACTTGATTGATTCTGGTAAAGTAAATCACAATCTACTAATTCAAGAAGTGACATGTTATTATAATCCTATCCAACAACTCTGATTGCATACAGGTTGAAATCGAAAAATTATGCAAGCATAGTTATGTATTAGTCTAAAATACTAGCTAGTAGGTGAAGAAAACGATTTGACAGTGTAAGCTTTGTAGCAATAAACATTCTTGGCAAAGATAAATCCCAGAGTATAGTGTATCTTCAACATACGTAACTTCTAAAGTAACTCTGAAACAATACCTATTTACCAAGTATACATTGATGTAATCTTTAGCAAGCACTGAATAAGGTATATTCGTTTTAATAATACTTACCAATAATCTTTTCAGGATCTAGACCACGATCAAAACCTGATGCTTTTTTATCATCACTCTTTGCCTTTTTGGCACCTTTCAAGTCGGGTGTGGGCACAGCAGATTTACGCTTCTTTGCATCTTTGTCAACTTTCACGGTTTTACCCTCTGAAATTAGAAAAATAAAATTAACATTGATGCAATTATAGTAAACTAGCTGCGGTCCGCGATTTCACTTGCACCATGTGGGGAATATTGGGATAAAAACTATTGTATATGGTAATGCTGGTTACAAATCATGTTTCCCAAATTCTATAGAAATCTGTTCAACAGATTTTGTGTAAAAGAGTATCAAACATACATTTATATTTGAGCCAAATTCGATAAAGAATAGAGGTAAACAAACCGTTGCTAGGCAAGAATAGTTTACATCTAAAAGACAGATGTTGCCAAACTTTTCCAAATAGATGATTTTCATAAAAGTAATAATCCTACTTCCTACTAATCTAAACAGTTTATTTATGTATAGATATTTATGATTTGCATAGAACGCTTAACCAATTTGAATGACACACACATGTAACCTAATTTCCTAATAGGTTAAATTTTTTGATACATATATATTATAATTAGTCCATACTTGACAGTATTACAATGGGTGTTATGCAGTTGATTTAAAAGTAATTAAAATAAGCAAAATTATATTCACAAATGCCTCAACTTTATTCATTGGTTGAATTCCACAAAATGTGTTTAATACCTGGATTTCATCATCTTTTATTGTAGGGTTATCACGTAAAATTATTGTCGACTTTTTAATGGTTTTTCGAAATACCAAGTTATTATGCATGTTATTTTAGTGATTCTATTGAAATATGCTGCAATAGAAATTGTTAATAAATAGCAAGCATGTAAAAGTCGATAATCATGTTAATAGCAGGAGATTTGTAAAACGTGAGTTGTGATAACCCTAAATTGGTTTGTTTACATATTCTTAATGAAGCTAGGCGCTGGTATAAGCTTTTGTTTGGATGTAGGTTTTCAATTGAACTTCAATATAGCAACATTATAATATATTAATAATGTCATTAAGTTGTTGTAACCTCAGTTGTCTTGTTATGTCACAGTTATACTCATCAAGAGTATAACTGTGATATAGTAAGCCAACTGAAGTGACTGGTATTATGTTTAGCTGGCTAACTTAGTTAGTCTCATGGTATTTTTGTTTACAATTAGTTTGGATTAAAGACACCATCATTAGACCCACCAGCTTCCTTCTTTTTTCTAGCTTCTTCAAATGCTGATATAAGATCCGGACAGTCCAGATTCTCTTCTGGCTCCCAAGTATTATCCTCATCACTATACCCTTTCCATTTGAGGTAATACTCAACCTGGAAAATAAATATTCATTTATTTTGTCTGCCAGTTGTACCTTCTACTACCTACTACTATTATAAATGTGAAAGTTTGCTAGAAAGAATGTTTATTACTCTATAATGGAAAAACTTATGCACAGATCTGGATGAAACAGATATTTTATAACCAGGTTTAACACACGAGGATATATTTTATCCCAATATTCCCACAGGATCTAAACTAAAGCGGATAATACAGTGGAGGGCAGCTAGTTAATAATGTTTTTATAATAATAACCTAACAGATTTTAAATATCTACTTCAAAACCTCTTGATAGCTTTTCATGGTTTAATTTAATTTATATTAACTAGCTACAACCCATGGTTTCACCCACATAAATCACAATCCCGTAGGAATACCTAGATACAAATTATCCTATGTATTATCCCTGGTTATAATATTTATTTATTTGGACTTCTAACAGAGCAAACACCTTAAATGCTAGAAAATATAAATAACAGGATATGAACTTGGGTTTGTCCACTTATAAGAAGTCACAGCATAAATATAATACTATAACAGCATGAATTCAAAATGTTAATGTATTAAACTATCTGTGTGCCAAATTTCATCCATATCTATTCAATAGTTTTTATATTAAACAAAAACAGTAGCAAACATACAAATGTCCAAACTTTTATTTTAAAATATCATAAGAATTACTTGTGCAGCATCAACAAGTTAATATTCCATAGGTAAATGGACACAGTTAAAAAGAAAGAGACTACAATGAGTTACATAGCAGTTTGAATCCTTTCTGTTTATCCAAATTTCATTTAAATCCATTCATTTTTTCCATAAAAGAGTAACAAACATACATTCATATTTGCATTGATACTATTAGCGGATAAATTTGACAGCCTTCGTGGCGTAGCAGTAGCCAACGCCTTTGCGCAAGGAGGTGCGGGTAGGATCCCTGCACAGTGCAAATATTTATATGCATGAATATGAATATTTGCACTCGTCTGGCCGTGCCTCGGAAAGCACGTTAAGCCATTGGTCCCGGTTGCCATATGAACATCTAGTGGCAGTCGTTACGGATTGTTGGAGCCCTCAAAAATCTAACAATTGGTCTAACTGCAATGCTTAGATATCGCGATCGGGTTGTGGAAGTCAGACAGCAGTCGCTTCACGGAAAATAGCGAAGTTTAACCAAAATCACCAGTTAGACTGGTAAAACGGACGGCTTTGGAGTCTGCCAAAGCTGAAAAACTATGGATGCGACTGGGATTAACACTGAGATGATGATGATGATGACTATTAGTGGATAAATGAACTCCTACACAATATTCATTAAAAGTTTTCCTAATAGGAATCTTTCCCTTACTTTCTCATATTATGCCATTTCAATTTAGAAAAAGGGTCTTTGATCACATAGTATTAATTATATTATAAAGCTTTGAAACAAAATGACAAGCGCTACCTTTCCATTTCGCACGCGACGATCCAGCACTTTTTCGACAGAGAATTCTTCTTCACCCTCAGGCTCGCCTTCTTTCTTCCTTTCAGCCATACTTGAAGAGTTCTAATAGACAAACATTAACTATTTTGTTTTTTGATATTTAAAGTACTGTATCTTACAAAAACATCAATGAATAAAATAATTATAATAGTCGGTGGAAAGGCAGATTTAAAGAACCGCGGGTAGGGATGTAAAACAAAAAAACAACAAACATTAAATTCCTATTCCTAAAACAATTAAGAAAATTGCCGTTTCTCTGGCACGTTTAAGGTGACCCTGTGTGAAATATTATCTTGGATAAAATAAAATGTGCATTATAAAGAAAAAGGTATATAATAAAGCGGACAAGGTTAGAACATAAGACAAAATAACCTATGCGCTCAAAGCTCCTTCAGTAGAATATGTCATTGTCTGTTTCTTGAAAATAAACAATATTTGGAGCTAATATAGATAAGTTAAATTTTATTTAGTTATCTTGAATCATATAAATTCATGTACACAAATCAATTTCAGCATCGTGTCCCGCCATTTTGACTCATGATAAACCAAAATGTTAGAGTCGTGGATTTCATTTTGTAAAGAACTATATTTCAGTCTCAAGTTCAATTATATTTAGTGCATTCTACCACGACACTCAAAAGTAAAAACTTGTTTCCTAAAAATACACACCTTTGTTACAATCGAAAGACTCACGAATTTTAATAAAAATAAAAACCGGCGTCGGTCAGTTGGGTTACCACAAATATTCCAAAGAGCATAACAATCATAGAATAATATTGATAGATAACAAACAATTTTAATCTTTTTTTAAAGGAGGTTTTGGCTTGGTTGCTATGACCTTTGAGCCATTTCTTCGTTAATCTTGTTTTCTTTCGTAACTTATCCTAAACTTATCCAACTTAACTTAACTTAACCTATCTCCTTTCATTTCCCGCGTGAGCCGACTAGGAGGGGTTTGGGGGTAAAGTCATGATGTGGCCACTATGCTACAATATTTCAATGTTCTTTATAAATTATTCACTTAAGGCACTTTTTACTACATAAATCACGCGTTTTATTTAGTAAACAACACTATAAATAATTTTAAAAGTCCAATGAAAAATGAGCTTGACTTTCCCGCCAAAACTAGATAACAATCAAAAAGTGATATATTAGGGAAGTGACAATAAACATAATTATATGGTAGATATTCACAGACAAATTACTGAACGACTGCTTCTGGTTTTTTGACATTACTTTCTCTCTCTTTCATCTACGCTCAACCCTCTACGAGCCGGTTTCATGTCCAATTTGGTGTTAGGTATAAATTGTAGTTTGTTCATAGACTCGTCCCGGGTCCCAGACACTATAGCGCTTCCTCTGAGGGTGATTACTGGGAGTCCTAATGCTACTATTTCGACAAGGTGGTGATTTCAATATCTTACACATAGAAACATTTTATACCGTACCGTATAGTGGCATAACTATACAGTTTGATATATCTCATAGTCATCAATTTATCATGAGGTTACTTTGAGGTATAGTATTAATCTCAATGTAAAGAAGTTTGATACAAAAGAAAGACAAAATCAAAAGGAAACTTGGTTTTATTGAACTTTAAAACATAAGCATTAAAACAAGACATTACGTATTATATTATACGACGTCTTGTCAAAACATAAACAACTAAATAACATAGACAGACAAGGAGTTCATATATCATTCACCCCATCCTTTTAAGACGAGACGTAATCTCGAAGATAGAGTGGAGGCCTACGCTCTTAGGCAGATCGGAGGTAGGGCGGAGGCCTACTTTCTTGGGTAGAGCGGCCAGGCAGGCGGTCATCTGTCAATTCTGACGCGCCAGGTTCTTCGTTCAGGGATTGAGTATTTTCTGTGGCAGAGTTTGGTACAGGCATTTCTTCAGTATCTTCGGCATCTAGGAAAATATCGTCATTTTCCGGTATTGGAGCCAACGACCTGTTTGAGACGGTGGTTTCTCGGCCATCTGGCAATCTCACAAATGAATAATCAGGATTGCTTTGTAACAAATCTACTTCCTTAATGGCTGGATCATATTTAGAATTTCTAACGTTTCTTTTCATGAAGACAGGACCTGGCGTTAACAACCAAGTTGGCAGAGATGAACTATTGGTAGAGCGATGAGGGTGACTAAACATCCTTTCATGAGGAGTGGTGTTAATGCCTGTGGATAATAGAGATCTGATAGAGTGTAGGGCAATAGGTAAGGCTTTCTCCCACTCAGAAATTCCTAAATTATTGCAGCGAAGATAAAGCTGAACTGTCTTCCACAGTGTACCATTTAGACGCTCAACCAATCCGTTACCCTGCGGGTTGTACGGTAAAGTCCGACTACAAGCGATGCCAAGGCTTCTTAGAAATGTTCTTGTTTCGTCTGAGAGAAAAGAAGTTCCTCTATCCGTATGCACGTATACAGGAATACCAAATAAGCAAAAAAGTTCTTTTAAGCACTTAACAACAGTTGCTGAAGACATGTCTTCACAAGGGAAAGCAAAAGGGAACCTGCTGTATTCGTCAATTATAGTTAGGATGTATATGTTAGTAAAATTCGATGGTAAAGGACCTTTGAAACCAAGGTTAAGTCTTTCGAATGGAGCTGTCGCTTTGACTAGGTGCCCTTCATTCTTGACATATCTGGGTTTTACTTCAGCGCATACACGACAGCTAGCGGTCATTCTTTTTACCTCCTCTACTGAATATGGCAGATTTTTGGAGCGGATCCAATGTACCATTCTTGTTACGCCGGGGTGGCATAAGGATCTATGAAGATCAGCAATTTATCAAGAGAGCCACATGCGACTGCACAAACTCTGGACAGTGCATCTGCGGCTACATTTTGTTTGCCAGGTCGGTAAATTATATCATATTTATAGCAGGGTAGTTCAAGGCGCCATCTCTCTATTTTTTCATTCTTAATTTTACTCGTGTGGGTTTGATTGAACATGAAGGAGACTGACTGTTGGTCTGTAATAAGTATGAAGTATCGGCCGATCAAATAATGGCGCCATTTGCGGAGGGCTTCTACTATCGCACATGCCTCTTTTTCTATCGAGGATTGGCGCCGTTCAGAATTATTTAATGAGCGTGTGAAAAACGCTACAGGGCGGCCTTTCTGGGAAAGCGTAGCAGCGATGGCAAATTCTGATGTATCAGTCTCGACGGTGAACATCTCTTTGGTGTCAATTGAAGCAAGAGATGACTTCGCGATGTCAGATTTTAGTTTATTGGAGCATTCAGTTGCTTCTTTAGATAGGGGAAACTTAGTGTCGACTAACGGCTTAATTTTAGCGGAATAATTGTTGATCCATTTAGAATAATGGGCAAATAGACCAAGAGTTCTTTTTAGAGAGGCTGCATCTAACGGAACGGGAAGATTTAGCAGTGATTCTAAGCGTGACTTGTCGGGCTTGATAGTATTGTTATTAATAGTGTAGCCAAGAAGGTTAATTGAGTCGGTTTCGAATACGCATTTGTTTTTGTTTAAGGTGAGATTGTATTTTTTGGCCGCTTCCATGAATCGACGCAGATTACCGCCATGTTCTTGTTTGTCCTTTCCACAGATGGTAACATCGTCTAAGTAGGTGTAGGTTCCTTTTAGCTTCTCTGTACGAATAATATAGTGAAGGGTTCTTTGGAAAGCAGCAACGCCATTCGTAACGCCAAATGGTATGCGAGTAAATTGATACAAATTGCCGCAAGCCTCGAAGTACTTGATGATACGCACTTTTTAAATCAATTTGACTGAACAAATTGTATTTAGAGACTGCGGTGACGATAAAATCTACACTTTGGAGGGGATATGGATCTAGGTCTGTGAATCTATTTATCGTTTGAGAGTAATCAATTACCAGACGTTTTCGGTGATGTCCACCTCCAGCGACTATAACTTGTGCTCTCCACGGAGATATGCTGGGCTCAATAACTTTGTCTTTGAGCAGGTTTGAAATTTCAGTGGATATAAATGCTTGATCTTCTTCTGAGGGACGTCTGGAACGAATGGCGATTGGTTTGATAGACGGCGAAAGGTTTGTAAAGACAGATGCTGGTGGTACGGAGGCTTCGAGAACGTTGCATATTTTTCGGGTTCCTTTTTCACCACCAAACTGTAATTCGAGAGAAGAGTGTTCTTTGAGGATGTCGTGACCGATGATGATGTCAGCACATAAGTTATCGACAATGAGCAGCGACTGTTGCTTATAAATGTGTTTATGAATCTGAATAGTAGCATGGCAGACACCTTTGACATATGAAACGTTGTTTAATGAAGCGAGAGTCACAGCTTGATAGCAGTGCTTCCTTTTAAGATTAAGTGTTAGTGCCAAAGCATTATCTATAAAACTGATAGAGCTTCCAGTATCAACTAGGACATCAACATTGTGATTATTTACAGTGATAGTGATTGTGGCCTTACGTAAGCTGGATGGAGCAGCGGGACAGATAGATGCAAGGGAAGCGGTAGGAGATTCTTGAGATTCTTCTTCAACATTCACAGCATTGAGGGTTTGCTGTTTTCGTCCAGCACTACGGCAAACGTTGGCAAAATGTCCCTTCTTCTGGCATAGTTGGCATTCAGCGTTATTTGCTGGACATTTGATCCTTGGATGGACTTTGCCGCCAAAAAAAAGGACCTGCGTCGTTTAGAATTGCTATAATGTGAGGCCATGGCTGCAATATTCGGCTGATGAAGGTTTTCTTGTGATTCGATGGATGCCGCTGCATTCAACATGTTAGTAGAGGCAGGTAGTGCATTTGATTGCAATGCTTGAGAAGTACTTTCTGCGGTCTCGAGAGAAATTGCTAAATCTATTATCTAATGCCTCTTCCAGCGTCATTTCTGATTTCTCGAGTAAGCGTTCCCGAATTCGTTGGGTTGACAGACCAGCGATAAAGGCTCCACGGATTGATTCATTTTGGTGCTCTTCCGCAGTGACGGTTTTGTAGTGGTAGTCGTACGCTAGAGAGGTAAGCGCCCTGCAATACTCTACTATCGTTTCCCCGGGCTGTTGTTTCCTGCAAGTCAGTTGGTGTCGAGTCAGTGTAATATTCTACCTCTTTTCGAACGTGTCGTTGAGGAGTTTGATAGCGTCGCAGTACTTCGAACATTCCTTAATTATATTAAATATGGTAGGTGATACATGATTAGCTAGGAGCTTGAGTTTGATGTCTTCAGTAGCGGAAGAAGCTTCTTCGGAAATAAAGTTTTCAAACGTGTGCCGCCAGTGTGTCCAACGCAGATCTGAACCAGCGGTGGATGGTTATAGATAGTTGAATCCACGAAGACGCGCCCCACCAATTTTAGGTTGAGGGGATCGCGGGGCGCGGGGAGTTTTCTCCGAGCGTCAGTCACGGACCGTCAGTGGTTCGATGCACACAAGTAGTACAACCTGTATTTCAAAAATCCAGACTCGACACGAAAGTTGCTCTACTTTATATTTTTTTAAAATGTCGAAAAAATCTCAGCGTGTTGTACTTAAAAGCCAGGTATGTAAATTATTGTTACGAAACACATAAAATAATAAAAGAAAAGTAGTTTAATTCAAAATTAAATTTTACTAACTAGACTTCATTTTATATTTAAAAGTAAGACTAATGTTATTTCTTTTTATTTATTTTTTTAATTGTAGGCAAGAGAAATTATTTCTAAAGTTTACGATTTCATGAAAAAAGAAGCAAGTCAAAATTTTGCAGAAAAACTCACTGATGCTCGATGGAGAACCGCACAGGCTGTTGGAATATCTGAAAGCACAGTGACTAGAATTCTACGCGAAAGAAAGGCTTATACTGAGACAATAAAGCAAACTACAGTATCTACTATGGAGTCTAATATAACTATGGAGACGGATGCGATAGTTTCTGTAGTCCAAAGTGAAGAGCGTACAACAGAGCCGACTACGGAAATGGATATTGATTCTAAAAATGAAGCGAGTACGTCGCATTCGAATTTAGCAGGCAGAAGTGCTTCTATTTTTACATCACCTATGAAGAAGAGAAGGGTAAGACCACGAAAAATTAATTTAGACAAATTTGATATTGGTGTAGTCCGAAGAACTATCCAAAACTGCCATAAAGAACATCATCAATTTCCAACATTATCACGACTTAATACTATTTTGAAAGACCGTATACAATTTAATGGATGTAGAACCACCCTAAGAACATTGTTACTTAAGCTTGGTTATAAATGGAGAAAAACTGAGAATAATAGGAAGGTCCTAACCGAAAAACATGATATTCAAATGTTAAGATTGAAATATTTAAAACAGGTAAAATCTTTTCGTAATGCAGGTAGACCTATAGTGTACACAGATGAATCATATATTCATACCAACCACGTGCAAAAAAAATCTTGGGCCGACAAAGGCTCTAAAACAGCAATGAAACAAAATTTAACAAAGGGTGTGCGCATAATTATAGTACATGCCGGAAGTGCTGAGGGTTTCGTACCAAATGCGTTGTTAACGTACAGAGCAGAGATCAAATCCGGAGACTACCACGATAATATGAACTCGGATAATTACTTAAAGTGGCTTAAGGAGAAACTAATACCAAATCTCCCAAATGATGCCGTGGTAGTCTTGGATAATGCAGCCTATCACAATACTAGTTCGGAAAAAATACCCACATCCAACTCCAACAAATTAGACATGCAGACTTGGCTGAATGCAAAAAATATCCATTTTGTACCAACCTACAAAAAGCCTGAACTTTATGACCTTATATTAAAAAACAAAGAAAACTTCCGCAAGTACAGAGTTGACGAATTATAAAAGGAATATGGATTCGCAGTGCTTCGGCTGCCTCCTTATCACCCAGAGTTAAATCCAATCGAAAACATTTGGGGTATTGTAAAAAACGACGTTGCTAGCCGCAATATCAATCAAAACTACACTTCGATTATGCCCATTTTAAATGAAGCATTTGATCGAGTAAATAAAGATGTCTGGTTCAATACTTGTCAGCACGTGGAAAAAATAGAAGACGAATACATGAGACACTGTGATCTTGATTTCAATTTTATTATAAATGTCAGTGATACTTCAGAATCTGAATCAGACATTTCTGAAACGAGTGATTGACGATTTTTATTTCAGTAAAAAAAGTTCCATAAAACTTTTTCACGTATTTCATTTATGTCTCTAATTACCTCCTATTATTATATAAAAATGGTATTATAATCGTATATTAACTAATAATCACATAAAATATCCACACCTCAATTTTCCTTGCAGTCGGGTAAAGAGTATAAAATTGAAGTAGAGCATCTTTCACTTTGACCATGACGCTCTCTCCTGATTAGTCAATTTATTGTAGTGTGGGTGTGCACTCATAGATAATTATTGTGTACGGATAACACTCAAACATTGACGGAAGCTTGCACACATATACTATAAACGGTTAGGAGAAATAGTGGGGCGCGTCTTCGTGGATTGAACTATCTATAAATCTCAAATCTTTGTGGTCGTAGATAGCATGACCAACTCGCGGTCAGCGGGGTTTCTTTCTTCGACATGATATATTTATAGATATAATTAAAGTTCAATAAATTGATACAAAAGAAAGACAAAACCAAAAGGAAACTTGGTTTTATTGAACTTTAAAACATAAGCATTAAAACGAGACATTACGTATTATATTATACGACATCTTGTCAAAACATATACAACTAAATAACATAGACAGACAAGGAGTTCATATATCAAAGTTCAACCAACCTTATCGTTTTATTTTACTGCCACTTCGCCTGCGATCCGATTCCTCGTAGATTTCGTAATTTCCCCTTCAAAATTGATTGTCTGCTTCGTTAGTCTAGTGGTTGAACAAAGGTTGCATTTCTTTACAATATTAGAATTTTCCTGTGTTTATGACTCTTTTGGACTGGGGCCCCTTCGGCTAACAGTTGTTGGTCTTTCCGTTCCTGCCACACTTTTGAAAAAAAGGGATGAAATTAAAAATATGTAATAGACAACAATCAATTTACATGATGATAGACATGTGAAATGCCAACCCGCACTAAGCTCAGTATCATGCATTACAGCACATTCCCTATCATAAAGGAGAGTTCTGTGTTCCAGCGATCGAAATGTAACAGGCTCATTATGTGTAATATCAAAGACTATTCCCACGACGTCTCCACTGGGCCCACGCGGAGCTCCATGAGACCGAGCCGCGAGCATGAGCCTTACGAGTTATATAACGGGGATGTGTTGCAAACAACAGCAAACCCCAAGTGAGGCTGGGCCTGGCAAACCTTTAAAGTCATGCGTTCTTAGAGGGGACACGCATTAAGAAACATGTCGTGACAGTTGATAATCTCATAGTTCATAAAAAAAAAAAGTCTGAAGTTTACAAAATAAACTTTTTACGGCAAATTATCGAGAAGTATTCCTCTGATATCTGAAATGATCACATAGTTTACGTTCCAGAAAATAAGAATTGGTTTTATTTCTTGACGTTATGTCAAACACTTATAATGTTTAAAATTAACTATTTAAATTAAAAAAAAATATATATTTACGACTTACCAAGTAATTATATAGGTTACTCAGATATTATTTAAAAAGTATCGACTATGTCAAAGTGAATCGATTTTTTGGAGATCACTCGATTCAGAAATCGCTAATATAAATATATAGGTATTATATTTATCTGTGTGTATCTATGTATGTCTCAATACGGGAAAGTTGTAAATAATTTTCATTAAAATTTTGACGAAGCTCCTTCAATAGAAGCTTAAGATAAATAAAAAGTGACCTAATGATTACAAAGTGAGTTTTGAAAGTGATGGGAAACCGTAAATGGTGTGCCTTATGAAACAAAAAACTATCATTGCGCACGATACCCCAACGCCATTTTGAAGCGAAATTTTGTATGTAAGTGCCAAGTATTTCGCAATATTTTCAATTCTCACCCTTGTAAAGGGGGTGCGTTTGATAATTATCGATAACAGTGAATGTGAAATACGCCTGAAGGGGTGCCAGTATGTGATCAAGTGCATTGACGGATGCCCAGAGTCGGTGGTTGCATCGAGGTGGGTTGCGGCGCCGTTTATCTGGAGCTCGCATTAATTAAATTAATAGTGGTATATTGAACTGACAAATTGTTAGCTGACGAAGTGTACAGTAGGCAATAAAGTGTGCTTTATTTCTGTGGATTTTGAACGTAGTGGTGAGTGCGGAGTAGTGTAATTCGGCGTGGCGAGCGTTATCGGTGGCGTTTCCGACTGTTACAGATAGCGGGTGGCGCGGAGGATGGCCCGGTCCGACGGGAGTGCTCTCAATAACTGACGGACGCTGCCGGCTTCCAGCTGGCCCAAGCAGTAGGTTCATTGCCTTGTGTTTTCATCAATTATACTCTTAGACAATACATTACTTTGACATTGATTTTTTTCATGTAATTTGATCATTAAGTGTGCCGATTATGCACTGGATGGGCCACTAAAGCATGGTTCATGTTGTTAAATTACTAAACTCTCCTTGACATAACATCTGTTTAAAGTTTTCCCAGAGGTACTTCAATTCATAATGATGTGATCTCTGACATCTGCACTATGATATAAGTTTTCAGCAGTCTATTTGAGCTTTACCATAAATTCTTATTTGTTGGCAATTAACACTAGAAAAGTAATGTTGAAGCAGCAGTCTTTTGCTGTAGGTCACATGAACCCAAATATTTACATTATAAATCATACTCTTGTATGATAACATGAACAAAGTCATTTATGCACAGTTGCCCCGGTTATAACTAGGGCTAGAGTTTAAAAAAAACATCTGTTATTCTTATATTGATGATATTAATTGTAATACTGTTTATAAAAAGGACCAGCAGATAAGGGAAACAACAATATTATTCACTTTCTAAATTCACAAGTCCTATTTTGTGTAATTTGAGATTTGGGTGAAAATTTGGATCAATAAACTTATAGGTTATGTCACTGACTTGTAAGAATCTTACTTGTCAAACTCAATTGATTAATGTTATGTCTATTTTGTGTCTCAAAGCATTCATTCATAGAGTATTTTTTACTAGGTGCACTAGACCTTACCTTCTGATTCATAAAAATAATATCTATAGAAAGTGTATAATTGTACTTCAGTATGTATAACATTACAGTATCACCTTCAATAGTTCTAGCACTTCTGTCACTTAAAAATTTACTGAATCAAATTGTATATCTTCCCATTAAATTTACCTTGTATAGGATGCTTATAAGAAAATGAGCCTTTTTATATTGCAAATTCCAACAAATATCTTATGATACAAATGTTTTACAGATAATAATGCCTCGACCTGGCAGTCTGAAAGACCCAGATATTGCTGAGTTGTTCAGCAGACATGATCCTGAGAAGATCTTTGAGGACCTTCGTGAGATTGGTCATGGGTCCTTCGGAGCGGTCTACTATGCTCGCTGCAATCTCACTAAAGAGATTGTGGCTATTAAGAAAATGTCATATGTTGGGAAACAAAGTGAGGAAAAATGGCAGGATATTTTGAAAGAAATTAAGTAAGTTATACCTTGTTATTTGTGGACAGAGTTATTCTTAATCATAAATGTTTCTGAATCTGCTTCTCAAAGGTTTTAGTTAAGCCATTCTTCGGTCTTATTTAACAGACTGCTTAATTGTCATCACCAAATCTTTGCCAAAATATTCTTAGGAACTAACCATTTTTGGTCTTCTCTTCTAATGTATCTTGAGTAGTATAAGTAGTAGTGAATATGAGTTTATTATGTTTGCAATAATGAATAACATTTTTTGACTCATGAAAATAAACCATATCAGGGTACACTCAAATGAGTGTAAATGTGTAACTACATCCTGTGTGTTTCTAAACTTTTGAACTTACTGTTATATTTTTCAATAAAACAACAATTAGGATGAATTTTAAATTTTCACAAGCATCATATTACTGAGATCCCTTTTTGTCTCGTCTAGATGTATCTTTTCATTGAATTGAAAGTGATTGACATAAATAATAATATTGACTTATTGTACAAGGAGAGCTTAATACTTCTTTACAAAAAAAAAAAAATAAAAATTGTAAAGATGGGGTTTTTTTTTCATTAATAAATAATGTTGATGGATATGGTTAATGGGACTCTCATGTTTTAAATTATTAGACTGCTACTTCATTGAATTTATTACAATTTGCAACCAATACTTTAAAAAACAGCATGGCTTGATGCATTTTCAAACCAATGTATATCCCAATGCTGCTATTTAATTTAATATAAAATATTAGCAATTGTAAAATATTCCAAGCAGCCATTTTTGTTTACATATATGTATGGCGATTTTAAAAATCCCGACTTGTATTGTATTTTAGTTATATAATTAAGTTATAAAAAAAATTAATGAATTTCTAATAAGGATTGTATTTGTTTTGATATCTACCAGATTGATCACAAGAAAAGCATTTTTTTTTTTTTCATAATCATGTTGTCACTTTCCTATTAATTGATATTCCTACTAGAAAAAGTTAATAAATAATGCAGAACCTAGGAGTAATAACAGCACCGAAAACAATGCCTGTATCTTAAGAGGTATCTTAAGATACAAGCATTGTTTTCGGTTCTGTTCTGTGTTCGGTTCTGTTGAGGCCTACCGGCCTCGCACAATTCACCAGATATTTTTAAATACCTTGTTATAGGCTAACCTATTGCCAATATGCCATCAACTAGGCACAAACCCTGACTGAGAATTGCCTATTCCAAAACCAGATAATGCTTTGTTTTGACATGTATCTCATCAAACCCAGGAAAATGCTCTGCGGAACTGTTGTACAAGCACCTGCACCTTTGAAGCAGTAATAACAAATAATTTTCTTTTTTTTAGATTCCTGAAACAGCTGGAACATCCAAACACCATAGAGTATAAGGGATGCTACAAACGAGAGCACACAGCATGGCTGGTCATGGAGTATTGTGTTGGTTCTGCATCAGACATCATAGAGGTAGTGTGTATTTTTTATGAATGAAAATGCTTTTTGTTATTATATGGATAACATAAAACAACTTGTCAATCATAAACTTCTGAAGCCTAAAATATAAAGTCAAAAATATTTATTCAAATTAGGCTGAGAACCTAGACTTTTTAATCAACATTATTACATAAGAGTGTCCCTCAAAATGGTGGGCACTTCCTCTTTACTGCATCCCAGTCCTTTGGCTCTGTCTAAGATAAGGTTACTCGCACTCAAGTCAAGTTGCAATATTTGCATTGTCAGTAAGTGTTGCGGGCAGGGAACGCATCTCACCCGCAACCACTCAATATGTGCACTATAAAAGTATCAGATATAAATACATTTTACCTTACCAAAATATATGTAACTACTCTTTCTTGTAACGTTTTTGTACTTTCGAATAATAAAAAATATTATTATTAATAGTAGAAATTTTACATGGGATCATAGAATTGGTAGTTACGTGGCCTTCTGCTTATAAATCTATATACTAATAATCTCTAAAATTACCAGTCATATTTAAAAACTTCTATTTGCATTTGGTAGCCCAATTCTTGATGAAGGATATAGGCTATTTAACTTCACACTAAGACCCTAAGGAGCCAAGAAAAAAAAAATGTCCGAGAGAACATAAATCGAAAACGAAGTATTAGTGCGGGCTGGCTTTGCGATAGAACTAGGTGGTTCGGAGAAATGCTATGTTTTGGACACTTCTAAGTCTGAATTTAATATGTAAATAAGTTATGTTTGTTACATTCTTTAAACAGCAATCTTATAATGTAAAAATATAATACGGCGTATTGTAAACCCAGTAGAGTGATCCTGTCATACAATAAAAATAGATAAAAAACTTAAGATAATCTATGTGGCATAATGATCTATTCTGATAGTAGATTGATTAAAATATGTGAATCACCCTGGGATTGAGACTACACGTTTGAATTCACAGCTTACTTGTGTGACACGGCATGATAAGACCTAGGTATATACTTTACAATGTCGACATATTACAAGAAAAAAATCTTTATAAACTTCATCAAAATATCCCTGAATATTCATAAAATTTATGAGATAAAAAGATACTCAAATAAAATTTTTTAAGACATCGAATAATATCCAACGTCCGTCAGCCGCCAATATGAAATCCAGGAATTGCCTTTTGTCGTGTAATTACTGGTAATAATGATTACACAATATAATTGTAATTCGATTTCCAATTTTTCACTTAACAATTACCATTCCAATAAGGAAAATATTGCATTATCGTGACAAGAGTTCATTCTTAATTTCTTTAGTTAACCTTGACCTATCATGGTTTAAAAATGTATTGAATCTGCGCGGATTTATTTCCATTACATAAAATTCGTTCTTCTGAAGTTTCTTGTTTTATCATGAAATATATTATTACTATGACACTCTACAATACTGTATCTTCCAAATAGTGAAAGAATGTTCTAAATCCCAACACGAGTGCCGAAGATTATCCCTAATTAAAAATTACAAAACTCATACCAACCACTTATAAATCAGTTTATATTTTAGGTGAGTTAATCAAGCGGGACACTTGTCTTTATAATATTTAATTGATGAAATGTTTACATGCAAATTAATGATGCGAGACTAAGTTGTGCTCGATCTGTTTCGTCACTGTGACCTCATGAAGCGTCACACACAATGCACAAATTAGCTGTTACTTTAGCATTATACTGTATAACCTACTTTTTGTAGATCGTCAGTAAATTTTGAAGATTCGTGAACTAATTTCGTTGAGTAACTGATAACAAATGTTTACGGTCTCCCTGTTTGTTACAAATATTTTTTCCGACGTTGCATGTTCAATGTTCTCGGAATACCGGTGACTAACTTAATACATGTGAACAATTTACATCCCAAAAATTATATTCTAATGCTCGGATTTGATTTCCCAGAAGGAATTCAAATCAACTTCGGTCACTCTGACAATCCGCATTTTGAGTCACCTATATTTTATCTATATACATATATGTACTTTCGTGAAGTACCATTTAAGTAGCTGCATAATTGGCACTACATGTGAACAATTTACATCCCAAAAAATATATTCTAATGCTCGGATTTGATTTCCCGGAAGGAATTTAAATCAACTTAGGTCACTCTGACAATCCGTATTTTGAGTCACCTATTTTATCTATACTTTCGTGAAGTACCATTTAAGTATCTGCATAATCGGCACATTTGGTTGATTTTTTTCATGATACCCTGATAGGACGTCCGGTGAGGACCTGCGTCAGGCGGTACTTATTACCCTTAGGTCTTTTTTCGGGGTTATCCTTAAGAAGTCTACCTCTTTCCTTAGATTGTTCTTAGTAGTATTTTCATGGTGAAGCAGAACTGGTACTATGTAATTATAATAAATAAACAAATACAAAGCTACAACAAAAGTATAAAGTAGAACCTGCTTATTATGTATCATAGTATTTCACTGTCAAGTGTTGTCGGGTCCCGTCACTGATCGTTTAATGAATGCACGTCGCATCGTTCGCGTTCTAAATGCTAATTTAATAAAATATCATATAATCTCATATTGTTTCCTGTTTTTGTGTTACATAATACAATTTGACTTCCGAAATGGTGGATCGTGCATTACCTACTTGATTCTCATTACTTTCGTTATGCTGGTCAATGTTTGTAACATAACATCACGTCTTCTTGGCCCGGTGAGTTGGGCAGACGTGACTATAATACATTCTCATTCCGCTGGTAATATGCAAGTACCGTGTAATAGGCAGCGAGCTCCGGGCTGCTGCTGAGAAATCCCAGATAGAAATACTCAATCACACCTTATCTGATCTGGGAATCGAATCCAGGACTTCATGCTCAGCAGTAGCATTTGTGGCCTCTACACCAACGAGGCAGTCCACGATGTTTGTAGTTGATAGTAATTGTAGGTATATATAGTCATGTTTAAGAATTTAACGAGCATATTACGTATATGTAGTCATTGCAATAAATCTCAATTCACTGATTCATAATTTTTAATGGAATTGTCACAGAACAAATCCTAAAAGAATTCTATGTCGCCGCCATAGGTCTAATAAATGTAAGTACCTTAGATAAGCATATATTTAGGAGCATTTCATTTCGAAAACAATAACGCGTAAACGGATAAAAGAGTGCCCATGGAGTTTCTTGCCCGTTCCTCTTCATAGGTACCTACTCTTTGGAATGGGCGACTAGCTTCATCTTACTGACCGACCTTCTGGTTTATTTGAAACAGGGTTCGAAGGATATACAGTATGTTAAGAAAACCCTGCCCGACCCATAAGGATAATAAAGGTTAGGTAAACACATGACCAAATATAATATAAAATTTTACGTAATCATCATAGTACCAATACAAATGAATTTTGAAATAATCTTTTTTCCCGCGAATTAATTCCAACTTCCCCGAAATTTGGTAATTTTTAAAAAGTGACAACACCGGTATTATTATGAGCGAATAGCGATGCGACCACGTGCCGCGTGCCCTGCCGCCCGCTGCCCGCGGAAGGGTGCTAAACGCACATTTATTAAGTTACCTATTTTGCGAAATAATATTTATTTTTTTAGGGGGATTCTTTTTTTAAGTTTAGCCCGGTTTTGTATCCATTAGTATAATCAGTTATCGATACCTAACAACACCTTCACGTGTCCGACCCGTAAGGATAATAAAGGTTAGGTTTAGGATTTTGACGGTATTATTATAAGCGATGCGACCACGTGCCGCGTGCCCTGCCTCCCGCCGCCCGCGGAAGGGTTGCCTACCGCACATGTATTAAGTTAACTCTTTTTGCGAAATAATATTTATTTTTTTAGGGGTATTTTTTGTTTAGTTTAGCCCGGCTTTGTATCCATTAGTAGAACCTTCACGGATCGGACAGGGTTTTCTTTACATATTGTATAAATTGATATATCAGACAAGTCAGACTAGTCCATAAGTTTAAACAACCAACCGTTGGGGTAAACGAGTCCTCGAGTGGAGACCGCGTCTCGGCAAACATAGTGTAGGACGCCCTTGGGCGAGATGGAGCGACGATATCAAAAAGGTGGCTGGTAGTGGCTGGCGGAGAATTGCTCAGGATCGAGCTTGTTGGCGTGCCACGGAGGAGGCCTATGTCCAGCAATGGACGAATAGAGGCTGATGATGATGATGATGATGATGATAATGATGATATATATCAAACGATTTTTTGTGATATATATCAAAATTTACTAGGTATATTGCATTTAAGTATTTTTACCGACGCCCTGATGGCATATTGGTCGTTTTTTCTGTCCTCAGACCATAATCGAATTTACCAAATAGGTACTGCGATCAATAATAATAGTGCAACATAAAAGAGCCAAAATAATTTTCAATTCTATCATTTGTAAATATCATAGAATAGATAAAAAATATTAGAATGGAATTACTACGGGATTTGTATTAGAAAGCGTGTCGCCGCTTGTCTACCCTCTTAAGCTCTTCAGCGACCAATACGGAAGCCCATTACGCACATGAATAAATACTCGCACTTTTTCTCATACACGCTATGGCGACCAAAAGGTCGATATTTATATCGATAAAATGGACAGAAAAGGATTGATTGTGTTCTCATTATGTAGTTTCGTAATGATTAGGAGTATTCTTTAAAAGTTTACATAAGATTCCAGTTATATGACTATTACGTAATTTGTAAAGAGTTTTAAAAAATTTATCCTATAAATTTATGTAACTTGAAAATGTGATTTTTTGTTTACGGGGACTCAAACCTATGTTCTCGCCAAGCTCCATAAAGAATAGAAGTAAACAAACCAATTTAGGGTTATCACAACTCACGTTTTACAAATCTCCTGTTATTTACATGATTATCGAGTTTTACATGCTAATTATTTATTAACAATTCCTATTGCGGCATATTTCAATAGAATTACTAAAATAACATGCATAATAACTTGGTATTTCGAAAAAACATTAAAAAGTTGATGAAACGATCGCATCACTGCTTACCATCAGACGGGATTGCGGTCAAGCGCTGGTTTATGATTTAAAAAAAAAATGCTTTACGTGATAGCCCTATAAAAAAAGAATGATGGATGAAATCCAGGTATTAAACACATTTTCTGGAATTCAACCAATAAATAAAGTTGAGGCATTTGTCAATACAATTTTGCCCATTTTAATTATTTTCAAATCAACTAAGTATAATATACAGTATGTTACGAAAACCCTGTCCGACCCATAAGGATAATAGAGGTTAGGTAAACACATGACCAAATATAATATAAAATTTTACGTATTCATCATAGTACCAATACAAATGAATTTTGAAATAATCTTTTTTTCCAACGAAATAATTCCAATTTCCCCGAAATTTGGTAATTTTTAAAAAGTGACAACACCGGTATTATTATGAGCGAATAGCGATGCGGCCACGTGCCGCGTGTCCTGCCGCCCGCCCCCCGCGGTCGGCAGGCGAAGGGTGGTCAACGCACATTTAATAAGTTACCTCCTTTTGCGAAATAATATTTATTTTTTTTAGGGGGATTTTTTTTTTAAGTAAAGCCCGGTTTTGTATGCATTAGTAGAATCAGTTATCGATACCTAACAACACCTTCACGGGTCGGACAGGGTTTTCGTAACATACTGTATATGTATCAAAAAATTTAACCTATTAGGAAATTAGCTTACATGTGTGTCATATTTCATTCAAATCGGTTAAGGGTTCTATGCAAATTATAAATATCTAAACAAATAAACTGTTTACATTAATAGGAAGTAGAATTATTACTTTTATGAAAATCATCTATCTAGAAATGGTTGTTAACATCTGTCATTTAGGCGTAAACTACTCGTTGCCTAGCAACGGTTTGTATACCTCTATTCTTTATCGAATTTGGACGACATATAACCTTTGGTTATTTTAAATATTTTTTCCTATACTTTTTATTTCTATAAGAAATGGTTTAGATTATGGTGTCATTTTATAGAATAAGTTTAAGGAATCTAAAAATGTATCACATGTAGGGATAAGCAACTTACAAATAAATATAATAAACATAAATAAATGCCGTAGGGTTATTGTTAGTTCCATCGTCTGGTCTTATATTTATTTACGAAGGCTTTTCTGAAACAATTAGTAATACTTGTATTATTTAAATATGTCTAACAAAAAATAAAATATTATTAATTGAATATAAAATTATTCAAACAATATATTTATGACAATATATGAGACACCTAAATTTGGAACTGTCTTTAGGTTTCACAAATGTTGGTTTTGGGTCATTGATATACCTTAAACATATTGGTATCCCCCTACACTGCATCTTGACTACCTCCATAGTAAAGTTTGTGTTCTCATTTGTATTTTTATTTGTACACTCAGGTACACAAACGGCCTCTACGCGAGGAAGAGATTGCCGCGATCTGCGAAGGCGTGGTATGCGGTTTGTCATACCTGCACAGTCTTGGTCGCATCCACCGTGACATCAAGGCCGGGAACATTCTGCTAACGGAGAATGGGACTGTCAAACTTGCGGACTTCGGCAGTGCAAGCATCAAGTGCCCCGCCAACAGCTTTGTGGGGACGCCTTACTGGATGGCGCCCGAGGTGATACTCGCTATGGATGAAGGACAGTATGATGGGAAGGTCAGTCTGAAGTTTCTACACACATTACATTACGCCCATTATCCCTTTCTCCGCATGGGTTAGGTAGAAGTGTAACATCCTACATACATATTTCAGCAATCATGTTAAAGTTACAAGTATGAGCCTATTAACAACCCAAATGCGAAGTTTGTCCTGCTGTTGAGAATTCTTCATGGAAAGTCCAATAAAAATTTATCTGACCTGCATAGCTATTTACAACAAAAACAACTAGATTCGCGTTCGTACTGTATCGAATATCAATCGATGGTATCATAGTAGCCCTCTAAATATGGTTCACAAATCCAAAACCCGAAAATACTATCAGTTTAAAATTAAAGAGACGACAGCTGTTTGTTGTCAGGGGGCAAGGCAAATCAGGTTATTTGGATGTGTTGGTCCACTATAATTCAATGGTATAACCAACACTTCGCCAGTTATGTTTAAATCCAAGACTATATTGCCACTAACCAATCACAACTTCTGATTTTCGGTCAAGATTTCCAACACTACATCCACGTCTGTTTAGCAAAGCTCAATTGCCAGTACAATTTGGCACAGAAAACTGAGGAGATCAGACTTAAAACGGAACCAGGAACAAGCACCCCTGTCTGTTTGTATGATGTACCAGCTCTCACAATGCTAAATGCAGACATTTGAAGTCAAGATTGTCAATTAATACTACATATTTATATTATCATTTTCCAAGGGTCATCATATTACCCAGTGGTGGATATTAGATGAGCATTTGTTCTATGCTCAGCTGCCGGAGATCCTATTATTATACGGGAAGCTGGCCCTAACAAAGTTGTTATGAAGCTAAACAGATGATGGTGATTTATAGTAACTCAACTTACTTACACCAGCCCCCTAATCGGCGTACACGTTAGTTGGAATCGTTTGGACCGCCCATTGGTCCGTTCGGTCCAAACGATTCAAACTAGTCGCAATCATTTGACAAAAATGTGTTCACCAATTAGGGGGCAGAAATCACTTTAGTCCTTTTAGCCTAAAGCAATAAAGTGATTTATTATGCAAGTGGGCTTAAGTGGTCATCAGACAGGAACCGCGGTATCCAGTTGCTATAATAAAACTTGTTGGTTAAATGCTTGTTTATTGTTTCTAGGTGGACGTGTGGTCGCTAGGCATAACGTGTATCGAGCTTGCTGAGCGCAAGCCGCCGTACTTCAACATGAACGCCATGTCTGCACTCTACCACATCGCGCAAAACGACTCCCCCACTTTACAGGTAACTATCATCTTTTTCCAATACTTTACAACATTCCATAGAGGCAGTTAAACTCAAAGGCACCTTCGGTCGACTCAAAGGCAACTTAAAGTTGAGTTGAGTTTGATTATTCAATGGCAAGGAAACTTTTTGCTGGTTCCTTTCTGTCTATTTTTAATTTTTTATGCTTATCAGTTGCTTTATTTTAAGAAATTATTTTCATGTCATTTGGTTGTTTTTCTATGATTTCTAATCAAAAATTTTATATACAAAAAAGTACGTATTACAGGCGCCTGAATGGACGGACACATTCCGCTACTTCGTGGAAGCTTGTCTACAGAAGAACCCTCAGGATCGACCGTCGTCGACCAAGCTGCTGTCACACCCGTTCATCACGCGGCCAAGGTCGCCCAACGTGCTTGTGGACCTTATACAAAGGACAAAGGCCGCTGTCCGAGATCTCGACAACCTCAACTACAGGAAGATGAAGAAGATACTCATGGTTGACGCTGATAACGAAAGCGCTATAGGTAAGCACTGATATGTTATCTGTTACATTCAGAAACACTTGACCCACTTCTGTCATTTGACCTTTTTTTATCGTTCACAAAAGATTGATACTTGTCATTGATGTTTGCGTATTGTTTCAAATGCGCAGTATTGCTTTTTAAATAACATGTTATTGAATATTATATCTGAAGGCCTGCAACATTCACTGATAGTAGATATTTTTGTAAATAGTAAAAACATTAAACTCTTTTGGTATAAATACAACCATTTTACGATTTACAAAATATACCTATATTCGCAATAACAAGGTTACCAATTACTCTTTAGTTGGCCAACTCCCTCTCACCGAAAGGAGGCCCGTGAAGGCTGATTATGATGATTATGATGAAGATACAGAGGTGTGTCACCCCACTTCCATCCCTAAACAGTGGAAATATGTATCTCTGAATTTGGTTTACAGTAAATATAGTATGTTTGCTCAATTTGAGCAAATATTTATACATTTGGCCATTCTGCCTTCTGTGTTATATAGTCTTTAAATGTTTATAAAAAGCTTGCCTGAATAACATACAAACAATTTGTATAGGCGACAGCGAAGAGACAGCAGAGGAACGTTCGGGTGGCGATAGTTCCAAGTCCAATTCTGCAACATCGGAGCACAGCGCAGCCGGCGCGTCCAGCCAGAGCTCGTCGTCCGGCAGTCTACGGCGCAGGCCGCACCCGGTAAGTGGGCTCATTGGTGATCAATTTACAAACAACCTAAGTTTTGTATATACTACTCGTGCGAGTTCTCTCCCTCTTCGCCGCATTCGCCGTAAGCGATTAGTAGCGATAGCATCTTTGTTCCAATTGTCTAAATACATTTTAAATCCCCCTGTTGTTATTACCGTTTCTGTGGAGTTTTTGCTTTGTTGAGGATTTTTTTTATTAACTTTGTTTTTGTTTTTTACAATTTCGACGCGTCAGTGAAGCGTATGTATCAATTTAATTGCAAAACGTCATGAGTAAAATGACCTAGTATTATGACGCTTTATCATCAAAATGACCTAATTTTTTGGCAAACTGTACTGTCCGAATGACGTCACAAAACGAGGTGCACAGTTAACTGGCACGAATCATACTAACATTATAAGATATACCTCATCAAGACTTCACTAAGGACATTTTCCACCCTGTCGTGAACTAAAATTACCTATTTGCAAAGCATTGAATTGATTAGACCAGATTATTTATGGAGCTGGTTCCACCCTAACTAAACTGCATACAATAATCTCGCAAAATTGGGTATCTTCGACTGTCTCGACAACACCGACCGTCGCAATAGGAGCTACTTACTAGACTACATTAACATAGATGTACCAACGACACAAAAAGAAGATAGTCCAAAGATGTCCACTTCAAGTAAAGAAAAGTATATTGACGTTATGTGTTATTCCGAAGCAGGTGAACGCGAACCACCACCAGCATCAACAACAGCCGCAGTATACTCACCTCAACCATCAGCACTCTGCACACTCCACCAGGTATGTGTACTCATGGTAGCTGTATAATATCACAGAGGCCTGTTAATATTCAGTTCGGGACCTCTCCGACCGCCGACGAGGAAGCAACTACCGATTATTTTCTCACTTATGAAACATAAAACAGATAAGTAAGTCCTGTTACAATAAAAGGAAGAAGTACAACATTTATTAATAGTAAGGTTATGTGATCAAAGTATAAACTTGTTAAGCGATGCTCACTTGTCGGGTAGAGTAAGTGACTGGGCACTCAAAACAAAACTATGCGAGCTACACAATCGTTGTGTGAGTTGCTAGTTCTATTCGATTTCCTCCAATCATCGGCAGGACAAGTGCTGTATAAACGAAGTTCGAATAGACTAGCTGTCTTCGTCGCGCATTCCTGTGTGATAGTTACTTTCGGATACCATAAGCAATATTAATGGGAAAAAAATATGGTGAGAGTACTCACATTTTTTATAGCGCTTGTTACTCTTGAGCAGTAATAAACGCTTATTTTAACTTGATTACCGTTTTTCATAAGCCCATTTTTTAAGAAATGATTTTTAATTTTATCAAAATAAAAACGTAACGAGTAATTAGGGATGAGATTACTATATTTTTATTAGTCAATATGTATGTATCGTCGCCGTAGAGTGAAAACCTCGTAAATGCAAAAATAGTAACTTTTCAGGAGGAAGAAAAAACTGCGTGCTGTAAAATTTTTGTACGGCGACTTTTATATGTTTTTTTATTAATTAATATGGAGATTTAACCCGCTTTCATACCCAAATCGGTTCAGTGCTATAAGATTGTCCAAATGAAAATGAAATGAAACTACACATTCGTTGCTAGGTATTCACACAAAACTGACAGCTGCACGGGTTTACGAGGTTCTCATTTAGTGTCATAGATATCGCTACGAGCATCGAATGAACAAATGAGTCAGATCAGGATGTGCCTAGTGAAGTTTTCTTCCCAGAAACGCAATAAAATAAATTTGAGCAAAAATGCATTCCCGAGGCTTTCACTCTACGGTGACGGTATGCTCTTGAAACTGCTTCAATTGTGGGTTAGTAACAGGAAAGTAGAATGCACCCCCTAGAATTTAGTTGTACATATGTATGTTGCATTGATTAATAGTTAAGCAGATGTTAATCATGACTTCACTTTAGTCAACATTTATTAAAAAAAGGTAATGGTGTTTTAATGATTAAATGTTCTGTATTTAGTAGTAAGCTTCAAGCTGTAAATACGCATGGTGGAGTTTTCATGGTAATTTAGTACCTAAATGCATGGTAATTATTGTCCTCTTGTACACGTATGTAGTTATAAGCACGCACCCGTAGCGCTTACAGAATGCACGTCCCGCACTAGATAGAGCCGCACTTGCCTTTCAGAGTTCGCAAGAGCTGGCTTTTCTCATGTTGCTGTTTCGTACGCAGAGAGAGCGAGAGCCCTCTGCCGGGCGCGCACGACGACTACGTCAACAGAGATGCGCTGCGGGACTACGCGAATCGGGACTCTCTGTGTGACGACTATGGGGACGACTACGCGAACAGAGAGGCAATACGTGAGGCTCGTGAGAGGGAGCGAGACCGAGAGCGCGAGCGGCAGGCGAGTGACTACCGCGAGTACGTAAACGCACCCGCCTCTTGGCAGGACGGAGACGACAACCGCAATACGCAGCGCCGACAGACCAACCGCAGTGAGTATACACTATACAGTTATAATATGCTCCAAATAAACTAAAGCCTCGCTAACTCGAGTGAGTTTCACGACCGTCGAGGGGCGAGCATTTTTCTTACTAGATTTGCCGAACAGTTTTCTCGAACTGTGATTACAACCCTGAAAAGATTTTTGTGTGTTGTATCGCTGTCAATGGCACAGATTCCCTTGTTCACACACTAAATTAAAGGTCGAAACATACTACCAAAACGTGACACGACGCCACGCCACCCGACGCATGTCAGTACGTATCAATCCCATATATTTAAAATGGTCAGAAGTGCATTGCCAATATGCTATGTGACCACACGCCGCAACATCCAACAGATTTAGATCAGCGTCTTGCGGGAGAAGGGGGAACACACCCGACGTTTTTATGGCGGTTATAATAAAAGATATTTATTGTTTAAAAATTGGTTTAAAATGTCGGATGACGAATTAGTTTCACCCACGTAGGTTTCGATGTTTTTTTTTTATATGCTCCGCTCTTATTGGTCGCAGCGTGATGTTATAATACAGGGTGGGCCATGAATTAGTTAAGAATTGAAAAAATCGTATAAAGAAAACTATTTGACATATTTTTAAAATTATTTATTTACAAGAAAGTTAATTATTTGGAATTTATTTTTTAAAAATAACATCATCTAAATGTCCACCGTTTCGATTTTTGCACTCTTCTAAGCGAGGTCCGAAATTTTCGAATACTCGTCGACAAAGAGACCGCGAGATCGCTGACATTTCTTCGCTAATTTTTTCCTTTAGTTCACGTAGTGTTTTTGGTTTATGGATGTAAACTTCTCAAATAACCCCATAAAAAGAAGTCTGCTGGGGTTAAATCTGGACTCCTGGGTGGCCATGGGATGTCGCCTCGTCTGGAAATCAGCTTTTCCGGAAACATTTCTTTGACTACCGGCAGGGACTCGTTGGGTGTGTGACAAGTGGCTCCATCTTGTTGAAACCATGTGTTACGATTGTAGCCAGCAAATTCCAGTAGCTTCGGTGCCAAGAACCCCCGTAACATTTTCACATATTCAACAGAATTCACAGTAACCGAACGGCCGCGAGAATCTTCGAAAAAATAGGGCCCAATGATTCCTTTTGCTGAAATTGCAGCCCATACCGTTACCTTGGGAGAATGAAGTGGCCTCGCGTGTTTAGATTTGGGATTTTCGCTGCTCCAATATCTGCAATTCTGTTTGTTTACGTGTCCGTTGAGGTGGAAATGGCCTTCGTCGGAAAATAAGAGGTTGTCAAAATTATTGAATCGATCTAACATTGTTTCGGCATAGGACTTGCGCAAATTTAAATCATTAGGTTTTAATTCCTGTACTAACTGGATCTTATATGGATGTAATTTCATATCTAATTTCAAAATACGGCGCAATGATGTTCGGGATAGTCCTAATTCAGCAGAACGTTTGCGCGTCGATAAATTTGGATCACGTCGAACTGATGCGGAAACTCGCTGCACGTTCTCTTCGCTCCGAGAAGTCCGTGGGCCGCCGGTTTGCTTCACGTTTAGTGTAGATCCGGTCTCTTCGAACTTTTTAACCCATTTCTTTATTAATGGAGCACTCGGACACTGATTTAAATCGTGTAAGTAGTATTCAACGCGAAATAAGCGTCTCACAGTAATGAGCGAACTGTTGTTTAAATAAAATTGTTTCACACAATAAGCGCGCTGCGGCCCCGTGAAACGATCCATTGCGACTAAATTTCCGAGAAGCGAGCTAGTGGTAACGCCCCTCCCCGCTCCCCGCGCGGCTTGTATTAGCGAGGGGTGTTAAGTTTAAATGTTAACGAATTCTTGGCCCACCCTGTATATAGCCTAAAGCCTTCTTGGATTAATAGGTCATCCATCGCAAAAAGAATTTTTCAAATCGGAACAGTAATTCCTGAGATTAGCGCGTTCAAACTCTTCAGCTTTATATATTAGTATAGATGAGTACATCTTTTTTTATTTACTGTTTATGTACAAAATATATCCCAAAAATCTGCAATAACTCTTCTTCAAAATTTTCATCTAGCTCGTCTTCAAGCAGAATTGAATCCATGGCCACGTTGTACAGTAGGGTCCAAAGTGCATTATTACTTTTGAACTTTATTGTTCTAACAATAAGTGTCAAAAGTGGTACTCCACTTTTGGACCCTTACTGTACATCAAAACACTTCAGCGTTTCGTAAGAGACTACACTACACGATACGTGTTGTAGCCACGCATGGCGTGTTGCTTATATGCACGACGAGCGTCGGATGTCGGCAGAATACATCGCGTTGCGTTTTGATAGTATGTTTCGACCTTAAATTTAAGTTCAGTGCATCCTTTTCTTTCTATTTCATTAAGAAAAGGACAGAAGATAAAATGTCAGTTAAGGCCTGTCAAATTAGTGCGCTCCTACAGTTCTTCAAATATAAGAAGTGCAATTTGTCGTTTCATAATTTTCAAGACGACACAACTTTGTACATGCATAACTCAAAAATTGACATTTATTTCTTCCGCAAAACCACGTAATTTTAAAATTATTTTTATATTTTCACAAATTGCACAGTTCTTAATCACTTAATATACATTTTTTTTTTAAACAAAGCAATATTACCAATGTAGACAATAAATAGTATTTTTCTCGACGTCATGTCAAAGTCACGTAGTAAGGTACTATACCGTAGTGTTGCGACTCTTCAAATTCACTTGTATACTATTAATCGTTAAAAATTACCGAATAATCGAACTTACTAATAACGATCGTTTTCAATGAAAGCGTCCTTTATTATTTAATTACTTTTTTCATTTATTTACCCTCAAAACGCTTATACATATATCGAACAGAGAACGAAAAAGTTTAATATATGTCGGAGATCCTCGGAATAATTTTAATAGAAGTTGCTAATTTGATTTACGTAGTAGAGGGGCAAACGCTTGTGACGTTATTTTGTGATGGCGGCACATGGACAGAGTCGCTTTGGAAAGTGGGGTTCGTCGAACGGTCACTTTGCATCGAGACGCGGATCAAGGCACTTCTCCGAACCGAAACTGTCGGTTTGCCTATTCAAATTGTTATTATGAAGATTGGAGGATATCTACACGTCGTGCTTGAATTCAAAACTCACCTACGAAATGAAACCTGTACCACCATACCAAGATGCTGTCGACCCTACCGCTCTGCCGTCGCTGTCTCCGACATATATATCTCTGTTAAAATTACGAAACTCAAAATTAATAATGTTTAAAACAAAATTTATAATATTTAACATTGTATGTAATACAATGTTGCTTAGGTTTGGATGGAACTAAAGATTTTGAGAATTTCTTTCATCTAAAACTCAGACATTTACAATCCATACTAATATTATAAATGTGAAAGTGTGTTTGTTTGTTTGTTTGTCCTTCCTTCACGCCGTAGCTAAGCAATCAATCGACCTGATTTTTGGCATACAGTTAGTTGAAAAGATGTAGAGTAACATAGGCTACTTTTGGTCCTAAAAAACATGAAGTTCCCAAGGGAGATTACTGGAATATTTGTATGTGTACACCAAATATCCTAATATTATAAATCGGAAAGTGAGTTTGTTTGTTTGTTTGTTCCGCTTTCACGCCGTAACTACTAAGCCGATTATTTTGAAATTTTGCAGACATAAAGCTAGAAGTCCAGATTAAATAATAGGGTACTTTTTTATCCCGGAAAAAAATTATATTCACGAGTGAAATCTAAAAGCGCGATATAACCGATCTCCACGCGAGCGAAGCCGCGGGCGGAAAGCTAGTCATAAAATAAATAAATCTGTAACTTTAATCGACTACAAAATACAAAGAAATGAAATCAATATCTCGTACCTATAGACCGGATATTGTAGGAATCGTTTTTTTTTTTTAACCCAATCCCTATTCTTCAGTAAGTTAGAAGTGTCAAATTGCACTTCTTATATTTGAAGAACTGTCACGTAAACTGGCGTAATTTTAGGCGCCATGTTTATAATCGCGTCTAAACTGTCTATGGAGTATCTTAATTTGACAGGATTAAACTAAAATGTTAGCTTCTATCCTTTTCTTAACGAAATGGAAAGAAAAAGACGCGCTTAACTTAAAATTAGTTTAGTTAGTGAACAACAGAATCGGCTCCACTGTCGATTCTAGCTAGTCAAGGCCAGTATCGAACGATTTTTTTTTTATAATTATCGATAAACTCTCCTTACATAAATGATTTATTACAGATGAAAAAGCTAGGTCAATTCTATTTTCGAATGCGGGCAGTTGGCACTTGATATCACTAGAAAACTTTCGAAACTACACTGCTTATAAAAGACTCGATTGCAACATCGTTGTTTACTTTTAATACTAATCAAGCCGCGTTGAACCACTCTTAAACTTTTTAACAAATGAGATTAAGAAAGAGGAACTAATAAAAAAGCCTCGTTAGTGTTTTTATCAGTAGAACGCGAAAATTTCCGAAAATGGATTTTGTTTTTGTTAATATTGCCCTAAAACGGACTCTAAATAAATAGATATAATGTGGGTCTCACAGGTATAAGCAACAACGTCTCGGCGGCGATGTCACTAGTGTCAGAACACGGCGCGAACAACTTCGCTACGATACGAACTACCAGCATCGTCACCAAGCAGCAGAAGGAACATAACCAGGTAGTTAAACTACCCTTATGATAGTTACTAAATAATACCAAACTATTATTATCCCACAGCAGGTCAAAAAAGTCTATCAATAATGGGATCCACGTGTTTTTTCATTCAAAATTAATAATTTGTGACATTATAGTCCTGGATTTTTTTTTCGATTGATAAAATTAATACTATTTTTAGTAAAATTATTTTGAACTGACTATAAAAACGTGTTTTAACCACTGTACTTTGTGATGTGTAAACTGTAAATCTAAATCCTGTCGGGTCTATCTCTGCAAAACAATTGTTTGAGATTGGAATGCCATCAATTTCAAAAATGTAGGGAAATTATTTTAGGTATTTTTTACTGTTGTTGATTTGACCTGAGTAAAATCTCTTGAAAATAAACGAGACATTAGACTCATTATGAAATGCCTATACATATGTTTAGTAATAATAATTTGAGTCAGCAATATGATGAGACATTTACAGTTTTTGTATTTCTCATTTCGTTTTCCCCAAAAGTGGGTATTCACATTTTAAGGCAGATACAGACAGAGCGAGGTACTTCGAATGGTAAGCCATGCATTTATAATCTGCTTCGGGCTGTCGCATAATGTCATATAAAAAAAACATTTGCATGGCATACCTCACTCTGTCTGCACCATTATACTTGTGATTTGATTGACCTTAAATCACAATACAGCTACGCTGTTTTCCAATGAAATTTAGTAGAACTATGATCACCAACGCCTGCTCTTGTTGATTACCAGCGCTGTGAATCTGTCTCGCGTAATGTCACAGAAATGTTTTGAATGATGTTAGATTTTCGTGGAAATAACGCCATATCTTCCCACAACTTTTATTTATTTTTATGTTTTTTCATGGCATCATGTTTGTTGCAAAGTATTTTCTTTATTTCTAAAAAAGAGCAGATAAGCAGGTGTTGATTGGTTTCAGGAGATGCACGAGCAGATGTCAGGATACAAGCGCATGAGACGCGAGCACCAGGCGGCGCTGCTGAAGCTGGAGGAGCGATGCAAGGCCGATGTCGACGCGCACAAGGCACAGCTCGACCGCGAGTACGAGGCGCTACTGCAGCAGCTGTCCAGGGAGCTGGAGCGACTACAGGTACCTCCCATGTACAAGAACCATGAAATATCAGCTCATAGGCTACAGAAACTAGCATCATTAACATCTGCTCAGAATTCACTATAAGCCAGGTTTAACATTGTATGCAAATTACCCGCTTTATTGTGGAATTCTGGACACAGGTTACAGAATCTTCATCATTAATGTTATTATACACTATAAACATTGCTTTACATTTACATTTTGTTTAAACAAACAAAATCTTTGTGTAACCATTTGCAGGTTACAGGATAGTTTCAATGCAGGGAAGGTCAGGATAGTACAGACGGAAGCACATCAAGCTATTACAATTTTCTTTATTAGATTTTCAACTTTATCTCCAAAGTATTAGGGCTCAAGGTTGATTGGGAATATTTGACAGATTCGGGTAGCTTGACCTGCTGTCGTCTGTAGATAGTAGTAGTTGCACTACACATGGTTTAAAATCGTCTAGATATTTTGTATGATAATGGACGTTTAGTGACTATTTGACCCAAGTTGGACCTATCCTTCCTACCTTATCCTTGTCTAATTAGTCCAGGCGACAATTTTAATCTGCGGATAAGTTTTTTTTTTTTTAATTCAGCCCTCAGGGCATCATCAACCCATAAAAAAATTACTGTATGGTACTTTTTCAGCTTTTCATCACAATTAGCCTTTAATTAAGCTAAAAGAGAAGTTGATTGCAAAACACCTACAAAAGTTTAAAAATAAGCCTATTCAACTAATTTATTTTAATTTAATTGACAAGTGTATCCATAAATTACGTTAATTTCATAAACCTTGCATATAAAATTTCCTTGTCATTCCAGACAAAACATGCACAAGAATTGGAACGTAAACAGAAACAGAATGCGGCAGCAGAGAAGAAGTTAATCAAAGATATCACTGCAAGACAGGAGCAGGACCGCAAGGCATTCGAGACGCAGCGCAAACGCGAGTACAAGGCCAACAAGGAGCGGTGGAAAAAGGAGCTCAGTATGGACGACGCCACACCCAAGAGACAACGGGATGCCACGCTGCAGTATGTATTTGTTGAATCACAAGCCGAAAAGCCGAATGCCTGGTGGGATTTCTCGTCAGCAAAAATGACGTACAAGCTTTTATCCCTTACTAGCTTTTGCCCGCGATTTGCCCTGATTTTCGCGTGAATTAAACCTCGCTATCGCCCACCCCTATTATTATTATTTTTTTGTTTTGGGTTGGTTATCATCAAATCACTTCCCGCTCTGGGCGGAGCGGAAGGACGTGTTAGACTTTTACCGACTAAAACTCACCCGTGTTTCTTCACTTGCCTATGCGCCAGGGCCACGGTTTCTTTTTTAACCAACCCGCAACCCTGACCCAAGAGGCATCGGTTTTCGTGGACCCCGTCACGAGGTGCTGACCGGACGTCCTGCCATGCACTCTCGCTCCGGACCATGCCGATCGCCGCTACAAGGACATGGCGGTGCTCTACCCAAACCAGACAGACCTTCGTATGCTCCACCGTGTCCTCAGGGCGATCCACACAGTGGTGACACCCTGGCGATTCCTCCCGGCTTATACGGAACAAGAGCCTCCCGAAACAACCGTGTTCGGTGAGGACCTGCGTCACTGCTCATTATAATGTATGGTCACATATATATTACAGATCTCAGAAGGACAACCTAAAGCAAGCGGAGGCCGCTGAAGAGATGCGGTTGGTGCGGTCGCAGCGCGAGTACCTCGAGCTAGAGCTGAGGCGCTTCCGCCGTCGCCGCATGCTGGCGTTGCATCACAAGGAGCAGGAACTACTGAGAGAGGTGCATATCTAACATAAAATCACGCCTCTTAGTCTCGATAATGCTTGTAAACACAGAAAACATGTGTGCACGTGTTTTCTAAGTGTTTACAAGCATTTCTTGCGATCTACGTACACTGCTGGCCCTGGTCAAGAACAAAATATTAGATTGCCGTGCCGTTGTACATCTTTTTCGAGAACATACTTATAACTTTACCTTCAAATAAAGGGCAAGGTGGCTGTTATCATCAACCGAGCAGATCATAATCGGCTGTCAAACCTGACTTTTGGAATAATCAACCAAATTGGCACAAGAACAAAGTTCCAATTAAATAGGACTAAACTCGTGACAATATTGTTTGCAGGAGCTGAATAAACGACAGAACCAGCTGGAACAAGCGCACGCCATGTTGTTACGTCACCACGAGAAGACGCAGGAGCTCGAGTACAGGCAACAGAAGGGTGTGCATGCGCTTAGGTACGTACACAAGATGCCACAAGTATACAATATGTAAATAAAAGTCTGTCTGATCCGTGAAGGTATTGTTAGGTATCGATAGCTGATTCTACTAATGCCTTCAAAGACGGGCTGAAGTTAAAAAAACCCCTAATAAAATAAATATTGTTTCGCAAAGGAGGTAAATTAATACATGTGCGGTAGGCAATACATGCGCCGGCGAAAGGGGACAGGGCACGCGGTCGCATCGCTATTCGCTCATAATAAAATCGTCAATATTTGTGTTGTCACTTAATAAAAAAATACCAAATTTTGGGAAGTTGGAATTAATTCGCGAATAAAAAAAGATTATTTCAAAAATCATTAATATTGTTACTAAGATGATTATGTAAAATTTCATATTTTATTTGGTCATGTGTTTACTTAACCATTATTAACTATCCTTATGGGTTGGACGAGGTTTTCTTTACATATTGTATAACTAGCGAAACTAGCTTCACATCATCATCAGCCAAGGCTTGTCCCAACTATGTTGGAATCGGCTTCCAGTCTAACCGGATTCAGCTTCCGACGACCCATAACGATTGTCAAAGATATGCCAATGACAGCAGGGACCAAAGGCTTAACGTGCTTTCCATGGAACGAAGGGGTCTCGGTATGTTAAGATGGTCATCCATCCACAGACCAACCGCGGCAAGCGTGCTTAACCTGATCAATCGCCTTGTTCGGCTATTTCTTATTTTAGTCACGAACCTATAGTGGCGAAACTTCACAGATGTTAAAGGCAACAAGAACTACATTGAAGTGTCATAATATCCCCTCCGAGAGTCATGATAGTTTCAGATTTGGTTTGGATTTCCACTTCGGGCAAAATGTATTATAGTTACATAATTATTGTTACAAGGCTTTAGTCTTTATCTCTAACGGGTCTAATATTCCATGGAAAAGATTATGTTGGCTGTCAATTTACATCCTTATCCTACCTCTTGTGGTTACGAAGTGGGGACTGACAGTGTGTTGTTGTGTCTTAGAGAGGAGCAACTGTCGAACCAGCACGGCACGGAGCTCGCCAACCAGCGCGAGTACATGCAGCGCGCTGAACATGAACTGCGCAAGAAACATGCGCTACAGCTCAAACAGCAGCCCAAGAGTCTTAAGGTAAATAATAATAATACAGTAGAACCTCGATAAGTTAAAGTCCAAGGGAAACAAAATATTTTAACTTATCAAGGGTCTATGTTAGGGATAGGTTAATATAGGGAACATATTATTTTTTGAAGTTATAGAGGTTTGTAAGTTATCGAGGTTCTACCATATATTGCTCCTCTATACATCAAAACTTTTCATTAAGGACATATGATACCTATCCAATTAAAAGATTTCGATTCGATCTTACAAACTCGTATCATCTCGCATTTACCAAACCAATAGGCTATTTGTCTGTATGATTTTTTTGGGATTATTTGTTTTAAATGCATAAAATGAGGGTTCTTTATGTCATTTACATGAGTTTTAATAAAAATAATAACAATTAATATATCTAAAAACAAAAAAATATATTTAACTTGTTGTATCTCGCGCCACATATTGTGAAAAGATCCGAATTGGCTAATGAAACGATGACGTCATACGCGCATCAGCACTTGTTGTTGTTCTATGTGTTCTCAGGTGTTTTATCGATTTATTTGTACAACCCGGTACAGCACACCACTTGTAAACCATTTATTAGATAATCAACAACAAATAACAGATAAATACAAACACCACTGCGGAACCGAAAATCATTTATATCCTTGTGAAGTCACTTACAAGCCGCGACGCCACATTGTTGAATAAAGCGGTTCGGCGGCTTATTTGAACTTTGAATTTTTATTTGCATGTTTCTTACGAAATACGTATTTAAAATTAAAAAAAAAAAAAAATCTTTCGGTGAACTTCTTAACCGCAACCAAGTAATTCAAGATAGAAATTATAAATCTGTCAAATAGCCTGTTGTCTCCTGGACACTGACTGGATTGAATCGAATGGCACCCACTTCTTAGGATATGTCGCATTATCCTTTACGTAATACACAAGTACCTACATTCTCTGGTTATGTCTTTCTGCATACTTAGGCTTGATGCTGTTATATGAACAGACATACCAGTATATAAAATAAGTAAGATTCATCCTAGGCAGGCATTACGTTAATCATGTGATTTGTTACTAAGTGACCTTGAAATACGACTAGCTATTGTTAACTCCTTTTTTATATAACATACTAATCAGAATACTTAAATGTTTACAGCAAAAAGAGATGCAAATACGCAAGCAATTCCGCGAGACGTGCAAGATACAGACACGTCAGTACAAGGCGCTCAAAGCGCAGATATTGCAGATGACCGCTAAGGTAAGCTTTTACTCAGTTGACTAGTTATAGCGAATGGATATAAAAGGATTCATATTGCAAATTTTTTTTTTTTTTTTTAATTGGCTCATGATTTGATTATAGTCTTAAAAAGATTCGTTAGATTGGTGTATCCAGAGTCGCGAATCTTAGTTATTGTGAGTGATGTGAATGCGGCTAATCTGCACCACTATACGCGTAAAATGGTTAATGTAATTCATTGTTTATTCTTTGATGATCACTAACCAGCTCTGAAGCCATTTAGATAGCAAGCTCTATTGTTGGGATGTAAGTTTGAGCCGTAATGGAAGAACAGTCTATGTGCTCATCCTTTAACAAATGCAGAGTACACCTTGCTACGATAAGGTGAACTTAGTAATCCTAGAAATAGTTTCTTGTATAATTAATTAAGTCTTCCGAAGGATAATAGGATTTTCTTTGAATAAGGATTTGTAGTGGATTTTTTTTCTTTTTTATGCCACATTTATTTTGTATAGAATTTTGAAATGATATTTGCCTTTTACAGGAGCATCAGAAGGAAGTGATAAAGACGCTCAAGGACGAGAAGCGCCGCAAGTTAGTGCTGTTGGGTGAGCAGTATGACCAAAGCATCACTGAGATGTTACAGAAGCAAACCGTCAGGCTAGACGAGAGTCAGATGGTGAGTCCTGATATTCAGATTAAATACAGGATGTAAAAAGAGCTACCAAGTGAATTCTGTACATCATACTACGTATCATAAGTCAAAATGATTGCTGGGAACCTTTCTTTTTTGTTTTTTTGTTAAAAAACCGCTGTTCACAGTAGCGTTCAATGTAACGCAAAACATTGTACTTATGTGTGCATGCATTGGTACTAGAGTCGTGGCAGTGTTTCTAGTTTAAAATTCAACTTTAATTCGTAAAAAAACACTACGAAAGTAGCAAGTATGAACTATCGTAAAGCTTTAAAAATATCACAATTACGAGAAGAACATGTGACAGTCTACTTTGTTAAGCGTATACTCATTGAAGCGGGGAAGGTGCGCAATAGATGTACGCCTTCCTGGCCCACTTACTTGCGAGCACTAGCAAGTGGATAGGCAGCTTGTGAGGGATGTCGGATTAATTAAAATAGCGAGACGGTAAAAACTGAGTAGGTATATAATATTTAACTATGCAATATGAAAGCGTATACAGAAATGTAAGGAACTCAATTAGGTTGCAATATTTATAGTAACAAGTAAACAAATTACGTCATCGTTGTGAGCGGCTTCTCTGCGCGAGCGCCATTGTCCTAAACAAAAGGATCGTAGGTGATGGACGTCTATGTGTGCGCTTTCCGATGCACACCTGGACCAAATCCTTATCTTGGAGGCGGGGCCTAAAGGTGGCGTGATTTTGATGCCGCGTTCTAGTGTAGGAGTTTACTTGCCTACTCGCTACACCACTCCCCTGGTGAGTCGTAGCTTAGCTACGGACGATAGTAGTCTGGAAATCTGACTGTGCGCCCGCTCCTCGTTTTCTTAACAGTGACCTGGTCTTCTGAAGGTAGCTGACGTGACGTTATGATGACAGATTCTTCATTGGTCAAGTATGCTGGCTTTAGCCGATCGAGTGAGACCTTTTGTTTCTTTCCCTTCACTTCGATGTCGAAAGTCTTCTGTTCTCGACGCAAAACTTTATATGGTCCTAAATATGGAGCTTCTAGCGACTTTCGTGCAGGACCTTGCCGTAAGAAAACATGGGTCGCTGTGTTCAGGTCTTTGGGCACATAGAACGGTCGATGTGAACTATTGTGCCAGGAAGTAGGTCGCGGTGTTAGTTTACTCATGTGTGAGCGGAGTCTGCTGGTCAGGCTGGTCATGTCGACTGTCTCTTCAGGAGTGGACACGAAAAACTGTCCTGGAAGACGGAGTGGTTCACCATACACCAGCTCTGCTGCGGTGGCTTGCAAGTCTTCCTTGAAAGCGCTGCGTATCCCCAACAGAACCCAGGGCAACACCTTGGTCCAGTTTGAATTGGCGTGACATGTGATGGCGGCTTTCAGTTGGCGGTGTAGCCTTTCTACCAGGCCATTTGCTGCGGGATGGTAAGCTGTGGTTAGGTGGTGTGATGCCCCGATTAAGGCAGCGAGTTCTTTTAAGGTGTGGGACTCAAATTGCCTGCCCCGGTCGGTGGTGATGTGTTCCGGGCTGCCGAAACGTGCGATCCACCCTGACGTCAAAGCGGCTATGCAGGTCTCCGCGGTGATGTCCTGCAACGGGTATGCCTCTGGCCATCGCGTCACGCGATCTACTATGGTGAGGCAGTACTTGTAGCCAGAACATAATGGTAACGGACCAATTAAGTCCATGTGAATGTGGCGGAACCGTGCTGAAGGTGTCTCGAAAGCTGTCAAAGGTGCTGACGTATGTCTGGAAACTTTGCTTCGTTGGCATGCTTCGCATTCTTTGGCCCATTGTCGGCAATCCCGTCTTATGCCGGGCCATACATATCTTTCCGATACCAAACGGACTGTTGCTTTACCACCAGGGTGACTCAAGTCATGTAGGGTATGGAATGCCTGTTTGCGAAACTGTTTGACGAGGAATGGGCGGGTCCCCGATGCGACGTCACAGTACACCTCAACTGCGGCCTCCGGCAGTTTGATTTTCTTCAATTTCAGGCTGGAGCCATTTTGTAGGAGGTCTTGGAGTTCAGCATCGGTCTCTTGTTCTCTGGCCAGGGACTGGTAATCTACTGGTGCATTGATTGTGTAAATGCGCGATAAAGTATCTGCTACCACGTTGTCTTTGCCAGCCACGAACTTTATATCTGTTGTGTACTGGCTGATAAAATCTAAATATCTGTACTGACGTGGGGAGCAGTTTTCACGTGGCTTGCTGAATGCAAATGTCAGTGGTTTGTGGTCAGTAAAAATTGTGAACGTTCTCGCTTCAACCATGAATTTGAAGTACCGTATTGCCTCGTATATAGCTAGAAGCTCACGATCGTATGGACTGTACTTTGTCTGTGCTGGGCTCAGTTTCCTGGAGAAAAATGCCAAGGGTTGCCACTCTTGAGCCTGCCTTTGCTGTAATACAGCACCGATGGCCGTATCTGAGGCGTCCGTCTGTATTGCGAGCTCGGCCGTTGAGTCTGGATGGCCTAGCAGTGTTGCCTCTGATAGACTTTGCTTACATTTGTTGAAAGCATCCAATTGCTCCGGTTCCAATTCTATTGGCTGTGATGCCTTTATCTTGAGGCCTGTTAAAATTTTGTTTAAAGGTGCCTGTATAGAAGCGGCTGCTGGTAGGAATTTTCGATAAAAGTTTATCATCCCAAGAAATCTTCTAAGGTCTTTGATGTTTTTGGGTACCGAGTAGTCCTGGATAGCTTGGACCTTTGTATTTAGGGGTCTTATTCCAGCTGCTGAAACCTCGTGGCCCAAGAAACTCACTTTCGCTTGTCCGAATGTGCATTTGCTTGCATTTATCAGTACTCCGTACTCTGATAACCTCTCAAATAGTTGCCTGAGATGCTGTTTATGCTGAATGACGCTACTGCTGAAGATTAAGATGTCATCCAGGTAGGTATAACAGAAGTCAAGGCCACGGAGCACTTCGTCCATAAACCGCTGAAAAGTCTGCGCAGCATTGCGAAGTCCGAACGTCATGAACGGGAATTCGAACAACCCAAAGGGGGTCGTTATAGCGGTTTTTTTAATATCTTCTTCTGCGACTGGTATTTGGTTGTAGGCCTTAACCAAATCGACAGTGGAGTAGACTGTGCTCCCGACAAGCTGGTGCACAAAGTCCTGCACGTGCCGAACTGGATATCGGTCTGGTATGGTACGTGCATTCAAAGCTCTGTAGTCTCCGCACGGTCTCCAACCATCGTTCTTTTTGCGTGCTAATTGAAGTGGCGACGACCAAGCGCTTTCAGATCGGCGCGCTGTTCCCTGCTGCAGCATTTCTTCGAACTCCTGTTTGGCTATTTTTAACCTCTCAGGGTCAAGGCGACGAGGGTGACCGTATACTGGTGGACCTGCCGTAGTATGTAAGTGGTGCACTGTGTTGTGCTTTATTTGTCTTGGCCTACCAGCTGGGCGGGTGAGATCTGGATATTCTCTTAACAGTTCTTGGTAATCTGTGCCATCTGTGGTTGTGCGGACTGATGATATGGCCTCGGATGTTTTCCGTGATGATGCAGCAACTGTTAGTGCAGTGATATTGTCGATTAGCCGTTGATTGCGGCAGTCAACAAGTAGGTTGTAGTAACCTAAGAAGTCTATGCCGATTATGGATTTTGATACGTCCGCAACTGTGAACTGCCATGTAAAAGCTCGACGAAGGCCCAAGTCCAGAGTGAGTGATACGTAACCGTACGTGGCTATTATTGTTCCGTTTGCTGCGAACAATTCGTATTTGGTCTTGCAGCGTGGCTCCCGAACAGCGGATCGCGGGAATACACACAGGTCTGAACCCGTATCTACAAGATATTGTATCTTTGTCTTGCGATCCGTGATGAACAGGCGGCTTGTTAAAGCTAGGCAGTCTTGTACCGCCACTAATGGCTGCCATTGGAGTTTACCGGCTGCTTACTGTAGTTGCATGGTTGTGTGCATTTCCGCGCTTTATCACCAAACCGATAATGGTACCAGCATAGCGGGTGATCTGGGGGTCTGGCATTTGAACGAGACCGGGAACGGTGCTGTGAACCATGGCTCGATCTTCTTGACTGAAAGCGACGATGGCCACGTAGCTCCATGCTCATGCTCTCCAACTTTCGACTCAACTCTGCTACGGTTTTTGTCAGTGCGTCCATAGCAGTGTTTTGTGGATCGGTCGGTACTGATGGGCGAGTAATGGTACTTGCTACTTGCTCGGTTACTGGCACGATATCATTAATGCGATCTGCTAATTCGGCTACGTCTTCCAGGGGCATGTTTGACTGGGACGCGACGATGGTTTGCAGGTTGGTGGGAAGCCGACTTGACCAGATTGTCCTGATAAATTCTGCTGGGACTGACGGTCCGGCCAAGTGTTGTAAGTGGCGCAGGAACTGTGATGGTTTTCTGTCACCGAGTTCTTCGTGCATTATTAACTGCTTAATTTTGCGCTCCTGTGATGCAGATAGCCTCTTGATTAATTCTACCTTCAGCTTCTCATATTTTCCTGTTGCTGGTGGAGTAACGACCAGGTCTCTAACCTCCGCGGCATGTTGTGGTTCCAGCTGTGACAGGACGAAGTAAAACTTGGTTGTGTCCGTCGTTATGTTTGATAACGCGAACTGTCCTTCTAATTGGGCGAACCACAGTACCGGGTCAGCAGGGTTGAACGTCGGTGTCCTTACTCCAACTCGACACGTTTCCTGGAATACGTCCGTTTCTTTGCTTGGCTCCAATTTGTCCTTACTAGGCTCCATATTCTCCTCTTGTCAACGGAATCGGGGTCACCAAGGGGAAGGTGCGCAATAGATGTACGCCTTCCTGGCCCACTTACTTGCGAGCACTAGCAAGTGGATAGGCAGCTTGTGAGGGATGTCGGATTAATTAAAATAGCGAGACGGTAAAAACTGAGTAGGTATATAATATTTAACTATGCAATATGAAAGCGTATACAGAAATGTAAGGAACTCAATTAGGTTGCAATATTTATAGTAACAAGTAAACAAATTACGTCATCGTTGTGAGCGGCTTCTCTGCGCGAGCGCCATTGTCCTAAACAAAAGGATCGTAGGTGATGGACGTCTATGTGTGCGCTTTCCGATGCACACCTGGACAAAATCCTTATCTTGGAGGCGGGGCCTAAAGGTGGCGTGATTTTGATGCCGCGTTCTAGTGTAGGAGTTTACTTGCCTACTCGCTACACTCATTATCACCTCAGATATGTTGACATGTTCAGTCTGCGTAGCTTAACACTAGTTCATATGTGTAAACGGGTACCAGGACTTGGGTAAAAATAAAACTAGGAGAACATGGAACTTTTAAAAAATGATGTACTCACTAGCGAGTCTAATACATATGTAATAAAATATGACAGGCCAGTTATTCTTATAACTACTTAAAACTATAAAAGGGCTTATCGATGCTCGCTGCTCCAACAAGTCCATCAGGCGCTCCAACATGCCCCCGGACGTTGAAAGATTCTCTTTCAACAAACATCAGCAGAGACGGGTAATGGGCAAATTCGGTTGAAGGCTCTTCTTATCACTCCAGCAGTAGTCCGGATGTCAGCCACACGAACGATGTCATCTGATCCTGGATGAATGGCAACAATTCTGCCTAGCTTCCATTTTAGGGGGGGTAGGTTATCCTCTTTGATCACTACCAACGAGTCCAGTTTCAGAGCATCATTACAGGAGCGCCATTTTGTTCTCTGCTGCAACTCAGAAACAAACTCCTTACTCCAACGACACCAGAAATGCTGACGGAGTTGCTCGATCCTTTGAAAACGAGTCAAATGATGAATGGGGTGTTCCTGAATGTCTCGCTGTGGCAGTGAAGTGAGCGGTCGACCGACAAGAAAGTGTCCCGGAGTCAGAGGTGTAAGATCAGCAGGATCAGTGGACAGTGGCGTCAATGGACGAGAATTCAAAATCGCCTCAATTTGAATCAGCGTGGTGTTAAGTTCTTCGAACGTGAGATTACAATTTCCCAACACTCGCTTTAAATGATATTTGGTCGACTTAACACCCGCTTCCCAGAGTCCGCCAAAGTGAGGGCTATAAGCAGGGATAAAGTGCATCCTAACTCCGTCATTAGCCAAATTTGCACCTATGGAATCACAATTTGATTTCAGAAATTTAGATATGTCGTTGTATGCTCCAACGAATGAGGTGCCGTTGTCGGAATAAATATTAATGGGTTTTCCCCTTCGCGAAATAAATCTATATAGGGCCAGTAAATATTTATTACTAGTGAGGTCGCCTACTAGCTCCAAGTGAATAGCCTTGGTTGCAAAGCAAATAAATATATCCACGTACACCTTTACTAGCCTACAACCGCGGCCTTGCCGACTAGCACACATGATAGGGCCAGCATATTCTACGCCAACATTTTCAAAAGGGTAACCTCCTGGCTGGAGGCGCTGCTGCGGAAGATTTCCCATTAAAGGGGTAACTACATTACCCTTCATACGACAACAGCGCACACAGTTACGGTAGCAAGCCTTAGCGAAATTTCTGCCGCCTATAGGCCAATACGTTTCTCGGATCGACGCTAATAACAGCTGTGGGCCTGCGTGCATTAATCTGTTGTGTTCAAAATTGAACAATAGTTTTGTAAATACATGAGTGGACTGTAAAATAATAGGGTTTTTTTTTTTTTTTTTATAAATTATAAACCAGCGCTTGACCGCAATCCCGCCTGATGGTAAGCAGTGACGCGATCGTTGATGGTAAAGCGCGCTAGTTTATTAAGAGCCTATTCACTCTAGCCTTGAAGACACTCAAATCGTAATGTGACGGAAACACCGACGCCGGCAAATCGTTCCAATCCCTCGATGTACGCGGTATAAAGGAGGAAGCAAAACGCAAAACGGGTGTTTTTTATTATATGGAAAGTTAGAATTCTCTAAGCGTCCTCCGACACGCATTATATTATTGCTGTCTAAAAATATATTAAATTTGAGAAGGGCGCTTTTTGAAGGTATACTCCTTTATATTTGCAAGTAATTTGTGCTCTGGAAACGATTCCATTTGACATCTCAAAATTATAACATTTAACGCTTCCTGTAGTTCTTCTTCTGTCAGAAAGTTACTAATTACGGGAAGTTTTCTACAAATTCTAACAAATCTCAACACATAAGCTACAGAACGAACAAGTCTTAAATAATTAGAAAAACGTTTAAATTCTATAAATACATTACAAGAATCACCTTCTGCAATAGTACTCAATAAAACTTGAGGTATTGTTTCGGGCAATGTATCCGATTCTGAACCTTTAAGATGAGACGGCCAATGGGACTGGTCTACCTTTAAAAAGTCAGGGCCACGCCACCACAGATGCAACCCTTGCAAAGCATCAATAGCCACGCCACGAGAAATTAGATCTGCGGGGTTGTTGCTAGTTGGAACATGACGCCAAGTACAGTTTCCTGTCTTGTCTAGAATTTCAGCAACGCGATTGCGCACAAATGGCTGAAGTTTGGATGGGAGCATTTGTAACCATCCTAGTACAATAGTCGAGTCTGTCCAACAAAAAACCTGATCAAACTTTACTCGTAGTGATTTGACCACCTTCTCACACACGCGAGCTCCCACTACGGCACCGCACAGTTCTAACCTCGGAATCGTGGCGGGTTTAATCGGCGCCACACGACGTTTTCCTATCAATAAGCGGACCATGCATTCACCATTACTACCGACACTACGGATATAGGCACACGCACCGTACGCGCGTTCAGATGCATCCGTGAACACATGGAGTTCTAACGTCTGATACGAATCGGACATAACAAAACGTGGAATACGCAAATTACGTAGAAAAGGGAAATCCTTAACAATAGCCTCAAAGTTAGTGTTGAGTTCCAGAGTCAATGGTTCGTCCCATGAAAGTTTGTCTAACCACATTTTTTGCAACAACATTTTCATGGTCACTACAAAAGGAGATATAAGACCTAAAGGGTCAAAAATGCGTGCAATTACTGAAAGCAAATCACGCTTAGTGCTGCCCTTAGAAGGTATTTCAGAACTAATAAAGAAACCTAGTTCATCAGAGTTAGCAAACCAGTTAAGACCTAGTAATTTATTGGGCTCACTAGAACCTATACCTAAATCTAAGGCCGACTGTGAAGTCCCTGAAATTGAACCAGGGTCATTCGACTTCCACTTTCGAAGTGGCATGCAAGCTGAACTCAATACCTTGGTAACTTCATCGCGAATTTCTATCACTTCATTTAAATCATTACCACCCGTGAGTAGATCATCTACGTAAAAATCATGTTTGATTATGGTGGCAATCTTATCATTACTGCACTCAATGCCTAATTGCTTGAGGCAGCGCGTCGCAAGAAACGGCGCACTCGCCGTACCGTATGTGACAGTGTTGAGTTTAAATACCTTCACCGGACTGGCCGTGCCTTCCCGCCAAACTACCTGTTGCAAGTGCCTATCAGACGAATGGACTACTATCTGTCTATACATCTTTTCAACATCGGCTGACAAGACATACTTGTGCAGTCGAAACCGAAGAAGTATAGACAGGAGGTCGTCCTGAACCGTAGGACCGACCATCTGTAAATCATTAAAGGATATCCCTGATGAAGTAGGGCAACTAGCATTGAACACTACACGTAGTTTGGTAGTGGTACCACATTCGCGTAGCACCCCGTGATGAGGTATGTAATATGAATTTACATCTAATTGCTTGTTTACGGTCATATGACCTAGTGATTCATATTCTGCCATAAACTCGTGATATAATTTACTAAAATCAGGCTTAGCCTTAAGTCTGCGTTCCAAGGAATATAAACATTTTGAAGCCCTATTGAATGAGTCACCTAAGACTGAAGGGTCTTGCTTCATTGGTATACGGACACAAAAACGACCGTCCTCCAAACGGGTCGTGGTTTTAATGAAATGCTCCTCGCACATTTTTTCTTCTGGTAAATAATTAGAATGTTGCGAAGTGACCTCTTCCAGATTCCAAAATCGCGTTAAATCATCACGAATTGATTCAAAGTTATGATCATTATATGAACCAAGCTGAGTAAAATGACAACCTATATAGTTACTTAAGTTACTATTGTTATACAAAATGGGACCAGAGACGATCCAGCCTAACCTGGTTTCACACAACACTGGTTTCCCGAACCCTAGCTTTATTCTTTGAGAACCCAACAAGTCCCAGAATATATCGGCACCAATCAAAAGATCAATGTCAGCGGGCTTGTAAAAAGTAGGGTCTGCCAGGCAAATATCCGTAGGAATATTCAGGTTTGATAAATCTAATTCACGACATGGTATTTCATTCGTAATTAATGGCAAAACATAACAAAACAACTTAGCATCATAACTGTTATTGAGTGACGTCATCCTTACCCGACAAGTGTTACTTACGCGAGAGGTTGCGTTATTTATACCATAGATTGAGCTATCTATCGGACGTGTAACTAATTGAAGGCGTTTACATAGTCGCTCCGTCATGAAGCATGACGTACTACCGCTATCGAGTGTCGCTCGCACAATATGCTCATGGTTATTATAATCATATACTTTGATTAAAGCTGTTGACAACAACACGCCGCGCTCCTTTCTACTATCAACATCAGAAGATGTAATGTTTGTAGATAAAGCAACATGGTTGGTATCAGTGTTAGCAGAGGGCGCGGGCGACGCAATTGACGGAGACGAGTTTGTGTTGTCACTACGATTATCGCTGGTGTCCGAAATATGAAGTAAAGTGTTATGCCTGCGCTTGCATAACTTACAACCCGGTTTTTTACATTTGTTGGAAAAGTGACCCGAACGAAAACAATTGTAACACAATTTAAAACTAGGTACTAATTTACGACGTTCCTCGTTACTTAAAGCAAGGAACTTTGAACAATTAGTTAAACTATGATCACCTTTGCAACTGGGACATAGCTTCGCGACAGAATCAGTGCTTAGACTATTAGAATGTTGTGTCGTCACCATAGATTTAATCCTACTCGTGGAACCTGATTTAGCGACACCTGACACATTGTGTTTCGATAATTCTAGGGTTTCAACTAAATCAGCGCGTGTACGAATAAAATGGAGGAATTCATCAAACGTAATAGTGCTGTCCTTGTCAACACGGCCTTTAAACTCCTCCCATTCGCGATAAGACTTGTTGTCTAACTTACGAGTAACTAAATATATCAACAAAGTATCCCATTGCTTGACCGGTTCACCTAACGATTCTAGTGCTCGTAAGTTTTTATTTAATAAATCTATTAAACCTTTCAAAGCAGCTGAGGACTCCTTTGTGATAAGTTCTATATTAAACAAAGCTGACACATGATTCTGCACCAACAACCTTTTATTGTCAAACCGATCACAGATTAAATTCCAAGCTACAATATAGTTGCTGGCGGAAAACTGAATTGATTGAACAACCACAGCAGCAGATCCTTCCAAAGAAGCACGCAAATAATGAAATTTGTTAATTTCATCAATACCGTCATTATGATGGATGAGACTAGTAAAGGTGTCACGAAATTCTAACCAATTGCTATATAATCCATTAAATTTTGGCAGTTGTATGGTAGGTAACTTAATTGGTTTATATCCACTACCACGACTACTTTGACCACAAACCGAATCATCATCTTTGCTTAATTTAACTAACTGTTGAGCCCGCGACAATGTCTTATAGTACAATGTCTCAAACTCACAACGCTCAGACAACTGGGCCTTCGCATCATCAACCATACATTCCAACTGCAACTGCACCTCATCGTATTGTTCGTACAACGACTCAATTTTGCCCATACGCAGCTGTAATTCCATGACATCACAACTGTTTAATTTGTTCTCACTTATTGTGTCCAGGTAATTGATGAATATTGTTAAGCGGCCTTTAAAACTACCTCGCTTCTTTACTAATTCCCTCTCCTCGGACATACTGGGATTCGAGTGTTGTCGACCTGAAATGTATACAGTAACAATACGTTTATAAAAAGAAATTATATAGCTACTAGGTTATGGTTAGTTTAAATGTGATGTAATAGTAATTAGGTAATATTTAATGTAATATTTGTAACATAAAATAATAAATCTACCTACAACTGTGAGGATGAAAACTTTCTATTATAAATTCCTCAGCAATTAATCTGATGTGCTTAACTAAGCAACAAATCTGAAGTGCACTACGGTTTAATAAACTGACAATGCAGTGAATAATAGGAAATAATATCGCAACACTAACCACAATAAACTTGTCTTACGAATACCTACGCATCAAACTTACACTTGCCTAACTGAATAGTTATCGCTCTAATGCAACAATACAAATTATAAATGTAGTGCTAATTACTACTATACTTATCTAAAGTATTATATAATAAGATTAGTCGCTAATTGTACGCATAACATACAAAAATAACGAAACAATTCAAAATGGTAGGTGCTTAAAGAACATAATTTAAGTATATAAAATGATACAAGTTAAAGCACTAACCTTTGGTTACTTATAACTAAAGTTAAATACAACCTGTACGAGTGTTGGGTGACGAAATTATCCAATATAAACTTAACACCGTGAAAATTATGTGCAGTTAATCCTTATGTTCCATGTTGGGCTTGCGGCGTAAAATCTCTCAAGTCCAGGTTAATTAAATCCGTCGTTTTTATCGCTGATTTCATTAATCTTCGAACAAACTTGATGAATACCTCAATTCGGCTCGATAATGGACCATGTAAACGGGTACCAGGACTTGGGTAAAAATAAAACTAGGAGAACATGGAACTTTTAAAAAATGATGTACTCACTAGCGAGTCTAATACATATGTAATAAAATATGACAGGCCAGTTATTCTTATAACTACTTAAAACTATAAAAGGGCTTATCGATGCTCGCTGCTCCAACAAGTCCATCAGGCGCTCCAACAATATGCAACACATTTCATTCCCTAAATAATTCTTCTATAGATGGAGTGTCAGCAACTGAAGATGCAGTTGGAGCATGAATTGGACATGCTCACAGCTTACCAGAGCAAGAGCAAGATGCAGGCCGAGGCCCAGCGCAACCGCGAGAGACGTGAGCTCGAAGACCGCGTCGCCGTCAGGAGGGCACTGCTCGAGCAGAAGGTACGGTTTATATAAAGTCTACACTATTCATTCAATTTTGTGTCAAATATGTACGAGTATGTGTGTAAGTATATCTGGGACACTTATGACTGATTATAAGGTGAAGTAAAACATCTTTAGGAAACCTGGACTGAATCTGAAATTGCCAACCTGCATTGAGCAAGCTTGGTGATTACGCTAGTATGAGAGGGGACCTGTGCCCAGCAGTGGGACAATAAAAAGGTTGACAAAGATGATGTATTTTATGTTGAGAGGTTGGTCTTTCACATTTACTGCCAACATAAGCTGGATGTGTCTTGGAGGGCAAATGTGCAGACCTTTTAACTGACAAATTATTTATTGTGGGTAAATACATCATAAGATATGTCATTGTGGCTGTTGGTCAATCCATTGTAGCGTTTAATTTTTTTTTTTTATTATTCGTTTCTCTACACTAGGAATTTCTCCTGTATCGCGGGTGCGTTTACACACATGTAAAGTCACATACACAAACAGCCAGACCATGTTTATGTAATGGTATGCTTGCTTTACTAGATGGAGTCGGAGTGTGCGCAGTTCGTAGCAGAGCGTGCGGAGCGCACGCGACTGCTGCATGAGAGACACGAGCGGGAGCTTGAACACTTCGACAACGAGAGCGCGCGTCTCGGCTTCAGGTCAGTCGACATGCTTACACAATTAGTTAGCGTAGCTACACTGCTACAAACTATACTGCTATACATTTGTGAAATCTGCATCCTAATTGCGTAACACACTATTACTGCAAGCATATTACTAATACATTACTCCATATGTTAGAAAGACGCGTCTGTTCAACAACGTAAATAACGCAAAAAAATATTGTCGAACTGTCAAAACAAAACCCTTTGTTACTAATCGTTTTTTACGCAATTACTCCGCAGATATGTAAAGGGAATAATCTTACAATCAATACAAAACGATTTCGCGGTTTATGGTTTCCGAACCTTACTTTTAGGGTTTAAAATTCCATCATCAAGGAGATATACAAGTACTATCGATATCTAATACCGTTACCGATAAAATAAATGGTGTTCATGAGGTTTCTCTAATTAATTTTAAATAGCCCTGTAGTTGATGATCGTTAACAAGTTTTGTTTTGTTCAGCGCTATGGCGATCGCGGAGGGCAGCCGGGAGGGCTACGGCGAGGAGGAGCAGTCGCTGTCGGGCTCCATGCTGTCGCTGGCGCACAGCAACTCGTCCGCCAGCTTCGCGGCCGGCTCCCTGTAACACGACACGCGCCGCCTAATGCTGATGCCAAACACAACCCTACGCGCTTCTATACCCCGAGTGTACGCTTCAGTAGATCATTGCTTGCTCGTGTTCGTGATGGAAACTCGGGTGTCGGGCGCGCAAATCCCTCACTGTTCATATTCATACCTCGAACGCCACTGTGATAAGGCGGAAGAACGAATATTGACGGTGCAGTTATTGACGACGCAAACTTATAGAGCGTTGAGACGCTCACAAATTATTGTGGACACCCGGGTGTAATGATTGTAAATTTTTCATCGCGAATTATTTCGAAGTGTCATACACTCAATGCGCTCTCTAGTATTCGGAGCGGTTAAATACGATCGATTGTTGTTATTATTGTTAGCAATGTTCACGGGCTACCTCATTAGACTTGTTACGAAAATTATGTGTTTTGATTGATTGAATCGCGTGAGTATATTGTGGTCCGCAGAAGTATTATTTCGAGTATTGGGCATGGTACAATGTTTTGGCACCAGCATTAGAACTCCACGTCCCATTCTAATTACTGAGACTGTCTGCCCTCCCGCGGTATGTAAATTCATGTTAATTGACAACATGAGATTATTTAATATACTTTTGGACACTGATATTAGCCTAATTTTTTATATATATTTTTTTGTTTGTTACGTCTTCCAAAGTGAAAAGTACGGCCGTTTGTCAAATGGTTCGGGAGGGCATTTCCTATTTTATTACACTATTAAGTTTATTGCACTCCATAATTAAATAATTATCTCTTAATCACAGTGGAGTCGAGGAATAAACTGGAAAGTTGCAGCACACAATAATAGCCATTATCTGAATTGAAATAAGGTTACTATTGTTTGTTGTAATGAGACACAAACGTTATTCCTGACCCAGTTGTTAATGCATCACCATGTTTCTGGTGTTTTGGCAAATAATCGCAACTGAATATACATTTGTACATACATAATATTATGTAGCTTTCAGTTATATATTTTAGTTAGAAGGATCACCGACTTGAAAGTGAATGATTATTTATTGTATTTTATAACGCATGTTTAATTTTAAAAAAATATTTTATGAATCAGAAGATTTTCAGCCATCAATCGAATAATGTGCCTAACTCTGTCTAAATGTTAACTCAAAATATCGGAAACATGTTGTTACATAATAAGAGTGAAGATATAACGGTAACAAAGAGGTAATACGCAAGTCTGTCTGCATATGTCTGAGGTTATTTAAATGATGCATCGATGTGAGAATGAAACGCTTCTTTTCTATTAGAGATTTACTCACGGTACGACACTGTTCCGTTGCCTTGCCAGCCGTCATAGCGGCGCTAGATAACTTTAACGAAACCATTAGTTGTAAACTGGGAATACGATAAAATACGTGTTCAAAGTGTCCGCACTACACCGAACATTGTTGTTACACGAGGATATTGAAATTAACACTTAAATTGTAAAACTTAATTTATTCGCGTCTGAATATTCGATCTCTTAGACATAAGAAATTTTATCATCGTCTCTAGAATATTATTAGACCGTCCATCGTTAAACCACAGCACACGTGCTACAACGGAACAGTGTCCAGTAGAGGACTTGATTAAATTTTAAAATCTAGTATTCCTGATCCAATCTTGTATAAATATGTAGTTTATGGTAAGTTTCCACAGTGGTTCTAGCTGATTTTTCATCTTGATGCTCCAATGAAACAAGATTGAAAAATGTCAATACGGATTACCGCGATCACGTCAAATGTAAGGTAAACTTTGCAGAGAAACCAAGGAATGTTGATCCTCAAAGTATACGCTTAGCGAGTTTGACAAACAGCATTAATTAGATGAAGTAGTCAGAGATGTCAGACGACACTCCGAGCCGCGCGCATCCCGCCTACCTCACCGTTCACAGAGGATGTTATTATTTACAACATTAGATAGACAAAATTCTAATATTCATATCATTAGTTTTTACTTTAGGAACCATTTTTGCATATATGTAATGTAAGTTGAATTCTTTGAAGAGCGGACTGATGCTATTTTGTTTATTGGCCTAGTATTGAGTTTATTAAATGTTTAAAAGGGTTTTGTAACAAAAACGTTTATTATTATGCTTACTTTAGATGATTTTTAGATTTTATTAAAAGGATTGTAACACGCTTTACTAAATCATAATAACAATGTGCGGGTGGTGCCACTGCCGGCTGCGTTGTGTAAATATATAAAGTATATGTATTGTGAATATGTATTAGCGAGCACACGATTTGCCTTACGGGAGGGTGCGCGTCGGCTCGGCGTTATGTATATAAAGAACAATAATTTAAATATTATAAATAATTTGTTACTTTTGTAAGGTGCGAGTGCGGTTTGTGTACATTGGAAGTGCGACGCGGCAGGCCCTATGCGGGCCTGACTATGTGCTATTTACTTTATTTAGTGTCCTAATACCCTATCGTATTGTGTACTAAGCTTACCAGTCAAATATGTATAGCAAATGTATTATTTAATTTAAAATGGATTATAGTCATAAATACCCAAATTTAGTTAATACTATTTTTAAAGTATTTTTTATTATTTTTATTGATATTCTTTTCCTAAAGCATCACACGATGTGATCGTATTATTTGAGTTTGTTGGAAGTTTCTCGACGGATTTAAAGTATCGCGAAGCCTAAGTGATGTAGGTATAAAATTATATACAAAGCGTTTGACAAAAGTTAGCTGTTTTACGTGAATACCAAATTACACAACGCTATTTACCCGAATCATAATTATAAAATTTGCTTCGTTTTCCTAGATAATGCAAGATAATGGTAAATGGCATTGTGAATAGGTATCATTATTCGTAGACTCCACATTACCCCCTCCTGAACTGACCAAATATATGACAATAATCTCTAGACACAGCCTAACTTGAGTTGTCACCTTGTCTGTAAATAATAGTAGACTACGAGCGCGCGGAGTGGACTTAACCGTTGGAAGTATTCAGCTGTACATAACTAAATATACAATGTGTTAAACGCACATTTTGCGTAAACACTCCCTAAATACTCAATATAGGTAATATATAATAGATAGTATTGTTTGGTAAAATGTAAGTTATCTTGATACTAAAACACAGTAGTGAAACAACGGACAAGCGTTTATCATAATATGCGTTATCAATCGGCTATCTGAGTGACACTTTTATTTATGACAATTAATGCCGGTACTATTCCGCCACGTTTCGTCCACTGTCGATCTCCGCCGAAGTCGTAACCATTCGGGAACCAAAGCACTATGGAATTGAACATTAAGCTGTAACTTCGCTTTGGTGCAATAGATGGTCGGTACTTAAAGTTAGGCGCGTAGTATTTTGCTCGCTGTCATAGTTCTCTGCCTAAATGCTGGCGAAGTAATCGTGTCGATTTCGTTGGACGCGAGATTGTTGCAGTAGGCCAGAAGGCGGGTATAGTGCGTAGGCGCGTCTTTTTCCTATTCCAACCTCCCACCACTTAGCTGTTCTAGAGTTAGATGTTATCAGTTATCTGTCACCTGTCAACGGTAACGATCTACAGAATAATTATTATGAGATAGAAGTACCAAACTCGTAGTTAGCGGTCACGTATTTTGTAAATTGTAGCTATACAATTTTTTATATTTTACCATTGTATAGTCTTATCACAGATAGGTAGTTAGCAATATTGTGACCGATGTGACAAGGTGCGCGCGCGCGGCCGCCGGTTATTGATTATAGTTTGCGATTGTTTGCGGCTCGCTCGGTGCACCGTTGTTTTCTTTTTATTTTTTGTTACATAATATTTAACAATGAATTTCTAGATTCTAACTATTATCACTAATAATACTGTAATATAATCTGGTTCATGAAAAATCAAACCGAAATAAATTAAATGGAAAGAAAATCATTCTCTTGTATTATTTACTATTTGCCTTCCTCATCTTGTCATGGTTTCGAAGCACGAATGAAACATAGTCAAACTGTTTAAAAAATCTATTTCTGAATTAACAGAAAATGTGAAACAAAAACAAGGATATACAACAATGATGCCACAGTACATTATTTTCATGATTATCTTCAAATTAAGCCTAAGATTGATCTTATATTAATATTACGGTTTCGTTTTTCATAAATGCTATCAAAAATAAGAAAAAAAAAATCATTAAAATCTAATTTCTATACTACAAAACTAAGGCCGTGTCTCCACATTGCTTTGTACAATAACTACACGTCCTTTATAATAATGTGAAGACAACGGAAAATATTGTGCTTATCATGGTAAACTGGTGCATACTTTTAATTAAAGTAAGATAATGCCATCTGGTTAGTGATTGATTAGGGCAAAATATGCAAATTGCCGAATACATAAAATATTTGTAGACGTTTGTATAACGTATGACGTAAATGTTGTTGCTCTCATCTGATTGCCAATCAATAAAAACTTTTGACTTTGGATTATTAAACAAAAAGATATCTAATATCTTTTGCTAAAATATTTTCTACGTAACGCAGTATATACCGTTTCCTAGTAGGAAACTTACAAGGCATGCTCAAAATTGAAGCACATTGCCCCAATACATTTAAGCCTATTCCATTTAATCTCCTAAACAAACACTTGAAACAACATTACATTAAATTACATAGATTTTAGGAAAATCTAGCGATTAAAACTGGGGCGTAGTTACGATTAGATATTTAGCCCATTGGTTCATATATAAAAATAAATTTTCGATAATCGATAAAGGCAGTTCCTGGATAGAAGATGTAAATGCGGTCATCGGAAGTTTTTCGCTGGTCTGGTCTACTGCGTGGGAGAGAACGCTGTGGGCTCCAGGATGCGGCAATGCATCTCCCGGATGAGAGGTACGGTGTAAGCCACGCATTCGTCCCAGCCAGGGTTACGCCACGTGCTCTCACGCGTCTCACGACGAGCTTGCAGATCTTTATAGCCTGAGGAGGGCAGAATACGAAATTAAGGTTTACAATTATAGCAAAGATTTCGCAACAGGATCTTGACTTGTTGGAAACATTTAATGCATATCTGTATCCAGTGTTGCCAGCAAAACAAAATCAGGTTGAGCAACGTTAGTTTTCCTTAATTCGATGCTTTGATATTCTGGTTTCATCATCATCATCATCATCATTTCAGCCGAAAGACGTCCACTGCTGGACATAGGCCTCCCCCAAGGTTCTCCACGACGACCGGTCCTGCGCCTCCCGCATCCAGCGGTTTCCCGCGACCTTCACCAGGTCGTCGGTCCACCTTGTCGGGGGCCTACCCACGCTACGTCTTCCGGTGCGTGGTCGCCACTCGAGAACCCGTCGGCCCCATCGGGCATCGGTCCTACGGGCAATGTGTCCAGCCCACTGCCACTTTAGTGTTGCAATTCTTCGGGCTATGTCGGTTACTCTCGTTCTTCTGCGGATCTCCTCATTCCTGATTCGATCGCGCAGTGAAACCCCAAGCATAGCCCTCTCCATTGCCCTTTGAGTGACTTTGAGCCTTCTTACAAGGCCCATTGTTAGCGACCACGTCTCAATTCCATATGTCATCACTGGCAACACACACTGGTCGAAGACTTTTGTCTTGAGACACTGCGGTATTTCGGACGAGAAGATTTTTCGTAGCTTCCCGAAAGCAGCCCAGCCGAGTTGGATTCGACGATTGACCTCTTTTTCGAAGTTGGACCTTCCTAACTGGATAGTTTGTCCCAGGTACACGTAACTGTCAACAACTTCGAGAACAGCGTCTCCGATCTTTATAGGAGTCGGTACAACATGGGCATTAGACATGACTTTCGTCTTGCCCATGTTCATTTTAAGACCGACTCGCTCGGAGGCTCTGCTGAGGTCTTCGAGCATTGTACTCAGGTCCTCCGCGGTCTCAGCCATGACTACGATATCATCAGCAAACCGAAGGTGTGTCATGTACTCGCCATTGATGTTGATGCCCAGTCCTTTCCAGTCCAGAACCTTGAAGACATCCTCCAATGCAGCGGTGAACAATTTCGGGGAGATAACATCTCCCTGTCTGACACCACGCTGGAGAGGTATTGGTTTCGAGGTCTGGTCCTGTACTCGGACTGACATGGTGGCGTTTTCGTACAAACCCTTCAGCGCTTCAATATACCGATAGTCTACTTGGCACCGCTGGAGAGACTGCAGTACAGCCCAGGTCTCGATCGAATCAAAGGCTTTTTCGTAGTCCACAAACGCCAAGCAAAGGGGTAGGTTATACTCCTCGGTCTTCTGTATAACCTGCCGTAGCGTATGTATGTGGTCTACTGTGCTAAAGCCCTTTCGGAAACCGGCTTGTTCGGGTGGCTGGAAGTCGTCAAACCTGCAGGCGAGACGATTCGTGAGGACTCTCGAAAACAACTTATAGACATGACTCAGAAGTGAGATGGGTCTGTAGTTTTTCAAAAGGGTGTTGTCACCCTTTTTGAAAAAGAGTACCACCTCACCTCTGTGCCATGCCTGTGGCGTTTTTCCCTTGACTATGACGGAATTAAATAACTTCTGAAGGGCCCTAAGGATCGGTTCACCACCCGCCTTCAGTAGCTCTGCCGTTATTCCGTCATCGCCCGGCGCCTTGTTGTTTTTAAGTTGTTTCAGAGCCAATTGAATCTCCTGCAGGCTGACGTCCGGGATATCTTCGGTGTAGTGTCGGGTTAATCTTGCTCTAGGGTCTTCAGCAAGATTTAATGCGGGTTTTGTCGTCGAAGTGTAGAGCTGTCCATAGAAATTCTCGACTTCCCTCAAAAGCTCGGGCCCGGACGTTATGATCCTGCCGTCGTCAGTCTTCAGCTTGCTTAGCCGGCTATGCCCAATAGTCAGATCCCTAGCGAAAACTTTAGAGCCTCTGTTTCGCTCTATGGCCTCCGTTATACGCTCGGTATTATACCGACGTAGGTCGCGCTTCAGAGACTTTGAGATCTGCTTATTGAGCTGCCGGTATCTGCAAGCATCACTTGACGAACGCAAAACCATCTCACGTCTATCCTCCATGAGCTCGAGAGTGTAGTCCGAGAGCTTTTTAGTTCTATTTGTACGGCGGGTCTTAAAATACTTGGTCCCGACCGTACGGACAGCTTCTACAAACCCGTCATTGTATTCGTCCACGTCACCACTTAGGCATTCGAAGCGATTTTGGAGCCCGAGCTGGAAACCTTCAGAGTTATGGATCTGGATGGGTGCTGGCCGGAGCGTAGACTTCATCAGGCGAGATCTTTCGGACACTATGTTCAGATTCAATGTGCCTCTGACCATACGGTGATCGCTGCCGCATTTGAGCGAGTTGATCACTGAGACATCATTGAATATGTGCCTTTTTGTCGTCATAATGAAGTCTATCTCGTTCTTAGTGACCCCGTCGGGACTGATCCAAGTCCACTTCCGCTGTTCACGCTTCCTGAAGAAGGAGTTCATCATATAGAGTCCCTCCCTCTCCATGAAGCCAGCCAACATGTGGCCTCGGTAGTTCCGACGCCCAAATCCAAAATTTCCCAGTCCGAGCTCCTCACCGCTCCGTTTTCCCAGTTTAGCGTTGAAGTCCCCCATGATAACGCTGTAGTGAGTTTTTGAGCTATGTATGGCTTTAGAGATGTCCTCATACATAGTCTCTACTTCATCGTCGGAGTGTGTCGAGGTCGGGGCGTATACCTGAATGACCTTCAGCGAATACCGTTTGGTTATTCTGAGTACCAGGAACGCCACCCTGGTCGACACACTCTCGATCTTCACTACATTGTCCACAAGGGACCTGTGGACGAGGAACCCGACACCACCTTGGGACTGATGGTCGCCCTCCCGGAAATAGAGCAAGTTACCGGATTTAAGGATTATCGAGTCCTCACCCTCTCTTCGGACTTCAGATAATCCCAGAACACCCCATCGTAACCTGCTCAATTCTTCCTCCAGTTCAATAACCCTCTCGTCGGTCCGCAGTGTGCGCACGTTCAGTGTTGCCAGGTCGATCCGTCGTTGATTGTGGTAGCCGGATCTCTTCCGGAGATTCTTCGCACCCCTTGCCCCGCCGTTACCTTGGCCGCTACCACAATGACCAGGAATAGCGGAGCTGCCGGGGACTAGGGGCCTTGGCTTAGTCGTGTGCATCATTATGGGGGGGGTTTGCCATAATCCCCACGCTTGGCAAGCGGGTTGGGGATCGCAGGATTTGATATTCCACAGAAGAAGCGCTGCTGCCCGCTTCCCTGGTGAGAGAGTTCCCTTAGTCGCCTCTTACGACACCCACGGGAGGATATGGGTTGGTACTATTCTAAGCCCGGTACCACACGGGGTACCGGGGTACCGGGGGTATTCTGGTTTAAATGCTACAAAAAACTTACACCAAATGTGATGTACGTTGTAGAGTCGTCCAATCTGCGAGAAGTACCCAGCGAAGGCTTCGTTTTGAGCGCGGCGGTATGTGAGACCGCGAGCCCAGTTGTTGCCCCACTCGATCATCGTGCCAGGCTTCAGACTAGATACAATGCATAGAAACATAAGTATTTAAAACAGGCTACATAAGTCGCTTTTTGTAAGCGTTTGATGATGACACGGGAGTGACTCTACGTAAGTACTTGAATAGTTATGAGGAGAATTCAATCTGTTATATTCAGTAAATTTTGAAATGCAATTTTGCCTTGAATTTGATGTCGAAATTAGGACTATGTTTTTGTTTATGGTAACATTTCACATACAGTCGAAGCAATAGCCTAGCCCTGTAGTTATTTTACCTTTAACGACAGAAACATTAATAGCAACATTATTGTAACGATTACTGAATTTGACAACAACCTGTATTATGAACTTATGATAATAAAAACCGGCCAAGTGCGTGTCGGACTCACGCACAAAGGGTTCCGTACCATTGATTTATGAAATTAAAGGATTTAAGTTATTTGTATTAAAAGCGGTTTACGATTTACGAGGTATTAAAAAAACTACGTACTAGATCTCGTTCAAAACAATTTTTGTTGGTAGTTTTTATAGTAATGTACATCTACGTTTAGATTTTTCATTTTCTTATTTAGAAGTTAGAGGGGGGGAGGGGGGGGGACCAACTTTTTTCCACTTTGGAAGCGTCTGTCACGCAAACTATTCGCTTTAGAACAAAAAAAATATTTATAAACCGTTAAGTAACAGTTAAGTATGGGGAGCCCCCAATATTTATTATTATGTTTTTATTTTTGTATCAAAATCTTAATGCGGTTCATAGAATACATCTACCTACCAAGTTTCAACAGTATAGCTCTTATAGTTTCGGAAAAAAATGGCTGTGACATACGGACGGACAGACAGACATGACGAATCTATAAGTGTTCCGTTTTTTGCCATTTGGCTACGGAACCCTAAAAAACACTAATTTTGACCAGAGGTAATATATTGTGTAAGGACTGTTTAAAACAGCTTTGAGGGAGAAGATAATTTTGGCACGCCACAATAGCGGCGAAAGTCCCTTTTTTGAGGAGTGCCTAGAGAGCCACCACGGCGCCTTCACCTTCCGCCTGACGCAGGTCCTCAGCGGAAACGGCCGTTTCGGGAGGTTTCAGTTTAGGATAAGGCGAAAGCAAAATGATAAATTTCTAAACACACAATAGGGTAGTTGACTAATAAAACTAATTAGTAGGACAGTCAGATTTCCAAAAAATACTAGACACGTATTTTTTCTTTTTTTACACTTTTAGCGACCAGTGACGTCACCAGCCACCACTCCTGCTCTTTGATGCCTTTTATATTTGTCAATATTTATTGATTTGATAAATCAAAATATACGTATCCGATATTTTTCTATAATCTGAATGACCGACTAAATAGAATATTTTTTTATACTCGGGAAACATCCCTATTATGTATGCTCACCAGAGGAAATAAGTTACCAGTCGGATATAGTTAAAACTTGACATGAAATCAATGGATATTTAAAACATCCATCGGTTTCTTTCTACACTGCAACTATATCTGGCACTGGTTACTTGTATATTTTGGTAGCCATACTAAATCCATGATAACAAGTTGCGCGTCGACATCGCTGTATAAATACAAACCTGTAGGATCGAATCTCATAAATGTTGCTGGGCTGACGGGGCTCTCCGTTGGGCCAGAAGCTGAATGCCAGCAAGTACTGTAAGTGTCGCGATCTCACGAAGTTACCGCGCTCCACTTCGAGCGCCCGGTAATCCTGTGAGAAAAACAAAATGTTTTAAAAAGAGACCAATCTATACTGTGCTATTCATACTATAACATTAATTCATAATTAAAGGGCTGAAAGGATTTAGACAAAATCGTTGATGGTAATGCACACTACTTTATTATAAGTCTATTCACTCTAGCTTTGAAGATACGTAGATCATAATCGAACTGGAAGACCATCGCAAGCAAATTGTTGTGACGTAGTCCTTTGATGTACGCGGTATAATCGACACGTTTTGACATCGAAAGGGTTGCTCGCCGTACGACAGTTTGTCCGATGATAGAATGGAATGGTGAGTGCGGAATTAAGTAATGTAATTCTCTTACACCTTCAAAATTCGCGGCAAAGAGAGGTAAAATTCTCTCTTCAATAGCGGCGATAAGTGCCCGTCTTTGAGGAGTGGCTAGAGAAGAATCATGGCGCCCTCACCTTCGGTCTGGCGCAGGTCTTAACCGGACACGGCTGTGTAGGGAGGCCCTGTTCCGGATAAGGCGGGAGGAAACGCCAATGTGACCATTGTGGATATTGAGGACATGGTGGAGGTCTATCAGTCTTGAGCGGAGCCCCGCAGTGTCCTCGTGGCGGCGATTCGGCCCTCCCTCAGGTCATGGTCTGGAGCGAGAGTGCATGGCAGGCCGTCATCTTCTATTGCGAAGCAGTAATGCTCGCTAAAGGTGCGTACGGATAGCGCGTTCCTGTGTTACGCGTAGTTGGGAAACACTGTCCACGCGTACATTGGAAACGCGTACAGCTCCTGTACGGACCGCCGCGAACCTGTACGCGAGGTCAATCGATCCAGAGCGCTCCGCGAGCCCCAGTCATTCGCCATGACTCCGACAAACTTAGCGGTTGCGTGCACCACCACTGCTGCGGCGTTAGTCATTATTCAACACATTTTAAATAAAAAAAAAGAGAAACAAACGGAAACCTAGATGGTGGATGAAAAAATTGATTATTATTATTATTATTTTATTTCGATAATCAGTTAGTGTGCTGTCCCACAAGACCCGCTGAAATTCATAAAGTTGAATCAATCTAATAATATTTTCATTATTGAAACTCGAAGAACACGCGTGTTTATTCATTTTGCCGTCCAAATATAGCGTAGCCGGCCGCGTGCTTCCTCTTTGACGCGCGACCAAAAACCGACTGACGGTGGCTCGCGCTGCGAGTTGGCTCGCGCGGTACGCGTACCCCAAGAGTGAACGCGTAGCTGCAGGTATGGACTAGGCGTTCCGGATACGCGTAAACTGAGTACGCGTACCAGGGTACGCGCAATCCGTACGCACCTTTAGGAGGTGCCTCCTCCTTAGCGAGCATTACTGCTTCGCAATAGAGCTCGTGAGGAAGAGGCAATCTGTGCGCCCTTACGCTTCTAGTCGCCGCAGGAAACTCCTTGATCGACGGGAGACAACATCGAACTCCCGGGCACTGTAGGTGCTGGCTAGCGACGAGCTCCACATAGCTCATCGCCCGGGGCTGGTCCTTACCAGGCTCGGGTCGACGGCGCGTTGTGTTCCATGTGCGCCTCAAAGCGACACATCGCGAAGGGGTCCACTAGGATGTCCCTGGCGCGCAGGCAATTATTTGGTCTTTTATAATTTTTCGGGTTTCATCAGCATCATGATCAACCTTTTTTATTGACCCACTGCTGGGCACAGGTCTCCTCTCATACAGAGAAGGATTGAGCGTAATCACCACGCTTGCTCAATGCGGGTTGGCGATTTCAGACTTAATTCCAGGTTTCCTCAAGATATTTTCCTCACCTTAAATCAGTCATTGGTGTCCAAGATATACTTAGAAAGTACATATAACTTAGAAAAGTTACATTGGTACTTGCCTGACCTGGAATCGAACCAGCACACTCATACTTGAGAGGCTGGTGTTTTAACCACTAGGCCACCACGGCTTCGTTTTGGGTTTGACTCGATACAAAATCAAAATTGCATTACTATCTTTTGTCTTTTATATTTTAGGTAGGAACTGCCTGGTTAATCGCCAAATGAACCAATCAATTGACTGTACTACATTTGAATCATAAAATCTTACAATCAGCTAGATAATACCTTGACCTAACAATCATCTATTCCTTTCTAAAAAGACTGATAACAACTAATCAACAATAAGTAATCATAACAATATCTTACAGCATTCTCTTTGAACATGATCTTTGCTTTGTCAATCTTCTCAAAACCTCCAACATATCTCCACAGGTGGAGGGCCTGGTCCATGTCGCCAACGGACACCGTCCATGACCCCACCAGCTCACAGCCAAGCTCCGCTTTTTGAGAATGTACAAACTCCACTGTTGTTTTGCTAAAAGTTAATCAATTTTTTTTTGTTTCATACATATTATCTAATTTTAATAATGAGGAATAATTAATGAAAGATTGATTGAATACAGTGTTTGTTTATGATGATAAAAATAATATGTTAATCATTCAACTCTTAGCAAAATTTTAGTTTGAAACATATGTAAAAGCTTGTTTTCTAACAGTTAGGTAATGTTTTCACAATTCCCACATTTAACATTTACTAAAGATGTTATGTTTGAATAAGGTTTTATTTAGAAGTTACAGAGAATGATGTTAGAAACAACACTTGTACTCGGTTTTAAATGGCTGATGTTAAAGGGTCAAAGTTTATGAACTGATAACATTTACTATGTTGGAATTCCAATGAGTTGTTGCTATAGGTAATGTGCAGTGTACTATTTACAGAATGTTGCATAATAGCCAATCTGCTCACTTCTTGGTCATATGCTAGTGTGTAAGCATTCAGTTTATGTAGGTACTTATGTAAGAATATTTATACAAACACATACTAATTCTGTAAGTATTTCTCCGTGGAGTCCGGCCTTATGTTATGTGTGTGAAGTGCATAAATTATCTCCTTGTCGCTAAGCATCCGACTGTGGGACTCCTTCGTTGGCTCTATCCTCCGCACCAGCAACTTCGAAAACCATCCATCGTCGGCGTTGGATAATCGTGCACTTGTTGAAATCAACCTACAAAAATAACTTTCATTTACGCGAAAGTTCCAAATTTAAAACCGGACACTGTACAAAACAATACGAAAGTACCTCGCATTCTTCGGTATAGCTGAACTTAAATTTAACACTCTGTTTAGAGAATTCATTTTGGGAACAAAACACGCTTAAATACGATTCTAAACTACTAAATAAAAGGTAGCTAAAAAGTAATTCTTGTTATCAATAATTGACAAAATCACTTGAAGGTTATCATGAAAATAGATTTTGCATACGTAGTGACACCTAGTAAGAGTGACCGAAACTACTATAATATTTTGCGTCAGATATGTCCACCCGTTGCCACTTTCTTTGTAAATATTATGAACTCATTGATAACTTTGAAATTCTGTCACTGTCTCTCGAAAATAGTCTGTATTAAGTTGTTTCATTCGCATGCTTGAAATGGTCCAATTTCAGAATCTGACAAAATGTCATAAGTATTTCTTTATACGCAAAATAAAATTTTTTAATCCTTCTGTAATTTCTGAATATTTTTTTTTACTCATGCAAAAAGTCCTATTGCAATGATTGAAAAGTTATTTATGAGGAGTCAACTCCAACGAAATACAAATGCGCCCTACATAATTTTGAGTTATGAAAAAAGTAAAATGCCATCACTTGAAAAGAAACGTTATGTTTATTGACTGATGGCCGACAATTTGCTGACAATAGATAAATTGTCATTTCTTAATTTACGAATAAATATTTTTCTACTCAGACAAGTAAATTCAAGGCTTTTTTTTAGATCCTGCATCACACGTAAAAACCCTCGTCATGGGTGAGTAGTCGATGAAAATTAAAAGTTTTTTTACGTGCAAAACTTGTTTGTAATAGTGGGCGGTGTTGTCGGAGACAGTCTTGTGACTATGTCGATCTGTACAGCTTCCAGCGAGGTGACGAAGCTTCAGCAACACCTGTCACTGCTGAAGGAGGAGTATGGGAAGCTGCAAAGCCATTGCGTGGAGGTGGAGCGCAAGTACACGCTGGCGGCGGCGTCGGCCGGCGACCTGAGCGAGACAAGTTTTGTGGCGCGCCTGCTTATGACGGTAGCCACTCTGTACGGCAGGGACACTTACTCCGACATCACCATCAAGCTGCAAAACAAGTCCATGCCTGGTCACAAATTTGTGCTGAATGCACGCTCCGATGACTGGAATGAGGAAGCTCTGAAGAATCTGGAGGAATTAGGTGAAATTCGTTTTATTTATAAAAATGATTAGGTGTTTTCTTTAGTATCTTCTGCCCGTATCTATAATATGATAAGTCTATTTATAATTTATGTTGTATAAACAATTCCCTAATATGTGATTACTCAAAAATATCAAATTATAATCATATTTCAGACTGGTCTACACTACCAGATGATATTGGGGCTGCCCTTCTAAAATGGTTGTACACAGATGTAGTGGACTTGTCCCGAGGAGACTCCTTTGCTCTGCAGCTGATGAAATCTGCTGCAAGCTTCAAACTACATGGATTAGTTGGAAAGTGTGAGCAGGCTCTCATAGCATCAGTTGGAGTAAGGTATAAAATAATTTGTAATAATTGAATTGAATTGAATAAATACTATTGTAAATAAATGTTAAAACAACAGTAGCTTATCTATAACATACTTTTAAAAAAAAAACCTTCATTTTCATTCTAAATTCTCTAACACATGTTGTTATGTGATAATATTATAAGCAGGTTAGTTAGTATTATGTATGAATTCGCATGTTTTTGTAACTAGATAACTGTATGTAATCCTATATACCATGTAAAGGTAATCAATGTTTGGCCAATTTTTTCTGCTGTGGGTATTTAGTCTCAAGCAAGAGGAGCCTATTTGACCTTTTTTGTGAGTAGAATTCAGCTTCAAAATCCTGGCTGCTATAGACAAGTTTTCTTAACAAAAGAAACCTTAAGATATTTGATAAAAACTTTACCTTACTTTATCTTAATCTTAAAACAATTCTTTGTAAACATGTCTTTGTCACAATTTCAGGTCTTGTGTAAAATTCTACTCGGCAGCTGATGAGATTGGTGCATCAGCTCTCAAGGAACACTGCTCAGGACTTATTTCTGCTCACTGGGATGATTTGACTGGTATGCCATTTTATTACTATATTTTGTTCGAAAAGCATTTTTCTTAATTTTATTTTTAGTGGATATATTTTAAAGTAGAGGCCGCCAGCAACTTCGTTCGCGCGGAGTTAGTTATGCGTTCAAACAAACAAACTCTTCAGCTTTATATATTAGTTTAGATACGTCAATTTACGTCAGGAGCGCATTAATTTGACTTTTCAAGATGCATTGAACTTTAATTTAATTTAGTTTGTGAACAAGTTTAGTTTGGGAATCGAGGCCAATGTCATTGAAATATAGTTGCTGTAAACAACTGATGAGGTATAAACTTGAAACCTTCTAAATACAAATAAATGTATTATTGTAATAGTGATTGCATAAGAATTTCAGTTTCTCATTAGTTAGACAGTTTCTGACACACATAATCAAACCATAAAAAGAATTAGGTAATTGAATTTAAGCTCATACTTACAGGTCAAACATATCATAAGTCTTGAACATTTGGATATAAGAAAATAATCCTCGCTTTATTTGTTTTATAAACAACAGTTGATACCATAAAACATATACAGTACTTAAAATTTTTTAGTCACCATCCAAATTTTTTCCAGGCATTAGGTAGATATCTCTAGTAATTTCGTATTTGAAAAAAAAAACCGATACGTAAAATTTTCATATTAAATCATTTTCTCGAAAGAATTATCCGCTCTGCGTGGTCACTGATTTAAAACGATTGTGTTCAATGAACTTTGGCGAAGCGTAGGGCGGGCTGGCCGATGGCACGGCACGATGTCAACAAACGTCAACTTTATATATATATATATTTTTTTTATCAAATTTTGATAACTTTGTGATGTGATATCTCATTATTTTTGTATTGAGTGATGCTAAAAGAAAAAAACCGTATTCATTGATTTTCGCCAAAGATTAATACGAGTATTTCGAAATTTTGTCGGTTCTGAAAAACTCACATGTATATAAAAAAGATAAGAATAAGTTCAATAAGAACTGATTAGTATAATTAGACATCTTTTGCTATTACTATAGTTCAGTACTAAGTACTTAAATCACTCACGGTTATCCTTATCTTTACTAATATTATAAATCGGAAAGTGAGTTTGTTTGTTTGTTTGTTCCGCTTTCACGCCGTAACTACTGAACCGATTGTACTATTTAGTAGAGTTACATGACTTAACTAAAAGTTTGGTTAGCTTAGGATAATATAAATAGATAAATAAAATGATTTTTATTTCGGACCAGAGAATCCATAGAGTGTTAGTAAAATGAAAAAGAAAAACAATTTATTACCTAGTGTTAGTATCCACCACCCTCTGTATTAATTATTTTATAATTGGAGAGCCGAAACTCTCCGATACTGTTCTTAGGATGCTGTTGATATACAATATGTAAAGAAAACCCTGACCGATCCGTGAAGGTATTGTTAGGTATCGATAACTGATTCTACTAATACCTACAAAACCGGGCTAAACTTAAAAAAAAGATCCCCCTAAAAAATTTTTTTTTTTTTTCAAAAAGAGGTAACTTAATACATTTCCGGTAAGCAACCTTTCCGCGGGCGGTGGGGGGCAGGGCACGCGGCACGTGGTCGCATCGCTATTTGCTCATAATAATACCGGTGTTGTCACTTTTTTAAAAATTACCTAATTTCAGGGAAGTTGGAATTAATTCGCGGGAAAAAAAGATTATTTCAATATTTATTGGTATTGTTTCTATAATAATTACGTAAAATTTTATATTATATTTGGTCATGTGTTTACCTAACCTTTATTATCCTTATGGGTAGGACAGGGTTTTCTTTACATACTGTATATACTTCACTGTTTTAAGAGCAGATATGATGAAATAAATTCCACAAAATAGGGCCACCTGTTATCGTCAGTTCCACTGGGTCATCACTGACCCAAATTATTAGCACAGTCCCCTGAAATCCAATAACTTAATAACATTCTTATGTATAGGTGAGGACTTCGCACACATGTCATCTGCTCTTCTATACCGGATGTTGAAGAGCAAGACCTCACAACCGCTGCACGGCGCCGTGCGTCTGCTGCGAGAGGATGTGGTGTTCCTGTGTCTGGTGGAAAACCACGCTAACGTGAGTACGCGCATGCTTTTACACGGTGAATGATTTGGCGCATTTTTTATAACGATTGTACAGCCAACACTTGAACTTTGAAAGCCATCTTTGTTCCTACATTGTACGGACGACAGATCGTGCTACCCGAAACTGTCAAAAATTGCCAATCAACCTTGAACCCTAAAGCTTTGGCGATAAAGTTGAAAATCTAATGAGAAAAGTCTGACAGATTGTAGTAGCTTGATGTGCTGTCGTCTGTACTAAGACTTAGATGACTACCATGATCGTCGACCTGCGACGAATTATATACCGATTAAATTATCGGCCAAGACAAAAAGTAAAAAAAAAACCGGCCAAGTGCGTGTCAGACTCATACACAAAGGGTTCCGTACCATTGATTTATGAAATTATGGGATTTAAGTTATTTGTATGAAAAAATATGCGGTAATAAGCGGTTTACAATTTACGAGGTATTAAAAAAAACTACGTACTAGATCTTGTTCAACCCCACACGTATGTGTTTGATGAAAAAAAAAAATTGAATTTCAATTCTAAGTATGGGGACCCCCAATATTTATTGTTATTTTTTTATTTTTGCATCAAAATCTTAATGCGGTTCATAGAATACATCTACCTACCAAGTTTCAACAATATAGCTCATATAATGAAAAAAATGGCTGTGACATACGGACGGACAGACAGAGATGATGAATCTATAAGGGTTCGGTTTTTTGCCATTTGTCTACGGAACCCTAAAAATGGAAGGAACTTATAAGTTTTACATACTTAGAAGTTAGGCAGGATCACCTTCAGGCCCAGAAAGAGATGGTAGGATAATCAATTTCAATGGATTGCCTTTGAGTTTAAAATGGTAAACGTGGTAGGAGGGAAGGGGTCCTTTGCATTGACAACACGGCCTTATAATAATAAGTTCATGTTAATTACTTTTTTTGATTCCAAGAGACTCTCACCTCGCTTGTTACATAAAATCTTATAACTGGACACATTGAACGTATTCTATCCAGGCGTAAATATAATTTATTGTACTGGGATGCTGTTGGCTTGCTGTTTATTGCATGGCTAAAATCGCAAGTAACGCCATACAGTTTTACCAACAGCGCCCCCATGTTAATGTCATTCAAAGGCCAAAATACCCTTGTAGTGCTCTATGGGTCAAGGTTGCGGGTTGGTTAAAAAGAAACCAGGCCCTGGCCGTCGCACAGGCAAGTGAAGAAACAGGGGTGGGTTTTAGTCAGTAAAAGTTAGACACGCCCTTCTGCTCCGCCCAGAGCGGAAGAAGTCATTTGAAGACTTCCCATAAAGTTCTAGAAAAGTCTTAGTTTTTTTTTTTTACGTCGTTGTGTTACGTCTCTGATATTGTGATTGTGTCTTTCTAAAGCTAATTATGTCTTCTACGCCCGGGTACTGTTATTAAATTAAACTCAACATAATTCAAAAGGCATATTCTAATGAACGAAACGTTTCATATCGCGTGCAATCAGGTAGGTACATACAAATTCGACCTCGTTGGAATCCGATGCACATAATGCCTCATTTACATGGAGCTCTAATAAGCAACTAATACTCCTTTGAGTCGAGAAGTATGAGGTTGTCCTTGGTTCCACTTCAATTTAATAGTTTGGTTTTATTCGTGTTTTTGTGACCTTAAAAATGTTTTGTCATTATTTTTTATAATGAAGCTAATCATTGCTTCTATAGCGCTTGAGGCGTCAGGTCTGTAGAAATGTCAAATGAACGGTCATTGTTTGCGGGAGTTTTTAAGGGGAATTACTTTTTTTAATATGTCCTCCTTTCCGATTGGGGGAAGAAAATTTTTGTTTGCTTCATACTTGCAATTTTGGGAACATTATGAATATTCGTTTGAAGTGGTTTTAATAAATAAACATTATATATATCATGAGCCAGTGGCTCCTGGTGAGCAAAAAAATTATAGACATATCCCTTTAAACTTTATAGCAGAAAAAGCCGGCCCTTGTAATCATACGCGCACGCGATAGGTATTTAGCAACGCTACTTAACTATTAGTAAAACCAGTAGCTGTACTACTTTCAACAGTCAATTATATATCATTATTAGACTACGGGTATCGAAGCATTAAAGCAGCCGGAGACAAGATAATGTCAAAGCTTTAAAAGCTATTTACAGATTAGGGTGAATTCCAGAGTGGTCAAACAAGCTCTAATGAATTATACTTACGAAATATGCTACGTAGGTATGGTAAAACAGAAATATTATAGGAATGATTTTATTTGATTACATTATATTAAGAATGAGTATCACGTAGAAAAAGTAGGTACATACATGGATTTTAATGATAATATAAAATATTAATTAAAATTATCAACTTTAGTTATTCGCAGGCGAATAATAAGTAACCTAACCTAACATTTGTGAAGGAGATCACAGATTTGTAATCTTTACAATGTATTTTAACTTACTTGTCGTATGTAAACAAACACAGAATGAAAATCTCGAGGTTTCGCATCAATTACTTATTTAAAGTTAGATAAAAACAACTTTTTGGGAAACACGAAAGTTATAAATTAAATAAATTCCTCACATAATTATATTTTAAACAAACATGTTTAAGGTTGTTTATGTTAAATAAGTACATGGCAAAGGCCTCTTCTCTTACAGAAAAATTAAGAGTATTGAACTTCACGCTTACTCAAGACGGTGGACTTACACATAATCCCCCTTATTCATTACTTAACTTTAATCATCTTTTATGAATAAACCCCTTAAACACTGATGTGTTTATTCATAAACGACGATTAAAGACAAGTGACGTGCAAACGTCTATAATGTATCGCTAAAGAATCGCTAATCACTAGGTTACTTTAAACATCGTTTATGAATAAAGGGGAATATTCATAAGTCCAGCTTAAACACATTAGTTTTTTGAAAATTAAAATACGATCTCATAATTTCACATATGAAATATACCCTCAGTACTGCCACTTCGGATTTTCTACTTCCCTACGTCATATTTATTTACAAATAAGATAAGCAAAATTAAATACACTTTACATAACATTGACTAGCAATAATGTGTAATAAAATAAAGCACCGCTGTTGAAGCTCTTTGGGACTGTTCATAAATTTGTTCAACTATGTAACCATTAGTAACTTAACATTATTGGCAGTATATATGTAAAGACCAGCACCCTAATTACGCAACACACTATTATCCATTGCATCGTATGTTCTAAAAATTTGTCTGCTCAACAACGTAAAAAACGCAATGAATTTTATTGTACTTGAAACCCATTGCCACTGAGAGTGTGTTACGCAATAGGGTATTTGACTAAAAAAAACTAATTAGTCCGTCTGTCAGATTTCCAAAAAATACTAGACACGTATTTTTTGTTTTACAATAAACAATAAAAATTGACAAATATAAAACGCAGCAAAGATCAGGAGTGGTGGCTGGTGACATCACTGGTCGCTAAAAAGTGTAGCGTGCAGTGACGTCACACGAGTTTTCAACGCACTGTGTCGTCTTCATTTTTTGTTTATATAAAAAAAGAAAAAATACGTGTCTAGTTTTTTTTGGAAATCTGACTGACGGACTAATTAGTTTTTATAGTCAAATACCCTACTATCCTGCCGTATGGAGGTAATATGGATCTTACAAATAGCCTTATACACCTAATATTGACAAAATACACCGTTATTTTATAGCGGTTGATAAGCAATTTTGAATACTCCTTATATACCTAATAAATACTCTAGTGTTCTAAATAATAAGGATATAAGATGAGAAGAGATAAATGTAATTATGTATGTGAACGCATCATCTTACTAACTAAACTTAAAAAAATGGGTCTTCTGGTCTCACCAGCAACAACAAGAACGTTCCATTATCACACAATCCGTTTAATATCATTTGACCGTGACGCGATGCTTTAATTTGCCTTCACTTAACCTTTTATCAAGGTTCAGTTGCATTTAAAATATAAATAATAACATTAAGTTAAATCTACGCAAAATACTAAAGGTCATTATTACCGCATCGCAACACCGCAGTCAACGCCCATTACTGCCAAATAAAATTCCACCCGCCAACGTGCCTTCAGCAAGACTACCGCTAACTTACCAACATAGCTGGTGCACTAACATTGAGATGGCAGTTTGTTCTTTACGCGTCGCTTACCAGTTGACAGCTGGTGAGCCAACGGCTAGGTTTCAATTTGCAGCCTGATTTAGATTTTTTTTTTGGGTTACAATGACATTTTACTTTTTATTTTTTCTTCTTATTCTTTTAACATGCGTTCGTTTTCATACTCCAATGTCACTTTGTAGACAATAGTGTGGGTTACGAGGGTCAAACTGAAAGTTCTTAGAACTGGCCACTTATAAACAATATAATAAAAAAATAATTCTAAAATTTGAAAATAGAACTCTGGCAATATTACTGAGTATATATTTCATTCATTTGTCATTAGTTATACGATTTGGCGGCAAATTGAAAATTGTCTGTGTCACGTCAACATGAATTTAACACGAGAAAATTTTCGTGCAATGATTTTCTATGACTTTCGATGTCATTTAAGTCAACAAGAAAGTTATGATAGACTATGATTGGCCTTTCACGATGAAGCCCCATCTCGTGCGACTGTTTACAACTGGTTTAATGAGTTTAAACGTGGTCGCACTAATCTCACTGATGATTTACGTGAGGGACGGCCTTCTACTGGCTGCGTATCGCGATGCCATTGAAGAGACCCCTAAGGACGAGTGGGCAAAGTGCTTTTCCCAGTGGTTCCATCGCATGCAACGGTGTATTGACGTGAATGGACAATATTTTGAAAAGATATAATAAAACTAATAACTGGCTAATGTTATCAGTTTTTGATTTTCTAAGAACTTTCAGTTTAAGCCTCGTATACGTTATCTCAACTGAAATAAATTTTAACTAAGTACTTATTGTAAATACTGTAATGTATAACTGTTATATTATATTACCAGGATAGATCTGATACGAATTTATACGCGAAAAATCCTGTCCAGAATGGTCTAGTCTAGAAACTATGTACAAAAAACAGACCGCTCTAGGTAAGTTCCGTAATGGACTTCCTAGGAAAAAACTCTTCGAGTAAGTGATCAAGGCGCCTTATGACTAGGCAGTCAGTGCAATTATCTGGTAATTTCTTCCTCTAACTTAAGACACACAGAATTATTGCCATAGCGGCAATTGCTAAACTATTTCTGAGTATTTTCTGTGCCTGATTGCACCGATCCCCTCTGCAGTAGCAATGCGTCGTCTTCGTGGCCCGCTCGTCGTTGTTCGGGTCCTCCGAACACGACTCTTCATACACCTCGTGTATGTCAGTGACTAGTGTCCATTTGCCTTTGATCTTCCTTTGTTCTCCAGTTGTTGTTTGCGGCGCACAACCCCGTGCTATGCTCAGCGAATGTACTGTAACAAAATAGTTTAAAATAAGTTAGGTGTAGACAGGAGGGATATTTATTTTTTATTATTTGAAGCCTAAGGAGGTTTTAATTAAGAGGAAAAATTATATACGAAAATATTACAAATAACTACTAACTACATCCTTATTAATATTGTTCTGTTTCCTGGAATTTTACATATACCCAGTAGCATCCGATAATCACAAATCGTATAAATGGAATTATAAAAAAATGTATTATAATCAATTCGTCATTTTCATGAATCATGACATGATTAATTTTCTACGGTTCATCACGCTATTTCCCTTTAAACGCAGCAATCATAGCTTAAAACGGAAACAATACAATCATTTTTTTTTTATACAGAATACGAAAACAAAATTAACACATAACATCACACCTGTATTCCCCAGAGGGTTAGGTAGGAGTATATATGGTACAACCACAGTTCATCAGTTAGGATCAAGTCTTATAACCGGTGAAAACCCTATTGCCATCAATATCGGTATACTTTGTATTTACATTTTGACGACACGATTGGTGCAGTGGCTGAGCGAACGACTGTTGCGCTTCGTGTCGCAGGTTCGATTTCCGCACGGAGTATATGTATATTTGTGTGGCCTAATACTATTGTAGGTAGGAGTTTCGGGTCTGGCTGTTTGTGTGAGTTTAAATGCTGCAAACGCACCTACGATACAGGAGTAATTATTAGTGTGGGTCAACGTTTTTTTAAATGTGTTTTGAAATGTAACAGACGACAGCACATCAAGCCACTACAATCTGTCAGATTCTTTTATTTAATTTTCAACTTTATCGCTAAAGCAGTAAGGTTCAAGGTTGATTGAGAATATTTGACTGTTTCGGGTAGCTTGACATGCATAACCGTCCGTACATAAATTACATAGGATCTGACAGAATGACAATGCTTCTTACATAAAATACTTAGACAAATGATGTAATTACACGCAACTAACTATTCCCGACACGATTGTGAAAGTGAATGACACATCGTTACATTGTCCCGTAATACATGTTGTAAGACCTCGACCTGTCTGTTTAAGATAAACCAAGAGTTTTCACAATACTTTTGAAAAGGCAACGGTTTTCTTCATTAGTGGCATCAAAATAATAGCAATACATAGTCATAGTCAGCCTATAATTTTCCTACTGCTGGGCTAAGAATCTCCTCTTAGCAAGAGAGAGAACACATTCTTATAACCTAATCATTATTATACATATGGATAATATCCATCCATTTGAACCTGAAGTTCTGGGTACTAGTTCTCATTACAGTAGTTTCCACCCTATAACTGACCAAAGACTAAAATATTTCTCCTCTACATCATCATCATCAGCCTCTACTCGTCTACTGCTGGAAGAGGCCTATGTAGGCCTCTTCCATGGCACGCCAACGAGCTTGATTTTGAGCAGTTTTCCGCCAGCCACTACCAGCCACCTTTTTGATGTTGTCGCTCCTTCTCGCCCAAGGGCGTCCTACGCTACGTTAGCCGAAACGCGGTCTCCACTCGAGGAATCGTTTACTCCAACGGTTGTCGGCCCTGCGGCAGATGTGACCAGCCCATTGCCACTTCAGCTTGCTAATCCTCTGAGCTATGTCGGTGACTTTGGTCCTCTGTAGGATCACTTCATTTCTGATGCGGTCCTTCAGAGAGAAGCCCAACATAGCCCTTTCCATAGCTCGCTGAGCGGCTTTAAAGTTATGGACTAGTCGGCTCCGTAAGTCATGACGGGTAGGACGCACTGGTGGAAGATTTTAGTCTTCATCGTTCTTCTCTACATAATATGTACATATTTGATTCGCAAATATTTCGTCCCTTCATTCGCTCATTCATACCTTAGTGATAAATGTTTTTCGGAGATAATATTTACACTGCTAATTCGAGTGTTCTCCTTAATTTTTCGCCGTCCTCAGCTGGATATGCTGTTTAAATAAACGACGACTTTAAAATTATCTTAACGTTAATATTTCTCTCTCTTAAGTCTTCATTTTTGACGTCAAATCTTCTTAGCGTCTTGATGAAGAGTCCAAAATGAGTAACATTACAATGTGTACTATATGGTTATGGTGCAATCTGCACATTAAACAATTCCGGTTTGTGTGCGTCTGCCACGCATGTAGTCGTTATTAGCATCTCTGAGTTACGAGAGGAACTGATAATTCGTGACTCACATACCGATTCACAATAATTTTGTTTGTAATTCGCACCATTTGTTAAAAAATTATACAGAGACGTTTCGGTGTCAGTTAGTTATTTATCTTTATTACATTTAGAATTCCCTGTTTTGCTGGTTTTTCATATTTCAGTTTTGTTCTATCCTTATGTTCTTATTTGTCCTTATTAGTTAAATATAAACTGTCGTACAAAACGCGCTCTAGTTTTACGTAATTGTGATTTAAAGGCTAATAAATGGTTTTCGAATATTTTATTGTTGCCTATGTACCTATATCATTATTTTAAGTGAAAATTAGGCAATATGCATTTTCTTTTTAAATTCTTAATCATATCAGGTTTACATGTAAGTTCCTACAAGTTGAAGGATTTTGGTCGCAGGCGACGGCTACATAACTGAAAGATGTCATTCTTAAGGCATTTTATGGTTAAGCAACAACTCTAGATATGTTCGTTTTGATGTTAAGTGACATTTAACTGTGCCACATAAAGTTGCGCCACCAACGGAGCCATATGGCACATATTCCTTTAGAGGAGCATTTCGTAAGGAAGCCGCCATAACGGTACCTCATTGACACATTCTTTTCATTGTCAACGACTTCCTTTATGCACATGTTTATCGATTCCTATAAACAGCATTGGCTGTTTGAGTATTGATTCTTACGTTACGGCTTTTTTATTGGTTCGTATTAATGTAACGATTCTTGGTGAGTTTTCTACAGTTAATGTTGACCATAAATTCTCATCTCAAATCATCATCTGCTTAGCTTTTACGAGGTCGGCTCCCAATCTAACTGGATATCAGCTTTACCTACCTACATGGAGCGACGGCCTATCTGGCTTCCACAATTTAAGTTACTGAGCAACACGATATCCAAATGGTTAGCTTGACAGTCAGCCTTCTGACAACCTGTGACGACAGGATCAGATTGATCTCGACTGCCATTCGCAGATCAAAGATCAACGGCTTAATGTGCTTTCCGATACACTGAAGGGTATGTAAAGGAATGTTTGAATATTTAGAATAAAACCCATATTCCGATCGACCGGTGTAAACATAGCTTAACGTCTAGGTTTATCCGAGTCCATCAAGTCCTGCTCTATGATATACCTACAAGGTAAACAAAATCATAAATAACAAATCCATTGATTTTTAGCTTCGAAGCGTGTATAAAAACAATGAAGAACTAACACAAGGCAGTAAATCTTCAGTAAATGATAATTGAGTTTTTGTTTATTTGCGTATCGCTCGATGGGTAACCGAGGTGTCGGTCACGGGTCATTGCCACTTAGCCTCACGGGCAGCTGGTGTCTAGCTCTATTAATAACCTTACCTTAGCGAATTAACTTTATACGGTCGTTGCATATAATTTTATCTTAACAACATAAGTGCTTAACACGATGTGAGCTTTCATATTTATACGATTCGATATTTATACTGAAATTACTGATCAAATTGATGATAGTGTTAATCTATATGTGCTTATATTTTAAAGAGGTAAATTTTTGAGTTTCAGTTCCAAAAAATATTTTACTAATGAGAAGCTTCAGTATTGTCGAATATCGTAATTTTATCTACATATATGTATTTGTATAATCTGATCTTACTAGCCCGTATTAACCGATTACAGGGCAAAGGTCTAACTGTCCATTTTCCACACAATTCTGTATTTTCCTATTGTCGGCCAGTTCCTTTGGTAGGAGTCAAACGCGTTTCAACAATTTCTCTCTCTCTCTCTCTCTCTCTCTCTCTCTCTCTCTCTCTCTCTCTCTCTCAGCTCAGCCTGTCGTGATAATCATACATATCATATTCAGCCTATAATCTTCCCACTGTTGGGACACAGGCCTCGTCTCGGTGAGAGGGAGTGGCCCCTAATCTATCACGTGGGCCCAGTGATAATACACGCTAATACATGCGGTCTTAGGCACGCTCTAGGATAATTGATATAATTTATGATTCGCTGATAAAATATAATACATATATGTATATTTAATACTGTTTGACTTAGACACAACATATTCCAAGCTTTCAACAGGATGCCTCTTTTGTGATAAAGACATTCCGTCTTTTGACAGACTTGGGTGTGTGGGTAACGATGTATAAATGAAATGTATTGAAAATATTTATAAGCATCTAAATCTGGCGCGCATTTATCAACTTCCTTGATAATTGTGAAGTTTTCAACCTTTTTAAACTACATCTCGTAATTTTTGTCCCAAAACCATCTAGCCTACTTCTTTGCCATTGTGATTGCTTTCCAAATGTCTTTACTCAAACTTAAAATATTTTATATCTACTACTACTGCTTCATATTTACTGTCATATGAAACCAAAGAAGCTACCATCCAATTATTGGTTTCTCCAATAAATTCCTCGGTTACTCTTTTAACAATAGCCCAATTTGCACGTTGTTATATTTTCAATTAAGATGCTTACATCCTTCACCGAAGTCGAGCGTAGTTATCCTTTTGAAGCACATGGTGGACTTCTCGCACGTCACCAAGTACCTGCTGCTGTAGTCAAAATGCTTGCATGGGCATGCTTTCGTGCTTTCTTCTATTTCCTGTTCTGGACAGCACGAGTAGCACTGCAAGCTCCATGATACTGCAAATGAAAGCATTTTGTTTGATTAAAAAAGGCGTTTTTTCTCCAAGTATTTGGTAATAATAAAACTGTCAAAAATCTTAACTATGTGAAAGAGTTGACAACAGCTGATAAAAGGGATTTTCATTCAGTAAATTAGGGGTTGATGTCTACATCAACCCCTAATTTACACCTGTCAATTTCTGAATGAAAATGACAGGTGCTTTCAATTAAACTGCTTTCAAATGTAGCCCATGGATCCTTTCAGCGTTTTTCTAAATGACCTAAAAGCACAGAATCGACTTACTAACTACTAAGAGGAATACATCCTATAGTCAATACAACTAACATTCTTCTTGAAAACCGTATCATAGATACATACATTTCTATGTATATAACATACATACAGTGAGACTGATATTGACAGCCTCCGTGGCGTAGCGGTAGCGAACGCGGCCGCTACGTAAGGAGGCGCGGGTTCGATCCCCGCGCAGTGTAAATATTTGTATGCGTGAATATGAATAATTGCATTGGTCTGGTCGTGCCTCGGAAAGCACCTTAAGCTGTTGGTCCCGGTTGCCATACGAACATCTAATGACACTGACAGTCGTTACGGGTTGTTGGAGCCCTCAAAAGTCGAGTTGTAGAGGTCAGACGGCAGTCGCTTCACGGAAAATATCGAAGTTAAGCCAAAATCAGCAATTAGACTGGTAAAGCGGACCCCAGACTCCAAAGCTGAAAGCTTCGGATGCGATTGGTATTAACGCTGAGATGATATCTATTCAGTGAGACTGATTCTAACCTTGTTGACCTACGACCTTTCTTGGAGTAGTTAATTTCTTCCACTACAATTCCACAAGATGTTATGTATGATTTACATTACGAATTGCACCAATGCTCCGTTAGAAACTAACAATTTTAACGGCGCTAAATCGAACCACGAAATTACTGTTTCCATAAACCGTGGGACCATAACTACTGCGGTTAGTTAAATATAATATTAGTAGTATTTTCTATAGGTCTGATTCTATCTTTCGACGTACCAGTTAAACCCTGTTTCAAGCTTTAAGATGACACGATATACCAAATATATAATCCATTGTACCACAAAGTCTTTGTGGTTTACTTTAATTAATCGCAAACAGTGTTTTATCTATGCGGATGTTTTGCTAATGGCGTCACAGTATATTTTATAAATTCAATGGAGATACTTCAAATGTAATTCCTTCCCTAATGAAGCTATATCGTAGCTAGTCAAGTAGTTCCTAGCTACCATTTAAGTTTCGCTATCATTTCGCTATATTTTCATTCAGGTGGAGGTGACTCTTCGCTGACCTTCATAGATAATACCGGTTTTGCCCAACTTTTTTCTTATCGTATGTATACTATATTTTGTCTCTGATAATCTTTGTGATTTCATATGCCTTCTATCTTAAGGAAAGCTTAATGTCTTATTTCTGTGACATTTCAAAGACGGTACAATAACCGCTTCACCCGAGTAAAATGTTGTGTATTAAATGTAATGTCTCCGTATACTAGGAAGTGGTGACGCAAATATCTAGACTATTTATATGTAACATACAAAGCTTCAGGACAAAGTATGAAATACTTGCAAATCTTTGAGAGACCCCGCGTTTTATTAACAAACGTCGTTTTAAACAATTAAAAAACAATTTGAAGAAATATTTTTATTAGTCGTGTCTGTATTGTGTTATCAGCAATTGGAGTTAAGCTATCTTGTTGATACAGCTTGTTAAGAAACGTCTGGATTGGTAAATGTCAGTGTATTTAATTTCGCAGTCGTAATCGCGATAATAAAATTTGCATTAAAACATGGGCCAATGACAATTTTAACAGCCGCACAGCACCCTAATTGCGTAACACACTATTACTGTCAATTGAAATCATTTTGAAGCATATTGCCGGTCCATTGCTTCATAAATGTCTAAACATTTGTTCGCACAACAACGCAATGAATGTTATTGAACTGTCAAAATGGAACCCATTGCTACTGATAGCTTGTTATGCAATTACCCTGCAGGTCGTTCGATTAGATTAAAGTTAAACCAACTTTACATAACGTGACCCCTTAGTGCCTCCGAAATCACGTAAAGCAGTTTGTCGCGGCTGTCATTCGTAGATCTTTCACAGTCACTATGGGTAGTCAGACGCCCGAAAATCTGACAACCAGTTTTACCTGGGGTATCGTTTTATCCAGTTACTTGGTTGTGTAGGTCAGATGGGCAGTCGTACTATGCAAAATACAGATAACTGAGATTAAAGTATGGTTGTGATCTCTTGATAAAGGATTACGTATATAAGCTGTCATATTCAGTGTGAACATATTTGTTCACAGTGAATGTGGTTTGCACTTGACCTACTATTCCTATTCAATATGTAACATCATTTAATTTATAAATGACCTTTTATGTTCTTGTCTATAGTATGTTAAAATTTCTGAATAAGGATTTGGATGCAGTCGGTCCTCGCGACTGTCTTATTTTCCTTATATTTTTGATGGCATCAACATGTTCTTGATATTGTGGTTCTTATTCCTGTGTCTCATCTACACTACAGCTATATTATTGTATCTAAGCCTATGCCTCTGCAGGGCAATGCTCTAATTTTGAATTCATCCATCCAATATAAAAACACACCCCAGTCGTTCGCGCCAATAACGGTCAAGTTAAATGAGATTTTTATCGCATCATCGCACTGTGCGTCAGAGCCTTGTTGTTCTGTAGCCAGCTGTAATTCAATACCACACCCTATGTCCATAAGTTAAGATTTAAAATTTAGAGAAATGCATAATCATGTTTTTGTAGTCAACCCGCTGCTATAAACTGCATCACAAATAACAATTGACATCCGGGATTCGGGGACTTGAAAGAGACATCCTAGACTTACATTTCCTATTCTTAGCTCGGCAGTCTGAATATATACAACTTTTTATATTCCAACAGAACAACCTTTGAATAGTTAAAATTTAAAAGAGCCTTCATTACGCCTACCAAGAGGTGACAGACAACCATATGGGAATGAATAATAAGGTTCGATGCCCACATGATATTAATTTACTGATAAATATTTCCATACATGGCCTCTGACTATTTTATTACCTATTGTTTTTTACTTTATACATCGCAAATACAATTAAAATGTATTTTTTTATCGGTGTTTAAATGCATACCTACAGCGATATATTTATTTTTCAAGGTTTTTTCCATGTAGATGTACGTTATAAGTAGCGTAAGTTATTCAAGTATTTAATGCTCAAATATTCGTTTTATTCATTATTAAAGAGGAGGAGGCCGTAGAGGTCTTCATATACTTTAATATTTTCCAAGGTACAGCGTTGTTATTTATAAATTGTATGTTAGGTATTCATACCCTCATCATAGGGAAGGAACGAGGAAGAAATAAAAGTAAATATTGCTAATTTTAAAATATAAGGAGAAATATTTTTACACAAATTGTAATTATACAAATACCCGTGTCTGTACTGTATTCTACAATCGTCATAATTCACTGAACACAATATTATCAAAGCACTTTCACTTACATTTCCAAAACATTGTAAAAGTCAATAAAGACGCAGCTAAATCCATGTTAATTAATAAAACTCCACTTAATATTACGACTACTACACTAAAACTACGAACTGTTATATTTTTTTAATTTACATTGAAGTGTTATGTATTTACAATGTTGCGATTGCAGCGCATGTGGCCGGCAGGGCTTTACACTCAACTGAAATTGGCACCTCCGTACTCAACTCCATGATTCACAGGAAGGAAGCCCAGTGGCAAAACGGGACAAGTCCAAAACACTAAGAAATAGCACTCTTATGTTCGCGGTAATAACGCTGATTCATGCGATCGATGCTGGCGCCGGCGCGACACTGACCAACATTTGGCGGTCCCGCTCTGTGTTGTCGTTTTGTTTGTAGCTTTGTCCCCGGATTCCGGTGTTTAGTTTTTAATATAGAACTTCAATATTATATTTTGCAAAATTATATTATTAGTTCACGATCGTCTCCTACTGTTTTATGGGTCTTCATGAAAATTTGTAGAATTGGTTAAATGTCGTCATTCTGTGAAAAAACATGAGCTGCCAATTTTGATAACAATTAATTACGATACTTACTTCTAACAGCAAACATTAATTAATTAAAACAGTATGCAAATTTAATAATACTCGGTGTAGTCTTTAAATATATTACTAGGATAGTCTGGTAGGTTTTTACCTACTGAACAAACGGCAACAATAAAATCAAACAAAAAGTTTCAGTATTTTCTTACTATTGTCTTTGCTAATTATGACATTCTCGACCGTCTGTAATTATCTCGATGATAGATTTATCTCCAACTTGAACTGTTTCAACATTCACACTATGTATTTTGTTTTGTGGTTTTGACTTTGTTGTGATCTTACCAACCTCGTTTTCTTGTTCCTTTTTCGCAGTTGTTTTGGCGAAAACAAAAATGTATACTAATAACACTACTCCCCGTGTTTATTATTCTTTACTAAACGGATGTTTAACCTGTTTTCTGTATAGTTTAAAGAATTAAATAGTTTAGACCTGCTGACTGGGTAATCTCTTTTCTAGTTCTCGGTGGTAGGCCATAACATCGGCCGCCGGCAGAAGTTACCACCCACCAGACAGTCTTGCCGCCCAGCGAGTTGTCATGTTCCAGCATGTCTGGTGAAGCCGTACGGAGGACGGGTCTGATCAGTAGTTTTCCTGTGTGCCGGGTACGATGCGCCAAATGTTGTTTTGTTGAGAGTTTGGTCGTGGAGGGTCTTCAGATTAATCTCCCTTTGGCGCAGCATCGTTGGTCGTGTTGTTGGGTTTAACATTGCATCACCTCGCTCAACTGCCGTCTTCCTTTCTATTCGCTCAGTTTTTCTGAGTGAATAGGCTCTTAATAAACTAGCGCGCTTTACCATCAACGATCGCATCACTGCTTACCATCAGGCGGGATTGCGGTCAAGCGCTAGTTTATAATAATTATTTAAAAAAAGACATATGTATCGTTCTTTGCACATTGGCGTTGATAAGTAAAGTACGTTAACAGAGTGGTAATTTTTGTATTTTAAGAACGTTCAAAGTCTGATTTCAGTCTCAACTAATCAGAAATACGTCAAATCTACTTTTGACAAGTTTTTGACATTTGTTTGTCGCCAAGATGAGACTGCGACTAGATTTTGAACGTTTTAATTTATGAGAATTGGCCTTCAGTTGTTCTAAGTATATCTTGGACACCAATGACTGATCACAAGGTGAAGGAAAACATTTTGAGGAAACCTGGGCTCTAAGTCTTAAGTCTTAAAGCGTGGTGATTAAGCTCAATTCTTCTCTGTATAATAGGAGACCTGTGCACAGCAGTGGGACGATAAAAGGGTTGATGATGATGTTATGAGTGACATTGGATTATTTTATGGGTGCATAACGTGACCGTATCAGGTTGTTTTTCTGAAAATATCATGTTTAAGACTTATTCCATTCGTTTTAGGTCCCGTTGCGAAACATTTTACTATTGATATGATTGCCTCGCAACATCCTTTGTTGTTAGCGATAAAATAACATGTGTTAGCCATTTTAAAGGCTAATGTGAATGTATCACTTGCGCTTTTATCGGGTCAACTTGGCAACTATTGGCTAGTGGCTACTTTAATTAATCCTTTTATAACAAAATGTGTTAAAAAATTAGTGGACCACCATTTGTATTTCTTTCCACTTTTAATGGGAGCTCTTATGGTTATTGCGTAAGTTATCTATAATATAGTCTACATATATTATAAATATGATGTTGATAGATGCATCATCACTTGAGAATAGCTGAACCGCTTATTTTGTTTCACATTAAAAAAAAAAATAGTTTGTAAAGTTCCTCAGTAAAAATTGGCAAAACTGAAACGTTTGTCTACATTTGTTTTTTTTTCTCTATTTGACAGGACAACGTTCAGGGTTCTGCTAGTTCAAAATAAATTAACGTTTTCGTTATCATCAGAATGTAATAATAATACTATAATAAACATTGCCAGAGAGCTTTGACACTATCATGTGTCAGCATTAGTTTTCGAGGTTATCATGAATATTGTTCACATTTAGGTCGCTGATAGCACGACATGCGACATTTGTTCTATTGATTGTGTGATCGAGACGTGGGTGTGTCTCGTGCCGTGCTCTGTCACAATTTGTCTCGCCTGTCTAGCCTAGAATTAATTTTTGGTTCGATGGAAATTGCGAGAATCCACCATTTTTTTTTATTAGAGTTTCCATCATAATTAATAGAGTATCAACATAATCAATGTTGAGACTCTATTAATTATTTCTATTCCATGAGTATTAATAGAAATTACTTTTTTAAAACGAGAATCACCACTATTTATATACTCATAGAACTTATAAGTGTTTTTTAGTTTTTCGATTGTAGTATAAATATGTGTGTAAAATAAATAAATAAAACTTGGTTAGAAAGGACAATCTCCAAAACTCCGAGCCTTCACCGCTTTTTCCATAGCTTTAGTCCATTAAGTACCTATGTACCTTTCATCCTGATTCTTCTATAAAACATGTGAACAACGCGTCATACTGACGTCACCATGATCCTACGTCTCACAAGTAAGTTTACCCTGCAACTAACATACATAAAATAGGGATGTTTCCTGGGTAAAAAAAAATTGATTCTGTTTAGTCCGTCATTCAAATTATAGAAAAATATTGGATACGTATATTTTGTTTTATCAAATCAATAAAAATTTACAAAAGACATTAAAAGGCATCAAAGATCAGGAGTGGTGGCTGGTGACGACACTGCTCGCTAAAAAGTGTAGCTTGCAGTGACGTCACACGAGGTTTCTACGCACTATGTCGTCTTAATTTTTTGTTTATATGAAAAAAGTAAAAATACGTGTCTAGTATTTTTTGGAAATCTGACTGACGGACTAATTAGTTTTTTTTAGTCAACTACCACCCTATTTCCTGGCCGCAACCGTTCGGGTAAGTCCCCGCCAAACAAAACACCCGTCTGGTCGGAGGACCCTCCCTTTTCTATAGAGGTGAACTTTACACCTTGTTCCTCATATTGTAACGGTTCCTTCTTGACGATCCATGATATAAGTGGTGGCGCCGATTCTCTTGTGCACAAACTAAACAAATTTTTAATTAAGTACATCTTTTTCTTTCTATTTCATGAAGAAAAGGATGGAAGATAACGTTTTAGATGAATCCTGTCAAATTAAGATACTCCATAGACAGTTCAGACGCGATTATAAACATGGCGACCAAAAATACTTCAATTTACGTCAGGAGCGGACTAATTTGACAGGTCTAAACTAACATTTTAAGTATCTTTGTCCTTTTCATAATGAAATATAAAGAAAAAGATGCACTGAACTTAAATTTAGTTTAGTTTGTGACCAAGGGAATCGGGCCCATTGGCTAGAAAAAGAGCTTAAAATTACTATTGAATTCTGCTAACCATACCACCGTTGATCGAACAATGGTATGAAGGAAATTTTTTGCCAATAGGGATGTTTCCTGGGTAAAAAAAATGATTCTATTTAGTCCGTCATTCAGATTATAGAAATATATTGGATACGTATATTTTGATTTATCAAATCAATAAAAATTGACAAATATAAAAGGCATCAAAGATCGGGAGTGGTGGCTGCTCGCTAAAAGCGTAGCGTGCAGTGACGTCACACGAGTTTTCAACGCACTGTGTCGTCTTCATTTTTTGTTTATATGGAAAAAGAAAAAATACGTGTCTAGTATTTTTTGGAAATCTGACTGACGGACTAATTAGTTTTTTTTAGTCAACTGCCCTATTCTGGCGAAGTTCTCTAGGCACTGACGTAGTTGACATAGCTTTTATTAGTGGATAAAAGTATCTACGATCTGGAAAATCTCATAATGGCTTAGTACTTTCCAAAATATATGACAGCACTATCTTGAACCATGCGAACCATCTATGGGTGAATGCCAGCATAGACCAGGAAAATCCCAATGCATGAAAGACATGGTGGGTTTCCATCATGACTGTTTGTTTAAATGACCCAAGAAATAGATGACGCCAGCGTTAATAAATCGTTACATTCCATTTGAGGCGTCATTGTGCAGTTTTTATAGTGTTATCACTAGCTATTTCTGTGCATACTGATGGGATTATTATTCATACCATACATCATATTTTACCTATAGGTATTATTAGATATATCTACTTATCTCGTTATTTTTTTCGTACCCAAGATTCAATAAATAATTGATGTAGTTTTATTCATTTTATGCAAGAACTAGCAGTTTTTATCTGTGAGTTGGTAGCAAACTATTATCATCATGTAGCGTAGTCGACGAGATCGGTAATACTTCTCCTTTAGTGAGCAAGTCATTTATAGTACATATAAGTAAATATTTTGTACGTAGGTATATAAATAAGAAAAAGCACAAGCCATTAGCATTAATGAAAATTCGCAGGCCGGACATAAAATATAAAAATTTAATGCCACAAGCTCAAGTAAGTCTTATAAAGTACCTACTTAGTGACTTACAATAGGTATATTAATCAAAGCATTCACTTCTTAGTGCACGACTTAGAAGAAAACCACTAATGGCCGCGGCTAGAGAAATTGTTGCCATTAAAAACTAAGTTTATTTAATACTTATGACTTCTTAGTTATAACGTAAATACTATAGATAATTGGTCAATCAACTAAGGGCGTTCATTCAACGTTCGCATTCTAAGATCAGTCGCAATCCGTAAAAATTACATTAAAATCCAATTTCCTAACATTAAAAAAAGAAAAATATCAAGATATGATGAAATTTATATTTTCTTTAGAAGTTTAAAATTGTGAGGCACGTGGGCTAAGTACCAAGCATTTTCAGCTAGTATCTACTATGTACAATGTACATACTATCGGAATTATATTTTAATTTGAATTCAGACCTAACTCGTTATTTTTTTTATTAGTACATGTAAACCGTATATTTTTGGACGTGTCTCTAACAATATGTGGGTATAAAGCGATTAACCTATGTGCATAATTCAATTATTTGCAACTAAAACAGTGTTGCCATGTCTGAAATTGTACTACGAACTTTACCTGTTTATAATACCTATATTTTTACTGCACTAACCTATACCTACAATTTAGCTACCTACAGCTCGAACGACAGGTCGAACCATCACCATAGTGGAGGAAAACATCATGAATTCTTCCAATTAAACGTTTATATCCTTATTTGTTACCTTATAATCAGCAATACCTGTAAATATTGGTGACAAATTGAAAATTAATTGCTTAAATTAGTATTATAAATCCATTTTATTTATTTGTAAAAGGTTTGTTTTGTTTTGCTACTATTTCTTTTGTATATACGTAATAAAATTTATTTTCTTTTTTAAATTTTGTCATGGATTAAATTTATTATTTTAAATTTTATAATATTGACGTATTTAACATTTGAATCGAGTTATTGAATTAAAGGGTCAAACAATTTAATAAAAAATATTTTTAATTACCTTATTTCCACAAACGGCAAAGACATATTTCCCATCATATCAAGCATAGTTGTTCGCATATTAACTATCGATGGAAACGTTAGAGAAATTTATCATTCCCACTTTTGTCAAACATACCAAAACTACAACAATTAATCACTGGAATAAAGCTTACGTGAAGGCACTTTCCTCAAAAGATTATATGAGACATATTATGATCTGACAAAGATAATAGATAAGATAGGATTTTTAAATAGACTGTGAACTCAGTTTGGTCGGCCTTTCTTCTCAGAGTATTCAGTCGGGAAAAGCTGAAGTTATCTATTTAAAAAAAATACGATTGACGTGTAAAGGGAAATGAAAATACGTTTTTTGAAAGTTTTCTAAAAAATCTAGACACTTGAATAGGCCAAAAGAGAGAAGAAAGTTCTCAGTTTTTCTTAACATTAATTAATATTTACTTTGTGAACATCGAATAACGACCCCGATTCCCGTGTTCACGAACTAATCTCAAATTAAGTTCAGATCATCTTTTTATTTCTATTTCATTAAAAAAAGTCAGAAAATAAAATATTAGACAATCCTTTCGAATTAAGATACTCCATACACAATTTAGACGTGATTAAAAACATTACAACTAAAAATATGTCAATTTATATCAGACGCTGACTAATTTGACGGGACTAAACTAAATATTTATCTTCTGTCCTTTTCATAATGAAATAGATGGACAACAAGGGAATCGGCGCTAATATCTAATTATATCGTTAACATAAAATAAATAGTGACTTTATAAATAATTGCGTTAATGGTGTACACATAATGTTATTATATGTATAACTAATACATATTTTCCGTAGATAAATAACTTCTCTGCAATAACAAAATTCATTTATTATTCATTATATTATTCATTTATACAGATAAACAAAGTTAATTTTAATGTCTTAAATTAAAAGTCACTATACCCTTTTATTTATATCACAAAACATTGCGAGCAGTTGCACTGTTGCATTGCACGGAGTAGCAAGTATCTGGAATGTTCACGTGAATATTACTTTTGAATCAGGCCTTTCGTAGAGTCTGCAACGAAGCGCTGTACATGGGCTGTCATGTCTTCGGCTCCGAGTTGATGAAGGAGTAAAACAAAACTGTCTCATCACTTCATGTTTGCACTCATTCGGTTAGATCGAACTAGCAAAGATTCCGCAGTTCTAATTTATGCATCCATATATGATTAGCCTTTATGATCGTCATATTTTGGGTTGGACAAGTTTACGAGTTTCTCACTTGAAATCTCCTTTGTTCAACGTAATTCGCCCACTGATATGACATGTCGGCTCACTACTCTGTTGCGAGGCAACTTCACGTAACATAATTAATTCCTACGCATTGCTCCGACTACTACCTAAGGCTGTTGATGTACTTCATGAGGTTGAATACTACTATGACTCCCATGATGTCCGTGTAGCCTTCGTGGCTTGTGCTCGGTGAGGCGTTGCAAAGGCTGTTGCGGCAGTAGCAGTATCTGAAATTGAAAAGATACATTGTGTAAGAGATCTTTAAAATTTAGATATGGAGAGAAATAAGTTTGAGCAAGGATGTGTGAACGATGGATTGGGAGTGTACCCCGGAAACAGCCTCTTGGTTACGGCCCCATTTTTACAATCAAAATGAACTGACTCTCGACCTACTTTGAACAAATTTGTGATTAAATTTCAGTTAAATTCAAAACTTCTTTGTATATCTACATAAAATCTATAATCGTACAAATAACTGCAGATTTAGTCCTACGTTGGACCACTACAAAAGCTGACCCAAATATTGTTAATAATATTTACTAATACCTTAATACTTGCGAAATTTTTATAAAATTAGACGATGATATCTCTTCAGAAAAAACGATAAATCAAGCTAACATTCTCGAATACAAATACACACAAGGTTTTATTTGTTTGGCTGCTCGGTGATAAATACTAAAGCAATCTAATGAAATAATGTTAGCAATATAAACTTAAAGAGTAAATTGCGGAAAATGGTTAGTTATATCGATGGTGTCTCGGTATTACACTACCACAACGCTACGCAGTAAATCGAAACTAGTTATTCAGGTTTAGCTCAAGTGTCATAAGTACTTCATGTATATGAAAGACTGTAAATTTTCTCATTATTACCGTATCTACTTTTATACTCTCTTATCAAGTTTTTTTTTTTCGCCATCACGATGTTTATTCTTCTCTATACTATTCGTCAATATATTTAGCCCCTTAAACTCAATAGTTTCTTTGCATATTGTCAAGTCTTATATTCTTTTGCTTTTGTCATTTTGGTCAACCAATTACAACATGAGATTCTCTATATCTCTATCTATATATTTAGATCTTTAGATCTAAATATATAGATAGGCTAGGATAAGCATAATAGTTTTTGATACGTATTAAAGACTCTTAGATTTATCTAAGAGTCTTTAATACGTATCAAAAACTATTATGCTTTCAGAAATTAGGGGTAGGACTTTACGGAGTCCTGCTCCAAATTTCTGCAAGCCAAGCAAATGATGCCCTTTTAAGCCGTCGGTTTACTTACCTAGTAGGTGTACTCCTCTCTCCCTTGTCATCGACGTTGATACAGCCCTCTGTGTAAGGTTCCAATATTTCCATCTTCGGTGACCACTTTCCATTTTTGTAGTCCTGGTATTCATGCTTTTGCGGCGCACAGTCTCGGAGTACGCCATTTATTCTTACTGAAAATATGAACAATAAAATTTAATTAAATTTTAACAATAGTTTGTAACTTGCCTGACTGCAATGAGCACAGACTGTTCATGTAATGATGTGCTCATTGTATAGCCGTAATTACTTACGACACAGGTTAATATAGTATTGATGCATTATACAATATTGCGATTTATCAACTTTCGCAGTTTCTATGCTAATTGAAATGAAAATGTTTAAAGAAGTCATTAAAACACGTGACATGTTTGGTTTCATGGTCTGTGGCGTTTTAATCGTTTTACGCCGTCATATTATGATTTGCACTTATTACTTTTTATCCAAAAACCTTGAAACTGAAACGCTTAAGTGAAACAGTACATAGATTGCATTAAAAATATTTGCGTTATGTTAACGCAAATATTTTTTTAGGAAACAACTCTTCTTTATAGATAACAATTAGGTAATTACACGTCTTAATGAAAGTTCAAGGGTGCATTAAACATTAATATCTTTAAGATGTTAAATATACTGCTTCAAGTAATGGTGGGTATTTCGTAACAGTTATTCCTTGACACCCTTTTTGCGACTTTATGTAGTGACGGTGCTGTTTTTATTTATTTATTTATTTTTTCAATAAATTATTGTCTTATGGCTAACACACCTTCACCTTGAACCGTCTATCACAGCATAGTCACACTTTGCCTTGACCTCTTATGATATCTTTATCATTAATAGTCAGCCTTTCGTTTTGTGTTAGTTAGCATTTGATCGCTAATAGGTACATCTTCGTCAACCGCTCGCACTTTACTGAATCTTCTATGTTTTTAGCTGAACCTTTTAATATTTTCATTTAGCACCTACACATATTGTAAGACAATGTTGAAGGCCATTCTCAGTTTGAAAACGATATTAAAGTAAATATTTTATTTTCTCTAACATTATCCTAATAACCCTAAACACCTTAATTCTCTAAGTGAGCAGACCAGGAACCAATCATCTACTATGTATACGTACCTCCATTCTGTATATCAAGATGGAACTCCTGTTTCATACACATAGTAGAATATGGGCACTCCTTTTTGAACGTGTCAGAGTGGTCAAAGTGCACGCAGAGCCGTTTAGTGGTGTTGTAGTACTGGCCTGGTGGCGGGTTGATCAGGCAGTGGTAGCACTGTAGCGATGATACTCCTGGAAACAATGCGAAGAACAATCTTAATATTCACTCTGCTTTGTCAAGGTTATAATTTTATCGCAAACATTACCTTAGCTAGACTGTTAATATTAAAATAAATAAATAAAATATAAATAGAGGTGTCACTTAATTGCAATAGTTAGTTGCTTATATTTTTATCACTGTCCCGTCGTTCACAGCCTGACTTCCCCTAATGCTGGGCACATAGAATGCAATCTACTATCCGTAATCCGGATAATATATCCACATTTTTACTAGACTACCAAATCTGGATTTGAAAATCTAATCCGGATTTTCTTGAATACTAAGAGATTTTAACAAAAAATACGAGTGTGCTTATGACCACACGACTGAAGTGAAACTTCTTTCCCTCCATCTGTATGTATATATATATATGTGTGTGTACAATATATACATGTATACACATATACATATATTAATTTTCTATAAATATTTAAATTTATTTCATGGTTTCATTGGCAAATTAATATTTTTGCATAGATCTTCTATATTTATTGAAAAAAAAATAATTTTGCATAGATCTTCTACTTTTATTGAAAAAAAAAAAAAAAAACTCGTTGTAGACCTTGTAGTACCAAGCTCGCGCCACTGGTGCCTCTGTGCTTATATCCCCCACTTAACTTCCGTTCGCCTTGCCCGATCACTTTTCGTAACGCTTACGTCACGCGTTCGCCAGCTTGCTCCCCAAGTCAAGCGTGCGTAAAGAAGTTTCACTTCAATAATTACTAATAATTAAAATTCCTCGGGGCCAAAAGGTCGGGCTCTTCCTCCTGATTCAGTGGACCCCAAACTCGGGTAGTCCACGACCTCTGGTTCCCGAGATAATCCACGGGGGGTGAGGTAACTAAAGGGGGTCGGGAGGGGGGATAGGTTTCGTGGGGATGCCGGGAGGGGGGGGAGTGGATTCCCTCGGGGCCAAAAGGTCGGGCTCTTCCTCCTGAATCAGGGGACCCCAAACTCGGGTAGTCCACGACCTCTGGTTCCCGAGATAATCCACGGGGGGGGGGGTGAGGTAATCAATGAGGTCGGGGGGGGGGTAGTTTCGTGGGGATATTAAGGGGTGGGGGGGTAGTTTCGTGGGGATATTAAGGGTGGGGGGGGGGTAGTTTCGTGGGGATATTAAGGGGTGAGGGGGGAGTAAGGGAGGGGGATACAGGAGGGACTGTGAAGTAGGCGGTACCAAATTTTATGTTAACTGACCCCCTTAATGGTTGTCAGTCAACATAAAATTTAATGTATAGTGTTAAGTGTAAATAAATAAATAAGTGTATCCGTGTCTCAAAATTAAAAAAAAAAAATATTTTTGCATAGATCTATTTTTATTGGGAAAAAAAAAACTCGTTGTAGACCTTGTAGTACCAAGCTCGCGCCACGGGCGCCTCTGTGCTTATATCCCCCACTTAACTTCCGTTCGCCTTGCCCGATCAATTTTCGTAACGCTTTCGCCAGCTTACTCCCCAAGTCAAGCGTGCGTAAAGAAGTTTCACTTCAAAAATCGAACCGAGCGAGTTCACTGTTCGCGCGTCGTGTCTTAAGAGTGTCGAACGTTTGCGCTACGTAGCATGTCAGTCAAGACTAAAGATTATTTTAATGAAAATAGCAAGCATATTATAACAAAACCATAATTATTGAGGATAGTTTCAATAATTCATTTACATAAACATGTAAAGAAACTTCATATTAACTTCTACTAATACGGGTAGATTTTTATAAAAAAAAAAAAACTATAAAATTCCGATCGGAACAGCAATCCACTATTAAAAATCCAAATTTTAAAACAAAACTGTTTGCATTCCGTAGCTGGATATAAGCTGTCTCTTTTTACTTACACTGACATTAGGAATTTAGGTCAGTTTTGTAAGTTGCTTGAGACAAGTGCCATCCTGCGGTAATTATGACTTTATGTCCACTGTAGATGAGAGCAGTTGCTGATGTTAATGGGTATACGAGCTATAAATATGCTGTTAATTTATATTTGGCTTACGTGATATGAGTGACGCATTGTCATTCTCCTTTATTATGCACGTTCGTCCTTCGGTAGGGACAATTGACATTTTTAACAACTGTTGTTATCCGTGACATCCAAACGATTTTATAATTTCTGCATTGCTCCTTCCTACATTGTCTCTATCAAGTTCCACTGTGATTGGCCTTTATTAGACGTCGCGTGTTTAACGTCAAGTATTTCCTGTCCTATCAAGAGGAACACTCAGACAAGTACTCTTAGGAGGACTTCCACGTAAAGTTATGCTAATCCTAGTATTTACATATAAAATTACTCTTACTCTGAGGTAATTCTTGTATGATGTTTTCGTAATGCCTTTCCTTTACAGTTAAGCCTGTACTTATTACAGATTCCACTCTAAATTGCCATGACTGTTCTCATAGTGATGCTCCATTGTATTATTTTTGTAATCTTTAGCAGCATCTTTTTTATTTTCTTCAAGGTCTACTTCGCCTACAGTTTATATTGATTTGTCATCTAACTGACATTACGTAGCATAGTTGCTAATAATACGTGGGATGAGAATCACTGTGATGTTATTGTAAAATTGACCTTGGTGCTTCATTTTGGATAGATTCATTTGGACTATTTTATATTGTTCGGGGGTGTTGAAATAAACTTTTATTTGAAAAGTGATTAACAGCCAATATGTGGAGCTAATTATTTGCCACATACATATTTGACTCAGCTAAGCCACCAATTAATAAAGGATTAATTAAATTCATTAATGTCACTGGTAACAAAAGTGATAAAACCCAACATATTAAGAATTTCTGTATAATCCGCTGTTAATTTTGGCATTTTTTGTGTTTTTATTCTTAACAAAGGTAAATTTACGTATGCATTAAAAACTCCATGACCACATTTTGTTAATTTATTTAGGTATCTATATCCTTCCAAGCCTTTATGTTCTCTAGTCATTAATAAACATTTGTACATAATATAACAAGTTCTCGCTAATTTCAACCAACACCTAAGCAAATGTTTTCTAAACATTAATTGGTATTATAGTAGACTTGATTTACTAAATAGGCACAAGACTGTATTGGCAGTGTGTCGTCTGCTTAGGAATTCACTTGATGCGGTGCATTCGGTAAATATGTTGCGTCTGCGCGGGTGGTTCGTAGAGGTGGTGACTCATCTTCATGTGTTTTCGCGACACTGCAATATAGCTGCGATGTATACCGTTTATAATCACAACGAGTCTGTAGATATTCAATCTTAATTTTACCACTACATTTTATGACCACATTTTTTTCGTACATATTTTCTTTTTATAATATGAGATATGGGGAACACAAAATGGAATTTCCTCTGCCTGTTAGTTGTAATTAGGTGTGGGAAAATAAATTTAATTATAAGATCTAGAAACTTGCATTACGTTACATATTCAAAATAGAGACGTAGGTATGTACTAGGTAAAAATAATGGTAGTACATAGATTTATTGGATGAAACATGCTAGTCACGATCTTAATACTGACTGATCCGTTCAGGTCATTGACTTCAACACATGCCTCAATTCGGTAACTACGCCTGTAACCATAGCTAGTCTAAATTCACCAAGTTGAGAACGTGGTTATTGACATTATTATAAAGTTTTGTAAGCGTAATGATTCTATTTTAATAATATTATATAAGTTATACGAATATAGCTTTCGTTTTGAACAACGTAGGGTACATTTTGTTATTTTATTCGTATTTTGAGTGAGTCACAGAGTTTTGTTATGTTAACTCCCACGCAGGTTCACATTACGCATGCGCTGCCTCACCGGTGAATACTCGTTCTAAGAATCGAGTCCTTGTCTGGTTTGGCCGTCAACTAAATGTCTATTAATTACTTTTCAAAGCCTGAACACTACCCTACAGCTAATTAGGGAGTGAAATATTCTAATCTGGAATGAGCAATAATATTTGTGAATGTTTGCTATAAGGGGTCTATCTGGCATCGACGCACAAACGAGTACCATGGATCCAGTAAATGATTCTGAACCCCCCAGTGGTGGAACTGGTAGAAAATGCCTAAGGCATTAAGTCCGCCATTGTGCAATGTTTGTGCATAAAGTTTATAAATAAAAAAATATATGTTGTTTTTTTCACTTTAGACCGTTCATAATTGCTATACATTTATAACCCAATAAGATTTTAAAGTAAAAATTAATTAATTCGCTAATTACACAAAAAAGCGCAATGAAAACAAAACTCGAAAAATTATCTTATCAGCTGATTTAATAGAGTTCACATCAGGGATCAACGTCATACCTACAAACCCGCACAGCGGCACGCTTGCAACTTTCAAAGGCCGAGCCGAAGCTTTTTTTTAAACATTTTTATTTACATACAAGTATAGCCTTCGTCGCTCGTTTGGTGACCAATCACCAAATATACGATTAGTGAAGACAGTGGGGCTCAGTGTAATATGAACGAAGCGATTTATGAGAGTGGCGAACCTGGCTCGGGCGGCGGTTCCATGCTCGATGCTATGATTACCACGACCTCACGCCGGGCACAGGCCTGTATATTTTGTTTAGCACTCTTAGTGTGACAATCCAATTATTATATCAATAAAGTATATCAAATTCTGGATGCAAATCATTACGTGAGGGTGTGGTGCATGTCAATATAAATTGTAGAAAAGTAAGATCAAGTACCTATGTTTGCTTGAAGATAAATGAGGAGTACTAAAGAAAGAATCAAAATCATTATACATTGCACAAAGTGTTACTTACATACAAATGTATCCACTGTTACCTTACTTTATATTATGTTCAAAATATTGATTTTTATGAGTGACCTATTCACTCTTAATAAACTAGCGCGCTTTACCATCAACGATCGTATCACTGCTTACCATAAGGCGGGATTGCGGTCAAGCGCTAGTTTATAACTATGACTAATAATGGATTCTGAGGATCACATTAATACATAGTAATAATATAACTTATAATACATTCACGTCTGGTAGTAAATACTCCGGTTAAATGTAAATTGAACTAGTTCTGTCTTCTGTCACTATGAATCATTGGAGCGGTGAATAAGTAGATAATTATAAGTGTTCTCCTTTACGAAAGGTTAACTTTTGTATATGCAGAAATTATAAACGAATAATATACAAAACGTACGTATTGTTTTAACGTTGTCATAGATGGATACATTCTTTATTTAAGTTCTAACTTAATTCCACGTCTGTATGTACATATTATTTACCAACTTATTGTTTCCGAATTCAATTAACCAATGGCACCATACTGTAATCTACACATTTTTCATTTTAATGTGAAATTTTTTGCATTGATCTTTACGTATTAGTTAAAATTAAAGTGCATTAAATAGTCCTTTTTAAATATTGATTTTTGTTGAAGACGTTCTTCAATATTGGAACACAGACAATAAACGCAGTATTATACCGTTAAGAACTCTCACACTGGAAGACTCAACATATATGTACTTGTATAGCTCAGTCATCTAAGGTTGACAAATGTTTTGACGACCTCAGCATTGAGTTAGAGTAGAGTAGGCCGTTGCCTATTTAAATATTTTATACACAATAATTTTAACGTACACTGCAACTTGTGACAATACAAACTCTAATAAAAATTAAAACTTAGCTCATCATAGATTCATCATAAATTAAATAACACAAAAGCATATCTTTTAAAAATAAAAAAAATGCTCTGAGGTCAATTGGTAAACCTCCGATTAATAAGACTCATTCGAGCGTACAAGTGAAATTGATTACTTCCGTAACAGCACTATACATAATCACTGACGAACGAATTTTAACATTTATATCCGCATGAAATGTCTTGCCTACAACCGCAATCCCGCCTGATGGTAAGCAGTGATGCAATCGTTGATGGTAATGCGCGCTAGTTTATTAAAAGCCTATTCACTCGGAAAAACTGAGCGAATAGGAAGGAAGACGGCAGTTGAGCGAGTTGATGCAATGTTAAACCCAACAACACGACCTAACGATGCTGCGAAAGAGGGAGATTGATCTAAAGACCCTCCACGACCAAACTCCCAACACAACAATATTTGGCGAATCGTACCCGGCACACATCGCAACACAACTGCTCAGACCCGTCCTCCGTAGTTCGTACAGCTTCACTAGACATCATGCCGGAACACGACAAATCGCTTGGCGGCAAGACTTTGTCTGGTGGGTGGTAACTTCTGCCGGCGGCCGATGTTATGGCCTACCACCGGGTAAGTAAGTAAAATATTCCGAAAATCTCTTGAAAAGTAGTCAACTTCGAGGATATACAACAGGCTGCTATTGGTATATTTATATCCTACCTATGAAAATCAGAAAACAACCAATTATGTATTTGGATTATTATAATATTCGAAATGTACACGTAAATTAGCGGGTTCTCAAATAAAGTGTTTATTATGGCGAAACGAATAATCAGAGATCCGTTTTTATCACCGCAAGTTTGGCAAAGAGGCACAAAATGTACGCGTCCGTGCAGTTTCATAGAATTATCATCCTGAGCCTATTCCAATATACTTGGGGTCAGTGAGGCATATTTTCCTCCCATAGGTACATCTACAAGCGTAAAAAAGTTTTTGTAAAATCTAATCTGCGGAAATTGTGTTCAGAACTTTGTGACAGAAGGATTGTCTGCCGGATTAGTACAGGTAGCTGAATATAAAGTAAAAAAAAAAAAACAGGTCGTGTAAAGGATGAGACAAAACTGAACACGTTTTTAGAATTAGATTGTATTAACTGAACCTGATAAAGCGCTGATTACAGTTGATTTATTGATTCAAGAGCGACCCGAATTCGCAATCGTTAATCATGTCTGCGTGAGTTTTATTTGAGGTTAGTATAATATTAGTGCATTAATAATATGTGCTGTTAGCAGATTTTGCTTGCGTAATATTTTATTGCGAACTCTGAGGCTTCTTGTATAAAAAATCGAAGCTACGAACCTGTTGTTATCAAAGACAGGATAGTGTACACCACGGCTAGCATGCTATATTCCATACTCGTTCCTTTGAGATATCAGAGAAGGTACTTTTCGCGATTTTTATTCAAATTGCACTGTCATAAGTAAGTGTTGTTTGTATTTCTTCTCGACGTTATCGTTGCTGCCATTCAAAAACCTGAAAATAATTAAAGGTCGCATTAGAATTTTATAATATCATCAACATCGTTATTTCAGACCAAAGAAGTCAACTTTGGACATAGGCCTCCCCCAAGCACCGCTCTTTTGACCAATTCTGTGCTTCCTTCATTCCAGCGGATTACTGTGGCCTTCACATAGACGTCGGTCCACCTTCTAGGAGACCATTCGCTACTTCTCATACTCTCAATCAAATAGTGATTTATTAGATACAGATTATTATGAATTAGTATGCTAAATTAGTATATTATGAGTCAACAACTCGTCACGTTCTCCGTATCAATCTAAATCTCCAACAAAATTTAAAAAAAGAACTCAAACTGATGTCTTACAGTTCTGACAGAGACTGAAGTGTTAGCATGAGGTTCAATATCGTTTGATACGTAATACACCCGAAAACACATTCGTTGTGTACTGTAGCGGTGAATTGGTGTTCTTGAGCACTATTTACAAGGTCTTGACACGCTTGTTTAAGACCTTTCCATCGTCAACCCCAGACGACCGACGCTTTCGACCAACGATACACATTTTTTGTTATGTTGCATTGTGAAATTGATTTATTTATTTATTTCATCGCCGGTGATCAATTCTCATACCTTCCTTGTCTGCATAGCTATTCGAAACCATTAGACTAGCGTATCGAAAATGATATTTGGTTAGAGTTGCCTTGCTCCCCACAGTAGGTAACTATCAGAAGAATAGTAAAGTCAATCGTTTGATTTAAACTGGCAATATTTTCGGATTTTAGATTTTAGAACAGCGTTTAAAGGACCCGTTCGATATCATTGACTGATGTTTGGTTCGGTGCGGCAGTTTAATGAATTGATATGGATAGCTATACTATGTTGGCTTATTCTCCTACAGATATGAGAACCTTTGCCCTACATGGGACAATAATAGGCTCGTGAGGATTGAGGTATCAATAGATACTGTTTCAAAAGTTTCATGTTTATAGGCACTATTATTTTACTTGTATTCTTTAGATATAGTTATGGTTCCATAACACAAGAGTTCGTTACGCAAACACAAATACATAATTGAAAAATTATTAATACGCTGTCGACATAATTAACGACAACTTTATGTATATCACAGGTAGAGCATGTTGTATTTACGTAATTAATGTTGTATAATCTAAATTTCTTATATTTCATTAAATATATTTTGCTTAGAGTAAAACACACAATAATAATACTTGAACTTATATAACTAGTACCTACCTACCATCGGTTCATTTACACGAGTTCAGCCATAGCAAAGAAAAGCGGTACAAAAGTTGAAAGAGTTTCAACATGCGACGAACTGTTGCGTATGGGCAGTGCTCCAGTGTTCAACCATGAAATAGAATTATCTGAACATTTTGTCTCACTATTGCAGAATTTTACAATTGTTCAACTGCTGTTCTCTTACAATTATTTCTACTTGCAATAGTTGCATGTATTTGCAGACAAGTATTCTGCACAGCTTGAATCAGAAATGTATGTCATATTTAAGTGTAAGATTAAATTTCTTCACACGTTTCTGATACAAACTGCTTATAGAGACGGATTAAATTTTATTACTTTGATATAACATTCAAGGCTAATCATAGTTCTTGTAATATTTTAAGTTACTGAAGATTCGATTCCAAAGTCTATTCAAACAAATGTTTCAAGTTGACGTTTTTTTTTAAGTTAAAAAAAATATCAACTTCATAATAATGTTAGTTAATTGATTTCAGAGTGACTAGCACTATTGAAAAGTTATATAAAATGTTTGTAGATGTAGCGTATACAGAACTTTATTGTGTAGGAATTAAAGTTATTTTTCAAAATCATATTTGTTTACATTTTTGGCATCGCACATTAATCCGATGACCTTAAAAAGTGATTGGGACACAGACTGGATGCGGAAGGTGGAGGACGAGGTTTTGTAATACAGCGTGCGAGAGCCTATGTACCTGCCTCTGTTCAGTATAGGACTGCGATATGAGTTGATTGACAGAATCCGAGTGTAAAATTACAGGTTACAAATTCAAGGCTGGAGTGAATAGGCTCTTAATAAACTAGCGCGCTCTGCCATCAACGATTGCATCACTGATGCTTACCATCAGGCGGCATTGCGGTCAAGCACTAGTTTATATTAGTAAACAAAAAAAACATCTTCTATTTTATGTGGTTAGTACCAGGGTGTTAACTTCTTACGTTCGTTATTTGAATACAAGTACAATATACTCTACTACAAGCTCGCCTCTGCTTAGCACATATTTTTTTGAACTTGACAAAACATTGAGAGTTTTTTAATTATGTAAGTTTATGTATTAAATAATATGTATCTAACATGTAATAAGCTTTTGCTATACAACTAGGTAATGCCACCAATTTGTGCCACCGTGGGTGCATGCCAGCAGATGAAGCTACAGCAATCTCTCAAAACAGCAGTCAGTCAAAGTTATTTAATAGTATGTGTAGTAGTTCATTTTTATCGCTAAAGCATTAAGGTTCAAGGTTGATTGGGAAATTTGACAAGTTTCGGATAGTTTGACCTGCTGGCGTTTGTACAACATTACCAGTCGACAGAGATTGCTTTTTTTTCCATATTATATTTGAAACATTTGATTTATGTTAAGATATAATTGTGTTACTTTTTAATTAATTAAATATATTCATTGTTAACATGATCTTTTTTGAATTGAATTACATCGTTGGTTGTTCGTATTTTATGCACTGCCAGTATCATTCATCCGATTGAGATAAAACGTATTGCTTACAGTTGCGTGAAGATTATAAGCGTAAAACAATCAATTTTATTTCTTCTGCTGCGTTAACGCGCCGGGTACCGCTGGTTATAAGTAAAAATCAAACGGATTTAATTGGGTTTAATTTCTAAGAACAACGCTGTCACAAAACACATATTCAGCGTCTTTAATATATAATATCCGACTTATTTTCAGTTATGTCTTTACCTCAACATTTTCGATTTTATTAAAATGTTAACAAGCACTTTTCGTTTTACAAGGTGAACTACTCTGTCAGACTGTTGAGCCGTGCGTGTGCCCAACCACTCACCGGAGTATAATATAAACCTCAAAGTGACACCAGTATTTCAATCCCGTACCCTAATTACGAAACACGCCATTACTATCTATTGAAATCATTTTGAGGCATATTGCTATTCCAATGCTCCATATGTGTCTATGTCCAAAACTGAGTACATGCTAAATGATGTAAATATATTTTTTTTAATAATTATAAACTAGCGCTTAACCGCAATCCCGCCTGATGGTAAGCAGTGATGCGATCGTTGATGGTAAAGCGCGTTAGTTTATTAAGAACCTATTCATTCAGATTGAGCGAATAGGAAGGAAGACGGCGGTTAAGCGAGGTGATGCAATGTTAAACCCAACAACACGACCAACGATGCTGCGCCAAAGGGAGATTGATCTGAAGACCCTCCACGACCAAACTCCCAACACAACAACATTTGGCGCATCGTACCCGGCACACATCGCAACACAATTGCTTCACCAGTAGGCCTAGTATGAGTTTTCATTACGAAACTCGTTCGATCGTATCGAGCGCGTTTGACTCCGCGATTGGCCCGCTTCAAGGTCGTAAGAACTCTCAACCAATGAGAGCGCAAAACGCGCTCGATAAGACCGAACGAGTTTCGTATTGAAAACTCATACTAGGCCTACAGATATCATGCCGGAACACGACAAATCGCTTGGCGGTACGGCTTTGTCTGGTGGGTGGTAACTTCTGCCGGCGGCCGGTGTTAGGGCCTACCACCGAGAATGTCGTTGAACTATCAAAATGAAACCAATTGCTACTGATGACAGTATGTTACGCAATTACCCTGCCACATTTTGCTCGCATACCAGTGATGCACAGAATCACGAGTAAGTGGTATTTCATAAACACAAGAATTTCAAGATTACGATGCTGACCGAAACAAAAGAAATCATTATACAAAAATCATCGAAGTGGTTCAAGGCAGTTTAAAATTCCTAAATATAATTTTTATACAATTAAAGAATTATACAAAGTAATTAAACCTTTTATAAAATAAAGTTTGATGAAGGCTTCTTTAGGCTGTTACTATTTTTTGTGAAATAATTAAGGTTGCTTAGCAACGTATTTTTTTTTTTTGCAAGTTTTACTAATTTTAGGGTTCCGTACCCAAGGATAAAAACGAGACCTATTCCTTCTGTTTCTGTCCGCTGTCTCTCTATCACCACGCTGTTTCTCATGAACCGTCATAGCTATAAGTTGAAATTTTCACGGATGATCTATTTCTGTTGTCGCTGTAACAAAATATACTAAAAACAGAATACAATAAATATTTTTTTTAAGCTGTTTTTATTATATTTCATACAATAAACGTGATTTTTTGCCGTTTTTGCTCTATATTAGTAATGGCAATAACTAGACGCTTGAAATAGTAATACTTTAAAAATTGATATTTAAAACAAAATAAATATTTAAGGGAGGCTCCTATATAATGACACGCGTGATTTTATAGATGATATTCGGAAATCATCCCACCCGCATTGAGCAAGAGTATCAGATTACGCTCAATCCTTCTCTGTATGAGAGGAGACCTGTGCCCAACAGTGGGACGATAAAAAGTTGATGATGAAGACGGAAATCTTCGAGCGCGAGTCCAATTCGCACTTGGCCGGATTGTTTACAAGCATATCTCCTAAGATACCGGTTCTGAATCGCATATCTTTCGACATTGCACCGAGGTGCGGTGTTACATCACTTTTTTTTTCGTGTCTGTAACAGGTTAAGAACTTTCAAAATATTGGTGCAAATGTGAATCATTACGTAGTTTAGCTCTAAATACATATAGCACTAAAATATTAAAATCATCGTGCTAATTTTTTTCAATTCTTTGATGTTCATTGAGAGAATGATTTTTAACTGCACCTGGAAGGACCACATCTATGTCATAAATATATTGCATTTACATTGAACAGAAAATATTATTAATTCCATTTTTTTTTTCTAAAAACGTATGTATACATAGTTAAAACAATTACATAACAATAACAGCTAGTAATTATCAGGTAGGCGTACGTCATTGCTTTGCTTTTAAACCACAAGTTGTTGAACAAAATCAATTTAAATAAGGAAACTGGTTTCAATCATATGTATACTGTCAATACACATAATTTGCGTAAATTATTGCATAGCGTAAATAATTCCTTGAATAATGATTTAATTTTGTAAAAATATTTACACAACGTTCCTACGTAGTTAGCTGAAACTTATTCAGCAGACATAGGTGTGTAAGGTTATTCAACCCGTAATCGTTTGTTGCATTCCAAGATGTATATTTCACTTGTAAGTTAAGATTTTATAACCTGTTTGTTATTAACACATGATAAAAATAATATGGGACCTAAATACCTAATACACTTCCTTGGGGGACGCCACGTTTATTTACCCTGGAGTTTGAACAATAGGAAGTAAGTAAGTTTTTATTTACTTTGTCTTTGACAATGTATTGTTTACGATCACTTATATAGCAGAAACTGCAGTTCTACTCCTCTTATTCCCAGGATTTTGAATTTTCTCAAAAAATCGTCCTGTGCAACCAATTCATTTTATTATTGTTTAGGTTACTCAGGATATTGTTTACAAGAGTAAATATTGTTTGTGTGATTGACTTGTGCTCTTAAAATAAAGTATTCATCCTATTAATAATTAATTTTAATTGTAAGGATGTATTTATGGATGTTTGTTTCAACACTAGATTTCTGTATTGAAATTATCGGCCTAAGCAAAATTTTTGCAAATATGCAACTTAAGTCAACCGAAACAATATTTTAACTTAAGGTCACATATAGCAACATTTTGTTGTACCGTGCCAAAATCATCGTGATTTAGTCATCATTTTATTGCCATGAAGCGATAAAACGGAATCATGTAGGATTTTTTTTGTAAAAGAATAACATTTTACAATTGTTTTTAATGATCATGCATCGCATTATGATATATGCACACGGCATTCTAATTTACCAGTCAACCTTTAGGTGAAGTACAGAAAATACTAATTTGCATTTTGGGTAAATCTTATCGTGAATTCAAGCGATGGTTGACTGACCTAAAAACATTATTAGATATTTTTATATCATTACTTTTTGATGCATATTTGCCCTCGGTTATATTTACATTTACATAGGTACGCCTTCTTTATGTGGGGGTAGGCAGAAACTACATATAGTCTCCTTTTTGTACATTTACGTACATATATGTATCTGCAGGCTAATTGCGTAATACACTTTTAATTTGAATCGTTTTGAAAATTATTGCTAATCCATTCCTCCATGTGTTCGAAAAATCTATTTGCTCAACACCGTAAAGAACGCAATGAATGTTGTTGAGTTGTCCAAATGAAAGCCATTGCTACAGATACTGCCCTCCCAAGTATTTACATTCTAGAAACTTGTAAGTTTGTCCTTAAGCATCCACAATTCTATACAAAGCGCGAAGACATCCAAACACTCACACACTCAGACACCCAGTATTTTTGCACCTTTCTGAATAAAATCACCAATAAGAAACTGTACTTCCTATCCTTCAGAGTTTAATGAGTACTTTCACGGTGTTCCCGGCTCGTAATGTAAGCAGTACTTAAAGAAAATTCTGTCAAATGTCAACCGAGATCATAAAGATACTAGCTACATAAGTTGACTTTCCACACGCGTTTAAGTATGTTTCTAACGAATCTCATTCAAGTTATTTGAGTGATGTCATTACATCTATTTACGTAGCCCCAACTAATGTGTAGACATTATGTACTATTTGTCTTTTATACAAATAATCATGACCGACCATTACAGCGAGAAGGACAAAATAAATTACTCGCAGCATCGGGTCGTCTCTACTTAATAAATGTTGGCCAAGAACACCTTGATTGGTGTATCCCTTGACCATGAATTACATACCTACACACACATACATAAACTCACAAACCGAAGAAGTGCGCCAAAATTAGTTTGGTCATATCAAAATAATACATTATATTGTTATTTGTTTTGTAACGTAACACACTTAATTATTTACTCCTTTCTTCAATTATCTTTTTGTATTTTTAAGTTGTTGTTTTGTTTGTTGACATGAGCCAGTGTCGCGAGCGCATTGCGGATGACAGACGGATCGAATTCGAATTGTCAAATAATGTGTGCTGTCTAATGCCTATGGCATGGAGGTAGTAAGTACTACGTTGTACGTAGTGCTTATTACTTCCATCGTATATGGTCTATGACTCTGGCTTTGACATCAAATTAACTCTGTTTATAGTTTTGCATGTGAGGATAAGAGACATTTGATGATATTATTATTATTATTTTTTTCCTGTATTTTGTTTGATATTTTATTGTATTTAGTTGTAAGGTGCGTTTTGTTTGTGCGGAATAAAAATTTTTCTTTTCTTTCTTTCTTTCTATGTACTAAACAAAAACCTTTACGTTTTAAGACTAGCTAATATTGTACTACCAGTATACTCTATTTCCTGACAATCATCTTCAAGTTCAGGGTATTTGATTGTATAATAGCTAAACATTTAATTACCAACGCTAAGTGGTAACGCACAATTAGGGTTAAAGTTCACTACGGACTATTGTAATAAAAACTCCAGAATGTATAAATGGATTCCGTTCTTGTTATTTTTGTATATGGATACGAATATGCTTTTCAATGTCGATTGCAAGTGTTTAGGGCATTTCAGAAGTTATCAATTCAACCAATTAGCATGTTCTCGGTTTTTGAGACGTTGGAAACAAGTTTACCTATTCAAGTTATACAGACTATGGAGACTTTTCTTTTTTTTTAATAATTATAAACTAGCGCTTGACTGCAATACCCGCCTGATAAGCCCGCCTATAAAGCGCGCTAGTTTATTAAGAGCCTATTCACTCAGAAAAGCTGAGCCTAGAGCACAGGCGTAGAGTAGCCAGCCTTTCGGTGTTCTATAGGATACATTTTGGGGAGTGTGCGAGGGAATTGCACGATTTAATTCCCCCATCTCCGTTCCACCATCGGACGACCCGTCGTACGGCGATTTTGCACCCTTATGTTGTTAACACCTCTACGATCCGGACGAAGCATTTCGCCTCCTCCTTTATACCGCGTACATCGAGGGGCTGGAACAATCTGCCGGCGGCGGTGTTTCAGTCGGACTACAATTTGAGTGTCTTCAAGGCTAGAGTGAATAGGCTCTTAATAAACTCAACTCGCTTTACGGTCGATTGCGGTCAAGCGCTGGTTTATAAATTAATTAAAAAAAAGGAAGACGGCACTTGAGCGAGGTGATGCAATGTGAAACCCAACGACACGACAAACGATGCTGCCCCAAAGGGAGATTGATCTGAAGACCCTCCACGACCAAACTCCCAACACAACGACATTTGGCGCATCGTACCCGGCACACATTGCAACACAACTGCTCAGACCCGTCCTCCGTACGGCTTCACCAGACATCATGCCGGAACACGACAAATCGCATGGCGGCAAGGCTTTGTCTGGTGGGTGGTAACTTCTGCCGGCGGCCGATATTATGGCCTACCACCGAGAAACTTCTATAAGTTTTCAATTGTTTCATTGAATAGAAACTCCTGGTCCACATCCCGTTAGTCTATTTCCCCAGGAAACATTTCGATTTGAACTCTACTGTAACAGAACGCTTTGTCATTCAGATACCAATCGAAAGCTGAACTAATTACAACGCACTTTACCTTTGATTGGAAGCTGACCTTAATTAATATGAAGGTCATGAAATATGTATTTCACAAAGCCATGCTAATGGAACCATAATATTTGATAAAGCAGTTATCGATACGATCGTTAAAATTAAAGAGTTAATACTGAACTGGAAGTATTTAGCAGAAGATATATTTTGATAGACAGAAAGACATTCCAATTACTGCCCAACGACAGTGTCAAGGTCTCCAACAGCCTCGATTGCTTTGTTATGGCAAAATATTTAGCGTTACATCAGCGTTTATTAGCCATTTAAGTGACGAAAAAACGCCCAGACCAATTCGTGTTAATGGCGCCGACGTGAGAGCGTTTAAAAAATAAACATAATAGGCCAGATTTTACAATATTCGGGTGAAGCAATGTTTGAACTGGCACTGAATTCAAAAAGTTACACAATAATGAATTATTACGTTCCTCTTTGTTTGTAACATATACTTATGTAGATGTCCTTTTTGAGTTCCTTTGATGCTCCGTCTAAATTCAGACCTGAATAGCTGTTGAATCACAAAGAAACTTATTCACCGTCAGAACAGTACTAATAACAAACGGAAAACATTTACCACATTCGGTTTTATTTACGTATCGTCTTTAATTTTGTACCAATATATGTATAGTGTGTATGTAAATTATTAGGGTTCTGGAATTATTACGTTTCATGTAATCAAACAAAAAATTACAAAGCATGCAATGGCGCCGAATCCCTTATTCACAAACTACACGAAATTTAAGTTCACTGTCAAATTACATATTTTTAGTAGCTATGATTTTAATTTTTGTGATTTAAACTGTATATGGAGTATCTTTGTTTTGATTGGACTAAACTAATATTTATTTTCTGTCAGTTTCATAATAAAATAGAAGGAAAAAGATGCACTGAAACTAAATTTAGTTTGTAGCGTCAATATCAGGAAAAGTCAACATTAATTAGTCTTCCTACGACGTCTGTCCTTATTGATTATGTGTATTTATATATATACAAACAATTTACCTAGTGATGATTATTCATAATGTAATGACTCAAATAGTAGTTATATTTGGTATGATTGCATAGCCTTGGAGATGTCCAAGGCTATGTTCGATGAATGAACTATTGTCTTCTGCATAATACTCTGTAGCTGCAAGTCTCGTAAGATTTATGTAAGCCATTATTGACCTTCCCTGCATAATAGGTCTATGTATGACCATTTAATTTACGTCTTCAATAGGGTATTTGACTAAAAAAACTAATTAGTCCGTCAGTCAGATTTCCAAAAAATACTAGACACGTATTTTTTTTCATATAAACAATAAATGAAGACGACACAGTGCGTTGTAAACTCGTATGACGTCACTGCACGCTACACTTTTTAGCGAGCAGTGACGTCACCAGCCATCACTTCTGATCTTTGATGCCTTTTATATTTGTCAATTTTTATTGATTTAATAAAACAAAAAATACGCGTCTAGTATTTTTTGGAAATCTGACTGACGGACTAATTAGTTTTTTTTTTAGTCAAATACCCTATTACTGATAATATCAAAAACTTACTTGGCATTGACTTTTATTCTTCAATGGAAAACATTTACTGCCTAAATGAAGTAGTAAAGTAAAGCTTTAATCTTTCTGGCACTGATTTTAGTTGGATTCTAGGTAGTAAAGAACGTGAGAGTGTTATATGGCAATTCAGTTTCAATCAATCTAATTTATAACGAACCGTCAAAATTGTTGCATATTGCTTGGATACTATTTGTAAACAGAATAATTTTAATGGACTAACAAACCTCTCCTTATTTTGCGTCAAACTAATGAACACCTTAGCTATAAAGACTTAATATTAAATTTCCTTTACGAGTTTTCAACTTGACAGACCGCAGGTAATACAAAACTCGAAAAAATTTTAATTTGCATAAATTACTCACTGTTCAATATTTACACATTTACGTAAGTTAAACACATAGGACAAAGCCTTTTTTAAAATAAATGTATTTTTTTATATATCACACTAGTTTTCACAGCTTTGTCTTCGTAATTAAACACGTGTGTTCGTTAATGTTGCGAGTTTGATTAAATATCTACACGTGTGCCTCCGTGCGGAGTCGGCGGCTAACTGGCCAGCCAATGCCAAGACAATAGTGCAGATATTTCTCGCGCAAGGACTTGTGACATAGAACGTAACGAAGGGCGCTGACTACGCAGTCGCAGACGCACACCTAATCAGATCTGCGATAGTGGCGCGGTCACAGCTGCGCCGGCGCTTGTGCAAGAGCAACGGAAAGTATCTCGAAACGCAGTCCCCGTATTGTTATAAAACAGTCATTGCATACTGAATGACCCTATGATAAGTTTCTTTTTTTATTAAAACACTTGAAAAGAATTGCATAGGAAAGAGATTGCTAGAAAATTGCATTGCTTACTGGAGCGAAGTATGCAGTTGAACAAATATTAGTATTGTGTAGTGTGCATTAACCGTTTCTACCAAAAATTTCTAAATACAGTCTTTTACTTTAGATCTGGCATACTCATTTATAAATACAGTCATAAAAAATAATACCTATGAGTCCCCTGATAAACTCGCTCCATACGGTATGCCGCTTCAATAATCGTGTTTGCAAGTCTTTGTCACGAATAAAAACGTGATTTTTGTTAAATTCACATTACTTGTTGATGACAATGAATCCAGCAACGTGACAAAATAATTAAAGACCGACAAGCAACGAAGACGAAATATGGATAAGCAACCCGAACAGAAAAATAAAAACAGATAAATCTAAACTAATCAATCGCAGTTACGCTAACGGGGTAACGTGCGTGCTGACACGATACGTCATTAGATCATTACTACAAGCACTATCATCCGGCCGACATCGACAATCGACCAATTGACATCGTTGACATCGTCCCTGACACTGCTCTACATCACTATATCAGCATCATATATATTTTTGACCCACATCCACTGCTGGTCATGTGTCTTTCTTTTCTTGTGCCAATCCCCATTCTTATGTGCCATCCGTATCCAGGTTCTTCCATGGATGGCATCAGTGGCATCTGAATATTTCGCCACGGGATTGCCGACACCTTATCTTCCAGTTTTTGTACATCCCTCAATCCAAACCTTACATCGCTTATCATCACTGTGCTTTACATGGGGGCAATATCCTAAAAGACGACTCTAACATTCCCTTTCGGTCTTCCTTCTTCATCGTTAGAAAGTGAACTTACTGCGCGTAATCTAATTTTGTTTTTCGATCGACTAATCGAGAAACAAAACAATCAATAGATATCATCGATTTGTTTTTAATTAAAGAATTTCTGATTGTTACGAATTCCGAACACGGTCGTGAGACTTCTGCTTGATCTACAGTTTACGTAATTTTACTTATAGTCTACGTTTATAGTGAATTCATAAAGTCCTACCTATTATTGGAAATTCTTCCTACAATTGACCCTTTTTCACTGCATTCCGTCATACTTCCTTACGAAGTCACCTCATACTGATAACATTAAAAAAAAAACATTCACGTCCGGATACTTAATTCTGAATTATAACTACCTCAGACTTCTTATCACTTCATTCGAACTGTCTAGTGAAAACATGTTATAATACACACATCAAAAGTGTCTAGGGATCAACATATATTTTTGCAATAACTTTTCTCCTGATTGATATTAATTAAAATTTTCTTTCAGGATTCATCAAATAGTGTTTTCGTTTGTCACAGTAACGATAAACCAAGTCACCTTTGCATTAATAAAGAAATTTGCCATTTTCCTAATAAAGGGATATTTGACATTTGAACCACTAACACAAAAGTTCGAAAAAAAGACTGAAAAAAACAGTTTTCTCTAAAATTTTATTGGGTAACTTAAACAATTAATAATCCGTGTTTCTACCGCGAACACTAACAACACAAGAACCTCGGTTTGGCATACTCAAAATGAGTTCATCCAAATCACGCTGTGGAATGGCCGCCCATGTTCGTTGCAACAACAAAAAAAGCTTCTTGCGACTGGATACCCTCCATATTCGGCAGAGCTCTTCTCTGTAGCATATCCCATGCATGCTCAATCGGGTTCAAGTCTGGCGACTGAGCAGGCCAGGGCAGGACATTGATGTTAGCCGCGGCGAGAGTCTGTCTTACAACTCTTGCGGTGTGCGGTCGTGCATTATCATGCATTAACTGAAATAAGGGACCGATTTGCACTTGTAGAGGAACGATGACGTCTGATACAATCGTCTCAGCATAAATTTGAGCGTTGAGGTTGCCTCTGATCCAAATCAACTCAGTTCTTCCGCCGATCCAAATACCCGCCCATACCATGATGGTTCCACCACTATAAGGATGGACTTCCTGGCAGGATTTTAATCGCTGTTGGCGTCCAGGGGTTCTCCAGTGTCGTATACGTCTTGTATCCGGTCTCATACCAAAACGAGACTCATCAGAAAAGCACACGAAACGCCATTGTTCTTCTGCCCAATTTCTGTGTTCAAGAGCCCATTGATATCGAATCCTACGATTGTGCATTGCTATAGGTGGTACCCGTAGCGGTCTTCGGGAATGTAGGTTCACTTCATGCAAGCGGTTTCTGACTGTTTGGTCGCTAATTAAGTTCCCTGAAGAGTGATGAAGCCTCACGGCTAACATCATGGCGGTTATTGTTGGAGCTCTTCGAGTTAAGATTTGAATGTATCGGTCTTGTCTCCGTGTGGTGCAGGGATACTGTCCTCCATGGCGCTCAGCCACGGTACCAGTGCTTCGGTAACGTGTCCAAAGTCGACTGATAACACTCTTGACTTGTATTCAGAGCTAAAGCCACAGTACGTTGCCGGGAACCAGCTTCTATCATTCCCACGGCTCTGAGCATTTCTTCCCTGCTTAAATGACGTCGCCGCTCCATAATAACGTTGGTTTTAATCAGTAGTAGGGAAACAGTAGCACTAATAATGTCTTCAATGCGTTGTATGTTTTTATAGGGAAAATATTGACAGCTGATTTTCATCTTTTACTCGAATTTGATTCACAGTTCCTGATTCAAATTATGAAATGCACCAAAAAGGATCCATAAAAATTTATAAAATCATAAATTTATTACAAAGCCACATCTCAATCTCAAGAAATCCGCATAAAAATGCTTGATCCCTAGACACTTTTGATGTGTGTACATATAATTTTTTTTTTTTTATGTAAGTATTGTATATGTTTATAAGGGTCTTGATGCCTGAAATTAATGAATATAAAATATCAATAAAATAAATATATATAAAATAGTCATTACATGGGTTGCCATTTTACGTTTCATAAACCGTACTGGTCGTAAAAAGGAGGCCGTTCTATATTATGTATACCTCGTAATACTTTCTGTGTAATTGTACAAGAGTATGAATTATTAATGGTTTTATAGTGTACTGGAAAGGTTAAGGTATTTCCGATGACATCGTCGATCGTAAAGATATAATCCCACCTTCACTGTCTGATGCAGACGCGTCTTGAATATATTACGCGTTTGGCGATCAATTTTTTCCATTAACATAAAATCAACTAAAAGATTAGTAATTGACTAGGCATCAAGAATTTAAAGTAATTATTACCTACTAGCTGCGCCTCGCGATTTCACCCGCGTAGGTTTCGATATATTTTTATATGCTCCGCTCCTATTGGTCGCAGCCTGATTTTATATAGCCTAACGCCATCCATAACAAACTTAAAAAGATTTTTTCAAATCGGACCAGTCATTCTTGAAATTAGCGCGTTCTAACAAACAAAAAACTCTTCAGCTTTATATGTTAGTAATTATATAGATTACTGAAATAATAAATTATACATACAAAAATTTGTTCAATCCAGATGACGAAGGCGGAGACCTAGTTGTCATGTGATGCAATAAAAAGCAGGGCTACCCTTATCCTGCAGTTGGTTGTTATAAAGGCATGTTGATCTGATTCATTTACTCATTTATAAACATACAACAAAATAATGGCGCAAAAATAATGCCTTGCGGCAATCGAAATATAGCATTTATGACGTACGAGTCATAATCCATTTAAAATATGAATTCCACTATAGAACTAGAGCTATAGGACATCAGTAAGTAAATAAATAGAAAGAATGCAAATGACCACTTATATTGGAGACTTCAATTGTTGTTTATACATGCGTGATCATCATCATTAGTTTGTAGCAGTTCACTGCTGAAAATAGGCCTCTCCAATTTCACGCTATTCACTACCAGCCATCCTGCGAAGATCCTCGCTCCACCTAGCCTGAGGGCGTCCTACCTTACATTTACCGATTCGCGGTCTCCACTCTAGAACACGTCTACTTCAACGGCCATCGGATCTACGGCTAATATGGCTGGCCCATTGCCACTTTAGTTTGCTTATTCTGTGAGCTATGTCGACAACTTTGGTTCTCTGCCGGATCTCCTCGTTGCGAACTCGATCCCTCAGAGAGACTAAGCATAGCCCGTTCCATAGCTCGCTGAGCGACTTTGAATTTGTGGACGAGCCGTACCGTGAGTCTCCACGTTTCTGGTCCGTAGGTCATAACAGGCAGGACGCACTGATTGAAGCCCTTCGTCTTTAGGCTCTGTGGAATATGTGACGAGAAGACTCGACGAAGCTTCCCAAACGCTGACCAGCCCAGATGAATTCACCTGCTCGCCTCTCTCAAAATTGTTCTTACCAAACTATTTTCATATGTGATGTAATACAACGAGACATTTTTAAACAAATTCGGTGCACAACCACAATGTCCATTAGTTACATAAATCCTCTTACGATAACAAATTTAAATACCTTGTACTCATAGGATGAAAGAGTTAGTTGCCATAAATATGCTGTTGTAGCAGTATATTATTTTACTATCCATTCTAGTACTTTTCAGCTATGTAGCCGTTATAAATAATCTGTACTAAAAAGACTATTAATTTAAGGTTACGAAATGTAGTATAGTATATATCTATTGTACGGGACTTGAATGATAGCCAACCGTTTTTAAATGTCTTTGTGGTGATTTGTGGAAAAGGTAATATGTTTGTTAACTTAACAAATTATGAAATAAAATGAACAGAAATAATACCGATAAACTTCGACAATCCATCTCCAAGACATTGCATAGAGTTGCCAAATCGAACTCTTCATCGGGACGATGTAGCGTCTACAGCCCATAACTTTATTTTTTTAATAATCACGATCATTAGGTTTTCAGTACACCACAGTCATTACAGAAGCGAATATTCTACTATGTTACAAATTGGCACAGGATTATGTAACCGTGAAAGTGTATTGTAATTCATCAAGTAATATTAGCGCGTGGGTATGTGCCACGCATCACTAGCGAGGCACACTCGCTGTGTTTTAATTCAGTTCGTCGGCACATGAAGGCTGGTTCAGATTCTTATTTGCTGGAAGGTGAAGGCCATGCAGTGAGAGGACGAAGGATTTAGTACGCAGGTGTTCAGTTAAATCCGCCAATTACTTTGCTGATTTGCATACGGTATTATAGTCATAATAGTGGGTACTATGCCCACTACTTAAATGTCAAACGATTCCAAACAAATTATTTTTGCTAACACAAACTCTCAGTTATTATAATTTAAAGTCATCAACACAGATGACAATTAATTATTTATGAGGTTTTAGCCCCAGAGTATGAAATGAATAGAGAAACAGTACAACAGTACCTACATTCAATACTAGGCCGTAACATATTGAGATAATAAAAACGGCTTTGTAAAGAGAACATTTTCTTGTGTTCCCCGCGGGCAAAATCAATGCCACTTTCTTTGTAATTCTATAACTCAAAAACGAACTCACCTATCCAAACCAAATGTTTAAGCTTTGTTGTGACTAATTAGTAGATGCTTTATGTGAAGTTTGAATAAAATCGGCCGAGCGGTTCTTCATTTATCGCATTTTTTGTAACATTGAATGACATGAATTTAATGAACGGAATTTACAGAATAATATGCCTTTGAACAAACCTTGGATTTGATTTGTGCTTTAAATGCATTGTAAGGCAAGTCTAGCAAGCAAAGCGGAGACTATCTTGTTATAAAAAGTTATAAACAGGCCCAACAAAAGAGTTATGAACCTTTTGAAGTCGATGAAAAGGGGCTCGCAGTTTGTCCTTGTTTCTGGTGTTAATATTGTGTTTTTGGTGTGAATATTTTGCCTAACATATAAGATGTTGGCTAAGATGAATTGCGAAGCAACCATGAGAATACCAATATCTTTAAAGAAATCTCTCAGAGAAAATATGACACCGAGCTTGTAAATATCAGGCTGTAGTATAAACAAACACGCACACTCATTCAAGCTGCAGGATAGGAGGCACACATGATAGGTAGAAAAAGAGAGGATATTACTTCCTTCTCTTTGAACACAAGTTTCACGCAAGAAAATTCACAACGCCGTTATAGAAATTTTGCCTTAAACATATTACCGTAGTGGTGCATGGTCACTACGCGTCTTCGCCTATCCTCTGCCGCTGTCTTAATAGCCCGACCGCAGCTTACAAATCGGTAATGAATGATGATAATTTGTTTACATGCTTCCGTTACGTGATTGTTTTACTTACATTGTTACTTAACAATCGCATAACGAATCTTGTTTATAGAATAATATTGTGTTGAGTTCGATACTTAAAAGAAGACTAAGAATTGACAAGTTAGAAAGGAAACATTGTGGCTTAAGTAATACATAGGTCTATTAGCCAATTAAACTTATTGTTAAGGAACTCCAATTGCTAAAACTCCTGCTCAGTTTAATTTAAAATATAGTCACTGCAGTTTCATTAGAATTTTTAACATTACGTTAGCTAGCCTCATGCCAGGATAATATGGCAGCTTTTGTATTTACTCGATTGTTGGCAAATAGTTTATTGATTTTCACAATATCATGCCAGCACTTGGGTAAGGCTTAGGTAAATACCAGGATTGTTTGTCATAAGTACATTAAGTATTCAGTTTGATCACAGTGCCTTCATAGAGTATGACTACAACCGCACTTTTATAACTAGGAATGAGTAACGTAATCAATAAAGAATGTTTCTATAATACTAGAATTTAAACTCACCATGTTTAAAAAAGTTAAAGGCATATTTGATAGTAAGATATTTTGTATTCTTTTCAAAAACTAAACCTAACTCCTTCTGAGGACTTTGTGACGTCACTTCTTCGTCCCAGCGAAAGCACTAGGAATTGGTGAAGTACGGGCATTTTTTTATATTGAAGAACTGTCTTATGTAATTTTTATGTTCAAAAAGTACTTATCAGCCTTATTTGAATGTGTCTTTTAATTTCGATCCAGCAATATAACTAATTCCATTTAATTTCTTTGTTACAGTTAACAGACATAGTAAACGCGATGTCGACGCGCGGCGAGCTGCCCTTAGAGCTGGCGCTCCGGGGGCGAAGCTCCTCAATAGCCACGACGTTGCTGCAGCACTGCGCTGACGCAGACGCGAGAGGACCGCGTGGCAGGACCCTGCTGCATCGTGCCGTTGATTCTAGAGACGCTTTCTCTGCTAAGTTCCTCATTGATAATGGCGCAGATCCCAATTTAACTACGAAGTAAGTCATTGTTCGGTGAAGGCCACAGGAATGCGCTGGATGCGTTAAGCACAGAGCCGGTCAAAGAAGTAGTGCCACTATGCTGTTCTGTGCTTATCGCATCCTTATTGCTTTGGGGAGGCCTACGCCCAGCAGCGGAAATTTTCATTGTGTAGATCCTCGTCGCTCTTACTCATATCTGTAGTCTATTCCTGACATTCTCTCGACCTAAGAGTGTATTAAATAAAATATTTAAAATTGTATCTTTTTTTACATCTTGGCACCCTGCTGATCGATTGATGAAGATGATGGAGTAGGGGCGATTGCCCCAAAGAAGTTGGCAAAGGAGTTTGTCTAGCATTAAAAATAAACTAGCTTTCCGGTCACTACTATTTAAAACTAAACCTGCTAAACCACATAAGGACATAATAAAAAAAATCTATTTCTAGCTATCTTGTCATATGTTTTCCTGGCAAGTTTATGACAGCTACATAATACGTTCTCTATTTAAACTACCTGATTGTTGATCTATAAAACAATATTATGCCATATAACTTCATACTGTATTCCGTTTAGAGAGGAAGGTGACACGGCGCTACATCTGATAGCATCGCTCACATCCAGTTCCTGTGACGAAGAGACCATGGAACAAATGGCAGAGATCGCGGATGTCATGATTCAAAAGAGTGCTGATATTAACCGTCAGAATAGAAAGGGATTGTAAGTATTGTGACTTAGTATTCCAGATTTTTTTTATTTCGTATCATTCCAGAAAGCTAAGTCAAATTATATGTATAATTTAAGCACTTAAGCTAGCCGCTTTTAAAGTCAAAATTTACAAGGAAATAGAATTTTGCCCCCTCCTTTTTTGTATAGGATGAGAAATCATCAAATGACCTCTCCCGCTGTGGACGGAGCGGAAGGGCGTGTCAGACTATTACTGGCTAAAACCCACCCGTGTTCCTTCACTTGCCTGTAGGCCAGGGCCACGGTTTCTTACGGTTTCGCTGAAGAATAGACAAGAAACTTCATTGAAGTTACTCTTTTAAAATGTTTTACGATATTTTGATTTGGTCTTTGATTCTGTGCAAACGTGTTCTAATCGCGATCATTTGTTTTTATAAAAGCCAATATGCATGCAACATGTGTATACTAATTACACGCATATCGCAAACGTGTTACTGACATTAAGCGCCTAATGCTTGTCCTTATATTACTTTATTTTATAGCCCTTCCATCCGAATCAGTCAAATTAAATACAGCAAGCATCATTTCCGTTATATATTATCTAACCTTTCCACCACAAGTCTAACAGAGCAGTTCGATAGCTGAATATGGGGTCCTGGATTCGATTCTCGGATCGGGCAAAGTGATTTTCTGTAACTTTCGAATTTCTTGTAACAGCCCAGAGTTTGGAAGTATGTGGTATGGTACCGCGTGCTTCAAAAACGCTTTCAGCCATTGACTCTGCCCTGATTCCGTCTTTTCGGCGTTGTAGTGTCGGACAATGACAGTGAGGGAAGAAAGAGTGCACCTATGTCTGCGCATATACTTTTGCAGTATAATATTTCCGGGCCGATGACGGAATGGTCGTTGACGCCGAAATACGGCCTGGAAGACTTTATTTATTTATTGTCTAACCAACCTTTCATTGTCAAGTTTGGTACGGACGACAGCAGGTCAAGCTATCGAAACTGTCAGATATTCTCAATCAACCTCGAGCCTTAATGCTTTGGTGATAAAGGTGAGAATCTAATAAAGAAATCTGACAGCTTGTAGTAGCTTGAAGTGCTGTCGTCTATACCTTATATTATGAAGCCTAAAACTTTTCTTGTAGCACACCTCTCCACCAAGCAGTAATAGCGAGAAATCAAAGGATATTTGACCTACTCCTTAAACAGTCAAGCTTAGATACGAACCTACGGACCCTAACAGACGAACATCCACCCTTGTATTATGCTTTAGTCGACGATAGACGAGCATCGATATCATCTAGTGAGACTCTAGTCATGAACGGGTCCAATCCCTTCGATACACCAGTGACAAATAAAAATGCCTTTACCGAAGACCCAGTGGAAGGCAAAAGTGAGAATGTTGTTGAAAGAGGATTTGCTGCTAAGCTGTTAGAGAAGGGATGTCAAGCGAATCCGTTGTACTCCGGAGCGGGAGACAGTTTGCTGCATATTTTGGCGCAAGGATGGTTTGAGGTAAGACGAAATTTACTGTGTAAATAAGTCTAAGCTTTAAATATTAATAATTTAGGCTCTCTGGTATTATCATCTTCCAGTCCTCTTCACATTAATTTGTAAACGGTACAATAAGTCTTGTTCTTCTGTATGTATCAATCAGCCGTTATCACAGAGTTTACTTATTACCTAGGTATTATAGCTTATTTATCCATACTTACACTTGTCATTATATCTCCTTAGCAAATGGTACAGAATAGAATATCTTGATCTTTATTTAAACCCATCATTTTTGTGCCCTTAGCCCTACTTTTTTAATCCAATCTTTTTTGGTTGGTCTTAAATTCTTATTTTTTTTCTTATTATTTTATTTAATACATTGGCATTAAGTTTCCTGATCACATACTTAATCTGGGCTCCATTTGCAAGGAATCGGCGGTGTTCCTGGTCACTCATCTGAACGGGGAGCTGAACCACACCAATGAAGCTGGAATGAGTGCCTTACACGCGGCCTGCGCCAACGGGCTCGCGCGACTAACTGCGGCCTTGCTAGAACACGGTGCCAGGCCTAACCTACAGACTGCTTATGGAGAACAAGAGGATACTGTTTATAGGTGAGCAAAACAGTATCCTGAACTACACGATATCCCATATATAACTCGCGCAAGTTAACTGTGCGCTGGAATGCGACCCCTCTCCCGCTTCCCCGCGTGGCGCCCCGCATTCGCCGTAAGCGATGAGTAGCGTTAGCATCTTTGTTACAAATGCCTACATACAGTTTAAATCCCCTGTTGTTATTACTGTTTCTGTGGTGTTTTGATTTGTTAAGTTTTTGTTTTTAACATTTTCGACGCATTAGTGAAGCCTGTTGGTTGCACCAACATTATATTTCAGCCCATATGTATCAATTTAATTGCAAAACGTCATGAGTAAAATAATCTAGCATTATGACGCTTTATCATCAAAACGACCTTTTTTTATTAACATTTAAAAAAAAAATTTTTAGCATAATAGGGTAGTTGACTAAAAAAAACTAATTAGTCCGTCAGTCAGATTTCCAAAAAAATACTAGACACGTATTTTTTCTTTTTTCACATAAACAAAAAATGAAGACAACACAGTGTGTTGAAAACTCGTGTGACGTCACTGCACGCTACACTTTTTAGCAACGAGTGACGTCGTCACCAGCCACCACTCCTGATCTTTGATGCCTTTTATATTTGTCAATTATTATTGATTTCTTAAAAGAAAATATACGTATCCAATACTTTTCTATAATCTGAATTACGAACTAAATAGAATCAATTTTTTTACCCAGGAAATATGCCTATTCTCATTTTTTACAAACGGTACCGTCCGTCACAGTTAACTCGCGCGAGTTGTATCTTTAACTCTTTTGAAAAAAATAAACGTCTGCTAATCCTCGCATTCTATTGTGTATACAGACAAACACCCCTACACTTAGCAGTGCTCAACAACCATGAAGGCGCGGTGTTAGCTATCATAGAACACAAGAAGCTCATAGAAAAAGGCGACATGCCGGCTTCAGACCGCAGTAACACCAGTCTCATACCCAACCTTAACTTGAAGAACTCAGATGGAGACGCGCCCGTCAGTCTAGCACTTACTGAAGGTAAGAGTCAACACGCCTTCCTGCGACGTGGAGGCCCCGGGTTCGATCCCCGGTCAGGTCATGACGGAAATCGATCTTTTCCTGATTGGCCTGGGTCTTGGATGTTTATCTATATATGTATCTATTATAAATATAGTATCGTTGAGTAAGTATCCCATAACACAAGCCTCGAACTTACTTTGGGGCCAGCTCAATCTGTGTGATTTGTCCGTATGAAAAAAAAAAATATGCTTCGATATTATTCCAATTGATAGGAAGACTAAGAGTCATCTCATTCTGTGGTTAAAATACTACAATAACTAAGTCTGATTAACACGGTGCAATTTACTTGGATATGTCATACAGTAAAATTGATGCAACAAATGACTTGCATGATCTAATGGTGTTTAGAAAATGCAACTTTTATTGTTGCTTCAACTTAATTGAAGCTATAGACAATTAAATTGCACCGTGTAAACCAGTCTTTACATTAATTACGCTAAGCGATTTTTATTTTGCCAATATTTTATTTCGTTTTGCATATAAATGTATTTACATAGAATGACAAAAAACAAATATACAAAAAAGTTGACTTCACATTCGAACTCTAAGTAGAATCGTTCGCCACCTATTTTTCATTTACCTATGTTTTCATAAAGCGCTTTATGAAAATTTATGCAAAATCAACGAGTAACCTTCACAAAAACTTAAACATAAATCTTATTACCCGCCTGCGTGTAAGTAAAGACAAAGTTATGTTTTTAGCTGAACTTTCGCATGTGGAACAATTTGCCAGCGGCAGATAGAGTAAATTGGCTCTTAATAAACTAGTGCATTTTACCATCAACGATTGCATCACTGCTTACCATCAGGCTGGATTACGGTTAAGCACTAGTTTAGAACATTTAAAAAAAATGTAACATGTCGTTGTCATAGATTTATTTCTACAGGTCACAAGAACCTAGTAGCACCGCTGATAGAAGGTGGTGCGGATCCTAATATACGAAATGGCAAGGGCTTCACGTTATTACATCAGGCTATAGTGGAGGAAGATTCGAGAACAGCCATATACCTACTCGATCACGGGGCTGACATGAATGCATTGTAAGTATATGCATCATTTTTAATAGTTATTTTTTTTACAATATACAGGAGTATTTAATTTCATCACCACTGGTCACAAAACGGTGAAGGAAAACATCTGGAGGAAACCGGCATGTCATAGAGCTAAAAGACCGTGGAGGACTGTTCTTGTCTGTTTGAGTAAAAGTTTGTGTAAAAATTGGACAATGGAGGTCAAAATATTTTTCTACGACCATTTAGCAATTTGCTTAACACATAACCATAAGTCATATCTCAATAGTACTCATTTCTGCCAAGTCGTCCTACATTGACCATTAAAAATTAAAAAAAAAAGTTTCATTGTAGTACGGTTTTTTAATTTTTTTTTATGGCTATGGCACCAAAAAATCAACATTATGATTATGTTAAAAAGCTCGCGTATTTGCGTCACGACTAAACGTCGCATGTTATTAGGCTGTATGGAATTGCCTTTGCCTTTCATTTGTGGGATTATAACAACAAAACAACATTCCGCCGCACTACTTTCGCGTCATTGTTAACTTCTGTCTGCATTTATAAATAAAATTGTTTTGAAAATGAGTGATACTTTAGTAATTGCACCATTCAGAATGTAAATTACTATAATTCCTAATAAAGTTGAACATTGGCGGTTTTTTGTAAGTATTTATTTATTTCAAGTTCGTAGAAAAGTTTTGTATGCCACTGTCGCAAACAGTTATTGTACTAATCGTGCTGATCTATTGTGCCATGAAGCGAAGCTGAGTGGAGTGAGAGTCGCATGCTGGGAAAATGATGGCCAGAATTCCCTACAGCTAACTTAATTTTTGTTTTTTCACTAATAGTTTATAAGAACAAAGTTACTAACAAATTGGGCGTAGTTGCCATAAATAAATAATATATTGATTGATTGATATATAAATTACCTTGTTTTGGGACAAAATGTTTATTTGTTTTTGTAAAATGAACCTGTACGGTGGACATAATGTTTTAGAATTAAGGTTATTGACAATAAAATGATTCCTTGTACATTTATTGTATACATCTTTTTGGGGGTGACTGTACAATTACACCCACAGTACTTACCGACTTCCACTGGTTCAATTGATCCAGGGCAAACGTGCGGAGGTTAGAGGGATCAAGTGGATGGAGCTTATATTCCTAAATTCAATATTGCAATTCGGGATATAGTAGGCATAATGTACTAAATTAGTCAGAGGTAAAAAAACGGTAGGTTTTCCCGGTGGTAGGCCATAACATCGGCCGCCGGCAGAAGTTACCACCCACCAGACAAAGTCTTGCCGCCAAGCGATTTGTCGTGTTCCGGCATGATGTCTGGTGAAGCCGTACGGAGGACGGGTCTGAGCAGTTGTGTTGCGATGTGTGCCGGGTACGATGCGCCAAATGTTGTTGTGTTGGGAGTTTGGTCGTGGAGGGTCTTCAGATCAATCTCCCTTTGGCGCAGCATCGTTGGTCGTGTTGTTGGGTTTAACATTGCATCACCTCGCTCAACTGCCGTCTTTCTTCCTATTCGCTCAGTTTTTCTGAGTGAATAGGCTCTTAATAAACTAGCGCGCTTTACTATCAACGATCGCATCACTGCTTACCATCAGGCGGGATTGCGGTCAAGTGCTAGTTTATAATTCAAATATTTATGTCTGTGGATTATGTATCACATCCGGGCACTGGCAGGACATGTGCACTCAATATGTAAGCTTATTTTCACAAAAAACTGATTTGATCAAGGTTATGTTGAATTAGACTAAGACGACATGATTGGTGCAGTGGCTGAGCGATCGACTGCTGCTCTGCGTGCCGAGGGTTCAATTCCGCACGGGACAAATATTTGTATGGTCTATAGGTAGTTGTTCCGGGTCTGGATGTTTGTTTATGTGAGTTTAAATGTTTGTAAACGCACCCACGATGCAGAGAAATTCCTAGTGTAAACTCTCAGTTCCTAGTGTAGTCAAACGTTTTTTAAAAATAAAAGAAAATTAGGAACTCGGGAGTTTGTTTCGGCCTTTCTTCTCAAACTATTAAACGCTTACCATATCTAGTTTTTTTTTTAATTGTTGTCATGTCAGTCAAAAAATCAAGTCATTTATTCAAATTAGGCTGAGAATCAGCACTTTTTGAATGTAAATATTACATAAGACAGCCCCAAAACGCCCACCCATCGATACTTCCTAGTGCTTTGCTGGGAAGAAGTGGCGGAACAAACTCCTCAGCAGCACAGCTATACAATACTATGTAGTTATAGTGTTTGTGCAAACCTGCTTAAAGAAATAAATCATTTATCAGTGTGTGTTATAACCGTCCATTGTGCCATTCAGGACGGAAGCAGGAGAGACTCCGCTACAGCTAGCCATTCACTGCCGGCTGGGTCTGGTGGTGGAGGCGCTGTGTGTACGCGGCGTGGACATGAGCCGGCTGGATGCCAACGGAGTGCCGCCGCTGTGGGCCGCGCTCGACTCCTCGCAGGAGGAAGTAGCTAGCGTATGTACTGATACCTACTTCAACAAAATTTTAATGACCGAAGACACGAAAACTCCTTTAATAAATATCTACATATTGTGTTTTATTTACATAGAAATAACTGAAAAGAGATTTCATAGTGTTTTGACAGAGTTAGTAAGATCATGCAGGCTGGTCTGATCGTGCCTCGGAAAGCACGTTAAGCCGTTGCGTTCGGTTGCCATACGATTATCTAATGGTAGTCGTTCCGGGTTGTTGGAGCCCTCAAAAGTTAAACAATTGGTCTAACTGCAAGGCTTCGATATCGCCTTCGGGTTCTGTAGGTCAGACGGCAGTCGCTTCACTGAAAATATCGAAGTTTAGCCAAAATTAGCAGTTAGACTGGTAAAGCGGACCCCAGAATCCAAAGCTGATAAAACGAATGCGAGTGGGTCCAGCACGAAAAAAGTTACAAAAAATATATATATATATATATATTTAACTTCGCAAAATTGGAAACTTACAGACCACATCCTGCATTTTAATTTTAAATCCATTTTCAGCAAATATTAACTATCATTTTAATAAATTATGCAGGGTGTATCTGACATCGTAACGCTATCTTCGCGAGAAGGCTACACCGCATGCCACTAATAAAATTATGACAGTCATTTATATCGTTAATGAGCAGTTACAGAAATAACAGTGTTTAAAAAAATGTGTCGGCTCGGCCTTTGAACGTTGCAAGCGTGCCGCCGCGCATGTTTGTGGGTATAACGTTGACCCCTCATGTGAACTCTATTAAATCAGCTGAAGGGATAGTTTTTCGAGTTTTGTTCACATTGCGCTTTTTGTGTAATTGGCGAATTAATTATTTTTTACTTTAAAATCTTATTGGGTTATAAAAGTGTAGTAATTATGAACGGTTTAAAGTGAAAAAAACTGCTATTATATTTTTTTAAATCATGAAGAAGCCGACGAAATATCCCACCACTGGGGGGTTCAGAATCATGTACTAGGTCCATGGTACTCGTTTGTGCGTCGATGTCAGATACACCCTTTAGTAGCATTCAGGGTGTTCGTTTTCATGACGAAAATTTTGCAGTTGATATGTTGGATTTTTGTTTTAACTTCACTATAGACATTTGTATCCTTGAAAACATACCTATAACGAAAACTTATTTTGATATATTTTAGATCTTAGTCAGAAACGGCGCAGATGCAGACTGTTGGGGCATAGGACCTGACGGATGTTTACAAACGTTACTACACAAGTAAGATTATTTACTAAATTTTTTATAATCCCGTTTATGAATTCATCATGGATTTGAATTTGCGAGGGTTTAAAATATTTAATTTACAACATTATTTTTTCTTTATACGAAACCTGAATATAGTTTGTACAGAATAAGCAACTGAATCGATTTCAATAATTTTTACACCGTGTTCTAATTTTTTTTCTAAATACATTTAGAAATTGTTGCAGTGTGGTTACCGAACGCACAAAAGTTGACGGTAGATCATAGTAGCCCGATCCGCACCGCTGCAGGCGCGGACGGACGCCCGGTGCTTTAACCATATTTTTGTTGGGACAATCACATAGGATAACAAGCTCATAACTTTGTGGTTTTTCCTGATATCTTTTTGAAATTTTATACATAGATTCTTTACTTAAAAATACTGGACTGTGTTTCGGGTTTCGCACAAACAAAAAATAACGTTGTAGGTTATATGTTACGGTAAATCTGATTAATTGAAAATTATTAATATTTTTACAAAATTATTCATAATAACCACATGTTTTGGTAAATTTGAATAAACGATCGAAAATTATTACTTTTAGTAGTAATTATTAATAATTCACGACACACATTGGTAAAAGTTATAAAATAAATAAAAATCCAATGTTTTTTCACCAGCAGGTATTTATTTATAATATTAAACACAGTCCTACAATTATATTAATTAAGTTACTTGTACTTGCTTTAAAACGAAAGGACAACAAATTCACATATTCTGTTGCGATGTATGCCGGTTATGATGCGCCAAATGTTGTTGTGTTGGGAGTTTGGTCGTGGAGGATCTCCAGATCAATCTCCCTGTGGCGCAGCATCGTTGGTCGTGTTGTTGAGTTTGACATTGCATTACCACGCTCAACTGCCGTCTCCCTTCCTATTCACTAAGTTTTTTTTAGTGAATAGGCTTAATAAACTAGCGCGCTTTACCATCAACGATTGCATCACTGCTTATCATCAGGCGGGATTGCGGTCAAGCACTAGTTTGTAATTATAAAAAAGGGTACATTTATCACAAAAATTACAATAAATTTCTTATAAAAATCAAATCTACCATCAAACTTATGCAAGAAATTCTTTCGTGGTACATATAATGGTAACAAAAATAAAATTAAGCAATTATAGTTTCATTAACAAAATCAACACGAATCCTAAAAGCAATCATTAACAATCATATTTGGTTTGCCTGTAAATCTTCTGTAGCACCTATAAATGCAAGAAATTAAAATTATAAAAGTATTATCAAAAAATTTAACAAATATTTGTTGTGCAAGTAAAACATATTGCCATTTAAATTGCAATAAAAATAAAATCAAATTAAAACAATGAAAGACTCATACGACGACGTGCCTCTCGCACGTCGCTCGCACCGCCCCACTCCACAACCCTTGTCCACATTACATTTATTTTAAAAATTATTACATTTATTACTACTACCATTAAATTATTAATAAAAACCGACAATTGTGATTAATCTATCACTTTAACCTAGACTTTCAGTAATTATTAATAATAATAGATAATTATTAATGATCTACAATTATTCATTCTTACCGTAACATATATACAGATGTAGGTACACAACATTTTTGCTGTTTTTAGCGTTGATTATTAACACCATTTAATACTTCTAGTTTATCGGGACAAAATATCTCTCAAATTAATATTTTTCTAGCAAATACACTAACACTTATTACACATAACAAGATCGTTTGTCTCACCAGAGCAATAGATGAGAACAAGGAATCCCTAGCGATGTTTCTGATCCGGTCGGGCTGCGACGTAGAGTCTCCGCGGCGGCTGGGCCCGAGCGGCGAGGGCGCCGACGTGGCCAACGAGAAGCACACGCCGCTGCATCTGTGTTGTACTTGGGGACTCACTGACGTCATACAGGTACTATACTGTCAATACGAGAGCTGCGCCGTGAAGTTTCGACGTAAAGACCTTTGAAATGGTTAAGAAAAAACCAAGTTCTGTTTTGACAATTTGACATCTTCTTCTTCAGCAATATGTAAAGAAAACCCTGTCCGATCTGTGAAGGTATTGTTAGGTATCGATAACTGAATCTACTAATGCCTAGAAAGCCGGGCTAAACTTTAAAAAAATCCCCTATAAAAATAAATATTATTGCGCAAGAAGAGGTAACTTAATACATGTGCGGTAGACAATGCATGCGCGGGCGAAGGGGGGCGGGCACGCGGCACGTGGTCGCATCGCTATTCGCTCATTTTTTTAAATAAATGGGGAAATTGGAATTAATTCGCGAAGAAAAAAATTATTTCAAAATTCATTAGTATTGTTACTATGATGATTATGTAAAATTTCATACTTTATTTGGTCATTTGTGTTGACCTAACCTTTATTATCCTTATGGGTCAGACTGAGTTTTCTTTCCATATTGTAGAGGTCAACTGCTGGACAAAGGCCTCCCCCAAGGCCTTCCTTTTGTGTGTGTTGGGGGGGTTGCCACATTCTGCACGCTTGGCAGGCGGGTTGGGGATCGCAGTAGCTATATGGGATGGTATTATTCCGATACCATACGCCGGTAATTTGACATATATTCCTGAAATCATGATCTAAATGCATTTTCAATGTTATCAGCACTCCTGAAATGTTGATAAGAATTGTGTCGACACAGGTTTTAAACTGGCTATGCTTTACTAACATACGTACATAAATAAAAATTAGATTTATAACAGTCACAGTCTGATTTACAATTCTTAAATAAAAATCTAATAAGCTAGACGTGGGCATCAGAGTCCAATCAAACTGAAAGCTTATTCCTTTTTCAACAGACACTCTTAGAACATGGCGCCAACATAAACTCGAAAGACGCTGAAGGCAAGACTCCTCTTCACATAGCAATAGAGAACCAACACGCAGGCATTATCTCGCTGCTCTTGTCCCAACCGGGCATCGAACTGTCGGCCAGAGACAATAGAGGAGTGTCGCCCTTCGCGGCTGCACTTACTGCCAGGAATAATAAGGCAGCGCAGGCGATATTGGAGAAGAACCCCTCGGCTGCTGAACAGGTTGGTGTTGTTTTCTACCATTTATAAAACTCAAGCAGAGGTTCTGTAAATAAGATTGAGATTTTTAAATTGTTCAATAGTTAGAATTACTTTCCGTATTCACGGTCAAGATGCACACAAGTATGGGGTAGGAGAATGATGAAGTTCTTTTAGAAAAAAGTTTTTTTGAAGTGATAAATTCCATTTGAATCTTATTTGTTTCAAAGTCAACTAGAAGAAAATTTTACCTCTATTTCTACCTATAACTTTTTACAGGTCGACAAAAAAGGTCGCAACTTCCTCCACGTGGCTATTCAAACCGGCGACGTTGAAAGCGTAATGTTCTTACTATCAGTCGAAGTGGACGTCAACTCGCGCGTACAAGACGCCTCACTAGCGCCACCTTTACACCTTGCGGCGGCAGCGGGACATGAAGTGTTGCTGAGAAGTTTACTGCTGGCTGGAGCAAGGCCTAACGACCGGGATGCACACAAGTATGTATCTTATCTATATTTATTTAAAAAATAATCTGTTTCCCTTGGTTATTGCATCACGCGTGAATGGCTGGAAAGATTTCGCAGAAAAAAAAATCAAACAAAGCAAAAACTTCACAGAAACAGTAATAACAACAGGGGATTAAACTGTATTTAGACAATTGCAACAAAGATGCTAACGCTACTCAGCGTTTACGGCAAATGCGGGGCGTCGCGGGAAAGCGAAAGAGGGGTCGCATACCAGCGAGGTGCACAGTTAATAAGGTCAAATCCTGCCGTGAAACACTGGTTGGATTATTGAGGCGGGGGCAGTACTCGTCATAACTGTTGTAGCTACAAGAGAGTAAATTCTAATAATTATAGATCTATGCAAAATTCTGCAGTTAGTTAGAATAATGCCAATACTCGAAATATAGGATGTCAATCGATTCTAAAATATTATCTTAAATAAGCCGAGGTTTAACTACGAGTAAAGGTCACTCGTCCTCCATAGAAATGGGAGGATCTTCCGACCCGACAGATGTTGAGTCTGGCAGGCACTTGCCCAACAGTGGAAGTTGTATCTAAGTTAGTTGCACGGTAAAATTTGCTTGCGAGGTGTAGAATTCATGTAACGTCAGTATGACGCGTTATTCGCATGTGGCATTTGTAGATACCGAACAGTCACAAATCGCAATTTTTTTTTACCATACATTTGTATTTCTTACGTTAGTAAATATTGACGACGTTTATGTGTTGTCCATAGACGTACAGCACTACACGTAGCCGCGGCCGCGGGCCACGAGGCCATCGTGTCGGCGCTGGTGTCGGGCGGCGCGGAGTACGGCGCCGTGGACGCCGCCGCGGACAACGCGCTGCACGTGGCGGCGCGCGAGGGACACGCCGCCGCCGCGCGCGCGCTGCTCGCCGACACCGACATCGACGCCGCCGCCACCAACCTCAAAGGTACAGCCTCACAGACTACACACAACGCATACAGCCAGGGCCACATCATAGAGATTTCGGTAGTGTATGTATGCATACCCTACACAAAATCTCTGTGCACGCCCCTGCGTGCATCCCAGTGCAACGTATTTTCCACCCGGGGAGAAAGGGGGAAGGCAACTCAGTGGTGCGACATTAGTGCTAATTTGGAAACACGAATATTAGTGAAACGCATGCTAGCATGCAACTTTTCCGGATTAACTGTATACATAACGCCTTCTGTTATGTAGCTTGCATGACATTTACACCGATTCTCTTGTTCACAAACTAAATTAATTTTGAACTTCCCTAATTCTAAACAAAGTATAAACGAGGACTTATCTCTAACTTTTAAATAAACGACGCAGTTGACACTAACAAAATGTACGGTGAAATTGCTAAAAAATTGCGTGCAAAGATTACCCACTCTAAAAATTTTACTTGCCGCCCCCCAGGCCTGACTTGCCTTCCCCTAGGCCTGACTTGTCCCCAATAGGCCAGAAGCTGGGTACGCCCATGACTAGAGACTTTAGAAATTGTTAGAGGTATAATAGTAATATCTTTACTAACGCAATAGAAACTCAGTATTAGTAAACTTACACTTCTTTGTATGATGATACAAAATTATTTTACTTCATCAGGCAGAAATCCACTGCACGAGCTATGTTGGTGCAAGAAAGACAACGCGGCGACTATTTGTGAAATATTCCTCGAGTTTATGCCCGACTACCCCATCAATAGGACTGACTTACAGGTACGTTATTTCTAAGCCGTATTCCTGGTAACTAAAATCATGTATTTAAAATGTTTCTAGCGAAATAATTTTCCCACATCCAACATAAGACCACACAATTTGATTTTTCTTTTTTAAAAGGAACCAGATTCTTGACAGTTGTATAATTTCAACCTACACCGTAATTGTATAAAACACAAATCAATTGGAAGCATTTTGAAGATTAGCAATATGCTAATCCATTGCTCCATATGTTCGAAAAATGTATCTACTTAGCTACGTAAATAACGCAATGAATGTTTTTGAACTGTCAAAATGAAATCCATTGCTTCTGATAGTGTGTTACACTATTACCCTGCTAGTCTCATCCTCTGTTTAGCCTTTTCTTAAATATATTGGGATCAGCTTCCGGTCTAACCGGACGCAGCTGAATTTCAGTATTTAGTCAGTAGCATTCCACACTGCTACTGGTACTATGGTACACTGTACAGTACACTGGGTACTATGATAGCACGTGGTACAAGGCTACCATAGTAATTAATACCTTATTAGGTACGTAGTCAGCCCGAAAGTATGACAACCAAGAGGTTGTCATATTTTCGGGCTTCTGACTACCCGTAACGATTGTCAACTATCAACGAATGTTGAACGTGATGTTCTAAGCGCGAAAGGAACTCTAATAATGGTCACCCATCCACAGATTAACCGCAGCAGGTATCTTAACCACTTAAGCTGGTCGATCGTTATTATTTAACCATGGCTCAATCAATTACTATCTAGTCTATAAGATTGATGAACATTTTTAATCTAAGTCATTACGTGGTCAAAATTTTATAATAAAATTTTACACTACACAAGTTTTAGTTTTTTCAATCTTTGCATTTTTTGCAAACTTAAAAATGTTCCTTGATTTTGGTACACGATCAAAGTTTATTCATAAAGATCAAGATTTACTTGACTTTACCTTTTTCCTTGACTTTTCTTCGTAGGGTAACACTCCGCTCCTACTGGCCTACATGAACGGTCAGGGCGCGATGTGCCGGGTACTAGTGAAGGCCGGCGCGTGTCTCGCTCAGGAGAACAAGGACGGAATATCTATATTTAATTATCAAGTAAGTAACACGCCTCTATTTGACAATAGCCCTGCAGTGAAACTAAAAGGCTATTATAGAACCTGAGATTTCGAAGAAGAACAATTTCCGGTGAATTACATAACATGATATACAATAAGTAAAGAAAACCCTGTCCAATCCGTGAAGGTATTGTCAGGTATCGTTAACTGATTTTAATAATGCCTACAAAGCCGGACTAAACTTAAAATAAAATCCCCCTAAAAAAAATATCAGGTTCTTACATTTTCCAAAAATCAGGAACAGTGAATATTAACAAATAAAGCAAACAGACCTGAATAACCAAGGGTTTAAATCAAAGCTGCAAAACAAAACGTTCTTTACGCTATCAATATTATAAAAGTAAAAATGTTGAAAGTAAAAATAAATACATTAAGTATTTCAAAATTTTACAGAAATGTATTTAAATATCGAAAAAGAACACAAACATGAAATTTATAAAAAAAAAAAACAGTGAAAATAAATGTAAAGCGGTATGGAAAGTAATAAAAAATTAAATTGTGGGCTTTACCCATAGAGACACCATTGACAATATTCAAATGAATAATGTGCTGCTCTCGGATCCTATAGATATTGCAACTGTTTTAAATAATCACTATATTAATATGGCACAATCTTCAAACAGGTGTGCAAAATTAATTAACGACTGTTCAATGGTCCATTCGATGTTCCTTAAACCAGTATCTGAAAACGAAGTTAAAGAGGAGATGATGGCATTAAGAGACACGAATAAAATCCCACAAGGATGCGTACTAGGCCCTATTTTATTCCTATTATATATAAATTCTATAACTAATATAACAAATGTATATTATTCGCTAATGACATTGCTATTATTGTGACATCTGATAAGACAAAAAATACCATTAACGACCATATACTTACCTATTATCCTTTTGTGTCGGTCTGGGTTTTCTTTACATATTGTATTGTCGCAGATTCCCTTGCATCACAATGCGAACAAAATTTAGGTTCTGTGAATTTTTCTTTCTATATAATTAAGAAAAGGACATATTAATTTAATCCTGTCAAATTAGGATACTCAGAAAACAGTTTAGTCTAGGGTTTGAGGCAGGGATTATGAAAAAGAGGAAATGTTACAGATCGCGCCAATCTTCTAGTCCGCTCTGAAGTTGCTTCGCGCAGGGGTACAATCACGCTCCAAATTAAATTGATTTGAAACACAAAACCTCCACCATAACTGAGGAACTAATTTTTCAATAGAATATTATAATAATACTAGCTGTGCGCCGCAGTTTCGCCCGCATAAATAGTATTGACATAAAAAGTAGATAAAAACCTATTCTCATGCCTAGGAATGTAGTTACGAAATTTCATGAGAATCGATGAAGCCGTTTCGGAGGAGAATGGGAACGAAAACGAGAACTTTATATATAAGATTAGTTATTATTACATTGTTATTCTCACATTATTTAGTTATATCTACGAATAGGCAAAACACAGGGTTTAGTGTAATATAGTTTTATTTAAAAGGTCAGCTCGAAGGATTGCTTCGCGGGATCCCGTTATCCCAGGGAATCGTTCTGGGTGGTGATTTAAACGGTCATGTGGGTGAGAAGTGTGACGGGTTTGAGCGTGTTCACGGTGGAATTGGGATACGGTAGCCGCAACGCGGAAGGGGACAACATTCTCCGAACGTGTGCGGCCGCTGACCTGGCAATTGTGAACACCTACTTCAAAACGAAGCCGGAGCACCTTGTTACCTACCGGAGCGGGCGGAGCGTACCCAGATCGACTTCCTACCAACTAGGAGACACCACATCGGCAAAGTAGCCAACTGCAAATTCAAACCCGGTGAAAGTCTTACTGCACAACACCGTCTCTTTGTCATGGATCTCTGCGTTAAGGCCCAACGTAGACGTGTAGAGCACTGCCGACGCCAGATCCGGTGGTGGCTGCTTGATGAAAATAAGTACCAGGAATTCGCTTCGGTTATTGGCGACAAGTGCGCTGGTACCGAGGGAGAATCTGTCCAAGATCACTGGGACAAAATCCAGGCAGCTATTACTAGGGCAGCGTGGGTGGTGCTCGGGCGGTCGCAAAAGTGACAAGGAGACCTGGTGGTGGAACGACACAGTCCAGAGAGAGACAAGGGTGAAGAAAGCCCTCTTCAAAACGTGGCAGGCGACCGGATCTCCTGAAGATCGCGACGCATACAAGGTTGCCAAAGGTGCCACTAAAAGAGCTGTAGTCAGAGCCAGACGAGACCACTTGCAACCGCTCTACAGAAGCTCATTTACAAGTTGGCACATTCTAGGGTGAAAGCGGCACAGGATATATCCAAGTGCCGTTGTGTAAAAGACCCTACTGACAACCTGCTTTGCGAGGATCTCGTGGTGAAGAAGAGATGGCGCATGTACTTCCACGAGCTGCTGAATAAGCAGCACCAAGAGGTGCGGACACCGGAACTCCTCCCAAACCTGGGATTAGTGCCCCCGATAACGTCTGAGGAAGTCCACATGGCTCTTCGTCGCATGGCGAATCGGAAAGCTGTCGGAGCTGACGGGGTCCCCATTGAGGCCTGGAAGGCGATGGGTCCTCGCGGTGTAGGCATGTTAACGAACTTCCGCAATCGCGTGCTCCTGAACGGCAAAATCCCGAACCAATGGAGGCTGAGTATCATCACTCCAGTCTTCAAAGGCAAGGGCTCGATCCAGGAGTGTAGTAATTACCGCGGTATAAAGGTCATGTCCCACACCATGAAGATCTATAAGAGGATTTTAGACTCCCGGATCTGGCAGGAGTGTGCTGTCTCGGAGTGTCAATATGGGTTTCGCCCAGGGTACGGAACCATGGACCCTATGTTTGCCCTAAGGATCACCATGGAGAGATACAGATCGAAGAACACGCCTCTGCATATGCTCTTTCTAGATATGCAGAAGGCCTTCGACTGTGTCCCTCGGGAGGTGATCTGGTGGGCACTGAGGTTCATTACATTTTTCTCGGACAAGTTCCATGACTTGATTAACATTCCAGCTTATATTTTTTTTCGCTACATAACCCTTCACAGCTGCCCATGCCATATATATAGGATTCAAGTCTGGGTGATAGGTTGGAAGCCGAAATACCATCTGTCCACTCTCTCCTAAAATGCGGTCAATGAGAAAATGTTAATTTGCTTCCTTGTTTCTTTTAATGATTTCGTAAAGTTGAGGTTTCAGCATCTCAGGACTGAAAGCAATTCCTTTGTTGGTGAGCCATGTCTGATAGTCAGATTTTTGAATTTGAGGTTGGTCAGTGCTCTTCCTGTTTAATATGGTTGCATTATCAATAACTACAACAAATCTGGATTTTGAAAATTCATGTTGTCATGATAGTCTCCACTCTTTGTCCCCGCCTTAAACATAAGGAGAGCATTAGGTACAAAACCGATATTTGAGCACAATGACAATAGGTTGCCCCTTTGATTTTTTTTTTCTTAAGTCCCTCTTTCGAACCATCGCCTCAGGATTTGGAGCTGACATGTGTCGAGTCTACATACGATTCGTCTGTATAAATAATCGACCTTCCATCATCACGGTAACTTTTAATTTTTCGTAGAAAATCTATGCGTTTCAATCGTATATTGGTTTGTTCGATAAGTACTTTTCTGTTGTCCTCCGTTCTTTTCCATTGAAATCCCATGCGTTTTAATATGCGCCGCAGGCTGGTTCCAGAACCTTCGAAATTTATGTCTTCCTTTAACTTTCTTAACCCTTTAACCGCCAACGCCATAATATTACGTGTTGTAAGAACATTACATCAGGCGCCACGTCAGAATATTGTGTAGAAAGTCCTGTCATTTAAAAAATGTACAATAAATGTTGAATTTGCTTACTGAATCTTAATATATTTCGTGTAATTACTTTATTTTTAACAGTATTAAATACATATTTTAGCTAATTGATTGAAATAATTACATGTTCTCAGTTCGTGATACGTCTAAATATCAACCTACTTCGCCGAACCCATAATTTCATGTAGACTAGTGTTGTACCGCATATGAAACTCCTGATAGTAAATTAATAAAAAACATCCTATTTTTTACAAAACTATCAAGTAAACATTAATCAAAATTTCATAGTTTATTAAACATTTATTTATTTATTCAAAATTCAATAAGCTTTAGTGAAGTAATATGTAGAAATCAACAAATAAGTATAGGTAAATATTAAGTACAAACTAACTCCAGAACGTCACTAGTACAGGCTATCCGCGAACGCCGTCGCCGTAATTTTATGTGCGGCTCAAGGTCAACTAGTCATATTTTGAATAAACGTCAGCGCCATCGCCATGATAACATGTGCTCACATTATTATTACATCTAAGCTAGTGTCGAGAAGTTATCGATGATGTTATACGACGACGAAGAACTATTAAATATATTGCAGCAAGCAAACAATGATATTTATAGTAGTAGCAGTTCAACGGATAGTGATAATAATTCGGTAAATAACTCTTGTTTTCAAGTCTGTTTATTTATCCTCAGTCAAAAGGACAGCTAAATAATAATATGTGTACTTATTTACCCATTTATTTTGTTTTAAAGAAAATACAGTTTATTTAGTTATTTTATTTGTTGTTATTTATTATTATTTGTATCCTAATATTTTAAACGCGTATCATTTTTTTTACATAAATGTCATACCGTCTTTTTGTCCGCGGGATAGTAAACGGACTAAATAAGTTTACTGTTTTTTTAATTTGTTATCTATGTTTCATATAATACTAATCTCATTTTAAATTGCTACAGGAGAAGCTTTATCGCTCAGTGCAACTAGTGTTGTAGGCCTTTTTCGTGTTTCGTGAAGACGAAGAGTTATTAAATATTTTGTAATCATGAATTGCGAAGCGACGACAGTTCTCAACATAGAAGTGATGTTGATTTGATAAGTTTAATTTATTTTTTAAATCGATATTTTAATTTGACAAGTAATTGTGTTTGTTTGTAACATACCTACTAAGGTTCATCATGGATACTAACCAAAATTTAAATGATACATTCATAGGCTGGAATTATTTAATATTAAGAAGGTACATCGGTAGGTAGGGTAAGAACAGATTTTGTAGTGTTATTAAGTTTAGGTATATGCTTACCTATATTTTTATAATAATGCCTCTATATACAGTATGTTAAGAAAACCCTGTCCGACCCGTGAAGGTGTTGTTAGGTATCGATAACTGATTCTACTAATGCATACAAAACCGGGCTAAACTAAAAAAAAAAATCCCTCTAAAAAAAAAAAATATTATTTCGCAAAAGGAGGTAACTTAATAAATGTGCGTTGACCACCCTTCGCCTGCCGCTCGCGGGGGCGGGCGGCAGGGCACGCGGCACGTGGTCGCATCGCTATTCGCTCATAACAAAACCGGTGTTGTCACTTTTTAAAAATTACCAAATTTCGGGGAAATTGGAATTAATTCGCGGAAAAAAAAGATTATTTCAAAATTCATTTGTATTGGTACTATGATGAATACGTAAAATTTTATATTATATGTGTTTACCTAACCTTTATTATCCTTATGGGTCGGACAGGGTTTTCTTAACATACTGTATGTATGAGCAGTATAAAAGTAAATATTCTCGAAAGTAAATATTGTGAATAAATAAATGCATCGATATTGAGTATTCGCAACACTGTTCCAACTTATACCTAAAGTGTCGTGGCGCTGGAGGTTCGTCAAAGAGATCAGTGCCGTGGCGGTTAAAGGGTTAAAAGGCCCATCACTGTCGGTAACTCTTTTTCGGTAATGTGATAATTGTGGACGCACCTTTTTATTACCCCTTCGTTAAAACTACCTTAATTACCTTCTTTTTTCCCGTCCTCTTCTTTCCAGGAGTTCGAAACACAGCTATAAATTTCGATTTGTTAGCTTCTGTATTAATTCTACGCACCGTTTAAAAATTAATTAATTATTATAAATATTAAGGCCCGCTCAGTGATATTCCTTACTATTGAAAGTAAAGAAGTTTTCTGTTTTTTTATTTATTTGTATGCGGTAACGGTTGAGGAACTTAAAATATTGCACAACTTCCGCATTTAGAGAAGGCAAAAGAGGAACCTCAGCAACCCTACAGTTTACATCAGGCGCTGACTAATTTCTTAAGACTAACTGACGTTTATTTTCTCTCCTTTTCTTAAGAAAATGGAAAAAAAGATGCACTTACCCTCAATTTATTACAATTCGTTCTACTAAAAAGTCTATTTGTGCAAAGAAACAGCAATCAATCATTGTTACCATTATGTGAGTTGTCTTCCGAATATAAACTGATTGATACTGAGATGTTGCTTTACAGGTTGCAACGAAACAGTTACTGCATCGTTTATTGGACGTCTTGCCTGCGGAGGCGCCGTGGGCGGAGTCAGATCTGTGCCAAGAGTGCGGCACAAAGTTCACGCTCACCATGAGGAAACACCACTGGTAACTACACAACATTATAACTAATTAAGTGCACATTTTTGTTTCAGCTAAATTACCGCCACAATGGTGAATTATCGTAGTTACTGTATACATGGCGTGTTCAAAGAACTAGGTATTTTAATGTTTACAACCATCGTGCCACAACAAAATTATACCATTTATTTCACCAAATCAAAGTAAACATTTACTAAAAAAATTAAATTTAAAGCATTTATCTATCCCATCTACCCTGCATTTAGTCGGAGAACGAAAAGATTAAGCACCTTTAGATTCTTTACATAAACATTTAGAAATTACGTTCTTATGTAATTAAAATAAATAATATTTTCCCCAGTCGCCACTGCGGCCGTATGTTGTGCAAAAAATGCTCGAGTCAAGACGTACCGATCCTCAAGTTCGGCATGAACAAGCCGCAGCGCGTATGCGAAATCTGCTTCAACGTCCTGCAGGTCGGCGCGAGTTAGTGACACAGTGCCCACCGTGTCGTGTTCGCTACGGACGGAGTACGCCACTCGAACGAGGGTCCGAAGAATTGGGAAAGCGTTTGTGCACTGAACTAATTCGTATTCCTCGCATTTGGACACAGTGCATAAATACCCGACGCGATTACAAGCAACATGTGTTCATTGGCCACATATAACGTCATCATATGTAGCCAATGAAAACGCGTGCAGACGCGTCGGTTATGCTGTCACAAGTGCGTCAGGTTCAAAAACGTGACTCACACATACAAATTGTATAGTTTTGTATTGCTTTTATTCCAGTGACTAGAACAAGCAATAACTCTTGATTTTGCTAATGAGGCTAGTTCATTCCTATCAGTTTTTAATTAATTTCTCAATTGTAAATTTTAGTACGTATATATAGTGCCTAGGCATTTCCTTTCGCAGTAAATGACATTTTAGCTTAAGACACAGACATGCAAGTGACTGTCTATTAGCCCAGGTGTACGCACGGGCGAAATTTTTTAATCGCGTACGGGATTTTCTATCTTAACTTTCGGTGTTGACCCTAGCATTTGACACTCTCAGCAGAGAGCATCCCAGCGCAGAAAAAAAACACAACATTGGGTTTTCAACTCTCGGCGCTAATCAGTATGTTGAAAATCCAGTACGCGATAATAGCCCGTGGGTACGATTAAGGGTTAGATAGCAATATGTTATTCTACTATGTATGTATAAAATTATTATGAGATACATTGTGATTTAGTTAAGCTTCTAAGGTCACAGTTAACGATTCAATGCGAAGTATACTCTACTATTGAATGCCTAGAATGTAATCTATACAAGTCAAGAGCGCGTCCATTAGATATTAAAATAAGAACACAAAAAAAAAATGCTTCAATTAGTGCCTCCACTTGATTACAACACATCTTGATATATTTAGTTTTGTTTCACAAAATTATGCCAAAGTTTTCTGTGCTTTCGTTTCCGATGATTTTAGCTTTAATATATAAATTGGTTATGTTGTATTGTTAGATATTATTGTTAATTTTTTTATAATGTTTATGGTGTTCACACATTAAATATCTCACTGACACTTTCGCATGTAAAAAATATTAGATTAGGCTAGATTTAGTGCGGCTGGTCACACGGTGCTGCCCTGTATGATATTTTACGGTAGAGTTGAGATCACATGACAATATAATATTGTTCATATAGTTAAAGAAATATCAATGAAGTCGTTTCTGCCTATGCTCTTAGGAGAAGGTATGAGTTCATATATGTATGAAAGTGCTATGTGATCCCAAATATGCATGGTAAATTATCGCCGTGTGAAAGGGCTTTTTAAGTTTTACAATGTTCATAAATTCTAAGGGAATTCCAAATGTACTATACAAGAATTTGTATGTTTTAGCTACTTCTGTGTGACCATTATAAACATTTTTTTTTAATCAAAACAATGCATTTCATACTTTTAAAGTCAATTTTCTTTACTTTAGCTGTAGGAATTTATAGAAAGTGAAATGTATTCTTTTATTGCTTAGGGTAAGACACTTATATTATTAATTATTATACAATGTTTACATTTTGTATAAGAAGCATTTGTTTTGATGACATATTTGGCATTTGTTTTGACATTCCGATTATTATGCACGGGATTATGGAAATACACTGTATAATTGTATCATAACACCTATTTGATTGAGTGCCATAGTACTTGTGATGTTCCAGAGCGAAATTGTTTTTGAGGTTTATTTTTTTATTTCTACGAAATTATTTCTTTTCCAAATTTTATATTTGCTGTAATAATAAAATATTATATGCAAAATGTTTTTTATTGTTGATTGTAGTTAATAACTAGATTTTTTAAGGTTTATATTGCTATTGCTAAATAAAAGATAAATATTAACGGCGATTATTTATTTACAAATAAACAAACTTCACTCCTCGATCTTTACACATGGTACATAAATAATTTTCTAAAACTACATCTACCCTTTGTACCAGCAAGTTTTATGAAAGCAAGTATTATGTAACATAAGATTGAATATTTTGTATGGCAGTTTAGGGTAGGAAATTAAAATTAAGTTACTTTAGCCTTTTGAAAAGATCCTTGGTAACACAATGATCAAGTACGTGCAGGTAGTCAATGAGTTCCTCTTCGCAGGTCTCAGCAGTTTGGGTGCGGGAGTTGACACGGTCATTGCACTCTTGGTACTTTGCCCAGTGGTTTTGTGCACTAGGCTGTTGAGCGCAGGTCTCCTGAAAATACATAGTTCCATATGAATACTCACATTCAAATACATCACTAATTTCTTTAAAAAATGTTTTACAAATTACGAGACTTACTAAAATTAATACTTGTTCTTGATAATTACATATACGCTATAGTCAAAGCTAGACTACACAACTAAAATGAGAATATTAAACAATATCTACATAGTAGTGAAATTAAAGTTACAACAATAAATAAATTAAACCTTTAGATTTCTTATAAGCATGTTCTGTCCATTTAAACTTTGTCTCTAGAAAAGGTAAACAATGATTTTAATTTCTGATGTAAATATCCATGATTCCATGGCATCAAACAGTTTTGTCAGGTTGAGGAGACCTGTGCCCAGCAGTGGGACGATTAAAAGGTTGATGATGATGATAGGTAATATGCATTGACATTGTAACTCCATGTATTTTGCATACAAGTGAGTAAATCGAGATATTAAAGGTTAATTATGTCTGCATTATATATTATAATATAATATTAAGACTTCATCTATTTCGTTCTTACATATTTAACAAAAAAAAAAATGTATCCGATCTCAGGCCCTATGACCTACCTATGCCTTTTGCACCTAGTATTGTGTTTTAATAAGGATTAAATTGCGCATTGATATATAGCTGTCTATAAAGTCGTGAAAATGGATCTTTCTGAAACTAACAATTTTAAAAGTAGGGTAACACTAAATCTTAGTAAATACATGTACATTGAATGTCATAGGCAGTTATCGATTTGTTTTGTGACTTGTTATTTATTGAAATTTGTATTAATTTTCAATTCTATTTAAACAAAACATCGAAGAAATGTGTTAAATATGAGAAAAACAAACCAGAGTGGCTAAGTGACAGCTAACTCCAAGCAACGTCTATGAATAAGGTGGTATACTATAACCAAATAACGTAGGTACACAAAGAGCTATAGTTTAACAAAACATGGTTAAACAGGGTTAAAAGGGTAAATTAAAAACAAAGGTACAAAATTAAATAATTTGACAAAGTACAGCTGTAAACATCCATCCAGTAAGTGAAACGAGTCACATGCATGTTTTGAAGCTATGCTTTTTTTTCTAGTGGTACACTAAAACATAAAACCGATCCGAAAGAATTTCCAATATACGGGCTGCTTTGCTTTTATTTATTTGATTAGTATGTAAAATAAAAAAAATATTGTTACTTATACACGCTGGAATTTTAATGGTTGTTTTCCCGCGGCAGAACGATGAAACTATAACGAACTTTCGATGAATAGAGTAACAGACAAAAATAAAAATGTTTATGTTATAAAATAATAAAAAATAATTGAAAAAAAAAAATCATCAACTCGAAAAAGTGAGAAAAGTTAGTTACGCTAGATACAACTTGTAGATACTACTCAGAAGAGACATGAAACGGCTTCAAAAGAAAGCAATGCATTTATGTTCAAACCATAATAAGCTTCCGTGCATAGTGATACAGCATAAAATAGCTTGTAGGCAACCATCCATAATTTCACCACCATGCCGACAAAAGAAAAAAATGTTCAAACCAAAAAAATCTGTCATGTGCGTGTCATACGGTATAAAATAACTTACAATAAATTACCGCTAAGCGTTCGAAGGCGAAAGGCCGCTTTATAAATGTTCAAAGTAAAATAAGCTCTCGACTTTAGTAATACGACATAAAGTAGTCTGCGCGCAAAAATTACAAATGTTCTGTTTGCCTATCTATTGTAATTGTAGACTAGACTATGGTCAATTTCAAACACATGTACACATGCACATGCACAGGGCAGAGGTCAATCGGCCGTTATTTCGGCAGCGCTCGACTAGGAGATCATCGAATACTTCGAACAGGATCCTCGTAGAAGTATGCGTCAGGCCGCGGCAAGGTTTAACGGAAGCCATTATTACGTCTGGAAATTACTGAACGGGGAAGGACAACACCCTTACCATTATCGCGGCGTTCATGCTCTGAGTGAAAATGACCCTCAAAACCGAATTGCCTTCTGTCAATGGATGATCGACAATCAGGATAAAAACATTTTATGGGCGGATGAAGCAACTTTTACGCGAGTTGGAATATTTAACCAGCGTAATGAACATTTTTGGGCTTTTAATAACCCACATGTTTTAGTGTTAATGTGTGGGCCGGAATAATTAATGGCCATCTCATTGGACCGCTTTTTGTGACAGGACACTTAACAGGTGGATCCTATCTGGAAATGTTACGTGGTCTTATCCCGGACCTATTAGATGACGTTCCATTATCAGTGCCAAAAGGAAATCTTTTTATCAGCACGATGGGTGCCCGGCTCATTATCACCGTGTTGTAGGAGAGCACCTGAACTCGGTATTTCCCCAGCGCTGGATTGGGCGCACCTGGCCAGTGCCATGGTCACCAAGAAACCCAGACCTAACTCCATTAGACTTTTTCTTGTGGTCTGAGCTCGTGACTTGTTAACGACTGCGATAGTGGTTTTAATGTCGTCCGTAGTGACAGAGACACCTTATTTAAATTAAAAGACAATCTTACACTTTGAACTATTAACTAACGATTACTTCGTTACCGGGAAGTGTAAGTAAGTACTTTTGTAAATTATGAACATTTAAAAGTAGTTTAGCTGATCAGAATTATTGTAAATACATGCATGCATTTATAGGTAATATTGCAAATATGTTTGAGTATGATTTGGATTTGATAATTTAGGTGATTTTTAATTTACCACTGATTTTAAAAATGACTTATATCATGTTCGGAATTAAAATTAGTGCTATCCATCTTCTGATAGAAATTACATATTATTATTTTTTAAATTTCAGGAAAATGTGAGAATGAACCTATATTAATGACATAGTTATAGATATATATCAAGATATAAATGAGTCAGTTATTCGCCTAAGCGAAGGTAGCAGGCCGATGACAGCAGTAGCGGAGACGCTGTTAGTGATGCAACTGATAATGAAAATACTTTTTAACGAAGAATATTTGGAATCAGATGATGAATGTAATTATTATGTTTTGGAATACTTTTCATTGGTAAAAACACGTTAAAAATATAATAATAAATATAAGCCTCGCACGTTGATATTGCGACTGTCATCTTGATGATATAGTTGAACTAGCACCGTCAGTACCGTTCGCAAGATCATCCCGCGATTAAGTGCTTACGCGCATCGAATACTGGTACAGCTTTTAGTTTTTGTTATCCTGTTTTATAGTTTTTCTTGAATTTTGTTACATGTTACCAGTAGAATTAAGTAAGAAATTAATTAGAATTACAAAATTAATTGGTTAGAAAAAAAAAAATGTCTTGTAGCTAGTAATAAAAAGATACTCGTTCCCTTGAAATTCGATAATGAAATGAAAGTTTATTTGTCAGAATATGGATGAGTAGGTATAAAGAGTGTATGTATAGTAAAATTGTAAAATACAAAAAAAAAAACCCATTACCCTAGCTTATTAACTTTTACTAAAAACTTTTTTGCTAGCTGTCCTTTTGTGCGACGGATGGCGTCACGCAGCTGTTATTGTGACAAGGGTCCATCGCAATATCCCCGTGCGGGGCTTATAATATGTATGATTTGTTTTTGTTTTACTCATTTTATTTAAACGCCAGAGACCATAGATTTGTGTTTTCATTAAAATCAGTTTTGCTTCTGGTACAAAATAATGTACCAGTATCAAAATGATTTCAGACAAGACATTCAAGAGATTCCGGGTTGCTATATGCACGACCGCAGCACCCTCATTTATTTTCACGACTTTGTAGACAGATTGTAACAAGTCCTAATAATTTATTATAAAGAGTGTCCCAAAATTAACGCAAGATTTGAATTTGCCGCCATTTTTGCAGTACAGTGTTGCCAACCCTAAAAACAAAATAAATCGACAGTTGACAGTTTAGGGTTAGTAAAAATGGAGCGTTACGCAATAAAACAACGTGTCTTCATTGCATTCTTTCATTCTTCATTTTCATTCTTCATAGCAGTGACTGTTACTTCTGCTCGATATCGCGACATGATAACACGATTCTTTTTGGCGAAATTGGATGATATTGATGTGGCCAATATGTGGTTTCAACAAGACGGTGCCACATGCCATACAGCCCGTGAAACACTTCAATTATTGCATGAGACATTTCCAGGTCGTGTACTCTCTCGTTTCGGTGATCAGAATTGGCCCCCTAGATTGTGTGATTTAACACCATTAGATTTCTTTTTATGGGGATATCTAAAATCACAGGTCTACGTCAACAAGCCCACAACTACGCGTGCATTAAAGGAGGAGATTCAACGTTGCATCAACGAAATTCAGCCACATTTATGCAGAACGGTCATGGAAAATTTCGACAAACGAGTACGTATGTGTATGCAAAGCCGCGGAGGCCATTTGCCCGATGTGTTATTCCATAAATAACCCTATCCTATGTACTTTATGAATCAATAAAAAAAATAAAATCAAAAGACTAAAAACTGTGTTTGGCTCAGCAAGGTAGTCCTCCCATGCAATTTATTTGCCAATTTTCAAATTTATAATATATGTTGGTTATCCTATAAATTTATAAGATACTAGAATCACTTCTGTGACACAGTTATAGAACTTAATCACTGACTGTTTTGACTTGATGTTTTGGTGGGAAATCATCAAATAATCTCTCCCACTTTGGATGGAGCAGAAGGTTGTCAGACTTTTACTTAAACCCAACCATCTTTCTTCACCCAATCATCTCTGCGCCCGGGGCCATGGTATCTTTTTCGTACAACCAGCGGTCCTGGCAAGCATTAGTACTAGTCGACTCTAATCACATCACAATGTGCTGACATCTTTTGAGGCGCGCGTGGAGCATAACGCGTCGTCGACTCGGGTCCGGCCCTTACCGAGCGGCGAGCTAAGCATTGCTTGCTTGCCGCCCGCAAGTCCGCGCTTTTGGTGCCGAGAGTTTAAAGTTGTCTCCCATCGATCAGGACGTCTCTTACGGTATCTCCCTAGACGGCATTCTCTGCGCCCTCAAGTAGGGACCTTTGGCTATCCCTCACCATGAACAGGACCGAGCTAGACGCGAGAGCCTTAAACATTTGCTGTTTTCGAACCACTGTAATGGTTTTGAGTAACCTATATTTAGTTTTGTTTTGCTGAATCTACGACAATAAACGGCTATCTGACTTGACGCTACTTAACTAAGAGATTTTTTTTGGATTGAAGGGTTCTTCAACCTAATGAGGTTATGTTTTGGTATGATTATTTAAAATTTTGTAGTTTCAAACTAATCTTATATAATAATGAAAATATTAACGAATGAGGATAAACGTACCCTCAGTTGGGTCTGAGCGTCAACCATTTCTTCCTCGGCCTCCTCCTCAGCCTTGACCACAGGAATAATATTTTTCTGGGACATTTTACCTGAAAACGAAATTCACTGTAAAACTAAAATTTCAGCAGATAACGATATAAAACTTTTAATAGTAGACCTCTTATTTTCAAGCGAGAAACATATTTTTTTACGAAATATTACCTAAATCGATGATGCAACGACCGATAGCAAGTAATTAGTAAAGCAATGTTGCCAGTAAAACGTAAAACAAAGCGTATAATAATATAATAGAGTATATACAAATATAACAACAGAGTCTTTCAAGTTTGTTTTTATATATTTTATTTTTATAAAATTTAAAAAATATATTAAAGTAATGATAATGGATGGCAGTTTGAAGTATTAGTTTTTTTTTGAATATAAAAATATTTTTATTTATTAAAATTACAGTGAGGCGCCCAAATCACTTCTCATAAGTGCCCATTGCCCATGTTAGCTCATGTGAAATAAAATAACCCTAAAAAATAAAATTAATCTGTAAAAAACCCTTGACTCAATTTACACTATTCTGTGAAAATTTTCATTTTTTTTTTTCATTTTAGCAACATATTATGGTATCCTACGATTATTTAAAAGGGAATGAGCGCCAAACGCAGTCGATATCGATGATCGAGCCTCGTAATGAAAACGCATACTAGGCAAACTGTACTCTGACGGCCGAATATTGCAGCATTAGGCCCTATTAGCAACAAAAATACGTTTCTATCTAAAATTGATTTCTTTATGTATAAATGGCAATAACGTATATTAAAAAAAATAGTGACAATGACATTAAACAAGTTGGCAACGTAACGGTACCAATATCTGTCTATGAAGTATGAAGTTTTTGAAGTAAGAATGCGTAGAAATAGTGGCTAGCCAAAATGCATACTTTATGAATAAACATTGAGCCAGTAGTCAACTGAATATTTTATTTTTATGTGTATCGCAAAAATAAATAAAAATACAGTTAGTAATCATTTTATTATACTTCAAGTTATTAAATGTGTTGATTGCATCTCATGTAAAAGGACAGAATGTGAGTATGGTTTATTCACTCGTCAGCTTTCAGCTCGGAACTGGTCGTCACCATGGAGAGAGCTTGCTGTAGAAAATTATTTTATAATTCGATATTGTGGTGTTAAACTAGTGAAACTCCTATTGCAGCTATGGACATTGTAATATAGGAATTTGAGTATATATAAGGTTTAAAATGATATTGCTTCATACCGCCAGTATTCGGCAAATAATTGGAAAAAATACGATTTCCTAACATATTGTATTATAAACATTTCAGGTTCGTTCTAATGTAAGATTAGTAATTTTTAATATTTATATAATTTCTTCCAGTCGCTGGTACCTTCGACTACCTCCTATTGTTAGTCTTTGCGAAGAGTTGTTGATTTGTTGTAAAAGTAGAGGTTATGTTTTATAAAACATTTTTCTGTTTTTTCTTACAGAATGAATGGAGGAATGGAGCATAAAACTCCAGCTCACAATGTGGTGCTTCACAAAGCGCCTAAAAACTACAAATTGCTCATGGATCCATTTCTGGTGAAGGGAGGAGCAAAAGTATATAGATATGATGGCACTGTTCCTGGAGATGCAACTTATCCACCTGTCCAGTGCAGAGACCCTCGGTCTCAGCTCTCAAGAATCTGGAATAGACTAGAACCAGCTGACCTGCCTGTCCCTAGGTACTTAGAAATAAATCTGTTGTATTTACAAGCATATATTTTGACGTACCTAAAATATCTTTAAAATTAACATTAAATGCATGAAGAACTAATAAAACTTCTATAAATCATTGTATTGCTAAGTTATTAATATGCAGTAATAGGTTTTATGTAGTAAATTCACTATATTTTAATCTCAAATCAGAAATCATATTGGTATCCCGGTGATTACATTGTTTACCTATAAGTGGCACATTCAATATTTTCTTTATTTATTGAGTCTGTACAATGAATAATACTTGTATTATTAGTAAGTAATTAGTAAAAATATGTAATTTTGGTTAAATTCTTCTTTGTTTTTATTATAGCTTTAGTTGCAGTAGTGCCAACATTACATTGGATTTGACATTTAATGTGAAGCGGGAGTTTTAAAATGTGTGATCATTCAATGTTATTTTCAGATTCAAAATAGATAAAAATTATGTAGGAACACCTCCACTACTAGAAATTACTATAGGAAACTTAAATGACAACATTGATAAAGCATTTTTGGCAGACATGATGAATAAAATTGGTCCATCTGAGGAATTGAATATATTCTACCATCCAATCACAAACAGGCACTTGGGATTTGCAAGAGTAGTTTTTCAAGATGTAAAATATTCAAAACTATGTGTAGAAAAATATAATGGAAAATCTGTTATGGGTCAGGTATGTGATAAAAGTTGCTTATGTGACTGAAAACTAAAGAAAACAATTTTGAGAATGTAGTTCTTAAATCTTTGGTAATACAGTGTTGACCTTGCTATATCATTTACTTGCAGGTTCTAGAAGTCTTCCATGATGCTTTTGGCAGGAAATGCCAGGAAATGTTCGAAAATAAGACTATTGACAAGAAGGCCCAATTACCAGCTCCATCGATCATCACTAAACCGCCTCCAGTCATAGTTGAAGAAGTTAGGCCTCCGAAGGTAGACCCTTCACTCAGCAAAAGATTAGAGGAAACTAAAATTACTGAAAAAGTAAGTAATTTATATTGCATTATAATCCATATCCCATATTTTCTTCTTGAACTTGTAAATTCTTCCAGAATAAAATCTTCTTAAATATTGAAGTTAGTGAAACCTTTTGGCTAGACAATCAAAAAGCTTAATCCTCTGTATTGTAATTTATATGATTATTTGTATACTTAAATTGGATTTCTGACAAGTTTGTGAAACACGTTTCCCCCCATTCTTGCTTACAAGCACATTTGACCATGGACAGTAATGCTTGTAATGAAATATCACCTTTAATTCTGTCCGTGAAAACTTAGGTACAGCAGCCTCTTCTACAACCTGGAAAAAGAAGCAATTTATAGGCTGTAATCTAACGTATGGGCCCATTGCGGGTTGGTAGATGTTGCATACTCATTTTGAGATCCAAACCTCACAAATTAGCATGTCAGATGTCTTAAGGAACAGCGCTGTGTATTATATAGGCAAAAAAAAAAACTAAAAAAACAGGACTTGTGGCACTCTGGTAAAGCTATTGCATAGCATTATTTAAAAACCTATGCTATTATAATTATTTATGCAGTATTTTTTTTCCATTGTTTTTTTTCTTTGATGTTAATTCAAGTTATTTCCTTTTTTGTTATTTATTTATTACCAGATCATGATGAGATAATGGCTCAGAATCACATAAAGGGCAATGGAAAGAGCTATGCTCGGAGTTTCTCTGCATGATCAAATCAGAAATGAGGAGATCCGCAGAACAACCAAAGTCACTGACATAGCTCTTCGAGTCGCTAAACATAAATTCAAAACCCCTTTTTATCCAACATTTTTGGCGCGAAGTTCCAGAAGCTAACATCGACTTTCATAACTTTTATTAATTTTTTATCGATTAATTTCCTTGACTATCATAGCTTTATTTAGTCTGTTTTTCTGTATCAAAAATGGTAGATAGAGTGGTAAAAGCTATCAAAATACGAGGCTAAATGTTAGTCGATCGATGGTCCAAAGGACTTTTTTTTTGTATGGGTAATCATCAAAGGACTTCTGCAGCTCTGGGCAGAGTGGAAGGGCGTGTCAGACTTTTACTGACTAAAACCCAACCGTATTTCTTCACTTGCCTGCGTGACGGCCAGGGCCACGGTTTCTTTGGTCCAAAGGACCTGGCAGCGATATCAGGAGACTAGTTCCGTCGAGAGAAGGCCTGGTTCTGGAAGAAAACCATGTGCCCAACCACGGGATGATCGTTTTCTTGTGAGTCGCGCATTGAGAAATCCCGAATCTTCGTATGTGAATCTTAAGAACAATCTCCAAGAAGAAATCTGCATATTAGTCTATGGACGGTCAGGAGGAGGCAGTCACCGCCCGGCCAGTGGCCCCAAATTACTCCGTGAGCACCGAGTTCACAGGCTTAGGTTCTCTAGAAATTGTAAATCATGGACTCAAGAAGATTTGAATAGGGTTTTGTTCTCTGATGAGGCCAGAATATCTCTGTTCGGTGAAGATCGACGTCAGCGAGTGCTAAGAAGACAAGGAGAACGCTTTGCAGAGGCATGTTTCGAAGAAATCACCCTATGGAGGGAGCTCGGTTATGTTTTGGGCAGGAATAAATTCAATGGATCGTACAGAGTTACTCTTCATTGAAAACGGCTCACTGACTAGGCATCGATACATAACGGAAGTTCGTCATGCACAACCCGCATTGCCCGCTCTAGGTTCGATTTTTATGATCGACACTGCTCGCGCCCACCGATCTCGCGATGTTGAAGCGTATGTGTAAGAGGTCGGCATTCGTCGTTTGGATTGTCCAGCTCGAAGTCCCGACCTCAATTCCATAGAGCATGTCTGAGACTTTCTGAAACAGCGTATGAGATCAAATTAACCGGCTGCGCAAATCATCAGAGAGCTGAAGAATGTGATTACTGCGGAGTGCGAACGTATTCCGCAAGCAAGTATCCGGAATATACTCGCTAGCATGCCTTGAAATAGTCTGTATTTCAAGCTGTGATTTTAGCTAGAGGGGGTCACACTCGATACTAAACATTTATCTTATTAAATGCTTTTACTTTATTAAAGAAAAACGAACAAAAAACTTTTTTAATAGGCTCTTAATAAACTAGTGCGCTTTACCATCAGCGACCATCAGGCGGGATTGCGGTCAAGCGCAAGTTTATAATTTTAATAAATGTATCAAATTCTTATGAAATACTGACGAAAATGATTATTTTCTTATCAATTTACCAAATTGTGAGGATAAAACTACCTATAATATTATCAAACAAATCAATATTAACATTTGAAATGGTTAATTGCTTAGGTGCCTGTTTTTTTTTTTTTTTTTTTTGTAAATGTGTTTATATTAAATGTTTTATGTTCGACTTTTATAAAGAGATAGAAGCTATGCAATAGCTTAAAAATTATGTCATTTACGTGATCAGCACTCCCGAAAACCTCTTTTACGACATCCATGTCGAAATATCATAAAATTGGTGTCGGCCATCTTGGATTTAAAAAATGACGTCATTTTCGTGATCTGCACCCCGAAAACCCCTGTCACGACACCCATGGCGAAATACATATATATGAAGAACTATTTTGTATTTTATATTTGGGTATCTTATAGAAGACTTATTTCAGAGTAAAAATTAATCGCAAGTTTAGCACATAAGGACAATCATTAACTTGTAAAATGTGTAGAACTGAGTTCGCGCCCTGCAATATGCATGCTCTTTTTGAAAACCTATAAATTGTTATCAAAAGATGTAGTTGCACGCACACAAACACACCTTGCCGATGACTGCCGAACTGACACGACGTTAGATGATGCACGGCTTTTAACACCGCACCTCAGTGCCAGTCGGAGTGAGGGGTGTTAGATTAATTTCGTTACGAAATTTCTGGATTCGGTCGCCACGCTCAAGGCCCGCGATAGAAGCTATGCAATAGCTTAAAAACAGAGAAAACTGCTAGAGTGACTTCTTGTGTTACAAAGACATAGTGTAATAAAAACAGTTATTAATAAGGTATTTGACTAAAAAAAAACTAATTAGGCCGTCAGTCAGATTTCAAACTAGACGCGTAGGTATTTTTTTTTTTCATATAAACAAAATATGAGGACGACACAGTGCGTTGAAAACTTGTGTGACGTCACTGCACGCTACACTTTTTAGCGACCAGTGACGTCACCAGCCACCACTCCTGATCTTTGATGCCTTTTATATTTGTCAATTTTTATTGATTTGATAAAACAAAATATACGTATCCAATATTTTTCTATAACCTGAATGATGGACTAAATCAATTTTTTTTTACCCAGTAAACATCCCTATTGGTTAATTTTATTTGACTGTTTTTTTACTTTTATTAAATAAACCAATGAAGGCTTTTAAATTGAAGTCTTACTATCCAATATATTGCATTTTTGTAGGAGCCTTACCCACGCTTCAAGGAGCCAGTAGCAGAACATGCGGTAACACAGCACAGTGACAGCAACACACGTTGGTCGGATGAGGAGAGAGAGTATCGACATCGGCACCGTAGCCGCGGTGAGAGAGACAGAGACAAAGATAGAGACAGGGAGAGAGGCGGAGAACGGTAATTACAGTTTTTATATTTGTATTTTATAGCTTAGGTATTGCCCTTTCCGGTTTAAAGGCACTTATCATAACTAATTTTAGTGTTATTGGGATATGAAAAAAGTATTGATATATCGGAATAGGGCTGGTGTTCTTTTTTTAAATGCTGGGTATATTAATAATGAAATACGAATCAATCATTTTCCATTTATATTTTTGGTATAGTTCTTGCAATTCACGAACGCGCGTGGCTCTTAGTTGTGTTCAAGTCGTATCTGTATACGTGTAAATGTGTGCGTGCGCGTAGACGCGCTACGGTTAGCATACAAATAATCAATGTTAAAATTATTTTTTCTTTGAAACCAACAATGATAATAAAACACATATTTTAATAGTAAGTTTTATTAAAATTAATTATTATTCATCGTCAGAAGTGTTACTATCTTCAAACTCTTCAGTGTCGCTATCAGTTGATTCTACATTAATAGTTAACTCGAAATCCAAATCGAAATATTTTCTATATTCTTCTTCAAGTTTTCGACATGCTTGCAAGTTTTACGCCAGGTATCATTGTCGATATCGTTCAAACACTCATTTATTAAATTTTGTAAAATAGTCATATTTTGCCCGATATTTTTAGTTGCAATTTTATTTTTTAAAATTCCCTAGATATTTTCGATACAGTTCAACTCAGGATGATAGGGCGGCAAACGTTATATTTAAAAATTCTTGCTTTTAACTATTTCGTTTGTTTTTTTTTAAATCGTTCATCACATAAAATTCCGTTATCAGTTAGCCATTTTATCATATCGCTCTTCCTTGAACTGAACGTAGGAATTTTACTGCTGCGAGCATTATGATAGGACGCGTTATCCATCACAATAACTGCCCTTTCTGGCAAATTTGGCATAAGCTTCTCTTCTAGCCACTTCTTATAATTTTCAAAACTCATATTTGAGTGATAATCTCCAGTTGTGGAGGATACTTTATATACCAATGAGGCATTTGGAATGAATCCATCTTTAGTACCTGCATGCACTATAATAAACCGGCCCCAGTACCTAATTTCTTCATAAATGGAGTATCTTTATCCTTTATGCCCCATGTATTTTGTCGAACGTGTGACGTTAAAACATATGTTTCGTCAGACGTCCTTCTGCATGGCACTGAGAAATCTTTTTCAAATATTTTAAACGTCATAGTTTTAAATCATGCCTTTCTTGTAATACTCGTCGGTTACTGCTAATCTTTCGCCATTTATAACCAATTTTTATGAGCAATGAACGTAAAGTGCTTAGACACCCGTCAAAGTCTATCTTTTCTCTGAGAACTGACCGAATTTTGTTTAAAGTTGGAATTTCCTTGTGTTCGATGTGATAATTTTGAATTGTACTTCGAATGAAATTAGTGTCGAAATTATCAAAATCAAATTTATTACTTCTTTTACGACGTTTTTTCATTGGTGAAAGAAAATTGGCAGATGTAGAGGGCATCTCTTTTTCTTCTTTCAAAATAGAAGTTACAGTACATTCACTGACCCCTGTTGCCTCGGCGGTTCATTTTCTTGGCTAACGCCAAAGGACTCAAATCACAATTATCATTATTATTCGCCTTCATGAAATTATATTCTTGAAGAAAATGAAAAACTCGGGCGATAATTGCACGACCCTACAAATAATAAAGATAATACAATGTTCATGATCGTTGATCCATACAAATAGTTTAATATTAAATTAACGCTATAAATGCATATTTAAATAACTCACCTCACTACGAATAATTATTCGCTTTTTATCGGTATTTGACATGCTGACGGTACTTCGTGGCGGATAGCGACGTGAAAACAATAAGCACAAGTGAACTGAGCGGGCGACCGCTCGCTACTGAACGCTCCGTCAGGCACACACACTAACGCATTGTGCATGTACACATCATACCACAAGCAAGACTCACGCGCGCTCGTAAATTGCAAGAACTATACAAGGGCATGTATGCAAAATATGTGTCGGATTGGGTGTTGCGGACACCAGCTCTTTATATTATACTCATGCTAGGGAAAAAAATTGTTAATCGATTTTACTACTTACCAACTTAAATTATCTGTATATATATAACTGTATGCAGCAAATTGAAGTTACGAGACAATTTGCTTAAGTATACTGGTAACAATAATGACTTCAGTAAAGATGTCCCTGTCTAATATTTGTATTGTAATGTCTTATAGTCCTCTTCCTTCTCTATATGAGGAGACCTGTGCCCAGCAGTGGGACTATAAATAGGTTGATGATGAATGTTTTATAATTAATGTTTCTTATTATTTCACAAGCAAACGATGCAAACGGAAATGTCGGCGAAGGTATACTAACATATTTTTATGTTTTGACTAAGAGTGTTCAATTATTTTTATACAAAGACCTTTGAATAGTTTTTATTTTTTTATGTTTTATCAATGTTTGTTAGATAGTTGCATTGGAGATATAGTATGTATTTTTATTTATTTATGTATTGTATTTCAATCGGCTACTAGAATTTACTTCCTTATAGTATAAAATTAACTAAAAACGATTGTTAAAACCTATGTTGTTAATCACCCTATGCAAGTCTTTAGACGCTTCTGAGTTTATTTGCGTTAATTTCATGTCTGTTGTTGATTTATTTACCCAAATTTTATGTTAATTAATTCTTACAGGGAGAGGTACCGGGAGAGATACGCGCGAAGCTCCAGCGAGGCTAGCGAGACGCCATACGCCGCCACTAGCCACGCCGCGGAGGTGACCTACACACCGCACGCGGCGCACCCGCCCCCTGCGGCTATACCCTACGATCCGTACTACCAACAAAGGTAAGACTCTTGCCTTTCTAAAGTAACATTGTGACATATTCGCCAAAAATGTAAACAAATATGAATTTATTGGAAAAATAACTTTAATTCCTCACACAATAAATTTCAGTTTACGCTACAACTTCACATTTTTATGATTTCTTCAATAGTAGTGGTTATTTTGAAATGAACTTAATTATCATTGAAATAAAGTTGATATTAATTTAACTTGAAATAGGCCGGAGATGTGTGAAACTCGAGTTAGTTACTATCTTATCGTAATTATACAATATGTAAAGAAAACCCTGTCCGACCCATAAGGATAATAAAGGTTAGGTAAACACTTGACGAAATATAATATAAAATTTTACGTAATCATCATAGAAACAATACTAATGAATTTTGAAATAATCTTTTTTTTCCGCAAATTAATTCCAACTTCCGCGAAATTTGATAATTTTTAAGAAAGTGACAACACCTGTATTATTATGAGCGAATAGCGATGCGACCACGTGCCGCGTGCCCTGTCCCCCGCCACCCGTGGAAGGGTTGCTAACCGCAAATGTATTAAGTTGCCTCTTTTTGCGAAATAATATTTATTTTTTTAGGGGATCTTTTTTTTAAGTTTAGCCCGGCTTTGTATCCATTAGTAGAATCAGTTACCGATACCTAAAAATACCTTCACGGATCGGACAGGGTTTTCTTTAGATATTGTAGAGTGGATAAAAGCAGTATGTTGTTGTGACAGCTATGGGTATAGCTACACGGCGGGTGCAGCATCTGGCGGCAGTAGCATGTGGTGGGGAGACTGGAGGCATCCGCACCACAGCTCCCACCACCACTCCCACGTGAGTTACCGTGTTGTGATCTAGATAAAACAAATATAGCGTTTTCTTTTTTTAATAAGAGGTCAAAATTAAGGAGCTAGCGAAACTCGTTGGCGATTGGATATCTAGAAATAAAGAAAAAGTATTTATTGTGACTCTTAATGGAAAAAAAATACAGCAAAGGCAATAAATTATTTGGTGATCAGTTTTTATGGGTTAACCAATATGGATACTAATCACAATTTGTAGTTTAGCTAGCTAATTTATTTTGACCGTGTATAAACAGTTTAATTTAACTTTACTATGAACATAAGTCTGATTTTGTTGACTATTAATTAAATTGTACACAAGATTAAAAAAAAACTTTACAATATCTTACAACTTGTACATAAAATGAATTGCTTTTCGTTTGTTGTCCTCATAACCGTGTGTATATGAATACTAACTAACAACAGCTCCAGGGCTTTGAACCTGTTTTCATCGTCGGATAATCTCTCATTTGAACATAGTACCTATATATACTTACTCATAATCTCTCGTTTGAACATATCTATATTCAGTATCTCTCATTTGAACATAGCTACATTCATAATCGCTTGCTAGTAGTGTTTTCACGATTCATTATAAAATATCATTATTACAGTATAAAATTGCTTCACTTCAGTATTTTCTGCCGTCTGGATTTTGGATCAAAAATGGCTAAAACAAAAGCGATGTTATTGACTACAAAATATATTTTCTCATATAAATTTCACAGTAAACTGGTTTAATTAGCCGTTTAGTCAAACGTCTCGCTTTTTAAATAAACGGCGGCCTTTTAATAACGGCTAGAATGTTATATAATCAATTATAGTTTAGGATGATTGAAACTGTAATTGTTCACGTGCCAGGTCGCAGTAACAAAGACATTCCGACCAAATGGTAGAACTGTGTTCAACCGCATGGGAGCTGAGAGAGCGAAGAGAGGCGAGGCTTCCAAAGGCCAGGCAGTTAACTAACAGGCTACTTTAGCCAATTAGCTGCGACATAAATATGGAATCATTGCTACTTGAGTTCTCAGGTGTAGCGATTAAGTTACATTACTCGGCTGATAAGTTTCTGTGGTGTAATCGCCAGGGTACATTTGGGGAACCCGCGAGGCAACGCATATAATCTTAAAAAAATCCTTCCTTCCTACATTTTGTATGGACCGTCGCAAATTATTAGCGGGCATTATCGGGCTTTTTGTTTCACAATGCGATGCGCTTCGGATCGGTTAGTCTGTTAGTGCGTCGTACAAAAATAAAGTCGAACTTGACCGAATCTAAAGGAGCGTCGTTCGTCCGCGACGCCGTCGTGGGCGGCGCCCGCCACTCCCGCGCACAAGGACCAGCATTCGCCCGACCATCGGGACAAGGAGCGCAGGGAGAGGGAGAAGGAAAAGGTCGGCTGCCTCACTTGCATACAACTCTACAAGGTTCTTTTGGAGCGAGGGCAAAACTGGAACGCCGTCGTTTTGTTTTGTCGATGCAATTTCTTTGACAATTTCACAAATGTTAACAAACAATTCCTAAATGTTATTCATGCGCCAAAATATCCTTGTAGCAGTGAACATGCTTAGACCACAGATTATGTAGTAAATGGATGACTGATGTTATTTCTAACGCGCATTTAGAGCAAATCCATCGCCATCATAACACTATGGTCCGAAAAAAAATGGGTTGATAGGCATTCTATTTTTCAACCATCTCAATTTGATGAGCATTTTTGATGTTTATATTAAAAAAAAAATACTATCATTACTTTTTAACACTTTTTTTACGTGCGATTTTGATGGAAGTATTTTGGCACTCAGGAAAAGTTTTATCCCCCACTTTGTGTATGTGCGTTCGATAACATCAAGCCCAATATCCGTGTGCTATATAATCTGTGCACGCACTGTAGCGGGCGTAGGTGTCACTGTAGACATATATAGGCTTGTTTTGATTGTTAACACATTCAGTGGCACTGAATTTGTTAAACTGTTACTTAAGACCACAGAGCACAAAGACACTTCAGCAGCCGCTTCTAAAGATGGTATTGCACTGTCCATACAACTAAGTGTGATAGAGACAGATAGGTTGCGCTCAGTTGCACCGAATATGGACACAAATCATATTTAATAGCGTCGCTCGTGCGCGGAGATTTCGTGCTCTGTGTTTGCACTGCCAATGCACTTGTGCTGGAATGATTGTTTCTTTGATAGTATTAGATAGACAAAACTGTATGCAAAGGTGGGTATCGCTTAAGAAATATTTGGAAAAATTAGATTCTACATTTTTTTAAATTCTTGTGCTCTTCAGACTTATTTATCTGTAGTTATGTCGATGCACTGGTGTTATGTGCACAAAATTTAATTATAAGTAGCTGTAATTGCACCAAATAATATAGCATAAAGTTTAAAGGTAAGTTGTCGCCTAAGTTATAACCATAGGTCGGAATAGGTAGAGTGAATTGGGGTCATTGATCGGAAACCTATATATTAATATGGACTTTCCTCCGGATTTACGGAATTGGTTGATTATTTAAAAAAATATGTAAAAATTTTATTCAGTCGGTTTGATGTGACCATAACGTTCATTAGAGGCTAAAAATAAAATATTGAAATGTATTTATGCTTCGATCGAAATTTGATTGTTTTTATTTTTCAACAAGTAAATAATAAATTAGTTTAGTTTTGTTACATTCCCTTAAATGAATTGAGTAGTAATAATGTCACTATCGAGATTAACAATATTTACTTGGATCCGGAATTACATTCCTTGAAAATGGCTTATTCACGTTATTCTTTCTGTGAACATTTATGATACAAGTACCAAAAATCACTCTACCTATTCCGACCTATGGTTATAACATATGTATAAATGCACCTGCCACTTTGCATGCTTGCATGCTTACAGCATTTACAAATTCATAATTTCACCTGCATGTTGCAATTTCATTAGCTTTGTAAATACACAGGTATATGTGTACGATATTATTGCCTTATGCACGTCATTAGCCTAATCTTTTATTTTGACTCGTAATAGAATATTCAACAAAAAAAAAAACAACGTGTCGTACCGGCAGAAGTGAAAACTTGAACTTTAACATTGTGCATTTCAATATTTTGGAATGGTGAGATAGGGAATCATTTTGCACGAAATTACTCATTTATGCGGTAAAATACAATTCAGGCAGCATTTTCGCCACGCGGTAGAAAGTAAGGGGAATATTACTCCCTTTCCTACTCCGCGCTAGCAGTTTATTCTTCCTCCATCTTATGAATTTTCGATCAGGTCACGTGTCCCGACGCGCATTTAACATTTTTCACCCATCCCAATAAAGTGAACAAAACTGCTAAGGTAGTTTTCACGATAGGCACGAAACTTCATTACCATTAAATTTAAATTAACAGAATTCAGTTTCAAAAAATAACCTACAACTCATACTTATGCAGTTATATGAATAGCAATGATAAATACCGTAGGAAGTACCGGTGGAGCCTAAATCGGCAGAGGTGGTGGAACCTCCACCTCCGGAAGACGTCACCGACAATAAGGAACCCGAGCCAAAGCCACCTCCACCCGCTGAAGAACCCAAGAATGTCGATCTAGATACCAGGTAAGCACTAACCAAAGGTATGTGGGTTTTTGGTTAGTGTGGGCAGTATTAATGTACCCAAAAATTGATAAATGTGTTTTTGTCCCAATAAATATTTGTATCTAAGTCTAATACATATTAATTAATCAAGTATGGATTAATTAATATGTATAGAAATTCATTCATTAAAAAAAATCTGTTAACACTCGTATGACTCTTTTCGCTTTTTATCCTTTATTGTGCGCCAGATTTTCAACGCCCTGCTTAGCGCCGAGAGTTAAAAATCCAACAATGCACTATTTTTGCTTACTTGGATGCGCCCTGTGGGGTTCTCGCTGCTCGGTTCAATACTGTGAGTAGAAAATAAGTGCGCGATTAAAAATCGCGCTTAAAAAAGCGCCCGTGTGTACGAGGGCTCATTGTCTAAGTTGTGTTAAGATTGCGATTACCACGAAATTGGCGCCTTCTCTAGTGGAACTATATTATTTACCTATTAAAAATAAGTATGGATTCCGCCTTGAAATACGAAACATTGTTTATTAATTAATCTAGTACTCTTGTATAACAAGGAATGTATGTCGCACAGAATAGCGATGTTGCTGAAGGGCGCGAGCACAGGCGGAGGAATGGCGCCGCCCTTCCTCGCGCTCGGTATCTCATCGGAGGAAGAGGATGAAGACAGACTGCCGTCCAACATACCCGATATCGACACGCACAACCCGCCCTCCGACGATGATGGTAAAATTATCTTTTTCTCATTAGATCTTTATTACATTGTGAGTTACTACTGCATGTGTATTTAGGTGGTAAGCCTTTATACAATATGTAAAGAAAACCCTGTGAAACGTTAGCTCTGGCTACACAAATATAATGATAGCCCAACTCAATGTAAGTGCAGGGTAGGTGCAATTTAAGCCCTTTGTGGAGTTGTTTGTGTGACACTTGGAAAACTTCATAAGAGAATACGATAGAGTAGTAGTCCCATTATTTTAAGTTGTTAAATTATTTACTTTTTTATTCTAGGTTCCATCAGTGAAGATCGTGAGAGTATAATATCCATGCGTTCGAACAAGGACGTAGACCCCGAGCCCTTGTCCACGACGCCGTCACCGTATCTAGCGAGGGAAAACTACCTCGAATGCCTTCAGAATACTATAGAAAGGGTAAGATTAAATATAATTAATAATATCTATTAAGGTACAGACGACGGCAAATCAAACTACTACAATCTGTCAGGTTTTTTGATTAGATTTTCAACTTTATCTCTAAAGCATTAAGGTTCAAGGTTGATTGGGAATATTTGACAGTTTCGGGTAGCTTGACCTGCTGTGTATGTAGCTTGTGCTGCCACAAAGTATACATATAACGAATTGTTGTTTGAATCGCTGGTCTTCTTTATTCTAGCTAGATTAATGAGTTATGTCTGTTTTGAAGAGACCTGGAGACCACCAGCTATTTTATCAGGTTTTTTTTAAAATTTATATATTCTTTATTGCACACCAAACAAACATCGAACAAAATACATTCAATACAAAAACATACTGTTGTATATTAAGATGTTATCATTGAGGGTAACCCCACAATATGTTTTATTGATTTACCGTACGCGTGAAATAAAGCAGTCATTATCTAGCAAGATCGTGTTTTACTTCATGGTGACAGCGATAAATACGAATCACGCTTTTGGAAGTTGTAATTATTAAAAATCAAAGCAGTGTTAGTGTATTCTGGTGATAGACAGTACGTATTATTATGGAACACGCAAGACCTCCGGCCGAATTAGTTTTAGAAGGAGGCCCGGCGAATCGAGCTGACGCGTGGCGAAAGTGGCTCAAACAATTTAAGATTTTTCTTAAGGCCTCAGTAGTGTACAAAGAAAACAAGGATGTACAAGCCAGTTTACTAATTAACTTAATAGGCGCCGATGGATATGACATATATTCTACTTTCAATATAAAGATAGAAGAAGACACTGATGATATCGATCTATTGATACAAAAGTTCGATGAACACTTCGGCACTAAATCTAATACAACGAAGTCGAGATTCAGATTTTTTACGCGAAATCATACGAAAGGCGAAAATATAGATGCTTATGTAACAGCATTTAGATTATTATGCCACAATTGTGAGTTTGAACATTTAGAAGACGGTTTAATACGTGATCGTATTGTCTTTGGAGTAATTGACACAGGTGTACGTGATAGATTACTGAGAACAGACGAGTTAAGTTTAGAAAAGGCGGTACCTAAAGATATGCCAAGTAAGTGAGGTATCTAATGAAGAGAATCGTAATATAGAAAAAACAAAATCAAAGAAGCAAAGTGGCGCTGTTGACGCATTATTTAGTACGCGTGTACCGAGGTATACGGGGATAGCGGCGGCAGCGCGTGATACTCGGGGCCGAGCTCGCGGTGCGCCTGCGTCGTCGCCTCGATACGGTGCGCGTGCGCATCCACATGGTTCAGCGGTCGGAAGCACCGCGGCGTCGTCTGGTCGCGGGTTCGATTCTGTTTGCGAAACGCACTCAAAATGTAGTGCTTGTGGTGGCGCTCACGATGATAATGCACGATGTCCAGCGCGATTTGCAAAATGTTTCTTGTGCGACAAAAAAGGGCATTTTAAAAATATGTGTACGGCTAGAGGTAATAAAAGTGTACATGAAATACTGGAGTGTGGTGATGGTAATGACGAGTTATACTATGTCTCCACCGTGGACACAACTTCACACCATAAAGACAGTAAGTGGTTTGAGCGATTAATTTTAGCCAAAAATGGAAAAACCGAATTGTTTAAACTAGACACAGGTTCAGATCTGAATGTATTATCATTATTTACTTTTAATAAATTAGGATACTCAGTAAATGATATTAAACCATGTTGCATAAGAGCACAGTCTTTTTGTGGTAACTATATTCCAATACTAGGTTCATGTCAGATGTTGTGGTTATACAACGTGTAACATAAAGGGTATATACATACCAAGGGCATGGCATCTTTACATGATATCAAATGACATCGGAAGGTTTTCAACTCAAAATAAAATACTCAAAAAATGTATACTAAATTTTCGGTTCCGTGTGTTTCTTAAATTGAAATCATAACAAACATGCCCCACACTACATAATTAATAACTACTCGTTACACGTCACATTACTTGGCAAAATCACGATAAATGTCTTCAAAAATTCTGTGCGTCTAGTATGGTAGTAGCCTATCACAAGCGGTGTTTCTTCTCGTAACTTCCTAACATAAAGAGATAGGATTAAAAAACCCTTCCAATATCGATTGATATCATGTAAAGATGCCATACCCTTGGTATGTATATACAGTATGTTAAGAAAACCCTGTCCGACCCGTGAAGGTGTTGTTAGGTATCGATAACTGATTCTACTAATGCATACAAACCTGGCTAAACTTAAAAAAAAAAATCTCCCTAAAAAAATAAATATTATTTCGCAAAAGGAGGTAACTTAATAAATGTGCGTTGACCACCCTTCGCCTGCAGCCCGCGGGGGGCGGACGGCGGGACACGCGGCACGTGGTCGCATCGCTATTCGCTCATAATAATACCGGTGTTGTCACTTTTTAAAAACTACCAAATTTCGGGGAAGTTGGAATTAATTCGCGGGAAAAAAAGATTATTTCAAAATTCATTTGTATTGGTACTATGATGATTACGTAAAATTTTATATTATATTTGGTCATGTGTTTACCTAACCTTTATTATCCTTATGGGTCGGACAGGGTTTTCTTAACATACTGTATATACCCTTTATGTTACACGTTTTATAAGAATAAAAAATGTTTAATAGATTTTGTCATATCAAGTGACTGTTGTCAAAGTGTATTGGGAAAAAATACCAGTGAAGAATTAGGGTTGGTCAAGAAAGTTTATACGGTCAAAGTAGATCAATATAATGATTTATTTCATGGAATTTTAAAATTATCACTAAATACAGAATCATTTTAGAAAACAATGCAAGTCCTTCAGTTTGCCCAGTTAGAAAAATACTCTTAGGGATTCGGGATAAATTAAAGGCGGAATTTGATAGTATGGAACATATGGGAATAATTCGTAAAGTATCTCAACCGACAGCGTGGGTGAATGCTATTGTGTTGCCAGCTAAGAAGGATGGTAGTCTGCGAGTGTGCCTCGTTCCGCGGCCGCTTAACCGAGCGGTGCGCCGTGCACACTACCCTCTACCTACCCTTACTGAGATTGCTGCAAAATCAACGAATGCAAAGTATTTAACACTTGCTACGTAAAGTGTTTTTTGGCGGATCTTGATTGCAAGATTTTTTCCCGATGTGTGGCAACTCTAGCCCGTCACAGACACTGACAGCAGCTGTCATTTGACAATGACAGAAACGGAGTAATAATTTAAATAATTTGAGGGTAGAAGTTTTTCCACTGATGATAAGATGATATAGTTCTTGCAATTCACGAACGCGCGTGGCTCTTAGTTGTGTTCAAGTCGTATCTGTATACGTGTAAATGTGTGCGTGAGCGTAGACGCGCTACGGTTAGCATACAAATAATCAATGTTAAAATTATTTTTTCTTTGAAACCAACAATGATAATAAAACAAATATTTTAATAGTAAGTTTTATTAAAATTAATTATTGTTCATCGTCAGAAGTGTCACTATCTTCAAACTCTTCAGTGTCGCTATCAGTTGATTCTACATTAATCGTTAACTCGAAGTCCAAATCGAAATATTTTCTATATTCTTCTTCAAGTTTTTCGACATGCTTGCAAGTTTTACGCCAGGTATCATTGTCGATATCGTTCATACACTCATTTATTAAATTTTGTAAAATAGTCATATTTTGCCCGATATTTTTAGTTGCAATTTTATTTTTTTAAATTCCCCAGATATTTTCGATATAGTTCAACTCGGGGTGATAGGGCGGCAAACGCAATATTTCTAAATTCTTGCTTTTAACTATTTCGTCGATTTTGAATCTTATGAAACGATGTTTATTATTTTTTTATTAAATCATAGAGTTCGATTTTTTTTAATCGATCGTCACATAAAATTCTTCGCTCTTCCTTGAACTGGACGTAGGAATTTTACTGCTGCGGGCTTTATGATAGGACGCGTTATCCATCACAATAACTGCTTTTTCTGGCAAATTTGGCATAAGTTTCTCTTCTAGCCACTTCTTATAATTTTCAAAAGTCATATTTGAGTGATAATCTCCAGTTGTGGAGGATGCTTTATATACCAATGAGGCATTTGGAATGAATCCATCTTTGGTAGCTGCGTGCACTATATTAAACCGGCTCCCAGTACCTAATTTCTTCATAACTGGAGTATCTTTATCCTTTATGCCCCATGTATTTTGTCGAACGTGTGACGTTAAAACATATGTTTCGTCAGTGTAAACAATAGGACGTCCTTCTGCACGGCACTGAGAAATCTTTTTCAAATATTTAAAACGCCATAGTTGTAAATCATGTCTTTCTTGTAATACTCGTCGGTTACTGCTAATCTTTCGCCATTTATAACCAATTTTTATGAGCAATGAACGTAAAGTGCTTAGACACCCGTCAAAGTCTATCTTTTCTCTGAGAACTGACCGAATTTTGTTTAAAGTTGGAATTTCCTTGTGTTCGATGTGATAATTTTGAATTGTACTTCGAATCAAATTAGTGTCGAAATTATCAGAATCAAATTTGCTACTTCTTTTACGACGTTTTTTCATTGGTGATAGAAACTTGGCAGATGTAGAGGGCATCTCTTTTTCTTCTTTCAAAATAGAAGTTTCAGTACGTTCACTGACCCCTGTTGCTTCGGCGGTTCGTTTTCTTACGTTAGCCAAAGGACTCAAATCACAATTATCATTATTATTCGCCTTCATGAAATTATATTCTTCTTGAAGAAAATGAAAAACTCGGGCGAAAATTGCACGACCCTACAAATAATAAAGATAATACAATGTTCATGATCGTTGATCCATACAAAAAGTTTAATATTAAATTAACGCCATAAATGCATATTTAAATAACTCACCTCACTACGAATAATTTTTCGCTTTTTATCGGTATTTGACATGCTGACGGTACTTCGTGGCGGATAGCGACGTGAAAACAATAAGCACAAGTGACCAGTAGGCCTAGTATGAGTTTTCATTACGAAACTCGTTCGATCGTATCGAGCGCGTTTGACTCAGCGATTGGCCCGCTTCAAGGTCGTAAGAACTCTCAACCAATGAGAGCGCCAAACGCGCTCGATACGATCGAACGAGTTTCGTATTGAAAACTCATACTAGGCCTACTGAGCGGGCGACCGCTCGCTACTGAACGCTCCGTCAGGCACACACACTAACGCATTGTGCATGTACACAACATACCACAAGCAAGAGTCACGCGCGCTCGTAAATTGCAAATAATTGCGTAATTGAACTATAGCAAGTTTTAATTGCTATTTTTAAGATGTTTTTTTAGCACTGGATAACAATTACACACTAAAATAAGCACTTAATCTACACTTTGGTAGCAGTTTTTGGAGAACACTACCCATTTAACAGCAATTTTTGTAACTTTTTTTAAAACCACTTCCGTACTATCTAATATCTAATAAAAAACTTAAATTATATACAGGTCCACAAAATAGTGTTTCGTTTCCTCCGTATTCATAAAAGTTTCTTTAAAGTTAACTAGTGATTAGTGATAATCACTAGTTAACTTTAAGAAAAAATGTAGGGTAAAAAAAAAACAATCGCTAATCACTAGTTAAATTTAAGCAACTTTTATGAATAAGGGGGGGTATATCTCAAACACAAACTTATTACAATTACTTTGATAAAACACTGACTCTAGACACACGTTGAACAAGTGTTATGTTTTTGTGGTAGGACAAACATAAACAACAAACATTTAAACGATATTTTGACTCTTAGGAATCTCAGATGCCTCAGCCTCCGCCTCGCAAGAAATTGCCTCTAATCGACAAGATCGGCTCGGACATATCTTCCTCTGAGGATGAACTACTGACCGGCGAAGAACCGAGACGGTCACCCGAGGAACAGAATCGGGGCCAGGACAACTTAGATGATGATCAGGTAAGGATGGAAGGATCAGGTGATTTTTAATTCTGACACTTACTTTAAATCAAATCTTTATCTATTATATATTTTATTAGATATTTTAATATAATATCAATTAGTATCTGTATTATACGTCGGTTTTCGTAAAAGCGACGGTTATAGAAGCTTCGTGCGAGATGATACGAGACAAAAAAAAAAAATTTGTTCTGAATGTAGTACATATATTCACTGCCCTACCGTACATTTTATGGCCACGTTGCCACGAGTCTGGACGTTTACTGTACTAGAGATTGTGCAGTAAATTAGATCGCTCATTCTCCGCCGTAATGTTTAAATAACAAATTGTAGATGTCTCTGTCATCGCTGTCGTCAACGGAAGCCAAAATCGAGGAGCAAGTTCCAGCGGAAGCGTATTACTACCCGCCTGCCGCCGTTCCCCCTCCACATCCGCACTACTATCAACCTATGTGGCCCCCCACAGGTAACAATCTGTTAGATTAAGCTAGCCGGCAAAGATGCTATTCGATAAATAACTGATAAATAAGGACACATTTCAACTCCGCACTGAGTGTCCATGTTTATGGCTGTTTCCGTTTTTTTAAGTTGCTTTTTACTGAAATATTGTCATATTAAAAATAAAACCTTATTTTTATTTTACCCTTACAGCTTGGTGTTAGTCTAGCGATAAGTTTACAGAGAATAAACACATCCTTAATTACCAACCAGCACTAACTGGCACCGCTGTGTCATGTCTCCGATAGTGACACCGCGTTATGCTGAGTGATAGCTGTCTCTTGTCAACTTCGTGTTTTTATTGTGGTGTTTTTTCTGTAGTGACCTGTCTGCTACACCGGCCGTCGGTCCTACGACACACATGGCGAGCCCAATGCCACTTTAGTTTGTTTGCTCTGCAAGTATGTGTTGGTATCCCCGGATCTCTTCCGGATAATTTCATCCCTAATTTTAACCTTCAAAGACTCCGAGCTTAGCTAGCCACTGCAATAGCTGTATTGTTATTGCATTAATTTTAACATGATTGACATGTTTCTCGTAGCGTACCCGCCGCCCGGCTACGGCGGGGCGGAGCTGGCACGCGCGTTGCCGTTCGGCGGCACGTTTGCGGCGGCGCCCACCATGTTGCCGCACTACACGCCCTACGCGCCCGAGCCCACACAGCCTGCACAGGTAAACATACACACTTCTCGTTCATCATAACCAGAAAGCAAGCCGAATGGATCATTTTAATGGATCAACCGTGTAATTAACATACGTACAACTCCTCAAAATCAGTTATTGGGCAAGTGCCCGCCAGACATAAGACCCTTCTGGTCGGAGGATGTCACTCATCCTCCATAGAAACGGGATCATCCCAAAGAGAGTATCCTACTTTACTCTCTGTTCATCATGCCTCCACAGAGCTAAAACAGCATTGACAATAAACACAAATTTAGATAATGAAAATATTTGTTTTTATTTTCACGATTTCAGGTTTGGTTCCTCTCATAATAGTTAAGATATTTAGGTTTAAAAAACCTAAGGTTCCATAACCAACCATTACCTAAACAAGGGAGCTTTAAAAAAAACTCAACATGAATTGAACAAGTAGTTCTCTTATCATAAGCTCAGTAACAGACAGATGGATGTTGCGTTTTAAAACATAAAAGGATAAATATTATTTGGCATTAGATGCCTGTTCCACCTGATCCTGATCTACACATATGCTTGCTGCAGAATACATGAATAGATTAAGTAAATTGAACATCTTTTTTAATTAAACTTTTTTATCTAAACACAGGAGCTTGACAATCCCTACTACCCGACTATAAACGGCGTCATAGAACGCGTAACAGCAGAACTGAAGATAATTCTAAAGAAAGACTTCAACAAGAAGATGATAGAGAGTACTGCGTTCAAGAGCTTCGAGGTGTGGTGGGACGAGCAGAGTCGGAAGATCAGACAACCTAAGCCGAAAGAGGATGCTAGCCAATCGTCACAAGTACAGAATACGCCTGTAAGTAATACATTTTTCTTTTACATTTTGGTGAAACCTACCAAAACGCCATTTTAACTGTCTAAATCTACATGAGTTTGTCGAAAAATAAATAAAATAAAAATCTTTACATCGCCGAATAACGTTGTGCCTGTGCACCGTGTAATTGAGTTCAAAAATAAATACACTAAGCGAGACTGTCTGCTTTAACTCTGAAAGATTATTTCGTCTATTTATTTGCAAGTTTATTTCAACGTATATATAGTCGATGTTTCCCTGGCAGTGTAAAAAAGGCCATCTCAAAATAAATCATCATAATATTATATTTCAGGACATTTCAATCAAGAAGGAAGAGGCAGTGGACTCTATAAAGTGTATTATGGAGTCTCGCGAAATAGGCCTTGAGTTAGGAGGCTATGGTTCCGGTATCGGACTGGGACTGAGGGCCACTATACCCAAGATGCCTAGTTTCCGGCGAAAACGGAAAATACCATCACCCGTTTTCATGGATGATGACTCCTCTAAGAGGCTTAGTGATCAGGTATGGTTTTTAATTATTAATTATTTTAGTATTCTTATTAATATTCGTAACTTATTTCTCAAAATACTTAATGTTTACCGAATGTAGTAACGTAGTATCTACAACGTTATTTTTAGTTTATGCGAAACCCGAAACACGTGTCCAGTATTTTTAAGAAAATTTCAAGAAGATATTATGAAAAACCACAAAGTTATGAGCTTGTTATCTTACTTAGTTGTCCCAACAAAAATATGGTCAACGCACCGCTTGCCCGGCCGCGCCTGTATCGGCGCGGTGCTAGGTACCCTACTCACTATACTCCTAGTACTATGATCTACCGTCAGCTATATTGTACGCTCGATAACACACACTGCAACAATATCTAAATGTAATTGGGAAAAAATATAACATTGTGTAAAAATAATTGGAATCGATTCAGTTGCTTATTCTGAACTGACTATTAAGGTTTGGTATAAAGTATATTACCATATAACGTTGTATATTACCATAGCTTTAAACATTAAATCGAGATAAGTTTTTATGGAAAAATCTATCAACACTTTCACCACGCGATGACCTTTCGATTAAAGGTTTAAATTTGTAAGTAATTCATACAAAACGACATGTATTCGACATTGAGTATAATATTATCCATTATTCTGAAGGGTTAATCAACATCGTGTCAAAATCGTGGTGGTAGTTAATTCAAGCAAATCAAGGTTCTTTGCTAGGTAATGTGAAGCCCCCGAATTGCGTCACACATTTTCAATTACATTCTACCGAATTTTGACTGAAATACGAGTAACTAATCCATTGATGCATATTTGATAAAGTCGTCTGCAGTAGGCCTAGTACGAGTTTTCAATACGAAAATCGACTGTCGATATCGAGCGCGTTTGTCGCTCTCATTGGTTGAGAGTTCTTACGACCTTGAAGCGGGCCAATCGCTGAGGCAAACGCGCTCGATATCGACGATCGAGTTTCGTAATGAAAACTCATACTAGGCCTGCTGGACAATGTAAATCATGCAATGAAAGTTGTTGTCAAATTGAAAGGTATTGCAAGTGCGTGTTACGCTGTTACTACGCGTGTGAAGTGGTTCCAATAATAAAAGCACTACAATTTTGCTTGCAGGAGGAAATGGTGCAGAACTCGGACGAGGAGAAGGAATTGCCGACGAGTCCGCGGAATAGGACCACTGGCTCGTACCTATCGCGCAGTCGTCGACGGCAGTCCAGCAGTTCGTCGAGGTCAGATATTGATAAAGTTTTAGATACTTTTTTATATATTATTCACTTACGGGAGGAAGTTGGGTTTGCGTCTTCTTTATATTCCCAGAAAGACATACGGATCCGGCTCGAAGGACCTTTTTTAGCAGCCTATTTGGCCTGGGCAAAAACTTCCCACCACTCCTCTACCACCGATCGCCATCTCCAGTTTTGGTGGAATGTATGCAGTTGTTCCCGCCATATTCTAGTGAAAATGATTACTTTCACTGGGATATGCTGGGTTACCTACAACTAGATCCTCTTTATCCAGGTCTTCATCATCCTCATCAAGTCGGTCGTCCTCTTCTACGGGCTCGGAGCGGAAGGGTCCAGCACCGCGGATATACTCCGACACCGATGACGATTCCGATCTGGACGAGGCAGAGGTAAATACTTACTACTTTTATTTACGAGGCTGTGGTTTTATACGAGTGTCTGATGTCGCGAGAAAGTCGAGTCTAGCTACCGTTTGTTAAGAAGACTGTGCAATATTGCGGGCTTTATGAAATTAGTGTTATAAGCCCCAGCTTCTCCTCTTCCGGAGCGGTCTATAACTTTGGTAACTACCCGCCACAATTTTAATTGCTTTAACATCTGGTACATTCTTATCGCGTTTAAAAACGAAAAAAGTGAACGTACTACTCGCGCGAGTTTACTGTGCGTCACAGAGCGAGGTCGCTCTGTGACGCAAATGCGTCGAAAATGTAAAAAATTAAAGGATTAAAGTTATTTGTATGAAACATTACGCAGTAATAAGCGGTTTACAATTAAAAAAAAACTACTTACTAGATCTCGTTCAAAACAATTTTCATTAGAAGTTTTTATAGTAATGTGTAAAAAGTGTTTTTTTAGATTTTTAATTTTTTTATTCTGGAAGTTAATGGGGGGGGAGGGTCCAACTTATTTCCACTTTGGAAGCGTCTGCCACGCAAACTATTCGGTTTAGAAAAAAAATATTTTAGAAACCTCGATATCATTTTTGAAGACCTATCCATAGATACCCCATACATATGTGTTTGATGAAAACAAAAATTTGAGTTTCAGTTCTAAGTATGGCAGCCCCCAATATTTATTACTTTTTTATTTCTGCATCAAAACCTTAATGCGGTTCACAGAATACATCTACCTACCAAGTTTCAACAGTATAGCTCTTATAGTTTCGGAAAAAATGGCTGTGACATACGGACGGACAGACAGACATGACGAATCTATAAGGGTTCCGTTTTTAGCCATTTGGCTACGGAACCCTAAAAACAAAAACAAACTTAATAAAAAAAAACTTAACACAGCAAAAACTCCACAAAAACAGTAATAACAACAGGGGATTTAAACTGTATTTAGACAATTGTAATAAAGATGCTGTCACTACTCAGCGCTTATGACGAATACGCGGCGCCTCGCGGGGAAGCGGGAGAGTGGTCGCATTCCAGCTAGGTGCACAGTTAACTCGCGCGGGTAGTAGGCGTAGCTTACGGTCCAAAACTGCATGCCAACTGTTTTTATTTTTACCTCTTGGTACCGTTACAGCTCTCTTTACATGACCTGTAACCGCCAAAGTAACTCGGAATGAACCTCAGCCTCACATTAACTACAATAACCTTGAACATTTTAACATTTAACATTGCATTGCAGCCTAACGAAGTGGCTGAGAGCGATAAGCCGCTTTGGACAAAAATGGTAACACACATACTAAATACCCTTTACACGTGCAGTACTCCGGCGTTAACATGACACACCGGGCTTTAGAAAGAGCCTGTCACACACGCATAAGTGACAGAGTCAAACTACAAAGTCAAACTGCTCTAAACCCCGAAATGTCTTATTTACGGCTACGTACTGTATCTTAGATGATCGTAGACAGTTGTGTTGGAATTGTAGAAAGTTGGCCAGAGACGTTTAGGTTTCTGGTAAAAATATCTGTGGACTTTGACTGCAAAATACCAGCTAGTAGTAACGATCTTGTGTGTTATCCTAGAACTCCATTAGGTGTTGCATCGACATAAAAGACAAAGCAATATTGAGTCATAGTTCTAAAAGAAACTCATAATAAAACTTGTTTGTCATGAATAAGTTATAATAAAGGGACTGAATTTGTATTCCATGCCTTTGGCAATGGCCCGATTCCCTGGTTCAGAAACTAAATTAAATTTATGTTCAGTAATTCTTCTTTTTTCTATTTCATTATGAAAAGGACAGAACATAATATGCCAGTTTAGACCTGTCAAATTATTCCGCGCCTGACATAAATTGATGTATTTTTAATATCCTAATTGACAGGATTAAACTAAAATGTTTTCTCCTATCCTTTTCAATTCAATTCAATTCATTTATTAGTGTGATTTTTGGTAAGTACATTTTACAATGTGATCTTAATATCTAATACATCAGTTCCTCAAAAAATCTACCATAAAGGCATACACTATTTAACAGCACTTAAAATCATAAAAAGGATTATCAATACATTAAAATGATGAATAATGTAATGAATTTGGAATATAATGCCATGTCAAATTTTTATAAATATTAATGTCAAATAACTTACAATGTCAAAATACAGTGCAATGTCAAAATTAAATAGATGAAATAGAAATTTTTTTCTTAATGAAATAGAAAAAAGAAAGATGATCTTAACTTAAAATTAGTTTAGTTTATGATGAAGAGAATCGACGCCATTGTGCTTGCCAGATGTACATCCATAAATTCTATAAAGAGATGCTACATCTGATATGGAGAAGGCATCTTAGGCCTATTTCTACTGCTTTTTCTTTTTTGTGAACACATAACCATGCTTTAGACGTGACAGGTGAACTTGATTCTGCATGACTTTACATAAAAATAGTAAATTCAAAGTTTTGTGGCGGTTCTTATCTTTGGAAGTCAATATAGAAACTTTATTAAAGACGAAGAGATGTTGGTGAGTAAAAATGCGTAATCAAGATGGATGTGATTCCCCCCTCCTCTCCTACCCGGCTTTTTACTTCATCGCCCGGTTTTACGCATCTACGTGCCAATTGGCTCACGCTGACAAACAACTGCCAATCTATTCTGTAAAAATATCACTATGGAAACTTAGGTTAAGTGAGCAGTTTCTATGCTTGGTGAGATTGCTACGGATTAAGCACTATTGAATGATACTATTACAATGGGCCTTATTAGAAGGCTTAAGTGACTCGAAAGATAATTTAGAAAGGCAATCCTTGGAGTTTAAGAAATAGATCCGCAGGAGAACCAAACTATCCGACACTGCCCGAATAATTGCCAAACTAAACGGGCAGTAGCCGAAGCAGATTGTTTGCACAACAGAGGGTCGATGGAGCCGACAGATTCTGGAGTGGCGACCGCGTAGTGCCTAAAGTCCCCCTACAAGGACCGGCAACCTTTTGAATGCTGCAGGAACTCGTTGGATGCGAAAATCACAGACTCGATCGAATTAGAGAGGCTCGGAGGAACTTTATATTTACATTATTGATAGCCATTTTACCGAAAAGGTCATATGTTGTCGGACGTGTAGGACCGACGACCTATACATACGACCTTACTGCTTCTAAGGTCGAGCTATACATACGACCTAAATGCTTCTAAGATCAAGAATTGAGTTGTATCCTAAAAAATAATTTAATGTCCATCAGATAGATTTATAAAAAATATTGAACACGTATTTTTTATTTTTTCTTTCATTCAAATACTTCGGAAGATATATTTATTTGAAATGTCGCATGATGTCACGCCGTGGTACTAAATATACCACGGCCTGACGTAATTAGCCCCCACTCCGTGACTTTAATACGCTGTATCTCAATAGTTTTTGGTAATTTCGACAAAATAAAAAATACAGGTCTTAATTTTTTTTTATTATCTATAAGACGAACTAATTATTTTTTTGATTTTCATACCTTGGACACATCCCTATTATTTACACATAAGCAAGCAGCAAGCTAACTAATTTTGTAAATTTAGCTTAATTATTTACGGTGAGATTTATACAGATTAGAATCGCAGGTCACAGATATTTTATTCAGTTAGTAGCTACTCACTTCAGTAATGCATGCAGTAGTATTTCATGTGTGAGTGTACTTTGTTTGCAGCTCAAAGTGGTGTCCAACAAAGAGCGGCTACGCAGGGTGTACTCATCGTCGTCCGATAGTGAAGAGGAACAAAGTAGAAGAGGTGAGATATATAAATAGATGCTATATATCAATGTAACATGTAGATAGACGGGATATAATCTAGGATTTTGACAAAAGTCTCTAAAAATATTACAAAAATATAAATTATAAATAATAATAATAATATTATACATTTGCAATTAATTACAATTAATAATAATAATATTATATTATAAATAATAACAATTAATAATATTATATTATAAATAATAACAATTATTATATCCAAAAATACAAAAATATATTTGACTTTTTGTATCTCGCGCCACATATTGTGAAACGACCCGGATTGGCTAATGTCACGATGACGTCATACGCGCCACAGCACTAACAGATAAATACAAACACCACTGCGGAACCGAAAATGGTTTATATTCTTGTGACGTCACTTACAAGGCGCGACGCCATATTGCTGAATAAAGCGTTTCGGCGGCTTATTTGAATTTTGAATTTTTATTTGCATGTTTCTTACGAAATACGAATTTAAAAAAAAAAAAAAAAAATACTTTCGTTGAACTTCCGCCACCAAGTAATTCTTCGTTTTAGGCTAAATTAAAATTCAAGACAAAGACAGCCTCCGTGGTGTAGTGGTAGCGAACGCGGCCTCTGCGCAAGGAGGCGCGTGTTCGCTCCCCGCGCATTGTAAATATTTGTATGCATGATTATGAATATTTGCACTGGTCTGGTCGTGCCTCGGAAAGCACATTAAGCCATTGGTCTCGGTTGTCGTACTTACATTTAATGGCAGTCGTTACAGGTTGTCGGTCTAACTGCAATGCTTCGATATCGCCTTCGGGTTGTGGAGGTTAGACGGCAGTCGCTTCACGGAAAATATCGAAGTTTAGCCAAAATCAACAGTTAGACTGGTAAAACGGACCCCAGACTCCAAAGCTGAAAAAGCTTCGAATGCGACTGGTATTAACGCTGTAATGATGATGAGCCTAAATTAAAATTGTATTCCGTGAACTTGGATTGAATTGTCTTAAACATGTGTGATGTTTTGCTTCCATCATTCGCATCATTTATTGCTTAACTGAAATCAGAATACAATTTCTCACACATTAATATCATCGCAGAAAAAACTCCAATCCCTCAAATGGAACCGTGGGAGGGCGAAGGCTCAGGAGGCGAAGCTCCCGCAGCCGCCAGTCCGCCGCGCGACCTTTTACTCGACCGAGTATATTCCGACTCCGAAGAGGAAAGAGAATACCAGGTAAGTAATTTTCTAACTCTTTGATCTAAAGAGGCAAAATCTATGATTTGAGATGTCTTCTAAGACATTAAACTTATTATACTTATATTGAACATATATTTAAATAAATTGTTTCACAGGAGAGAAGAAGACGCAACACAGAATATATGGAGCAAATCGAGCGAGAATTCCTCGAGGAACAGAGACAGAAGACGGAGAAGGACACGCACCCGCTGCCTGAAAAACCACCCGACGACAGGTAAATAATAAAACTGCATATAAACTTTAGAGAAAATCATTCCCTAGAACAACTTTATATATTTTTTGCTTATACGTTATTTTTTGTATATTCGAAACTCGAAATACTTGTCCAGTATTTTTAAGTAAAGAATCTATGTATAAAATTTCAAAAAAATTATCACGAAAAACCACGAAGTTTGAGCGTTACCTGGTTGTCCCAACAAAAATATGGTCAATGCACCGCTCGCCCGCACGCGCCTGCTGTGGCGCGGCGCGGGGTGCCCTGTCTCACGCGCTTAGTACTATGATCTAACGTCAGCTGAGTTGTGCGCTCGGTTACCACACTGCAACAACTTCTAAATGTATATGGGAAAAAATATAACATGGTGTAAAAATGATTGATGATGATGGGATTGGAATCGATTCAGTTTCTTATTCTGAACAAAAGTATATTCAGGTTTTGTATAAAGAGAAAATAACTTTGTATATCTTTGTTCCATTTGTATTAAAAAAAGATATTTTGGACTGCTTTTTTGGTGAAGTGTAGAGCATTGTTCTTTGATTCAATCGTTTTATCAGGCAGTGAAAACAGACGTGAGTTAAAGTTGCATGATTGTATTTTTTCATTCCTAGCAAATCGGACCCAAAGCCAGAAGAGCCACAATCACCAATCAAGAACCACACAAAGTCTCCGGACAGGGACAAGATCAAGCGCGACGCTACGCTCGAAGATGGAGAGGTCAGCGACGACTCACAGCCTCTACAGTCACGACGCAAGCGAGGGAAAGGAGACTCCAACAAACGACAGCGGGTCGTGTCCTTCAGCGATCACAGCACCACCGAGACCGCGGTCAGTGTTAATGGTGTTAAAGATGTGAGTACATTGTGTTCAGCATCATTCATTCAAAACGGTATCATTTAAAATTGATTGTAGTTAATTGCTCAATCCACCATATTCAACTATCTTTTGTTTCTTTTTATTTTTTTTTTTTTTATTTGTCACATACTAAAACAACCTATTTAGAATACTGCTCACTTGTTGGAAGATTTTGTGTATATGAAATCAACAATCAATGATTTCGTTATTTTTTTGACGACACTGGATTTGTTTTCATTTTTTCTTATCAAAGTCTGAGTTATTCATTTGACATCGTGATGTCGTGACGAAAAAATAGAAACTCTAGACGAAAGCATCACTGACTTTCGTCTAGAGTTTCTATTTTTTGTGTAGTATCTATTATGTTTTCTCTAACAAAATGTCTTGTAACTACTTAGGCCAGCAGTGCACTATCAGAGACGTCGTCGCCTCAATCTCAGGCGTCTCAGGCGTCGCAGGCGTCGCAAGTGGCCCTCGACCACTCGTATTGTCGCCCGCCGCCTGATGACACGCCCGATAGGAGGCCCTCGAATCATCTGCAGCACGATCACGGTATTCCTACGAACATTTTACTATATTACACTATATGTGGGGAGAGAATTTTCGAGAAGTTCAAAGAGTGTTTCTAAAGAAGTTGCTCCACTATGTACTCAATATCTATCATCTGCCTTTTACAGTTTACTCGGTACAGACCTCTCGATTGAATTTCGTCTGAGCTCGATCCTCGTCCTCCGTTAAACATCCAATACTATCTACACCTAGTAGGAGTAGATGTCTTTGTGAAGGTAGCTGTACCTGAGCAAAAGTCTCTTTATCACTGCGATTACGGAATAATTTTTCGTTTTCATTCAATGTCGATATTTTTGACTGATCATACTTATTACTGTGTCTATTCAGAAAGAGAAAAAAAAAGTATTCAGAGAGAGCAATCTAAGCGGCAGACCAGTTACGACTGTCTACTAAGCGACATAGTTGCGATTGTATGATCGCTACCTAATAACTTTTTTACATTGGTTCACTTTAACAGGTTACACGTGGATGGCGGAACCGGAGAGTGCCGTGTCGCCGCCTTTGGAGGAGACAGGAAGAGATAGACATGAGAGAGAAAAAGAGAAGAGAGAAGTGGCAAGAGAGACCAGCAAGAAGGACGCTAAGCGACCTTACAAGAGGAAACACGAGCCCAAGAAACTGGCCGAGATACAGAATAAGTATGTATAATTTCCAACTTTAATATATATCGTCGACATTAACACGATTACCAGAAAACTTTAAATCTAAGTAAAAAGTTACTTAAAACTAAAGTTTTCTCGATGCAATATCTATCACTGTTATTTTTAATGTTGTCCCGTAAATAAGTCACTGGCTCCTGAAATAATACCTTTATTTCAGGAGCCAGTGACTTATTTAATATATATATAAACCCAACTCTAGAGTCAGGGTTCATTTTTTTTTCAGTTTATCCCAACCAAGAAAGAATTAATTTTAATGTACTGATCTCACTCAAATGAAATCCTAGACACTCAATTAAAAAGGTCTTATACACAATGATCCCTGATTGATGATCCCTGAGTTTGTTTCGGTTATTTCTTCTAAGAGGTAATCAGGAAATGCCGGCTTCATCTAGTTTAAAAACAAAAAAAAATGACGTGTTAAAGTGATCAGTGATCCTACTTGCTTAATAAACGATTTCATTTCATTTAATTTCACAACTTTATCACAAGTAAAATCCTATTAGAACTGGGCAACTGCTAGAACCAGTCCTCATAGACAAGCGTAGATATTCAAATTCAGTAATTAATCATTTTATCCACAGACCGTACGAGACGCGCGAGTCAGACTACGACAAAATGTATCCCAAAGTCACATTCAAAGCGCGTGACCTTATGGCGGAGATGCAAGTTATGTACGAATTCCTTACTCGAGGCATCGACCGAGAAGACGTGGAGTATCTACGGAGAGCTTATGAAGCTCTGTTGGCTGAAGACGCTCATGGCTACTGGCTCAACGATACGCATTGGGTTGATCATCCGCCAACAGATGTTAGTTACTCGCCGCCGAGGAAGAAGTCTAAAAGACACAATAATATTTATGAAGATTTACAGGTGCGTTGTATTTCTAACTACAGATCTTCAGAGTCAAATCATTGATGACTGTTTCACTGTCTAGTCCAATATTGCGCTCTCATGTCGTGATGGTTGGAAATGTTTAGCGTTTGATTTTTTAACTCTTCACGATACCGACTTCTTGGTATGTCCCAATGCTCGTTAATAGGTAACACTTGAAAAATGACAGCCGCCTTACTGATACGAATTAATAGGGCTGTCGAACTCGATGCTTACCTGATTTCTGTAACAGTCCTGTAAAAAAAATCTGTTATCCCCAGTTTGACTCTGCCAACTTTTTCTTTAGCATAATATGTATAATGGACATGCCTTAGAGATGACAATTGTGGCACTCCGAAAGAAAGAGAGGTAACGAAGTTTCGTCTATCTTCATCTGTCTCAAAATCATCAACCATCTATGGGGAAAGAGATAGTCCTAGACCAAAAGCATAGGTCATCTTTCTCACTCTTTTCACACCAAAAAAAATACTACAGATTATATGCGTCCGGCATGTCCATTAGTATATGTGTATTTCATTGATTGTCCATGTCATTAGACTCAATTTTCTACCCGCACTTTTGATCTAATCTCTCTATCCTATCTCGCCATCTTCGTTCCAGGGTCACTCGAGCGGCTCAGCGCGAACAGAAGGCTACTACAAGATGGATGCGCGTCTGAAAGCGAAGTATAAGTACCACCACGGCCGTAGCTCGGCCACCGCCTTACATGATCATATCGACGATAAGAAGGCGTCCAAGATGCAGGGATTGTCCAGGGAAGCTAGGTCCAACCAGAGAAGACTGCTCACTGCCTTCGGTCAGTACATTCACTAATTTATGTGTATTAATTTGTACCCTGTTAGACGAAATATTTGAACTCTTTGAAATAACGAAAATCCCCAGCCAGACGTTCATACGAACTACGAAGTCGCTGATAGTAAATCATTACCTCCAATAGGGTACATAGTTGACTAAAAAAACTAATTAGTCCGTCAGTCAGATTTCAAAAAATAACTAGACAAGTATTTTTTCTTTTTTCATATAAACAAAAAATGAAGACGATACAGTACGCTGAAAACTCGTGTGACGTCACTCCTCGCTACACTTTTTAGCAAAGAGTGACGTCAACAGCCCCTAATCCTGATCTTTGATGCCTTTTATATTTGTCAATTTTTACTGATTTGATAAAACAAAATATATGTATTCAATATTTGTCTATAATCTGAATGACGAACTAAATAAAATCTTTTTTTTACCCAGGAAAGATCCCTATTATCTCTCCCCAACTATGTATATTGAGGTTGGCTTCCAGTCTAACCGGATTTAGCTGAATTCCGATATTTTACATGAAGCGACTATCTATCGCGCCAAAACTAAATGTGATAAAATACTGTTGCGTGCGCATCAGTAGGATCGTTTTTGTTACTAATATTACTTGTTATTAATACTCAACTAATGTTCCCTTTCCGATCTACAGGTACAGATACGGACTCAGATCTGTTGAAATTCAACCAGCTCAAGTTCAGGAAGAAGCAGCTGAAATTTGCCAAGTCTGGCATCCACGACTGGGGTTTGTTCGCACAAGTAAGTTCTGTCAATTTTATCTACACAAAAATTTTACTATTACAAATTTTTTTTACATGTTATCAGGACCTAATCCTATTGTAGTTACAGACAAATCTATGAATTATGTTAGTTTTCCTTAAGCGTCTACAATACATTGTTTTTATGTACTTTTCTATGCATCTTATCACTGTGGCGGTCAAAGCAGCAAAACCAGCGATGGATTATGTTTGGATACGAAGTTATAAATGCGTATATACTGGTAGGGGATAAGTATTTGATATAAGTGTACTAGTATGCAAGTGCACTAGAACAATCTTCTTATACGTGGAAAAAAGTATTATCACGTCAAGCGGTTCTTGAGATTCACTTAATAAAAGGCAAAAAAAAAAAAACATTTTTCAGGAGCCGATAGCCGCAGACGAGATGGTGATAGAGTACGTGGGGCAGATGGTACGGCCCATAGTGGCCGACGTACGGGAGGCACACTACGAAGCCACGGGCATTGGCAGCTCCTATCTGTTCCGGATAGACCTCGACACTATAATCGACGCTACCAAGTGCGGCAACCTGGCGAGGTTCATCAACCACAGTTGCAATGTAAGTTGTGTACTGGCGGTCGACGAGCCTTTTCATGTCACCAGTGAGAAAAAAAAATAGTTTTTAAAGTGAAACTTTTATTACATCGTCTCAAACTTTTTCGTCTGTGAATTGCATGTCGCGTGACGGTCGGCCGCGAAGTAGGGGCCTTTCGCGCTCATCAGAGCAGCCAACGCCAATATGGCGGCGCCAAAATGTCTATAATATGAAAAAGTTTCACTTTTACCGTGGTTTCATAAAACCACATCATCCTTTTTTATTATTATTATTTCTTTGAATTTGAATTTATTATAACAGCTTTGAATGGAGGTCCCAAACCACTAAATAGTATACCGCCTCCTTCCTTCAAACAACGGAGGGGAATCGTCAACAAATAGTTAGTATTTAACTAGTTGCTGATGATACCAACAACTATAATCCTTAGAAAAGCAAAGCCAATTATATTTTTTTTTACCTTTTATTAATTACTGACGAAATCATTAGCACTAAATATGGTCGTTATCGAACCACAATTTGCTATTTTCGTAGGATGTATGGAGGCACATAGCAGATTTTGGTTTGACAATGACCATATATTTTAAAAGTAATGCTATGAAAACATGTAACCTGTACACTTAAAACAAAATTATGCCTTTTCAAAACTAACTAAACGTACTTTTTCACTTCTAGCCGAACTGCTACGCGAAGATAATAACAATAGAGTCTCAGAAGAAGATCGTGATATACTCAAAACAGCCTATAGGCGTCGACGAGGAGATCACGTACGACTACAAGTTCCCACTAGAGGACGAGAAGATCCCTTGTCTGTGTGGCGCTCCGCAGTGTCGCGGCTTCCTCAACTAAATGCCAGAAGTGTCGCAACGTACGTTATACTGTGGAGAGAGTACCGGCAAGCAAGATCCTACTTGCTACTACTTGTAAGTGTGCTATTTTACACCAGAATGAAAATTAAAATTGGCAATGTAGAGGAAAGAAGAATTTATGTATGCCTGTATACGTATTTTCTTATTTACTACTCGTGCAAGTTAACTGTACATCTCGCTGGAATGCGACCCTTCTCCCGCTTCCCCGAGTAGCGATAGCTTTTTTGTTACAATTATCTAAATACAGTTTAATTCCCTGTTTTTAAAGTTTGTTATTGTTTTTTTTTCACCATTCCATTCCATTGTGTCATCCTTTGTAAAATATTTTTATTTATGTTCTGTAATCTATATGGTATGTTCTATCTATCTATCTATCTATATAGCGTGTTTTAATGGTTGTTTTCCCGCAGCGAAACGGTTTTGTCTTAGTAATACAATCGTTTCATCAATAAATAAAATATTAGAAACATAAAATGGCAGATTTAACACAGTGATAAAAAAAACTCGAAAGTGAGCACAAACCATAGTAAACTTCTGATAATCTACAGCTGAATGGCGCGGGGCCATTGACCCGCGTGCTTCAACTATTATCCTTTCATACTTTTATAGGCTTACGATTTTCATAAATACTTTTTAGCTGCAATTTACTGAACACGAAAATAAAATTATTATCTAAGATAATTGTTTGTAATTTTTGCGCGCAGACTACTTTATGTCGTATCACTAGAGTCGAGAGCTTACTTTACTTTGAACATTAATTATAAAGCGGCAACGCCTTTGAACGGTAGTTTTTTTGAATGCCAGTTTGAGCGGTAATTTTTTGTATTGGTACATTTAAGTTATTTTATACCTTATTAACGCACATGACGGATTTTTTTGGTTTGAACATTTTTTTCTTTTGTCGGAATGGCGTTGAATTTTCGGATTGTTACCTACAAGCTGTTTTATGCCCAATCACTGCGCGCCGGAGCTTATTATGGTTTGAACATTAAATGCATTGCTTTCCATTGAGTCGGTTTCATGACCATTCCGAGTAGTACCTACAACATGTAGGTAGCGTAACTAACTTTTATCAGTTTTTCGAGTTGATGATTTTTTTTTTAAATTATTTTATAACACAAATATTTTTAATTTTGTCTTTTACTGTATTCATCGAAAGTAAAGCAAATCGTTCTGCCGCGGGAAAACAACCATTAAAATTCCAGCGTGTATTCCAGTCTATATATATCAATTTAATTGCAAAACGTCATGTTTCGTCACGTTACCATAATTCTCATTTTTTTACAAACGGTACCGTCCGAATGACGTCACAGAGCGGGGTGCACAGTTAACTCGCGCGAATTATACAAACTCTGTTGCTCAGCTGACAACTTGCCGCATCGGACACGAGAATAAGTCTGATAGTCTGAAGCAAGCCTACATCCGCCAGTTTGTTCTCAAACAAAGAAGTCTAATGAATTTAGTTCTGATACGACGATGACGAGTAATTGACCGATGTACGGCAGGTTGGCAAGCTAATTGAAAACGTTTTTCGAATCTTTTCGAAATGTCTGCAATAATAGAAATACCTGAACTGATAAATTTATTATTAGGCTATACAATCAATTAACCCGTACTTTGTAATTGAAAAGCGCGACGGCAACGATTGGAATTAACCTTTAGTGTTGTGATTTAGGCCAGGTAAGTTTATAGAATAATCTAGATTCTGTCCTTACCAACCTTTCGATGTAGATTTACAGGCTACGAGTCGAAGTGTGTTCAGGGTTCAGTTTCATATCTTCCATAATATTTAAGTAAAGACTAGTTAATATAACAAGCCAACTTTGATTTCTCTAGCGAAGCGAGGTTCCGTCGTTACCGTATACTGTAACAACCGCTGCCCAAGTCTGTAACCTCTCGTGGTTTTTAAAACTGCCTCAACTTGTCTTGTAATGATTTTTTGTAATATATAAGTGTTGGTGTGTCTCTGAAGTGTTTGTTTATTGTATTTAATGTGAGACCCAGTGAACATAAGATGTAATTATTAAATTAGCCGCAGTAACTGATTCTTGTATTATATTATGATATTTTGACTGAGTCTAACTATATGATTCACTAGGCATAGAATGTCTGATGTAGCGAGCTGTATAATTATTTGTGTTGTACATTATTTGTGTAAAGAGATCTCTGCTATTACGTCAGATTTGTGTAGTACACTTTTTAAGTACATCATCTTGTTAATAATTTCGAAGACAATTCACAGCCAAATAATATGAGGTTTAAACGATTGTTTACAATTAAATATTGTCTAGCAAACGTTGCTCGATTAGTGATTGCGACGAATATAAACTGAATAATAACGTATTGATGTGTGCTCGCATGATCTTTCCAAATTCCACTTCATATTATGTAAATGAAATAAGTTTGTAAATAAAAAATTCCAACAATTGTAACCCTACTTTTATTGAAATCATCAGCTACCTAGCTTTTTACGAAATATGTTGGGGTCAGCTTCCAGTCTAACCGGATTCAGCTGAATACCAGTATTTTGCATAGAGCGGCTGCCTATTTAACCTACACAACCCATAATACAGGGTAATACGAAACCCCTTAGTAAGACTGGCGGTCAGACTTTTGGTGTTCTGACGACCTGTAGCGACTTTTATAGGTCTAAAAGGTTAAAAATGTCATTTGGTTCTATTGATTCTAATTTACTCATCCAAATTCAGAAGTACTTAAATTTAAATACTGACGTTTCATTCACTGAGCAATTTGACATCGTCGCGTAGGCGTTGTTTGATCTTATATAGTGATGTAACTAATAGTGTCGATACCTTCAATTTACAGATTTCCTGCAGACTACAACAAAAAAAGGAATGGCTAAATTGCATTAGGCGACAAAATTGGATTCCAAAGAGACATAGTCATATTGCTCGAAGCATTTTACTGATGATTAATTTGTTTGTGCTATTAATAATAAATAGAGACGTCTTCGAGAAGACGCTATTCCTACAATAAACATTATGAATCAGATGAATTGGTATGATACTTTGTTTTTTAAAAATATTTTTTTAAAAAACAAAGTATCATACCAATTCATCTGATTTCTTCTTTAATTTTTTTTTTATGTCTAAGCAATCGATCTTACGAGGTATCCCTAAATACAGGATGTCCCGTAAGTAATGGTCCAAAATTAAGGGAAATATAGCTCACCTGTACATCTAAAACTAATTTTAACAAAATTAATAAAAGGCAGCGGTTCCGGATATTTTACGTTTTTTTGAAATTATACATACTACGGGAATTTCCCGACTTTACTCGCCCACATGGTATACACCGCACTCCCAAAAACAATACAGCACACCACATCCGTACTACACCAGGGCCGCCAGTAACCTGTACACCTCGTAGATTGGGGCCGGACAAACTTAAAATTGCTCAGGCCGAATTTGAGGCCATGCTAAAATGCGGAACCTGCCGTCAGTCCGAGTCACCACGGTCGTCGTCTCTTCGTCTAGCGCCGAAAAAAGATGACGGATGGCGCCCCTGCGGCTATTACAGAATGCTGAATGCACGTTCTATCCCGGATAAGTACCCTATCCGACACATCCAAGACTTTGCTCATAGTCTGTCTGGCTGTACCTTTTTCTCTCAGATCGACCTGGTGAAAGCTTACAACCACATTCCTGTGCATCCAGACGACATCCCGAAGACTGCGATCACAACGCCATTCGGTCTTTTCGAATTCCCGTACATGACGTTCAATTTACAAACCGTCGGACAGACGTTTCAACGGTTCGTGAATGAAATGCTCAGGGGTCTGGACTTCACGTACGCTTACCTAGACGACTTCTTGGTCTCCTCGAAAGACCAGAAGACCCACGAGCAGCACTTGCGTCAGCTTTTTGCCAGACTGAGAGACTACGGTATGGTCATTAATACTTCCAAATGCATCTTCGGAGTAGCGGAGGTAAATTTCTTGGGCTACTACTTCTCGGCCAAGGGCTCTAGGCCATTGCCGCCTAAAGTGAAGGACATACAGAATTTTCCCGCTTCCAAAACCGTAAGAGAGCAACGGAGATTCCTTGTGAGGCTCAAATCAAATCAAAGCATTTATTTCAAATAAACCAGTTATAGGCACTTTTGAATTGTCAGAAGGTCGGTCAGTCAGTAAGGTGAAGCTAGTCGCCCATTCGAAAGAGAAACCTATGGAGAAGAACGAGCAAAAAACTCCATGGACACTCTTCAATTATCAAGCTATTGATACAAATATTTGATTACATCATTCATGTTGAAATCAACTGTGTGAGAACGATGCAAAATATATTGTACGCTAAGAGCATCCATTATGGAAAACACACAAATTGAAAATAAAACAATAATTCAGAAATTAAAATACGCCGTGGCAGCTAAGAGATGACCAGTCCCCTCCGACGACGTCCGTTCACGAACATGACGTATAGATCAGCATCATTCAGCTCAACCATATTGAAGGGAACCTAATGATCCAACACACACGCCACCACAAGCGAGACATTTGAGTGAGCATGACATACTCTCAACACATCCAGAGCACAATTAAGTCAATAAAAGAGACTAACCCAACAAATAGATGCTTTACAGCAAGTACATTGTGCTCACACGTGTGCCATGCAATTATACAATACTAAGAAATTGAATCTACACAATACAAAGATAGTTTTTTCCAAGGTTCAGCAGCTCCAATAGTGTTCCCGAATACTATGTTTAGCTCCTGTGTAGCTGTACCAGTGCCGAACACCCCTGTCAGCGATGCAATTCCGTAACGTGCAATATGCTTGGCTTGGCATCCCAGGCCCAGCTAACTTCCAGGCTCCCCTTAACGCCCTTCTTACTGGATCGGTTAAGGGTTCACATCCAGTCGACTTCACACACGAAGAGAACGAGGCATTCCAGAACTGCAAGAGAGGCTCCTCTTGCAGTTTTGGAATGCCTCGTCAAGCGGCACTTTTGGCTCATCCTAACTGCAACGCTAAGCTGGCGTTGGTCACGGATGCGTCTGACAAAGCCATGAGCGCGGTCTTGCAGCAACTAAACGCGGGAGCATGGGAACCATTTGCCTTCTTTTCGCGAAGGTTCAGCTCGGCACAGGTAAAATATTCACCCTACGACCGCGAGCTGCTCGCCATTTACGAGAGTGTGAAGTATTTTCAACACATGCTGGAAGCTCGTGAGTTTGTGATTTACACAGATCACAAGCCTCTCACATTTGCCTTCCACTCTCGTAAAGAAAACTGTTCTCTACGACAATTTCGTCACCTGGACCTCATAGCCCAATTCACGACAGACATCAGGCACATATTCGGGGAGAACAATGTCATGTCGGATACCCTTTCCCGCGTTGAGGAGATGAGCCAGCCAGTAACCGTTAAAAAGATCGCTGCAGCACAACTGGAGGACCAGGAGCTCAAGCATCTCCTTACCGGGGAAACCGCTTTATGCCTGCAGCTAGTCAGCATACCATCATCGCAGACACAGTTGTACTGCGATGTCAGCACCTCTTCGCCGAGACCTTTTGTCCCCAAAGAGTTACGCAGGACCATTTTCCTCAGCCTGCACTCTTTAAGCCATCCAGGCACCAAGGCGTCAGCAAGATTAGTTGCTGACCGATATGTGTGGCCTGGCCTTAGAAAAGACTGCCGAGAGTGGGTTCGCTCTTGCCTGGCTTGCCAGCATTCAAAGACCACGCGGCACGTCTTTGCTCCAGTAGAAGCCTTCAAACTGCCTAAGTCGAGGTTCGCATTCATACATATCGACTTCGTAGGACCTTTGCCATTATGCCAAAGTTTTCGCTATTGTCTCACAGCCATCGATCGCTTTACACGATGGCCTGAGGTAATACCGTTAGCAGACATAACTGCAGAAACAGTGGCTTTACTGAGTGGCTGGATCGACCGTTTCGGTTGTCCATCGAATATCGTTACCGATAGAAGTAGGCAGTTCGAATCGTCACTCTCCAAATGCCTGTCTGACATCGCAGGATTCCAACATCGCAGAACAACTGCGTATCATCCTGCCTGTAACGACAAAGCCGGCTATATACTGCACAACATCGACAGTATATAATCATGATGATGATCTAAATCGATATGAGATAGTGCCATTTCCGGATTTGATTCTTCTGTCTCATCGCGTACCATACGAAGACTTCCACTGCTCTTGTTAATACCATCAAGTGATTTGCCAGAAGTAGATACAATTGAGGACAGTTATGTTCTCAAGAGGAACGCAGTTGCCGCTGGAACCGTCTTTGAACTAGGCCTGCACGAATAATTGCAATAGATAGGTATTCTATTCAAGAATCATCATCATTCATCATTTCAACCGAAAGACGTCCACTGCTGGACATAGGTCTCCCCCAAGGTTCTCCACGACGACCGGTCCTGCGCCTCCCGCATCCAGCGGTTTCCCGCGACCTTCGCCAGGTCGTCGGTCCACCTTGTCGGGGGCCTACCCACACTACGTCTTCCGGTGCGTGGTCGCCACTCGAGAACCCGTCGGCCCCATCGGGCATCGGTCCTACGGGCAATGTGTTCAGCCCACTGCCACTTTAGTGTTGCAATTCTTCGGGCTATGTCGGTTACTCTCGTTCTTCTGCGGATCTCCTCATTCCTGAATCGATCGCGCAGTGAAACCCCAAGCATAGCCCTCTCCATTGCCCTTTGAGTGACCTTGAGCCTTCTTATAAGGCCCGTTGTTAGCGACCACGTCTCAATTCCATAAGTCATCACTGGCAACATACACTGGTCGAAGACGTTTGTCTTGAGACACTGCGGTATTTCGGACGAGAAGATTCTACGTAGCTACCCGAAAGCAGCCCAGCCGAGTTGGATTCGACGATTGACCTCTTTCTCGAAGTTGGACCTTCCTAACTGGATAGTTTGTCCCAGGTACACGTAACTGTCAACAACTTCGAGAACAGAGTCTCCAATCTTTATAGGAGTCGGTACAACATGGGCATTAGACATGACTTTCGTCTTGCCCATGTTCATTTTAAGACCGACTCGCTCGGAGGCTCTACTGAGGTCTTCGAGCATTGTATTCAGGTCCTCCGCGGTCTCAGCCATGATTACGATATCATCAGCAAACCTAAGGTGTGTCATGTACTCGCCATTGATGTTGATGCCCAGTCCTTTCCAGTCCAGAACCTTGAAGACATCCTCCAATGCGGCGGTGAATAGTTTCGGGGAGATAACATCTCCCTGTCTGACACCACGCTGCAGAGGTATTGGTTTCGAGGTCTGGTCCTGTATTCGGACTGACATGGTGGCGTTTTCGTACAAACCCTTCAACGCTTCAATATACCGATAGTCTACTTGGCACCGCTGGAGAGACTGCAGTACATCCCAGGTCTCGATCGAATCGAAGGCTTTTTCGTAGTCCACAAACGCCAAGCAAAGGGGTAGATTATCGCGAGACGATTCGTGAGGACTCCTGAAAACAACTTATAGACATGACTCAGAAGTGGGATGGGTCTGTAGTTTTTCAAAAGGGTGTTGTCACCCTTTTTGAAAAAGAGCACCATCACACTTCTGTGCCATGCCTGTGGCGTTTTTCCCTTAACTATGACGGAATTAAATAACTTCTGAAGGGCCCTAAGGATCGGTTCACCACCCGCCTTCAGTAGCTCTGCCGTTATTCCGTCATCGCCCGGTGCCTTGTTGTTTTTAAGCTGTTTCAGAGCCAATCAAATCTCCTGCAGGCTGACGTCCGGGATATCTTCGGTGTAGTGTCGGGTTAATCTTGCTCTAGGGTCTTCAGCAAGATTTAATGCGGGTCTTGTCGTCGACGTGTAAGAGCTGTCCATAGAAATTCTCGACTTCCTTCAAAAACTCGGGCCCGGACGTTATGATCTTGCCGTCGTCAGTCTTCAGCTTGCTTAGCCGGCTATGCCCAATAGTCAGATCCTAGCGAAAACTTTAGAGCCTCTGTTTCGCTCTATAGCCTCCGTTATACGCTCGGTATTATACCGACGTAGGTCGCGCTTCAGAGACTTTGAGATCTGCTTATTGAGCTGCCGGTATCTGCAAGTATCACTTGACGAACGCAAAACCATCTCACGTCTGTCCTCCATGAGCTCGAGAGTGTAGTCCAAGAGCTTTTTAGTTCTATTTGTACGGCGGGTCTTAAAATACATAGTCCCGACCGTACGGACAGCTTCTATAAACCCGTCATTGTATTCGTCCACGTCGCCACTTAGGCATTCGAAGCGATTTTGGAGCTCGAGCTGAAAACCTTCGGAGTTATGGATCTGGATGGGTGCTGACCGGAGCGTAGACTTCATCAGGCGAGATCTTTCGGACACTATGTTCAGATTCAATGTGCCTCTGACCATACGGTGATCGCTGCCGCATTTGAGCGAGTTGATCACTGAGACATTATTGAATATGTGCCTTTTTGTCGTCATAATGAAGTCTATCTCATTTTTAGTGACCCCGTCGGGACTGATCCAAGTCCACTTTCGCTGTTCACGCTTTTTGAAGAAGGAGTTCATCATCACGTCGGGGTCACCAATTTGGAGGAGGAATCTTCTTAGGTAGAATAAAACTGCGTGGCCGATATGATTTGTATATTTCGACTTCAAAACCCCTGCTTATATTTACATTTTTTATGGCACAAGTTGCGGTATGACTAATTATTTACAATTATAAAATACAATATTATTACTACGATCTTTAACACGCGCCGCGTCTCGGAGAGGGGCGCGGGGCGCCGCTGGCCCGCGCTGTGAATCTATAAATATAGGTCGTCGCGCTGAATCGTTCCTTTTCGCCGAGGGCCGCCCGCCGTGTCAAGATCTCCGCTGCGATGCGCCAACTTCGTGTGTAGTCTTCGCGCCAAGATTCCGCTGCGATGTATCCTTCGTGTGCAGTCTTCGTGTAGATATCTCCGCTGCGATGTAACCTTCGTGTGCAGTCTTCGTGTACAGATCTCCGCTGCGATATACCAACTCCGTGTGTCAAAAACGTACTTACGAGTGATGTCGTTGAACCCACGCAACGCATCACGTATCATGTTCCTTTGACAGTAAACGCCTTTTTCAAGGCGGCCTCTTGTTCCTTTCAACAGATGTGTCAAACGTATAGCGTCTCTCTCGAGACGGCGTTGTTCGATTATTCCTGAATGGATGTTGTCAAAACGTATTGGTAATAAGGTGTTGTTGGTATTCCTTGGTAACTGGTAACTGTTTGGAGGTAACTGGTAACTGTTTGGAGGTAACTGTTTGGAGGTACGGTAATTCTATGTGTGCTGTATGTATGTTCCTACAAGTCCCTCCTTCTCCATGAAGCCAGCTAAAATGTGGCCTCGGTGGTTCCGACGCCCAAATCCAAAATTTCCCAGTCCGAGCTCTTCACCGCTCCGTTTTCCAAGTTTAGCGTTGAAGTCCCCCATGATAACGCTGTAGCGAGTTTTAGAGCTTTGTATGGCTTTAGAGATGTCCTCATACATAGTCTCTACTTCATCGTCGGAGTGTGTCGAGGTCGGGGCGTATACCTGAATGACCTTCAGGGAATACCGTTTGGTTATTCTGAGTACCAGGAACGCCACCCTGGTCGACACACTCTCGATCTTCACTACATTGTCCACAAGGGACCGGTGAACCAGGAACCCGACACCACCTTGATACTGATGGTCGCCCTCCCGGAAATAGAGCAAGTTACCGGATTGAAGGATTATCGAGTCCTCACCCTCTCTTCGAACTTCAGATAATCCCAGGACACCCCATCGTAACTTGCTCAATTCTTCCTCCAGTTCAATAACCCTCTCGTCGGTCCGCAGTGTGCGCATGTATAGTGTTGCCAGGTCGATCCGTCGTTGTTTGTGGTAGCCGAATCTCTTCCGGAGATTCTTCGCACCCCTTGCCCCGCCGTTACCTTGGCCGCTACCACAATGACCAGGAATAGCGGAGCTGCCGGGGACTAGGGTCCTTGGCTTCGTTGTGTGCATCATTGGGGGGGTTTGCCATAATCCCCACGCTTGGCAGGCGGGTTGGGGATCGCAGGATTTGATATTCCACAGAAGAAGCACTGCTGCCCGCTTCCCTGGTGAGAATTCCCTTAGTCGCCTCTTACGACACCCACGGGAGGATATGGGTTGGATATTCAAGAATAGATAACAGAAATTATATTGAAAAAATATTATCATTTGTAGATACAGCATTAAAAAGATTACTACCTACCATAATTTCAAAAAAACCTTAAAAAAATAAAAAAAATCCGGAACCGCTGCATTTTTAATTTTGGTAAAATTAGTTTTAGATATACAGGTGAGCTATATTTCCCTTAATTTTGGACCATTACTTACGGGGCATCCTGTATTTAGGGATACCTCGTAAGATCTTTCGCTTAAACATAAAAAAATGTTAAGATTAGTTTGAATTGGGTAATTGAAACTAATCTTAATATTATTATCTAAAACTAATTTTAGCAAAATTAAAAATAGGTAGCGGTGCCAGACTTTTTTAACGTTTTTTTGAAATTATGGTAGCCGCTTCAAACTTTTTAATACTGTATCTACAAATGATAATACTTTTTCAATCTAATTTGATGTTACTTCATGTAGTCGTCTAAGTTCTCGTTGGGTTGTCGCTGTAAATCTCCTTAATTATCGAAACTTTGTTGATTTTTTTTTTCTCTCTTTATTTAGTTTGGGGACTTTTACACGGATGTGTATGCCAGTCCCATCGTAACTAACCCAAAAACTTAACCAAACCTTAACCTAACAAACTTAACTTAATCTTAATTTAACAAATTAAAAACTTTATAGGCGGCATCTGAAGTAGGTGTGGACAATATATGATGGAAAGCACCAACATCATATCTATTAACTTCCAACTCTTTATACAATTTTTCTCTTTCAGACTGCAATCTAACACATTCCGTCAATAAGTGAAAAACATCCTCCGGCTTTGCGCACTCCTCAGAGTTTGGTGAATTAAACAGTTTAATTAGAAATCTAAACTTATTGAGCGGCATGTGTCCAGATCGCAGTCTGTGAGCGATCACCACCAGCCGTCTACTTAACTTAGTGTTATAAAATATGAGGAGGCTCCGATACTATAGATCTATACCAAATTCCTTTCGACATCGATCTTTCGTCAAAATATTCTTTCCACAGTCCATAGCACTTGTGTTTATATTTAGGCAATATTTCGAGATAATCGGTTTTAATGTGTATTTCTTTTCCCTCATCTATACCTACCTTTGCCAAACGATCCGCCTCCTCATTACCCTGTAAGCCTATGTGTGATGGAACCCATTGCAACCTCAGATCGAACCCGTTATTCCTTAACTTATATAGACACTTTGTTGATAACATTGATGAGACCTGTACCATTCGATAGGCCATGCATCGTCTAGCAATGCATTTTATATTGTGCCTCTACAATGCCTAGGTCTGGAGATATAGGGCTTAAAAGTTAGGTACTGCATGTCACGCAATATTGAACCTTATGCCACTGACTTGAAACTTTGTAAACAAAATTAGGAAATAACAAGAAATCATCAAAAATATCTGAAGCATATTTATCGCATTAACTATAAAACCCGATTACCCGACCGACGACATGACGAATCGTCATATTTTAATCATACAATAGGATTCCTACTTTATAAATGCGAAAGATTGTGAGTATGGATGGATGTGTGTAAAGGCGTCAAACAGACGAGCAACACTATGCTGTCCACAAAGCCAACTTCAACTTTTTTTTTATTGGGATCCGTAATCATCATATGACCTATCCCGCTCCGGGTGGAGGGGAAGAGTGTATCAGACTTTTACTGACTAAAACCTACCCGTGTCTCTTCACTTCCGGGTCTGGCTGTTTGTGTATGTGAGTTTATACAATATGTAAAGAAAACCCTGTCCGATCCGTAAAGGTATTGTTAGGTATCAATAACTGATTCTACTAATGGATACAAAACCGGGTTAAACTTAAAAAAAAATCTCTCTAAAAAATAAATATTATTTCGCTAAAAGAGGTAACTTAATACATGTGCGTTAAGCACCCTTCCGCGGGCGGCAGGGCACGCGGCACGTGGTCGCATCGCTATTCGCTCATAATAATACCGGTGTTGTCACTTTTTAAAAATTACCACATTTCGGGGAAGTTGGAATTGATTCGGGGGAAAAAAAGAATATTATTTGTATTGGTACAATGATGATTACGTAAAATTTTATATTACATTTGGTCATGTGTTTACCTAACCTTTATTATCCTTATGGGTCGGACAGACCCATAAGGATAATAAATAAAGACCCGACTCGGCCTTTAGGCTCAGATATGTATAAGCGTCTAAATGCTTTTAATTTTTCTAAATCTTAAGTATATCTTAGGGATTAGCAAACAATATTTGGTATGTGAGATATAATAGGACATCCTATTTAGCCTGTCATTGTAGTGATGGGTTAGTTTTAATAAAAATCTTGATACTTTACAAAAATATATATTTTAACATCTCAAGTCACATAAACAAAGTTCACTTAGATTTAAAACTATTCTAAACAGAAATCAAATCAGTTATAAAATCACAGTAAAATAAGTAGACAATGCACTAGTCATTATTGTATTAAAAGGTTCCTTTTTATTACTTTCAATAATCGTACCAAAACATATTCCTTATCCAATTAATATTGTCTCCAAAATCACATAGATAATGTGTTCCTCACCATAGAAATTCAATTTAAATTATTCAATAAACATAATGTACATACTAATAGTATGTAATTCATATCCTATTATGGTTATGGTTTAAAAGTTAAATTAAGCTGTTAAGGCAGGGTATAAATAATATTAAATAATACCTATCAAACATATTAACGCCTAAAATTAAAAATACAAAATACTAACAATAGATCTACTCGGTTGACTTTACTCCTGCACTAGACGTTTATCTCTCAGGTACATACAATACAAATGTTCACCTGTATCACACAAGTTCTATACAGGCCGCGGAACAACAGATCACTAAAACAAATATTCTGTGCGTGTAACGTGTACTAATGTAAGTAAAATTGAGCAATAATAATGGCTGAGAAAAGACTTTTATTGTTGGTAACGCATAATGTAAAACTGCGTCCAAATCGTGCAAAACTTCTGTAGCGGTATTGTGTACTTTTTTGGGATGGGCAAGAAATGTTAAGCTCGCGCCAGGGCACGTTAGCAGTGTGGCTACCATGAGTGCTCATTACGAGCTTTTTTTAGCGGGCTCGATTGGCCCGCTTCAAGGTTGTAAGAACTCTCAACCAATGAGAACGCCAAACGCGGTCGATATCGACGATCAAGTCTCATAATGAAAACTCATGTTAGCCATACTGATCGAAAATGCGTAAGTCCAAGTGAGAGTAGACCGCCAGCGCGGCGTACGAAAGGACGTAATATCCCCTTATCTTTCTACTGCGCGGCAAAAATGTATGACTGCTGTTTAAACAGAAAATTGTCATGTTTGTGTACAATGGCGCAATAAATGAATATTATATTTTGCCACATAAATGATAGTACCTATAAAGGTAAAACACAATTCAGTATAAACTGATAAATAAGTCAAATTTCTTAACCATTCCAAAATATAAAAAAATGCACAACGCTAATATTCAAGAATTCACTTCTGCCGGCACCTCCGGGGTGAAATTGCCCATTGTTTTTTTTATAATGTCGGATGTCTCATGCGTCGCGTATGGCTGGGCTTAGCATATACGAGATACATTTTGTGTAATGAAAAGTACAACAACAAAATAGCCACTGAACTCTCCCCGCCACGCCTGACCGTTTGAACGCGAGAGATTCAAAAAAATCCAAAACTATTTTAGCAAACGGATAGTGATTCACGAGGAGGGTTTAGGTGTAAAATTTCTTCTTCTCGAACATTAACATTTATATGAATTGGTCGAAATATGGTGATGATCGTTGAAAATTGAAAAAAAAATATCAGTCGATTCCCAGGCACAGATTTGTGCTCAAGAATAACGCAGTGATGACAAGATTACGCGACTCTTGGCTTGGTGATGGGGCTTGTCCCTTTATACTTGATATACGAGTGTATAATCAGACTAACTACTCTCTGGAGTTTGACTGGTAATTTAAATATCACTGGAAGCGCACTTGTCTCGTGAACATTTCCGCGCAGAGGTCCTCTGGGCCCTTCGGCGCGACCGGCTTGTCTTCGCTGTCATCCGACTCCGTATCGGAATCAAACTCGGAAACAGTCGCAGGAGACTTTCTACCGTTTGTCATATGCTTTATATTGACCTCGGTTGCCAATATTTCTTTGATGACGTCATCGGGCGTCTGTTCTTTGCGGTGTTTTTTCCGTAGTTGACGCGCTCGCTTCCTGATGTCTGCTAGGAATCCTGTCGTGACTTCGATGCTTTCTTGCGATATGTCTTGCGGTGTTAAATCTGTCAAGGATTGCGCTAAGTCAGTGGAGGATCCCTTCGAGTCTGTTATCGTGGCTAAGGACTCAACAGACGCTCCCACACTCCGGAAAGCCGCCAGACCTTCTACGACTGAAACGTTATAGCCACTGTCATGTTTAGAGCGTACAACTATCCCTTTGGGTGCCTTGCCAAGTAGCACGGGTTCATTTATCTTCAATGTGAATATTTCGGGCAAATAACAGTCTGAAGCGGTCGAAGCTAGAGATGTAGTATCACACGTGCAGGGCGGCATTCTATACGCTTCGTCGTTCAAATACACGATCGTTATTTTGTCGTCTCCGATCACATATAGGAAGGGTTTCACGAACTCCCAGCTGTACACGATTGTGCTCCACTTGGGGTCATCGTTACGAGTTCGCTTTCCGTTTTCATCTAGGAACACTCCGCATTCTGCGTAACAGAGGAGAATTTCTGTGGGTTTCTCCTTTATTAGTAGGAAGGCTTTAGGTGGGGAGTGTTTCTTAGCAGCGGCAGCTACAGTGGGCTCGTCCATAGCGAACGCTTCCAGAGTGCCAGAGGGTAGGTTCACTTTAAGGGGTTTTTCTCCGGCAATGAACAAGGTCTTGGTGGTGAGTAGAAGGGAGTTGGCAGGACGGTCTATTGTCAGTGATCGCGCGATCTTGAACTCAGCTGTGGACGCTTCGTACCGCAGTAGGAACACACGTCGCCCGCATGCGACCACGGCACATGGACCGTCAACATTGCCATCCGAGATAGCCTGTAAGATATAAAAAGCGTTGCATATAATGAGAAAAACTGTATCTCGGCAAAACAATAAATTCTGGATCGAAAGTTAGTATGGTCAAAAATGTTTTAAGGATTTTAATTCAGAGAGGCGAGAGTGCCCATACGAGATTCATAGACAAAAATCATTGGGTGATTTCATGAGCCTACGAGTTTCATATTAAATCTCCCAAGGTTTTACTTGAGGTTGCTACCAGAGTGTAACACTACAAGGTTCTTTTGTTGCGGGGTCTATATCGGAATTAACCCTGATCATATTTTTGTTATGTAATTTAGGATAATTTCTTAAATGATTTCATTCAGGCGCCAATTGATCCTTATAATGTTTACATAAGAAAATAACATAAAATGGATGTATATGATCTTTTGCTAGATCACACACTACTTTTAGATGACGTCGGCAGAATACAATAAAAGATGTTAAGTTTATATAAATTACTATATTGTTCCAATGTTATAGGTAATACAACTGAGAAATGAGCTAATGAACTGATATGTGTGAAATGACTGATACGTGGCCCTTGCTGGCCGTAATGAGAATGCCCGACTTGAAGGCTTGAGGGGAACTAATGATTATTATAAAGTAAAATGAATGCGAGGCGTAAATACTGACGATGTTATGCTGACGTGCGGTTGCACCGTATGGGATAGTTACCTTGATGATGTGCGGCGGAGTGCTATCAGGCAGCTGTACGTGTGCGACGTCGAGCGCAGGCTGCAGGTGTGGAGCCCGGCGGAGCGCCGAGCCCAGCGACAACAGTCCCGCGTGCGCCAGCCGAGAGCCCACCGCGAGCAGCGCCCGCCCCGCGCCCCCCGCCGCACACGACACGCCCCCCGCCGGCCCCGCGCCCCCCGCCCACTGCAGACGCACCGCCCCACGCAACGACTGCAACCCGTCCGCACAACCTGCGACACCGATACATTCACATACGACACTCATAATTATATTTATCTACTCTCATATCAAAAAATTAAAAATATAAAACCAAAAAGAAGTTTATATTGACGTACTTTAGTAGTATATCGAAAGGAATTAAAAAATTAAATTATAACATTATTTCTCTAACAAAATAATGTTATAATAAATTTTTTTTTCATTATCGTACAGATTACAAACCATAGATAGCACTATTTCATTTTTTATCTGTGGCTGCGCGCGCTTTGGCGCATACGCGGTGATGCAGAGTGCAGACCAATAAATAAACTGTATCAATCTCTATTTTTCATTTCATATATTCAATACAATGTAAGAGATTAGATAAAGTAGTGTATGAAACTGTATATAATTAGGTATTACACACTCATGTGATACTATTAAAAAACTCGCTTCGCTCGTTTTTTAAACTCACACTCGTGCATAATATCCCCCATTATGTAACAATTTCATAAACTACTATTACGTCTCATATCTATACTCATACTAGCCTTCCGCCTGCGACTTCGCCCGTGTGAACTTCGGTTATATCACGCTTTTTCGATTTCCCTCGGGAATATGAAATTTTTCTGGGATAAAAAGTACCCTATTATTTAATCCGGCCTTCTAACTTTACATCTGCGAAATTTCAAAACAATCGGTTCAGTAGTTACGGCGTGAAAGCGGAACAAACAAATTCACTTTCCTCTTTATAAATATTAGTAAGGATATAAAACAGAAGAGTTTGTTTGTTTCAACGCGCTAATCTCAGGAACTACTGGTCCGATTTGAAAAATTCTTTTTGCAATGGATAGCCCATAAATCTAGGAAGGCTTTAGGCTATATAACATCACGCTGCGACAAATAGGAGCGGAGCATATAAAAAAAAAAACATATCGAAACCTACGCGGGTGAAACCGTGGGGCGTAGCTAGTACTACATAAACTCACATACACAAACAACCAGACCCGGAACAACTACTTGTAGGTCATACAAATTTTTGTTCCGTACGGGAATCGAACTCGTGACACGCAGCGCAGCAGTCAATGGCTCAACCATTGCACTAACCGTGAAAATTATCAAACCAGCCCCCTAATCGCCGAACACATTTTTGTCAAATGATTGCGACTAGTTGGGATCGTTCGGGCCGCCCATTGGTCCGTTTGGTCCAAACGGTCCCAACTAGTCGCAATCATTTGACAAAAATGTGTTCGCCGATTAGGGGGCTGATATATTTAACAACTATGAATAACGTTATCACTTTTCCTAAGGCCCTTCGAAATAATTATGAATTACCGATAGCAACAGCATTAGGCGCCACGTAGAGTGCAGTAGCGGGCTCGCTGTCCACCGACGTGAGTAAGGTGGGCACGTAGCCGGGCGACGCCAGCTCGGCCAGGCGCAGGCGGGACACCCACTGCGCTCGCTCCGCTATGTTACCACATACTACTGTCACTGTCGAGCCGCGATCATTGTTGTCTAGCTTTACCTGTAAATACAAAGTCATCATCATCATCTCATCGATAATGCCAGTCGCATCCGAAGCTTTTTTCAGCTTTGGAGTCTCGGTTCCGCTTTACACTGCTCATTTAGCTAAACTTCGATATCTTCCGTGAAGTCTGATCTCCACAACCCGAAGGTGATATCGAAGCATTGCAGTTAGACCAATTTTTAGACTTTTGAGGGCTTTAACAACCCGTAACGACTGCCATTAAATGTTCGTATGGCAACCGGGATCAACGGCTTAATGTGCTTCCCGAGGCACGACCAGACTAATGCATATATTCATATTCATGCATACAAATATTTTCACTGCGCGGGGATCGAACCCACGCCTCCTTGCGCAGCGGCCGCGTTCGCTACCGCTACGCCACGGAGGCTGTCAACCTGTAAATACAAAGTGTAGGTCATAATATGCTACCTGTAGAAGCATGAGGAACAGAGAGTCAAGTTCACACATCCTCCATAGAAAAGGGAGGATCCTCCGACCAGACAGGTGGGCACTTGCCAACGGTTGATTTTGGGAAGTTGTATGTATACTAGTTGTTGTTAACACCTCAACGATCCGGACGAAGCGTTTCGCCTCGTCATTTATACCGCGTACATCGAGGGACTGGAACAATCTGCCGGCGGCGGTATTTCCGTCGGACTACAATTTGAGTGTCTTCAAGGCTAGAGTGAATAGGCTCTTAATAAACTAGTGCGCTTTACCATCAACGATTGCGTCACTGCTTACCATCAGGCGGGATTGCGGTCAAGCGCTGGTTTATATTTTAATAAAAAAAAAAAAAAAAGTTGCACTGTAAACTCTGCTTGCAATTCGTGTGACGTCAGTATGAGGCGTTGTTCTCATATGGCGGTTGTAGATACAGCTACATACTAGTTAACAGAGCGTAACGAGGAGTAGTATTCATCGGGAATAAAATATATAAGTCATCAAACTCTTGCACACGTAGAGTTATAACGGCAGAAATCATCAAAACATGCAACCCAAGAATCAAATGCAGCCAAGGCCAAGGTGGCAAGGCAGAGTCCAAGGCCAAGGTGGCTGCCACAAAAATTGGAGTCATCGCAAAGGTCCGGCAGTACTTCACACCAAGGCAGCTTCTAATGTTGTACAAAGCACAGGTCCGCTCGTGTGTGGAGTACTGCAGCCAAATTTGGGCTGGTGCTGCGAAATGTCACCTGGCTACTTTGGATTCAGTGGAGAGGAGAGAAGAGGCTGATTGGCGACCCAGACTTAAATCGAAACGGTCTCCAAAGCTTGGAGCACAGGCGTAGAGTAGCCAGCCTTTCGGTATTCTATAGGATGCATTCTGGTGAGTGTGCAAGGGAATTGCATGATTTAATCCCCTCATCTCCGTTCCATCATCAGACGACCAGGCGTACGGCGAGTACGCCTCTTTTTTTGTACCGATCGAGGAACTGGAACAACTTGCCAGCGGCGGTGTTGCCGTCGGACTACAATTTGAGTGTCTTCAAGGCTAGAGTGAATAGGCTCTTAATAAATTAGCGCACTTTACCATAAATGATTGCATCACTACTTACTATCAGGCAGGATTGCTTACTATCAAGCGCTAGTATAAGTTTTATAACAATAAAAAAAAGATTATGAAATACAATACTTACAACAAAAGCTCTGTTGGCCTCGTTGTGCGGCAAGTTCCTGGCGTCTACAGATAGGAGTCGTCCGCGCAGTTCCCTGTTCCCACTGGATAGTACTAGACAGTCGTCCACACAGCGAGCGCGCAAGCGTTCCCGACTGCTGTCAGGCCTGTGTGAGACACACGTATGTATATTATAACGATTGCCCGCTAACTGATCAGCCCTTAATAATAAATTATTTTGAATAAGTATTATTACTTATGTTAAGTGATCAACTTGGCAAATTGACAAAAAAAACACATTCTATTTAGAAGAATGTTTTTTTTTTTCAAGTGACCATTCTTAAGCAGCGACTCGAAAATTGAACGAGTACTGAAATTTTTAAGGATGCCTCTGTGAAGAGAGCGGTTCTGTGTTCATCTGAAAAGTATTTGGTTCTTAGGTTAACACGGTACACCTCACTTGTTCTTCTTAAATTTCACTTCTATCATGTCTACATGAGGTTTAAAATAGTGTATAATTTGTTATTCATCATATATATTTTTATCATCGGCCAATCAAATACATTGGATAGATAGATAAGTGATCATTTTTGATATAACAAGAACCGAGTTGAACGTTTTAGAGGTAGATACTTTTTTTAAGTTTAGCCCAGCTTTGTAGGCATTGGTAGAATCAGTTGTCGATACCTAACAACACCTTCACGGATCGGACAGTTTTCTTTAAATGTTGTATACCTACTTATTACAACACAAAACTTACCACACAACCAGCAGTTCTTTGTCTTGAGACCCATCAGGCGAGTCGATGCTTTTTTTCCTGAAACATTACCGAACCATAAGTTTTTGCCAAAATTATATTGCGTATATACGACGAGATTTTTTTTATAAATTGTACTCACCCATTAACAACTGGTTTGGATTTCTCACGCATTGGTGTAGAAGGATAGCTGGAAATTGAATTTCTATTTAGTGTTACAAATATGCTAATCGTCATATAGGTGCTACAAATCGCGAGTTTTCTAAAAAGCTCCACAGATGGCGTTGTACCGTTTTCTGAATAGCAGTGTCGAGATTCTCCGTTTTTGCTACATTATACTCTATCACTAGACAAATAAGGGTCATTATCATTTCGCCATTTCGATATAGATTATAGAGCATAATGAACGCAATTATTTCGCGGTAATTTATTATTTTATTATTTTTTTGTAGATGCACTTAGCCGTAGTAGATAACTCAAACCATAATCCGCATATTCTGTGCATCTTTTTAGACAGTAATTTTCAAAATATGTACATACAGGGTGTGTCTGACATCGTAACGCAAACTTTGCGAACAGGCTAGACCGCATGCCACTAATAAAATTATGATAGTCATTTATGTCGTTAATGAACGGTTACAGAATTCACAGTGTTTAAAAAAGTGTCGGCTCGGCCTTTGAACGTTGCAAGCGTACCACCGTGCGGTATTGTAGGTATGATGTTGATCCCTGATGTGAACTCTATTAAATCAGCTGATAAGATAGTTTTTCGAGTTTTGTTTTCATTGTGCTTTTTTGTGTAATTAGCGAATTATTGTTTACTTTAAAATATTATTGGGTTATAAAAGTTTAACATTTATGAACGGTCTAAAGTGAAAAAAACTACATATATTTTTTTTGTTAATAATGAAAAAGCCGACGAGAAATTCCACCACTGGGGGGTTCAGAATCATGTACTGGATCCATGGTACTCGTTTGTGCGTCGATGTCAGATACACCCTTTATATTTATAAAATATACAATGGAAATCAACAATCAATGAAGTTTCAGAAATACTTGCAATTAAAAAAAAGAGGTTGGTCGGAGTGGGCGGCCATACCGAAGATTTTTTTATTATTATTACCCATGCACAAAATAGAATTTGGCCCGTTAAGAAGCTTAAGAAGCGCAAGCAACATTGCGTCACATATTTACCTCGCTTCACTCCCATTGCAGGCTGCTAGTCTAGCGCGCAGTCTTTCTACTTCTTCACGTAATTCTCTGATAAACAGAAAAAAAATGAATAAATTTTTGCTGTAGGCATTGAAAATGTGCACCTTCTAAACAAACAATTATCATATTATATATTACTAAGTGCTTAACATTTTAAATCAGCTTTCGCATTCAAACCAAGCGAATGGTAGTGGTATAAATGTCGTAGTTGTTTTTGAAAAATCACGACATATCTTTAATTAACCTTAGATGCAAAAGCACTAATACTAGTAGGACACAACAATTGAAAAAGAGCTAAAAGCAACATTTCCTTTATTCCATTCATTTATACAATATGTAAAGAAAATCCTGACCCATTAGTATAATAAAGGTTAGGTAAATCATCATAGTAACAATACTATTGAATTTTGAAATAATCTTTTTTCCCGCGAATTAATTCCAACTTCCCCAAAATTTGGTAATTTTTAAGAAAGTGACAATACCATTTTGACGGTATTATTATAAGCGATGCGACCATGGGCCGCGTACCCTGCCCCTCGTCGTCCACGCATATATTGCTTACCGCACATGTATTAAGTTACCTCTTTTTGCGAAATAATATATATTTTTTAGGGGATATTTTTTTTTTAAGTTTAGCCCGGCTTTGTGGGCATTAGTGGAATCAGTTATCGATACCTAACAATACCTTCACGGATCGAACAGAGTTTTCTTTACATTTTGTGTATTACAAAGTGCTTAACATTTTAAATCGTGGCATGAACGTCGTAGTTGTTTTTGAAGAATCGCGACATATCTCTAATCAACGTTAGATGCAAAGGCACTAATACCAGTAGGACACAATAATGAAATAGAGCTAAAAGCACTATTTCGTTTATTTCACCCATTATAAAGTAACTATTTACCTGTTAGCTCTCCTGAGCGGCGGTGAGGCTGCCGGCCTACGCCCCGACCGGCCGAACAACTTGTTACTTAGCGAGCATTTCTTCCGACCTGCCTCTTCCACTTTAGCCTACAAAAGAAGTTAATCAAAATACTCTCACACAATCAACGATATTATTCTTCATAACGAAGACCTATAAATTAGAATTCTCAATGACTACACAACGTTATTTTTTGTTTATACGAATAAAGTTTGTTCAAAATAAGCATTTGAATCAATTCCAATCTTTTTTACATCAGGTTATATTTTTCCCAAATACATTTGGAAATTGTTGCAGTGTGGTTACTGAGCGCGCAATACAGCTGGCGGTAGATCATATTACTAGGCGCGTGAGACAGGCCCCCGCCCGCGCCTCTCAGCTACGGGCGCGGGCGGCCCATAACTTTCGAGGTTTTCCATGATATTGTTTTGAAATTTTGAACGTGGATTATTTACTTTAAAATATTGGACACGTGTTTTCGCATTTTATACAAAGTTTAAATTCGCATGAAGGAAATTTCACATTTGATTTGCTAATACGTATATATAGATTATTAATATTATCATGCAAAATATTGTGTACTATTGATATTTATATCTATTTTTGCGACCATGTTTTTTTTTTTTGTCTTCTATAAAGCATCACAGCTACTGATAGATACTTTATTTAGATTACAACCTACCCTATTAGCTAATAAGTAGTTTAATTTTATTATAACTTTTTAAATGTTAAGTAACTATAACATTAAGGAATCGTTCATCACGGCTTTCTTATTCACTTGATGTTAAATAGTTATCACTTTATTTGGATATCCTTTATTTATGATAATGTTAGAATTGAGATTCCATACCTGCAGGAAGTCAATAAGCTTGGCTTGCTGCCTGAGCGTGGCGTCGGCCTTGGTCTCTCGAGTGCGCCACCATGCAGACGCCGCCTCTGCTGCCTCGCGAGCCGCTGCCAACTCCTCCTGCAGATTACAATATGTCACATAAATAAGAGAGAAATAATACAACAATAAAATAGTTTACCTTTTTAGCAAAAAAAAAAAAAAAGTCAACACGACGTTTTTTGTGTGTGAGTGTGAAATGCTACATGTTCAGCGGTCATATTTCGAAAAAGAATTTCAGCAAGTTTTCTTTAAATGATTTAAGAAAAGATTACAGTCTGGCATCTATTTTCAACATAATTATGATACAAACTGACTGTACAAGCTATTCCCTACACAAATAGCTAGCACTTTGTGCATTAGAAGCGCATAATGTATATGTTCAAAATATTTTTTGCAGTCAGGGTATATAACGTTGGGCACGCCACAATAGCGACGGTAAGTACACTCTTTGAAGAATGGCTCGAGAGGCGCCACGGCGCTTTCATCTTCCGACTGACGCAGGTTCTCACCGGACACGGTTGTTTCGGGAGGTTCTTGTTCCGGATTAGCGGGAGGAAATGCCAGGGTGTCACCATTATGTGGAGCCCCTAGGACACGGTGGAGGTCTGCTCAGCTTGGGTAGAGCCTTGAGAGGGTCCTTGTAGCGGCGATCGGCGGCGATCTCTTGCGACCCTGGTGAAGGCCATGGTCCGGAGCGAGAGTGCATGGCAGGCCGTCACCTCTCTTTGCGATGCACTGATTTTGGCAAAGGAGGGTGCGAAGCGCGTGAGTCAGCGGGAATCCCAGCGCCCTCACGCCAATAGTCGCCGCAAAAGACGCCCTGGCCGGGAGACAACATCGAAATCCCGGCCACCGTAGGCGCGGCCTTGCGGGTGGTAGATCGCCGCCCGGTAAGGACCGACGGTGTGTAGTGTTTCACGCGTGTCTCATGCGGTTGTGTGGTGTCAGGGTTGCGGGTTGGTTAAACAAGAAACCGTGGCCCTGGCCGTCGCACGGGCAAGTGGAGAGACACGGGTGGGTTTTAGTGAGGTAAAGTCTGACACGGCTTTCCGCTCCGCCCAGAGTGGCAGAGGTGATTTGATGCTAGACCTGCACATCGGCGAGGCTGGCCTGCAGCTGCAGAGCGTGCGCGTGGTGGTGGTGCGCTCGTGTCCGTAGCGCGGCACACTCCTCCTGCAGCTCACGCACACGTCGCGCCGCACTCTTCAGCGCCGCGTCGCTGGCAGCACGCTCGCTGTCCAAAGCCGCGGTGCAAGCCTCGAGCTCGGCAACCCGGGTCTCACGAGCTTCGAGTCGTTCCTGGAATTATACAAGACGTTTTTTTTTGTAGTGTAGCACTAGTTATGACTTTGTGCCAATTTCAAGTAAAATACAAATCTTCAAAAGTTCTGTTTTCTTGTATAGCTTCGCATGGTTTGTGCATTTAGCCAATGTCACGTAATGAATTATTCATGTCGAAAAAGACGGCCGCGTGAACCGTCTTACGGGGGAGGTTTGAGACAAAGTCATGATTTGGCCACTATGGTGCGATATTTCAATATTATTTATGAATTATTTACTGAATGCACTTTTTACTACATAAATCATGCACTTTTATTTAGTAAACAACACTATAATAGTAGTTTATGAAACTGTTACATAATGAGGGATATTATGCACGAGTGTGAGTTTAAAAAACGAGCCAAGCGAGTTTTTTAATTGTATCACACGAGTGTGTAATACCTAATTATGTATAGTTTCATACACTACTTTATCTAATCTCAAACATTGTATTGAATATATGTAATAAAAGATAGAGATTGACACAGTTTTTTTATTGTTACAATGCAAAGAAACGTATTTGGCGCCAAAATTCTGCACCCTTCATCACCGCGCACGCGCCAAAGCACGCGCAGCCACAGATAAAAAATGAAATAGTGCTGTCTATGGTTTGTAATCTGTACGATAATGAAAAAAAAATTTATTATAACATTATTTTGTTAGAGAAATAAAGTTATAATTTAATTTTTTAATTTCCTTTCGATATACTATTGGTAAAATACGTCAATATAAACTCCTTTTTAGTTTTATATTTTTAATTTTTTGATATGAGAGTAGATAAATAATTATAAAAGTTCAATGAAAAATAAACGTGCCTCTCAGCTTGACTTTCCCGCCAAAACCTACAAAGTGAAAAGTAAAGAGTATGTATGTGCAGCGTACCACAGTGCTTACCCTGAGTAGCTGCAGCTCCTCGTGCGCAGAACGTGCCTGTTCGCGCGCCTCTTCGTGTTGCTGCGCGGCCCGCGAGGCGGCGGCTCCGCGGTCACTCGCCGTCGCCTCCGCCTCGCACAGCCTCCCGCGGCATGCCTCCAAATCGCTGCGCACTACTTTTAGTTGTGCCTGTCATACGTCACAGAATATTAATTAATTATAGTCTAAGTACCGCTACTCCTTTAACTAGTTACTTACTTAATAAAGGAAGTAAATAGACCCAACACATAGCCGCTAATTATGCATCAAACTAACTAACATTGGCCAATAAAAATGATTACTGGAAAACAACTTTTATTTTTAATGTAAAATATTATTTGCGACGCCACCCAATATCACGCACGCAAGGCACTGTGCCTTTGAATGCACGCAACGGTGCAGGAGAGTATATAAAGTTAAATTATAACATTTAAAACTAGATTTTAAGTCAATAAAATGAGCACTTGACCATCAATATTATCACACTGAAAAGTCCAGTACAAAAAGTTATCACAATGACAGGAAGTCTTCTCTCGGCGTCGTTAAGCGACTCGAAAGTCTTGAAGTTTTCCGGAACGCTTAACGCGTAACAATTTTGAAGCAGAATCATCTACACATTCCAAGCAAATTATGATAATTTTAAAATGACACTCAAATTAGAGACATACCGACTTTTAAAAAGTTTAGGTTGGTAACGCTTTTTATTGGCCGGATATGTCATTTTGAGTATCTTAAACTCAATGAGCCATTATGATATCAACGACAATCAATTTATAAACATACCAATGCGATGTAAAAAAACTATTTTTATGTCATCATTTTACTACCAGATCAGGCTCAATTTAACGGCTTAAGAATGGGATAAAAAACGATGACTATGGATGTAATAGCCACGGTCTCACACCCGTAAGTTTCGATCCTGTGGGAATATCAGAACAAAAAGTACACTATAAGCGGGATAAAAAGTAGGTACACTGTTAATCACGATTATAAACCAGCTGTGTGGCAAATTTCATCCAAATCTTTAGTAGTTTTAGCGTGGAAGTAATATACACCCATTCATCTAACCTTTCACGTTTATATTAGTAGAAGGTATTACAATACTTACCTCAAGATCTTTGTTCTTTAGTTCGTGAATGTCAGCCAAGTTCTCGAGATCAGTCAGTTGCTCCTCTAGCATACCACACGCCTCTTGCAAGGCTTTATTGTTCTGCAAAATAAATAAAAATAACGATTTTAGTCCCTCGTATCGCATATTTTACACATAACATATTTCCTAACACAATATGGACAGTAAATAGTAAATAATGAACAATCGGTACGAGGAAATGGAGAGGGACAATACAAAATATCTTGGCATAACACAATACCCAGGAAAGATGATGAACACCGTAGCAGTCAGTCGTGTTACTATTTTTGCCTAATGCACTTTTAAAAATAAATCATACTAATTTTATAATATGTGCACCTACATTTAAATTGAATGACTATTCTATGATGTATAACGGCAGTATAGAAACATTTAACAGTCTTTTATACTTAGATGCTTGTACTTATCACTACGCGTATTTGTTTGACAGTAACTTTTATTTGTCATATGATTATAAAATGTTTTGGCGAAGAAGTGGGATTGTCAATAATAAAGGTTTGAGGAACATATTTAAAAATAGAAATTTAATGCTTGATGAGATCAATGGTTATGACGGTTTTCATATAATTGATGGTGCGTCACCCCGATGTCTCCCATATACACAAAAGACAACACGAATAACTATTTTTTTCGTTAAAAAATACATTAAAATATTACACCAAAATATTGCCGGTTTAATAAATAAAGCAAATCTACTGACTGTATGCCTAGATGAACTGTCCCAAAAAGAGACAACAGTGGAAATTCTATGTATAACGGGACACTTCATTATGGAAGGGTTCCAACCTCAAGTATATGTACCAAATTACAACCTAGCTGCCTGTTTCTCTAGAGAGACAGAAAAAGAGGAGGGGCTTATATTCTTGTGAAAAATAATATTCAGTATAAGGAAATACCTAAAATTTCAAAATTGTCGGCATCAGGCATATTTGAATGTTGTGTTATTGAGCTCAGCTATTTTAAGATCATTGTTGTTTGTATCTACAGAACACCAAATATAAATAATCTCAATTACTGCTTTGAGAAAATAGAAGCATTTATGCATGAAATTTCATGCACACGATATAACATTGTAATAGCTGGCGATTTCAATATCGACGTGCTCGTTAACGATTAATTGTTAATTGTTAACGTGTGACTTCGAATGTCTTCTAATGAGCTATAACTTAAATCTAGCATTAAAACAGCCGATTCGCTTAGCCAATATGACATCTATTGACAACTTTGCTCATAATTTTAGTTCAGTATGTAAAATTGAAGTAATAGAATTTGCGTTGTCCGATCATACAGCACAGCTCCTTCACTGTCCAGTTCAAACAAAGTGTCTCATAAAGTATTGGTTCACCGTCAAAAAAGATTACAGTGTAGATAATATTTTGAAGTTTAGAAACCACATTAAAAATCTTTCTTTTGATGAGATTTATGACACAATCGATCTGAATGAAGCTTATAATGAATTTCTCGATCTATTTAAATTAAACTACGACCTGTGTTTTCCAACTAAATTGATCAAAGTAGATGTCACAAAAAGACCTAAATGGTTGTCAAAAGGTATTAAGCTAGGTAGTCAGAAAAAAAGAAAACTTTTGTGGCAATTTAGATTAAACCCAAATCAATATAATAAATACGCTTTCATTAATTACTCTCGTTTACACAAAAAAAATATACACCTAACGCAAAAGGACCAAAACAATCATTATAAAAACATCTAAAACCTCGTGGCAAATAATTAATCGGATAAAATTTAACCTACCCATGTCTAATATTACTAAAATTATCAATAATAACAGCATTCTATCTAATGCCAATGATATTGCCGAAGCATTTAACGGTGTTTCCGTCAAACTACAATTAGAGTGTCTTCAAGGCTAGAGTGAATAGGCTCTTAATAAACTAGCGCGCTTTACCATCAACGATCGTATCACTGCTTACTATCAGACGGGATTGCGGTCAAGCGCTACTTTATAATTTATAAAAAAAAAAAAGATAATTATGAGACTGACATAAACAATAATTTACAACAGATGGTAACCTGGCTAGACGCGAATAATTTAAAAATAAATTTAAGTAAAACTAATGATACAATAGAAGATGTAAGTACAAAATTCTTGAGTCTCGAAATCGATCAAAAATTAAATTGGAAATCCCACATTGATATTTTATGTAAGAAAACGAGTAATTCTGCATATGCTCTACATACATTACCACCTATAGTTAACACAGATGCTCTTCAGATCTCACATTTAAGGTGGGATCATATTTTGGGGAAACTCTATTGAAAAAGAAACTGCCTTCAAGGCGCAATAAAGATGCATTCGAGCGATGTTTAAAATAAAACCCACTGATAGTTGTAAACCATACTTTAAAAAATATAAGATATTGAAATTATGTTGTGTGTATATAATAGAAGTAGCTGTGTTTGTGAAGGCAAAGCCGAGTTGTTTCAAATGTATAGCTGATGTTTTTCCGCGCAATAGACGCGAAAATACCCTGCTATGTCAGGAACCAGCTAAGACAGCACTTAAGCGCAAAAGTGTCTACTGTATGGCTCCAGTTATTTATAATAAGTTACCAAAGAGCTGGAAAGAGCTTCCTTTAAAATTATTCAAAAAAAAGACTCCGAAGCCTTTAAGTCGTGAAAACGTACTATAGTATAAACCTTACTGAAAAAGATTTTTCTTTTATGTTCGAATAATGTAGTTTTGAACTATTATCCTAAACTGTATTTTCTAGTTTTAAGTTGAATATTTAAAAAAAAAAAATTGCATGCCTAAATGGTAAAACATGGCTGAACCTGTCATTATATATACATTTATGTTTTGTCATCTTTTTACCCATGTTTGCAAAATAAAATTATCTTTATCTATCTTTAATGGCTCTTATGTAAATATGCGAGATAAATAAGAGTTTCAAATATCGAATATTAATATGGGGAAGATTTTAAAATGAAGCAAATTAGGATATCTAAACGAACGAGCACCTTACAGTGGATGGTCAGCTATGCTAAAAACTTCCGAGAAATAGCATGAGCTCATTCGAGTTCATACAAAAAAGGAACCTCCTACTAAAGTTACGCAAGGCAATGGCACACCGAGACATAGTACCGTAACAAAGTGCTTGTTAATCGCCGAGATGGCGTTGTCCGTGGCGCGACACCGGCCTTGCATGAGGTCGGCGGCCAACGCCAGACGCACTCGGCGCGCCCAGCCTCCCTCGTGCCGCCGTGCGCCTGCGCAGAACAACTGCCGCAAGTACGCCGGCTTCGGCCGAACCGGCGGCTTCTCGGTGTTCTTACGTTTGTACCGATGCTGTACCTCCGTACCACCGGGTACTCTGGCTACATACGGTGAAATCGATGGAATTTTAAACGACGCCATTTTTACGATTTGACTTCTAATTGGATTTGATGTACCGTTTGAAAAGCTCTTTAAATCTTTGATTGTTTTTTTATATTAAACAGTATTAAGAAAGAAGATCATGTGGGTGTATTTAAGAATGTTTATAATTTTAATTTTATACTGAATAAAATAGATAGAACACTTGTTATAAAGGATTATAGAGACACTGTATCCTTCTGCGATAGATTTATGATACACGACACTAAATGGAAACACAAAAGTACAAATAGGTAAGCACACAAATTAATTAGAAAAGGGCGCGCGTAGTCACCGCGGTATCGACACTGTGGAGAATATGACTAGCGCACAGATCATCCACCGCTTTAACAATGATGTTTACACGATGGGCTCAACGGCATGCAGACAACCACAACAAGTACGATCAGAGAGATGATTGTGAATCTAAAACAAAACCTTCGAGACAAATAGATTCACAAATGTTGATTGCATGACAAAGAGTTCTAATTATACATCTCATTGTTCGGGACTGCATGTTGTTGACAATAACTGCAACTATTATTTTTGATTAGCTTGTGCTCGCAACTCAATCAGTGTGGATGTTGGACAATATGCCACGGGAACGTACTACATACTAACATTAAAGTACCAAGTGTTCTTCTTTTCGTGTAGTTATCTTTTTTTTTTTGTTAAGTCGATTAAGACCAGTAAGTGGCTACGTTAGTTGCAGCATCAGTGTAATTCTGTAGGTAATACGAGGTGCAGGTGAACAAGATCTTAATTCCGGTAATAACATTCATTCGTTAACCATCATTGTGTGCCAATGTTCATTCAAATCTGTGTAGCCTTTTTTTCGTAAATCCAAATCACTTCTATTAGAACAATAAAACCAATGGGTGTTTCGGAGAACTTCTATAAACCTATCGCGGGCAGCGTAGGTAATGCGCTTCCATCAGACACTTGTGGTGTAAAAAAAGCTTCAACTATGTTAAGGCTAGGACAGTCAATACCACCATAACAGCACCCTAATTGCGTAATTTACTATTACTAAAATTTGGAATGATTTAGAAGCAGATTGCTTTTTTTTTTTTTTTTTTTTGGGACAAAACCCGCCACACTTTTCCCAACCACTGCAACTCCTGAAAGCCAGAATCAACAGTGGCGACCGCCAGAAAAACGCCGAGCAATGAAGCTCGACGAGTCCCGGAGAAATGATTCAACTGTCTTGGGTCCCGCGACGAAATTAATCAGAAAAGAATAGCGGAGGAGTAAGAAAAAAGATATTTTTTCCACTTCCCTCCATAACAAGCAGGAGACAGAACAGAACTAGGCCAAACGGCACAAAGGGACATTATTGCAACTGGGAGAAGCCCAGATTGCCAAACACCACGGAATAAAATTTGATTAAGTTAATGGGTCCTAAGTAGGTATTAGCTGTTAAAATTGATTCCAATAATAGGTATGGCAAAAGCGCCTGAACGCACGGAAATTGGTTCTAGTTAGTAAGCAGATTGCTTATCCATTGCTCCCTGAGTTCGAAGAACGTGTCTGCTCAACAACGTAAATAACGCAGTGAATGTTGTTGAACTGTTAAAAAGGAATCCCATTGTTACTGTTAGTGTGTTACTTAATTACCCTGCAGATTTAGTTTATGAAAAATACAGTCGATAAAGTAATCGCTTTATTCCTAGGATAAAAAAGTACAAAACTCATCCTGGTAGATTGCACCTCAGTTGGCACTGTAGATCAATGGGTTGTACGCTCCCTTCAGAGTTTAAATCTATACTAATATATAAAGCTGAAGAGTTTGTTTGTTTTAACGCGCTAATCTCAGGAACTACTGATCCGATTTGAAAAATTCTTTGGATAGCCCATTAATCCAGGAAGATTTTAGGCTACATAACATCACGCTGCGACCAATAGGAGCGGAGCATAACTAACTCCACGCGAACGAAGTCGCTGGTGGCCGCTAGTTAATAATAATATTCACCTGGATGAGCTCCGTGTTTTGTCTCCTGACCTCTACCAGCTCGTCTCGCAGCTGCGCCCTCTCGCGGGAGGACAGCTCCTCCTGCTCCTCTGCGTGTAGTCTTCTTTTCTCACTGTACAGTAGCTCACTCTTTAGCTTACGAATGTCGTTCCGAGACCTGGAGGAAAGAGTCAACATTGTAGTCACCTTACTAGTTACAGTGTCGACCAAAATTGCATTGACAATCTCACAAAGCAATAGCTTCATATTTAATTTGACTTACATCCATCTAGTTTTAAGAAATTGTCGTTAACAAGTGATTGTAGTTCATAATTTCAATATTACACTCGGTGTCAAAAAAATCGCACCTTCGTGAAAATAACTTTCAATGGGTTAACCCTTAACACGCACGTGTAGCCCCGCTAATATTGACGTCATTTGAAAGCGCATTAAATAAACTTATAAAAAAATTAATCAAAATCATCAATCTATCTATCAAAGGAAATGAACCTTTAAAAAAAGCTTGATACCACAAATATGACTTTATAAAACAAAAGGCCAATTTCGCTTCTCAGTATGGTCACTACTTGCGTTGCCTTTAATGGGTATACTCGTAAACACGAGAAGATCATTCACAAGAAAAAACACATTGAAGATGGATACCACTGCTTATGAAGTTGCTCATGTGATTTCACTGTTGCAATCAGGGTTGCGGCAGTGTGATGTCGCTTGGCAACTGAAATTGGCGCCGATTCTGTTGTCACAAACTAAACTAATTTTAAGTTATGTGCATCTTTCTCTTTCCATTACGTTAAGAAAAGGACGGATGATAAAATGTCAGTTTAGACCTGTCAAATTAAGAAATGAAATGAAATGAAATGAAATGAAATGAAATCGTTTATTAAGCAAGTAGGATCACCGATCACTTTTACACGTCATATGTTTTTTTTTTCTTCATTTTTTTTTTTTTTTTAAACTAGATGAAGCCGGCATTTCCTAACTGACTACCTCTGAGAAGAAATAGCCGAAACAAACTCAGGGATCATCGTCTTTTTTAAAGTCCAGACATTAAAAATGAAAATGTTTACAATAATTTACGTTATAATTACGCATATTGCTTAATAACAATGCTTAACAGAGCGAGCAGCTCAGTCCCAAGCCTCTCTATCCTCTAAATAATCTGAGATTTTATAATACCCCTTTTTGCAAAGTTTGGCCTTTATATAGGTTTTATATCGTTTAATGGGTAAGTTTCGAATGTCCATGGGAAGCTTGTTGTAAAAGTGTATACATTGACCCATGAACGAGTTACCTACTCTGTGGAGACGAGTGTGATGTACAGCAAGATTGTGTTTGTTCCTGGTATTTATATTATGAACATCGCTTATTTTCTTAAAATTAGATATATTTTTATGTACATACATAAGATTTTCAAATATATATTGCGAAGCTACTGTCAGAATGTTCACCTCTCTGAATTTTTCTCTAAGAGAATCTCTAGGACCAAGGTTGTAGATGGCTCGAACAGCCCTTTTCTGTAAAACAAAGATGGTATTGATGTCCGCACAAGTTCCCCAGAGAAGAATCCCATAAGTCATAAGACTATGAAAATAACTAAAATAAACAATTCTGGCTGTATTCACATCAGTTATCTGTCTAATTTTCTTAACAGCATAAGCGGCAGAACTGAGTCTACCCGACAGCTTCTCAATGTGAGGACCCCATTGTAACTTGGAGTCAATAGTCAATCCAAGAAAAACTGTCGACTCGACAGGGATCAACTCTACTCCATTCAGTTGAACATTGGTACTTAACTGCCTGACATTTGGCGTAGAAAATTTAATGAATTTAGTTTTTTTTTCATTCAAAAGAAGGTTATTTACATTAAACCAATGGACAACTTTCGAAAGTGCATTGTTATTGCAAGAACGATTCATCGTATCGACATCTCTGAGAAATCGGTTTTCTAATGCTGTTGAGTTGCAACTGCAGCTCTAGACAGCTCGCAGAATAACCTTGAGCGTTTCTACAGTTAGACAAAGAGACTAAGGAGGAAAGAAGATAGCAGCTTGTAGAGCTGCTACGGAACCAAAATTTACCGCAGAGCATCGGTGAGCCCGCTTGCAGTTTGCTCGCGACCACGTCAATTGGACCCTTGGCCAGTGAAAGGCTGTTCTCTTCACAAACGAGACGAGAGTGTGCCTTTACTGCGACGAGAGATGCAGAAGAGTGTACAGAAGACAACGGGGAAAGTTTCGCCCAAGTCTGCATCTAAGAGACGGTGGAATACGGAGGTGGTTCCTGTATGTTTTGGGGAGGTCGGCCGACGGCAAAAACAACCTTGTAAGCGTCTCGTGGGCAAGGGTTACTGACTGCTCACAGGTAGAGATCCTGGAAGAGTATGTGGTCCCCTATGCCGGTTTTGTTGGCGAGGGGTTCACATGAATGCACGATAACACTCGCGCTCACAATGCATTAATTATGTGCGATTACCTTCAAGAGGTTGGGATCTCTGTCTTACAGTGGCCAGCGAGAAGTCCAGACCTGTACCCGATAGAGCACCTCTGGGACCATTTGAAATGCAAGGTTCGGTTTCATGATCCCACTCCCACGACTCCCCAGATGCTCGAAGGGGCCTTTAATGTGAAATGGGAAAGTATCCCTCAAGAAGAGCTGGTAAGGTCCATGAGGGAGCGTATGGAAGCCGTCATCTGCGAACAGGAGGGTTACACTAGGTTTCGGTTAGTTTTAAGAATCCTTTTGTATATTTTTTTTTATGTTATTCATCTTTTTCAATTAAGGCTTAATTAAGGATTTTAACTGTTTTGTGAACTTTATTGTTATTTGCACCAATAAAAAATAAAAATTAATTGAATTGTTTTTTTAATGGGCTTCCAAATGACACCAATATTGGTGAGGGTAATGCGTGCGTAATGGTTATATTAACGATTGAAAGTTATATTCGCGGAGGTGAGATTTATTTGACGCCGAGTGTACCTATGTAAAGTTTTACATATGAATAAATAATACGCATTAACCGGGGGCTCGCTCAGTTCAATGCAATGTAATGTAATGTAGCTGAAGTTTTTACCGTTTACTGTACATTGAATCTGTCATCACAGATAAGAATTAAGAAAATCAAAATCACCAAACATCATTTTACATGAGAGTAGGCAGATTTTTTCACAAATTAATAAGCTTCTTTTTTTACAAAAATAACAAAATGTTTAACTGTCTAACATGTTTATATTCTGAAAGGTATCTACTGGTGTCCACATTTCCGGTAAAACGAAAAAATAACTGACTTTTAGGTATCTAAGTACCATGCATCATCAACCTATGCATCCTATCCATAAACAAAAAATTACTTTGATATATTATTATTATTTGTTTATTCTTATTATGAATACACGAGTTTGTTATTTGTCGAATAACTATAGAAATAATAAAAATAATAATAGAATAAATATAGAATTTTGTCAATGCTAAAGAAAACGCCTATTTTTTATTTTAATTAGTCAAGATTTTAATGTTCAGTCGTTATATTGGTTGCATAGAAGTTCAGTTTTCCCAGAAGCAATAAAGAATATATAAAAAATAGTAAATCAAATTAATATAACTTGTAAAATACACACGGTTTGAGTCGTAGCACAGGCGCCATTACTGCACTGTATTATTTTGTTTTTTTTTTTTAGAGAAACCACTTCAACTTTATCTTGATCAATTCGTTCTAAGCTTGACACATTTTTTGTTAAAAATAACCACAGTTACACATTCTACCGGCATTACTAACAAACTGGGTTAAAAAGATAAGTCATGACAAATTCTCAATTCATTTATCGAAATGTCTTATCGCGCGGAGATGACGCGCATTTTTTAAGAGAAACCAATAATTTTCAAGAGTTTCGTGTTGAGCGAGCTGAGAGCAACATCTATTTTGTTCAGAAAAAAAAATATTTAAGGAATAATAAATATATGTACTTAGTTTAATGGATATACGCGATACAGTGAGTTCAAATCTCAATATTTTTAAATCATAGTCAATCATATGTATATATTCTTTGAATGTCCTCTATTATTTGTTATGCTTTATGTTTTATCAAAATTTCTCTCCGAAATCTAAAACGAAACGGCGTAAGAAAACTAGCAGTCCTAGAATCGGAAATACAAAGATATCTTGTAACATCAGTGACACCCGCAAACCCGCCCGAGGCTCAATTAACGTAAGAGTTCGGTTCAGGTTCAGCATGCTCGGTATACTCTGTACCAAAAGGTGACCGAGCACCTACATTTCAAGGAGTTTCCTGGTACGCGTTAGAGCGAGCCGGAATCATTGAGGTTTAGGTACCGTTTTCGGTAGAAACATCCAGTTTCCTCTAGATATTTAAACGGATACGTTATCGACTCTCTATTTAATTATTAGCACTCGATTTAATTAGGTTTTTTCGACAAAAGCCTTTTTTTTTTGACATACCTACCCGTCCACCAATCTATACTAATATATATAAAGCTGAAGAGTTTGTTTGTACGTGCTAATCTCAGGAACTGCTGGTCCAATTTGAAAAAATATTTTTGCGCTGGATAGCCCTTTAAACCAGGAAGGCTTTAGGCTATGTAATATCACGCTGCGATCAGTAGGAGCCGAGCATATAAAAAAATAAACATATCTACCTACCTACGCGGGTGAAAACGCGAGGCGCAGTTATTTTTATTTTTTTCAATGCATTAACCTATACAACGTGATGTTTTCTTTATAGGAAACCTGAGTATAGTTTTGTTCAGAATAAGCAATTTAATCGATTCCAATCATTTTCATCACATTTTTCCCAAATACATTTAGACATTGTTGCAGTGTGGTTAACGAGCGCGCAGGGACAACAGATGCCAGTCAACCCTTCAATGACCTGATTCGTCTTCACTTCCTGGTAACTATTTCCGCTAGCTGTGCCGACATGTCGCTCGGTGGTCCGTGCGTCATCCCCCATTCCTCGGGTTCTTTCCGCACTCAGGCTATTCACCTCATGGAAGCTAACCCGAACTGTGATATATTCGCAGATGAATTAAAAATTTTAATGCGCGCTTGCTTAGCGTTTTGCGAAAACAAAATTTAATTAGTTCGTTTATTCTGTTTTATTTTTATTTTTGGGGGCGGAGGGGTCTTTGTTTTGTTTATTTTGGATGACATGGGGGGTAGGGGAGTCTAGATGATGATTACGTCATCAGTAGTTATTTACTTTTTTACACGAAGTGCAACCCTCACATTATCTATGCTTGAAAATGTTTTGTTCATAAGTTTATATTTTTTTTTCCTTTCTCTATGTTGAATACTGTATAAGTAAAATCTAATATCTATCTTAAATCTATTTTCTTATTTTTAAAATTATAATTATTATATAACATTATAATGATAAAAAAAAAAATAGATACATTTATAATTGAAAAATGTTTACGTAAGCATAGGGGAGGGGGGTATGAGTTTTGCTTACTTTTGCTGACATGGGGGATGGGGGGGTAAATAATTGTAATAAATCTACTTACGTAATATTTGAACGGCCCCAAAAGACCAAACACCGTAAAGTGTGACGTTCCGGTTTATCCGTGTCCGATATATTGAGGCTCAAAGTTGTGCTGAATGTGACTCTAGATATTATGAATAATTACACAAAAGCAGGTATGCTATCTGCTTATGTGACAGTTCTCAAACTTCAACATTTTTACTTAGTTGACAGTTATGTAGTAATATATTCAATTTACGTTGCTTTCGTTGTTTCGTTTACGGAGATATATATCTTTAATCACCCGAAGACGACATTTTCTGTCGAGCATTAAACGATACCCAACAAATTATACCTAAAATATAACGTCTAGTCTGTAAATAAAAAAAAAGGGAAATATCTTTTCGATTTATAGAGCATACTCACTGCTTCCGCACCGACTAATTCATATCATGCTATGTTAGGCGTGTACATGTGACATGTTATGACTTGTATTAGTAAGATAAGACCAAGCGGGTAGGATGTTGTGAGAAGAAAGAAAAGCCAGGCCCGTTGTATTAGAAACAAAACGTTGCCATGGTAACCACGTAAACCCAGCACAGGGAAAGATAAATTCAAAACTTACAAAAACACAGCTGTTACGGCGCGACCCCCAGCAGTAGGAATATTGTCGGTCTTATTACAAAACGTGTTCTAACTTCAGATCTATAGTAAGACCGTTTAAATGAGTCTTCGCCCACGGGGTACAGGGACGCGGGGGTATGACGAAAACGGGTGCCGAGAGAGGTGCGGGCGGCATGCGCTTTCCCGTGTTCGTTCATTTCGTTCGCTACGCGGTTAGCGAGCGCATGTGTTGACAGTTGCGGACAGTCTGTGCAAGTTGTACACGAGATTACATTCTCAAGATGAGTTGAATTACCTTCGGACATAAAATTAATAGTCAGTGTAAGCAAGTGGTTTTTAATGTATACGAATATTTTAGAAAAAGGAAACTGGATCCAAATTGTGCTGAATATCAACAAGATATAAATTTAAACAAAACTGTAGCAGATGTTACTGGAATATCGGAAAAGTCTGTATCTAGTATTGCACAACAGGGGAAACTATTAAAGGACAACAAAAAGTTTAAATCACCGCGTAAGCCAAAACAAATTCGCAAAAAAAAAGAGTTAAAAAAGATGATTTCATAAAAGGAGTGGTAAGGAGAAAAGTTACTCAGTTTTAAACAGTTTTAAAAAAAATACCCACATTGAAAACTTTAAATACGGTACTTAGACCGGAGGATATATTACACTGCGGCAGGGAATATTTACGATAAGTATTACATGACCTGGGTTTTAAATTTAAGAAATGCGGATCTAAAAGGAAACTCCTCATCGAACAGCCAAATATAACATCATGGCGGTGGATTTATTTAAGAACTATTAAAAAATATCTTAGAGAAGGAAGAAATATTTTATATCTTAATACGAAACGTATGTAAATGCATCACATAACGTCTCAAAATGTTGGCAGTCAAAGGATGAACACGGCGTGCTATCTCATATCGTTTGATCACTGTACATTGCGGAGGCCAAACTGGATTTGTCGATGGAGCACTTGTGATATTCAAATCCAAATGCAAAACAGGTGATTATCACGATTCTATGAACTTCGTGAATTTCAGTAAATGGATAAATGAAAAACTCATGCCTAATATACCACCAAATTCAGTCATAGTCATGGATAACGCAGCTTATATTCCGTTCGAGAAGAGAAAAAGCCGACTATGGTTTCTATTAAATTCGCTATGAAAGACTGGTTACGACGTCATGATGTGCCTTTTGATGACAAACTTAGAAAGGATGACTTATACAATTTAATAAAAAGACATTTCACAGAAGAAATTTACAAAATCGATGAGTTACTAAAAAGAAACGGGACATGAAGTATTACGTTTGCCGCCATATCACCCAGATCTGAACCCGATTGAGTTAGTCTGGGGTGATATTAAAGGACAATTAGCACTACAAAGCATCGATTCTAATTTGGATCGGAAAAAAAATATCTTAGAGAGGTTATTTGCTGAATATTCCGTAGAGAAATGGGAGCATTGTGTAAACCACGTAATTAAAATTGAGGACGAATACAGCAAACATGACAATATTGTAGATGATGTTGTTGATTTTATTATAAATGTGGAGGAAGATGCTGATGATTCTGATGATGGTAGCCTCGAAAGTGAAGAATCGAGTTCTAGTGATGTTGATATGGAAATAAGTGATTGATTTATGATTTTTGTAGTGCAAGAGTACATTACATAATATTTTATTTTGTTGCTTTATTGTCATAAATAATACTTTTATTTTGTAATAAAATAAAGCTAAGGAATCTTATTATTTGGTTAAAGTAATTCTGGCACTATTAGGTAGTCAAATTAAACAACATTACTGTATTTTATGATTTGTTTGCTTTTTCTTCCTTGTATACCTGAGAAAGCTTTTTACATTCGTACTGAGGTAATATAAAACAATAATTAATATTTTAAATGCGGAAATAACTCTGTTTGTCTATCTGTCAGTCTGTCGCACTTTCACACTAAAACTTCTGTATCGATTAAAATGAAAAAGAACATAGGCAAATTTTTGCCTGGAAAAAGTCGCGGGAAAGTAGCTAGTAAATAATAAACACAAATCTGTAGTCGTCAATTAACTACATAATAAAAAAACACTTTCATCGTTAACTAATATGACGTCACATATCTTAAGACCTAACCAATATGAATTTCATCCCTTGTGTATCACACTAAGTGGACCTACCGCCTGCACCTCCCTCGGCCCCGTTTTCGTCATACCCCCGCGTCCCTGTACCCCGTGGGCGAAGACTCATTTAAACGGTCTTACTATAGTCTAAACCTGCGAGACAGTTACTGCATTTTAAACACTATTTCGACGAAATTAAAGTTTTTAATTTAAAATTGATAACTTAAGACTTTGGTTTAGTGTCAGTTTTTGTAATAAGAACTTTAACTTTGTCACGTTTAAGTTCGAATCATGCAAAAGACCTTGTCCATATAAGATTAAATTTTCATTTGTTTCTAACATAGATTAAATTTTCATTTGTTTCTAACATACCTGTCAACCTCAGTTTGCACAACTTCGTGCGTCTTCGTGAGCTTATCTAACTGGGTTCGGAGTCGCTCCGCCTCTTTCGTAGCCCGATCGTGTTCCGGCCGAAGTTTCCCGATCTCAGTCGAGAGCTCGCCGGTTTTCTGTTCGGCCGCCTTGCGCGCTTCAATGGCGTGTGTTAGACGCTCTTCAGCTCGTTTAAGTTCGCGAGTCGTCGATTTTATTTCTACTGAGAGTTCATTGTATTCGCGTTCCTGGTGCATAGAGTAATTAGTTAAAAATTAGTTTTCTTTATAAAGCAAGAATAAAAAAGTGTAAGAATATACACACTAGGTACTACAAAGTATAAACGCAGCACCAAAGTAACTAACAATTAAAATATTAAGGATTGACAATGTTTGTGTTGAATAAAATAGGGTAGTTGACTAAAAAAACTAATTAGTCCGTCAGTCAGATTTCCAAAAAATACTAGACACGTATTTTTTTTTTTCATATAAACAAAAAATGAAGTCGACACAGTGCGTTGAAAACTCGTGTGACGTCACTGCACGCTACACTTTTTAGCGAAAAATGACGTCACCAGCCACAGCCGCCACTCCTGATCTTTGATGCCTTTTATATTTGTCAATTTTTATTGATTTGATAAAACAAAATATACGTATCCAATATCTTTTTATAAACTGAATGACAGATTAAATAGAATCAATTTTTTTTTACACAGGAAACATCCCTATAAAGGATTATAAACTCTATTACAGACCCGCACCCTAATTATGTAACAAACTATTACTATCATTTGGAATAATGTTGAGGTTTATTGCTAGTCCATTGGTCCATATGTTTGAAAAATGTCTCTGCTTACTGTCTAGTCTGCTATGTAAATAACGCAATGAATGTTGTTCAACTGTCAAAATGAAACCCATTGCTACTGATAGTGTGTTACGTAATTACCCTACCTATGAGCAAGTATTGAAGGCCATTCAGAAGGACAGAACCATAATGGAAACAGGGCGCAACACAATTTTAATACTTAATTACCTTTCGCCATCTGGCTAGATTAGCTGCCCTAACTTCTTGTCGTAGAGTTGCCATTTCTTCAGCACGAGCCTAAAAAACGAAACGTAATTGTAAAATCTTGTAAAAAAAGTAAGCTTTATGAAGTTGAGAATAAAGTTGAATATTTTACTTAATTATCACATACCTGTAGTTGGAGCTCAGCTCGTTCTAACTGCTCCTTCAGTAGGGATATCTGCGCTTGGGCTTGCATGTCTCCAACGCTCTCGGTATCGCTCTGTGCGTCCTTGGGCGCTTCGTTCCGAGTGCTTGGTTCCGGAGCGGAGCGGTCGCTCTCCGGCTGAGCGGACGTAGACGCGGCAGCCGCGCAAGCGACGCATGACCGCTTCTCTAAAGCGCTTACTTCTCTTTCTAGTTGTCGTACTAGTTGTTCTAGTGTGTTCACCTATGTTGAAACAAAACAATGGTTTAAATATTGAAACTTGATTCAATGCGATAAACTTTAATTGTGGAAATAAAGGGTTGGTTTATAAAAAATAATTTCAAAAGTCGTTTATTCAAACTAGGCTGAGAAACAGTACTTTTTCAACGTCAATATTACATAACGTCCACCAAAACGCACTGAGAGGAAGAAGTGGCGGAACAAACTCCCAAGCTGCACAGCTGTATGTTTATTAAAAAAAAAACACATGATTATATAGTTCCCTACTACACCAAAACAAAAACCTGGCACCTGTTTTGAAAGCAGTGGTGATGGAATAATTTACATTTAGGTGCCTCTCTCGGTTTGAACTTACGACCTTTTTTTTGTTTTCGGGGGTTAACCTTCTAAAGGCCCCTGGGCCCCCTGGTTTTTGGGGATAGGACTATTCTTTGTGGGATTTTTACCTCACTAAAACCACCCCGGTGGTCACTATCTGGACATAGAGGGGGCACTGTTACTTCTCAAAAGATCAATCCGGAATCCCCCTGTTGAACTTACGACATACAACTCGTAAATACTTTGGATTTGGATCACCTTTTTATGTTTTTATTTTTACTGTACTACTGTCTCGATGCCACTTTTAATTGTTTGTTGCACTGGGTGACGTCTTTACGTGGGCGCCGGCTGTCGCTGAAAACCAGCGCTAGGCTTTGTTTTGCAAGAGTCGCAGCATAATGCTGAGCGACAGGCGTTTTGCGTGGATGTGACGCATGTTTCTCTCAACTATGTCTTATTTTTTGCGTTTTTGTAAACTTTTGCGTCATGTTTTACTGAAACTAAACGATTTTTCTTTCTTTTTCTTTACTTAATTATTCTGTTTTTGAATACAAACTAGACAGTTGTCGATAATGCTTTATAGCTTAAAAAGAAACGACAGATATGCGCTACTCCAACTGATTGTGATGGACAAGATAGAAGGAAAGAGGCGCGCTGGACGAAAGAGGAAATCGGGGAGTAGACATTGACCCTGATTGTCTTGTGCAAAACTAAATTAAATTTAAGTTCAATGCATATTTTTCTTTGTATTTCATTAAGAATAGGCCTTTTCTTAAGAAGATAAAATGTCAGTTTAGACCTGTCAAATAGGGATGATTCCTGGGTAAAAAAAAAAATTGATTTTATTTAGTCCGTCATTCAGATTATAGAAAAATATTGGATACGTATATTTTGTTTTATTAAATCAATAAATATTGACAAATATAAAAGGCATCAAAGATCAGGAGCGGTGGCTGGTGACGTCACTGCTCGCTAAAAAGTGTAACGTGCAGTGACGTCACACGAGTTTTTAACGCACTGTGTCGTCTTCATTTTTTGTTTATATGAAAAAAGAAAAAATACGTATATATATATTTTTTGGAAATCTGACTGACGAACTAATTAGTTTTTTTTAGTCAACTACCCTATTAGTGCGCTCCTGGCGTAAACTGGCGTATTTTTAGTCGCCATGTTTTTAATCGCATCTAAACTGTCTATGGAGTATCTTAATTTGACAGGATTAAACAAAATATTATCTTATATCCTTTTCTTAACGAAATAGAAAGAAAAATATGCACTTAACTTAAAATTAGTTTAGTTGGGAACAACAGATTAGGCGCCAATTTACATATAATTATATAAACAACATTACTTACATCGAAAAACTTTTACAAGGCGCGGTTGACAAAACCGAGTACAAGAAGGTGACGGTAAACCTTTTTTTTTTTTGTTTGGGCTGGGATTATCATCAAATGACCTCACTCGCTCTGGTTAGAGCGGAAGGGCGGGTCAGACTTTTACTGACTAAAAACTTGCCTATGAGGATTGAAGAGGTATTGAAAGAAGAAGAAGCTTAAAATGTAATAATATGGTGTATTCACCTTCTCCTGATGGCGTGCATCTTCGTGCAGCGCATTGGCCGCGCGTTGTTCAGCGTCTTGGAGTCGTTCGTTGAGCCGCGCCTCCGTCCGAGAACATTGCTCCTCAAGCGACGTCTCGCGACGTATTGACTCCTCCACGGTACGCTCTAATTGCTATAAAACAGACGCACATTGATATTCAACGGTATATTTTTTGTGTGAATGTTACAAGTAATGAAAATTTATATTATTTACCTCTTTAACTAGATTTGTAATTAAAAAAAAACTGTCGCCGGCTTCGGTTTAGATATGACCTTTCCTAGTAAACATCATCAAGAAAAGAGCAACAAAGTATATACTGGTTTTTGATAGGTTAAATGTCATGTCAGATGACACGTTTGGATTAAAATGTTTAACTTATAAAGGACTGTTCCAACAACGTTGTGATGATTTTTAGGGTTCCTTATTACTAAAAACTTTTTTTTTTATGGCGGAGTTATTAATTAAAGTGCCAAGTCAAGTTTTGTTTTCTTTCTTGTAGCCTATTTGGTGTCCCACTGCTGGGCAATGGCCTCCCCTTTTTCCTTCCAAACCTCCCGGTCTTGTGCTATCTCTGGCCATGTTGGGCCTGGGAACGTAATTTTTAATAAATAAATAATAATATTTTAGTATTTACCTGTACTTGTGCAAGTAACGTGGACGCTCGCACACGTTCCTGTGCCAGTTGTACTTGCAGTTCTTTCATCTGTTCTGATGACGTACTTGCCAAGCGGTCCTTCTCTCCCAGACGTTCCTGTGTGGCGTCAATAGACATTCGATGACAGATTTTTTAGGCCGATTAGTACAAAAAGTTGTCTGGGTTGACCGAAACGTCTCATGCAAGAGTTCACTTGCATGAGGCGTTTCTGTCCCATTTACCTATTAAACATACCTGCGTAGAGGCTAAGTTCCTGGTAGCCTCATCTAACTCATCTCTCAGCCTCCTATTCTCGTCCTCCATGGAGGCCACTTTCTTCTCCAACGCTTGCCTGGTGCGAGTCTCTTTAGCCGCGTTGGCTTCGGCGGCGGCAATGCGAGTGGCCGCCTCTCGGCTTTCGGTGTCGCCACCGCTGAGGGTTTGACGGCGAATCGCGCGCTCTTTGGCTATCGTATCCTGAAAATACGTAGAACTTGTATGCTATAGATTTTGTGTTAATGTTTTCAGCTGTAGGTGTCAGGGCTTACAATATGGATTCGAATTGACAAATTATCATGTTTTACTTTAGAACTAAATACTTTAACCGATTTATTGCGGATGACACGGCAGCCCTGTCATATATTTTTTAATGCGTGGCGTATGACACGGGAGTCGTGCCATTTTTAAAACGATTTTATCTCCCTCAAATTGCATTTTATAAGGTTCTACTCTGAACAAAACCTTCCTAATTTCCCACATACATCAAGCCTGTGGGCTTCGTTTCCGAATATTCTGTGAAATAAAAAAATAGGGGTTGTCAAACTTTTTTAAGCTGCAATTAAACAAAACAAAAACCAAAACAAAAAGTAACTAACTTTCTAACTAATCGTTACTTTATTTATTCATATTCATCATCATCAGCATGAATATATCGTATGTCGTGTTCCGGCATGATGTCTGGTGAAGCCGTACGGAGGACGGGTCTGAGCAATTGTGTTGCGATGTGTGCCGAGTACGATGCGTCAAATGTTGTTGTGTCGGGAGTTTTGTCGTGTGCTCCAGATCAATCTCCTTCTGGCGTAGCATCGTTGGTCGTGTTGTTGGGTTTAACATTGCATCACCTCGCTCAACTGCCGTCTTCCTTCCTATTCACTGTTTTTGTTTAAAGTGAAATAGTGAATAGGCTCGAAAACTAGCGCGCTTTGCGCTTTTGTATTGCGGTCAAGCACTAGTTTATAATTATAAAAAATAAATAATAATACTAAAACTAGATTTAGAAGGGTGAGCGCAAACCATCGAAGTGTCAGCAAAGGAGCCGAAAAACACAAACAAATACATACTTATACCTCGTACGATAATAAGCAGGTATTACGGAATAAAATCTCGATTTCTGACGAATCTCCTGTATGATGCGATATTGTTTCAAACGTTGGCTTGCGCTGACCTTGCCTCAACAACAAAGTGGCTACTCTATTCATCACATACAACATCCACAAACATACTACTTCTACTGAATACTCGTTCGTTACGACTACATAGTATGATACATAGTACACTACACTACATGTACGAAAAACCTTTAAAAAAAAAGTTGCCCTACACTAGGAATTTCTCCTGTATCGAGGGACCCGGAACAACTAATTGTAGACCATACAAATATTTGTTCCATGCGGGAATTTCGATCGACTGCTGTGCTGCGGTCGAGCGCAGCAGTCGATCGCTCAGACAGTGCGTCAATCGTGTCGTCAAACTACTCGTAAACTTAACTCAAAGTACGTCAAACACTCACAATAGGGCGCACGTTGATCTCAGTGAGTCTTCTGTGTCGCAACTCGTGCACATGTTCTATTATATCCTGTCGTATAAGGGACATCTCAGAATTTTGAGCAAAATACTCAAAATTTATCTTCGAATAAAATCTATACTAATATACAGTATGTTAAGAAAACCCTGTCCGACCCATAAGGATAATAAAGGTTAGGTAAACGCATGACCAAATATAATATAAAATTTTACGTAATCATCATAGTACCAACACAAATGAATTTTGAAATAATCTTTTTTTCCGCGAATTAATTCCAACTTCCCCGAAATTTGGTAATTTTTAAAAAGTGACAACACCGGTATTATTTTGAGCGAATAGCGATGCGACCACTGCCGCGTGCCCTGCCGCCCGCCGCCCGCGGAGGGGTGCATAACGCACATTTATTAAGTTACCTTTTTTTAGGAAATAATACTTATTTTTATAGGGAGATTTTTTTTTAAGTTTACCCCGGTTTTGTATGCATTAGTAGAATCAGTTATCGATACCTAACAACACCTTCACGGGTCGGACAGAGTTTTCTTAACATACTGTATAAAGCTAAAGAGTTTGTTTGTTTGAACGCACAGGATCTACTGGTCCGATTTGAAAAATTCTTTTTGCGTCGGATAGTCTATTAATCCAGGAAGGCTTTAGGTTATATAACATCACGCTGCGACTAATAGGAGCAGAGCTTAACTAAACCACGCGAACGAAGTCGCTGGCGGCCGCTAGTCTAATAATATTACGTCTGCACTGCACTACAAAATATGATAGGTTATTTTGTACACTGTTAACCACAGAGGTGTTTATTACATTTCTACTAATATATAAAATATATCTGTACAATTTTTTGGGTTGGATAGCCCATTAATCCAGGAAGGTTTTAGACTATAGAACATTACGCTGCGACCAATAGGAGCGGAGCATATAAAAAAACATATGGAAACCAACGCGGGTGAAACCGCGTGGCGTAGCTAGTCTATCATATTTTACTAGATCCAAATTCGCTTTAACTCTTTCCAACAGATGATGAACGGTGACCGGACTAGAATAGAATACTCTTTTATTATGTACACCGTATAGATAACAGAAACATAAATATAAAAATTTTACAAAGGGTGACACAATGAAATGAAATCGTTTAAGCAAGTAGGATGACTGATCAGTTTTACACGTCATTCTTTTTTATTTTAACTAGGTGGAGCCAGCATTTCCTAACTGACTACCTCTGAGAAGAAATAGCCGAAACAAACTCAGGGATCATCGTCTTTTTTCCAAGTCCAGACATTAAAAATAATAACGTTACAATCTTTTACGTGACTTAAAAAAAAAACAGTGTTTAAAATGTCATAATTACGCATATTGCTTAATAACAATGCTGAGCAGAGTGAGCAGCTCAGTTACAACCAGGGGCGTGCACAAAGATTTTATTGGGGGTATGCATAAATATATCTACTATCCAAATCTCTGTGCTTATATATGGTAAAACTTAAAAAACGTAACTTAGACGTAGTTTCAATTTAACATAGTCGCGTACATTTTCGCAGGTCAACATTGAATTGATGTTTGTGCGTTTAACGCATTAAATTTAACAAATATAAAAACTTTATAGGCGGCATCTGAAGTAGGTGTGGACAATATATGATGGAAAGCACCAACATCATATCTATTAACTTCCAACTCTTTATACAATTTTTCTCTTTCAGACTGCAATCTAACACATTCCGTCAATAAGTGAAAAACATCCTCCGGCTTTGCGCACTCCTCACAGTTTGGTGAATTAATCAGTTTAATTAGAAATCTAAACTTATTGAGCGGCATGTGTCCAGATCGCAGTCTGTGAGCGATCACCACCAGCCGTCTACTTAACTTAGTGTTATAAAATATGAGGAGGCTCCGATACTATAGATCTATACCAAATTCCTTTCGACATCGATCTTTCGTCAAAATATTCTTTCCACAGTCCATAGCACTTGTGTTTATATTTAGGCAATATTTCGAGATAATCGGTTTTAATGTGTATTTCTTTTCCCTCATCTATACCTACCTTTGCCAAACGATCCGCCTCCTCATTACCCTGTAAGCCTATGTGTGATGGAACCCATTGCAACCTCAGATCGAACCCGTTATTCCTTAACTTATATAGACACATTGTTGATAATATTGATAAGACCTGTACCATTCGATAGGCCATGCATCGTCTAGCAATGCATTTTATATTGTCCCTCTACAATGCCTAGGTCTGGAGATATAGGGCTTAAAAGTTAGGTACTGCATGTCACGCAATATTGAACCTTATGCCACTGACTTGAAACTTTGTAAACAAAATTAGGAAATAACAAGAAATCATCAAAAATATCTGGAAGCATATTTATCGCATTAACTATAAAACCCGATTACCCGACCGACGACATGACGAAACGTCATATTTTAATCATACAATAGGATTCCTACTTTATAAATGCGAAAGATTGTGAGTGTGGATGGATGTGTGTAAAGGCGTCAAACAGACGAGCAACACTATGCTGTCCACAAAGCCAACTTCAACTTTTTTTTTATTGGGATCCGAAATCATCATATGACCTATCCCGCTCCGGGTGGAGGGGAAGAGTGTATCAGACTTTTACTGACTAAAACCTACCCGTGTCTCTTCACTTCCGCGTCTGGCTGTTTGTGTATGTGAGTTTATACAATATGTAAAGAAAACCCTGTCCGATCCGTAAAGGTATTGTTAGGTATCAATAACTGATTCTACTAATGGATACAAAACCGGGTTAAACTTAAAAAAAAATCTCTCTAAAAAATAAATATTATTTCGCTAAAAGAGGTAACTTAATACATGTGCGTTAAGCACCCTTCCGCGGGCGGCAGGGCACGCGGCACGTGGTCGCATCGCTATTCGCTCATAATAATACCGGTGTTGTCACTTTTTAAAAATTACCACATTTCGGGGAAGTTGGAATTGATTCGGGGGAAAAAAAGAATATTATTTGTATTGGTACTATGATGATTACGTAAAATTTTATATTACATTTGGTCATGTGTTTACCTAACCTTTATTATCCTTATGGGTCGGACAGACCCATAAGGATAATAAATAAAGACCCGACTCGGCCTTTAGGCTCAGATATGTATAAGCGTCTAAATGCTTTTAATTTTTCTAAATCTTAAGTATATCTTAGGGATTAGCAAACAATATTTGGTATGTGAGATATAATAGGACATCCTATTTAGCCTGTCATTGTAGTGATAGGTTAGTTTTAATAAAAATCTTGATACTTTACAAAAATATATATTTTAACATCTCAAGTCACATAAACAAAGTTCACTTAGATTTAAAACTATTCTAAACAGAAATCAAATCAGTTATAAAATCACAGTAAAATAAGTAGACAATGCACTAGTCATTATTGTATTAAAAGGTTCCTTTTTATTACTTTCAATAATCGTACCAAAACATATTCCTTATCCAATTAATATTGTCTCCAAAATCACATAGATAATGTGTTCCTCACCATAGAAATTCAATTTAAATTATTCAATAAACATAATGTACATACTAATAGTATGTAATTCATATCCTATTATGGTTATGGTTTAAAAGTTAAATTAAGCTGTTAAGGCAGGGTATAAATAATATTAAATAATACCTATCAAACATATTAACGCCTAAAATTAAAAATACAAAATACTAACAATAGATCTACTCGGTTGACTTTACTCCTGCACTAGACGTTTATCTCTCAGGTACATACAATACAAATGTTCTCCTGTATCACACAAGTTCTATACAGGCCGCGGAACAACAGATCACTAAAACAAATATTCTGTGCGTGTAACGTGTACTAATGTAAGTAAAATTGAGCAATAATAATGGCTGAGAAAAGACTTTTATTGTTGGTAACGCATAATGTAAAACTGCGTCCAAATCGTGCAAAACTTCTGTAGCGGTATTGTGTACTTTTTTGGGATGGGCAAGAAATGTTAAGCTCGCGCCAGGGCACGTTAGCAGTGTGGCTACCATGAGTGCTCATTACGAGCTTTTTTTAGCGGGCTCGATTGGCCCGCTTCAAGGTTGTAAGAATTCTCAACCAATGAGAGCGCCAAACGCGGTCGATATCGACGATCAAGTCTCATAATGAAAACTCATGTTAGCCATACTGATCGAAAATGCGTAAGTCCAAGTGAGAGTAGACCGCCAGCGCGGCGTACGAAAGGACGTAATATCCCCTTATCTTTCTACTGCGCGGCAAAAATGTATGACTGCTGTTTAAACAGAAAATTGTCATGTTTGTGTACAATGGCGCAATAAATGAATATTATATTTTGCCACATAAATAATAGTACCTATAAAGGTAAAACACAATTCAGTATAAACTGATAAGTCAAATTTCTTAACCATTCCAAAATATAAAAAAATGCACAACGCTAATATTCAAGAATTCACTTCTGCCGGCACCTCCGGGGTGAAATTGCCCATTGTTTTTTTTTATAATGTCGGATGTCTCATGCGTCGCGTATGGCTGGGCTTAGCATATACGAGATACATTTTGTGTAATGAAAAGTACAACAACAAAATAGCCACTGAACTCTCCCCGCCACGCCTGACCGTTTGAACGCGAGAGATTCAAAAAATTCCAAAACTATTTTAGCAAACGGATAGTGATTCACGAGGAGGGTTTAGGTGTAAAATTTCTTCTTCTCGAACATTAACATTTATATGAATTGGTCGAAATATGGTGATGATCGTTGAAAATTGAAAAAAAAATATCAGTCGATTCCCAGGCACATATTTGTGCTCAAGAATAACGCAGTGATGACAAGATTACGCGACTCCTGGCTTGGTGATGGGGCTTGTCCCTTTATACTTGATATACGAGTGTATAATCAGACTAACTACTCTCTGGAGTTTGACTGGCAATTTAAATATCACTGGAAGCGCACTTGTCTCGTGAACATTTCCGCGCAGAGGTCCTCTGGGCCCTTCGGCGCGACCGGCTTGTCTTCGCTGTCATCCGACTCCGTATCGGAATCAAACTCGGAAACAGTCGCAGGAGACTTTCTACCGTTTGTCATATGCTTTATATTGACCTCGGTTGCCAATATTTCTTTGATGACGTCATCGGGCGTCTGCTCTTTGCGGTGTTTTTTCCGTAGTTGACGCGCTCGCTTCCTGATGTCTGCTAGGAATCCTGTCGTGACTTCGATGCTTTCTTGCGATATGTCTTGCGGTGTTAAGTCTGTCAAGGATTGCGCTAAGTCAGTGGAGGATCCCTTCGAGTCTGTTATCGTGGCTAAGGACTCAACAGACGCTCCCACACTCCGGAAAGCCGCCAGACCTTCTACGACTGAAACCTTATAGCTACTGTCATGTTTAGAGCGTACAACTATGCCTTTGGGTGCCTTGCCAAGTAGCACGGGTTCGTTTATCTTCAATGTGAATATTTCGGGCAAATAACAGTCTGAAGCGGTCGAAGCTAGAGATGTAGTATCACACGTGCAGGGCGGCATTCTATACGCTTCATCGTTCAAATACACGATCGTTATTTTGTCGTCTCCGATCACGTATAGGAAGGGTTTCACGAACTCCCAGCTGTACACGGTTGTGCTCCACTTGGGGTCATCGTTACGCGTTCGCTTTCCGTTTTCATCTAGGAACACTCCGCATTCTGCGTAACAGAGGAGAATTTCTGTGGGTTTCTCCTTTATTAGTAGGAAGGCTTTAGGTGGGGAGTGCTTCTTAGCAGCGGCAGCTACAGTGGGCTCGTCCATAGCGAACGCTTCCAGAGTGCCAGAGGGTAGGTTCACTTTAAGGGGTTTTTCTCCGGCAATGAACAAGGTCTTGGTGGTGAGTAGAAGGGAGTTGGCAGGACGGTCTATTGTTAGTGATCGCGCGATCTTGAACTCAGCCGTGGACGCTTCGTACCGCAGTAGGAACACACGTCGCCCGCATGCCACCACGGCACATGGACCGTCAACATTGCCATCCGAGATAGCCTGTAAGATACAAAAAGCGTTGCATATAATGAGAAAAACTGTATCTCGCCAAAACAATAAATTCTGGATCGAAAGTTAGTATGGTCAAAAATGTTTTAAGGATTTTAATTCAGAGAGGCGAGAGTGCCCATACGAGATTCGTAGACAAAAATCATTGGATGATTTCATGTGCCTATGAGTTTCATATGAAATCTCCCAAGGTTTTACTTGAGGTTTCTACCAGAGTGTAACGCTACAAGGTTCTTTTGTTGCGGGGTCTATATCGGATTTAACCCTGATCATATTTTTGCTATGTAATATATGATAATTTCTTAAATTATTTCATTCAGGCGCCAATTGATCCTTGTAAAGTTTACATAAGAAAATAACATAAAATACACACATCAAAAGTGTCTAGGGATCAAGCATTTTTATGCGGATTTCTATCTATCTCTATTAGATTTATTTCTATCTATATCTCATTCTATCTCTACAAAGAGACCGGATATAAGACGTATACGACACTGGAGAACCCCTGGACGCCAACAGCGGTTAAAATCCTGCCAGGAAGTCCATCCTTATAGTGGTGGAACCATCATGGTATGGGCGGGTATTTGGATCGGCGGAAGAACTGAGTTGATTTGGATCAGAGGCAACCTCAACGCTCAAATTTATGCTGAGACGATTGTATCAGACGTCATCGTTCCTCTACAAGTGCAAATCGGTCCCTTATTTCAGTTAATGCATGATAATGCACGACCGCACACCGCAAGAGTTGTAAGACAGACTCTCGCCGCAGCTAACATCAATGTCCTGCCCTGGCCTGCTCAGTCGCCAGACTTGAACCCGATTGAGCATGCATGGGATATGCTACAGAGAAGAGCTCTGCCGAATATGGAGGGTATCCAGTCGCAAGAAGACCTTTTTTTGTTGTTGCAACGAACATGGGCGGCCATTCCACAGCGTGATTTGGATGAACTCATTTTGAGTATACCAAACCGATGTTCTTGTGTTGTTAGTGTTCGCGGTAGAAACACGGATTATTAATTGTTTAAGTTACCCAATAAAATTTTAGAGAAAACTGTTATTTCAGTCTTTTTTTCGAACTTTTGTGTTAGTGGTTCAAATGTCAAATATCCCTTTATTAGGAAAATGGCAAATTTCTTTATTAATGCAAAGGTGACTTGGTTTATCGTTACTGTGACAAACGAAAACACTTTATTTGATGAATCCTTAAAGAAAATTTTAATTAATATAAATCAGGAGAAAAGTTATTGCAAAAAAATATGTTGATCCCTAGACACTTTTGATGTGTGTAGATGTGTATGATCTTTTACTTTTAGATGATGTCGGCAGAATACAATAAAAGATGTTAAGTTTATATAAATTACTATATTGTTCCAAAGTTATAGGTAAAATGAGCTAATGAACTGATGTGTGTGAAATGACTGAAACGTGGCCCTTGCTGGCCGTAAGGAGAACGCCCGACTTGAAGGCTTGACGCAAACTAATGATTATATTATAAAGTAAAATGAATGCGAGGCGTAAATACAGACGATGTTATGCTGACGTGCGGTTGCACCGTATGGGATAGTTACCTTGATGATGTGCGGCGGAGTGCTATCAGGCAGCTGTACGTGTGCGACGTCGAGCGCGGGCTGCAGGTGTGGAGCCCGGCGGAGCGCCGAGCCCAGCGACAACAGCCCCGCGTGTGCCAGCGTCGGGCCCACCGCGAGCAGCGCCCGCCCCGCGCCCCCCGCCGCACACGACACGCCCCCCGCCGGCCCCGCGCCCCCCGCCCACTGCAGACGCACCGCCCCACGCAACGACTGCAACCCGTCCGTACAACCTGCGACACCGATACATTCACATACGACACTCATAATTATATTTATCTACTCTCATATCAAAAAATTAAAAATATAAAACTAAAAAGGAGTTTATATTGACGTACTTTACCAATAGTATATCGAAAGGAAATTAAAAAATTAAATTATAACATTATATCTCTAACAAAATAATGTATAATATTTTTTTTCATTACCATACAGATTACAAACCATAGACAGCACTATTTCATTTTTTATCTGTGGCTGCGCACGCTTTGGCGCGTGCACGGTGATGCAGGGTGCAGACTAATAAATAAACTGTATCAATCTCTATTTTTTATTTCATATATTCAATACAATGTATCAGATTAGATAAAGTAGTGTATGAAACTGTACATAATTAGGTATTACACACTCGTGTGATACCATTAAAAAACTCGCTTCGCTCGTTTTTTAAACTCATACTCGTGCATAATATCCCTCATTATGTAACAGTTTCATAAACTACTATTATGTCTCATATCTATACTAATACTAGTCTTCCGCCTACGACTTCGCCCGTGTGAACTTCGGTTATATCACGCTTTTTCGATTTCCCTAGGGAATACGAAATTTTTCTGGGATGAAAAGTACCCTATTATTTAATCCGGCTAACTTTACATCTGCGAAATTTCAAAACAATCGGTTCAGTAGTTACGACGTGAAAGCGGAACAAACAAATTCACTTTCCTATTTATAATATTAGTAAGGATATAAAGCAGAAGAGTTTGTTTGTCGCTAATCTCAGGAACAGCTGGTCCGATTTCAAAAATTCTTTTTGCTATGGATAGCCCATAAATCTAGGAAGGATATATATAGGAATCTATATAACATCACGCTGCGACCAATAAGAGTGGAGCATATATAAAAAACATATCGAAACCAACGCGGGTGAAACCGTGGGGCGCAGCCAGTACTACATAAACTCACATACACAAACAGCCACACCCGGAACAACTACTTGTAGGTCATACAAATTTTTGTTCCGTACGGGAATCGAACTCGTGCAGTCAATGGCTCAACCACTGCACTAACCGTGAAACTTATCAACATTGTGAAAATTATCAAACATATATTTAACAACTATTAATAACGTTATCACTTTTCCTAAGGCTCTTCGAAATAATTATGAATTACCGATAGCAACAGCATTAGGCGCCACGTAGAGTGCAGTAGCGGGCTCGCTGTCCATCGACGTCAGTAACGTGGGCACGTAGCCGGGCGACGCCAGCTCGGCCAGGCGCAGGCGGGACACCCACTGCGCTCGCTCCGCTATGTTACCACATACTACTGTCACTGTTGAGCCGCGATCATTGTTGTCTAGCTTTACCTATAAATACAAAGTCATCATCATCATCTCGGAAGAACTGTAGAGTTTTGGCGGGAAAGTCAAGCTGAGTGTCACGCTCGTTTTTCATTGGACTTTTAAAATTATTTATAGTGTTGTTTACTAAATAAAAGTGCGTGATTTATGTAGTAAAAAGTGCATTTAGTAAATAGTTTATAAAGAACAGTGAAATATCGCAGCATAGTGGCCACATCATGACTTTGCCCTAAACCTCACACGTAAGACTGGTCACGCTGCAGTCTTTTTCTACATGAATAATTCATAATTACTTGACATTGGCTAAATGCACAAACCGCTAACTTCAGTGTGAATGAACCTTAAAACACAAAATTGAAATTAAACGCGCACAATCGATACAGGAATTCAAGAGACTTGTGAGGGAACACTACTTGTCGTTATGATCTAGTTGAATAAACACTTTATGGCTATTTATACTATTAAAGTATCTATGTATTTATGTATGTATATGTACGTATTTGTGTATCTACTTTAGTATATTGTAATAATGATATTTGCACCAACGACAGTTCCATTTGTGGTTCAGGAGAATCTGTCCATTCTTTGGTTGCCTGGAAGAAATCGCATTAGCGATAAGGCCGCCCATTGTATGTTTTGTGTTCAATGTATTTTGTTAGACGTTTTACGTTCGACATTGCCGTCGGGCTACAATTTCAATGTCTTCAAGGCTAGAGGGAATAGACTCTTAATAAATTAGCGCACTTTACCATCAAAGATTGCATCACTGCTTACTATCAGGCAGGATTGCTTACTTATAGTTTTATAACAATAAAAAAAGATTATGAAATACAATACTTACAACAAAAGCTCTGTTGGCCTCGTTGTGCGGCAAGTTCCTGGCGTCTACAGATAGGAGTCGTCCGCGCAGTTCCCTGTTCCCACTGGATAGTACTAGACAGTCGTCCACACAGCGAGCGCGCATGCGTTCCCGACTGCTGTCAGGCCTGTGTGAGACACACGTATGTATTATTATAACGATTGCCCGCTAATTGATCAGCCCTTAATAATAAATTATTTTGAATATTATTACTTATGTTAAGTGATCAACTTGGCAAATTGACAAAAAAAAAACACATTCTATTTAGAAGAATGTTTCTTTTTCAAGTGACCATTCTTAAGCAGCGACTCGAAAATTGAACGAGTATTGAAATTTTTAAGGATGCCTCTGTGAAGCGAGCGGTTCTGTGTTCATCTGAAAAGTATGTTGTTCTTAGGTTAACACGGTACACCTCACTTGTTCTTCTTAAATTTCACTTCTATCATGTCTACATGAGGTTTAAAATAGTATATATTTTGTTATTCATCATATGTATTTTTATCATCGGCCAATCAAATATATTGGATAGATAGATAAGTGATCACTTTTGATATTACAAGAACTGAGTTGAACGTTTTAGAGATAGATAAATAAATTGTGTATCGCTATTATTTTACAAAGAGCGTATTCCGTAATTTTCCGTCCGTCACAATAACTGTCCCCATATAAGAATTAAACGAGAGTTAAAAAACATGGGTTGTTTATTATATTGAGTTGACCTATTTCTTAAAACGGGCCCATAAAGGACGGTGATAACTAAAGAAAGAGTTATATTTCAACTATTCTATAGCTCATACCTGTCCCGACCCCATGAACACGTGAAAAAGCTTAACAGCTCGAAGTAATGGATTACTTCGAGCTATGAACTGAACTTATGATTAAAAAGTGACATTATTTGTTTTCGAAAATATTAAACTTATCAAAAAATTATTTGAGTAAACCCCTATTCATTTTTAGATACCTATCCAACAATATAAAATATCACACGTTAGAGTGCCGCGTGCCCTATTCCGTCGCATGCATTGCCGCGTGTATTGCCATGTAAGTCACCTCTTTTTGCAAAATAATATTTACTTTTTTTAACTTTAGCCCGGCTTGGTAGGCAAAATAATATTTACTTTTTTTAAGTTTAGCTCGGCTTTGTAGGCATTGGTAGAATCAGTTGTCGATACCTAACAACACCTTCACGGATCGGACAGTTTTCTTATATGTTGTATACCTACTTATTACAACACAAAACTTACCACACAACCAGCAGTTCTTTGTCTTGAGACCCATCAGGCGAGTCGATGCTTTTTTTCCTGAAACATTACGGAACCATAAGTTTTTGCCAAAATTATATTGCGTATATACGACGAGATTTTTCTATAAATTGTACTCACCCATTAACAACTGGTTTGGATTTCTCACGCATTGGTGTAGAAGGATAGCTGGAAATTGAATTTCTATTTAGTGTTACAAATATGCTAATCGTCATATAGGTGCTACAAATCGCGAGTTTTCTATAAAGCTCCACAGATGGCGTTGTACCGTTTTCTGAATAGCAGTATCGAGATTCTCTGTTTTTGCTACATTATACTCTATCACTAGACAAATAAGGGTCATAATCATTTCGCCATTTCGATATAGATTATAGAGCAAAATGAACGCAGTTATTTCGCGGTAATTAATTATTTTATTACTTTTTGTAGATGCACTTAGCCGTAGTAGATAACTCAAACCATAATCCGCATATTCTGTGCATCTTTTTAGACAGTAATTTTTCAAAATATGTACATACAGGGTGTATCTGACATCGTAACGTTAACTTCGCGATCAGGCTAGACCGCATGCCACTAATAAAATTATGATAGTCATTTATGTAGTTAATGAACGGTTACAGAATTCACAGTGTTTAAAAAAGTGTCGGCTGGGCCTTTGAACGTTGCAAGCGTGCCACCGTGCGGTATTGTAGGTACGATGTTGATCCCTGATGTGAACTCTATTAAATCAGCTGATAAGATAGTTTTTCGAGTTTTGTTTTCATTGTGCTTTTTTGTGTAATTAGCGAATTATTGTTTACTTTAAAATATTATTGGGTTATAAAGTAAAATAAAAGTTTAGCATTTATGAACGGTCTAAAATGAAAAAAACTACATATATTTTTTTGTTAATAATGAAAAAGCCGACGAGAAATTCCACCACTGGGGGGTTCAGAATCATGTACTGGATCCATGGTACTCGTTTGTGCGTCGATGTCAGATACACCCTTTATATTTATAAAATATATGGAATAAAATAATAAAATAAAATATATGGAAATCAACAATCAATGAAGTTTCAGAAATACTTGCAATTAAAAAAAAAAGGTTGGTCGGAGTGGGCGGCCATACCGAAGATTTTATTATTATTATTACCCATGCACAAAATAGAATTTGGCCCATTAAGAAGCTTAAGAAGCGCAAGCAACATTGCGTCATATATTTACCTCGCTTCACTCCCATTGCAGGCTGCTAGTCTAGCGCGCAGTCTTTCTACTTCTTCACGTAATTCTCTGATAAACAGAAAAAATTGAATAAATTTTTGCTGTAGGCATTGAAAATGTGCACCTTTCTAAACAAACAATTATCATATTATACAGTATGTTACGAAAACCCTGTCCGACCCATAAGGATAATAGAGGTTAGGTAAACACATGACCAAATATAATATAAAATTTTACGTATTCATCATAGTACCAATACAAATGAATTTTGAAATAATCTTTTTTTCCAACGAATTAATTCCAATTTCCCCGAAATTTGGTAATTTTTAAAAAGTGACAACACCGGTATTATTATGAGCGAATAGCGATGCGACCACGTGCCGCGTGTCCTGCCGCCCGCCCCCCGCGGTCGGCAGGCGAAGGGTGGTCAACGCACATTTAATAAGTTACCTCCTTTTGCGAAATAATATTTATTTTTTTTAGGGGGATTTTTTTTTTAAGTAAAGCCCGGTTTTGTATGCATTAGTAGAATCAGTTATCGATACCTAACAACACCTTCACGGGTCGGACAGGGTTTTCGTAACATACTGTATATTACTAAGTGCTTAACATTTTAAATCAGCATTCGCATTCAAACCAAGCGAATGGTAGTGGTATAAATGTCGTAGTTGTTTTTGAAAAATCGCGACATATCTTTAATTAACCTTAGATGCAAAAGCACTAATACTAGTAGGACACAACAATTGAAAAAGAGCTAAAAGCAACATTTCCTTTATTCCATTCATTTATACAATATGTAAAGAAAATCCTGACCCATTAGTATAATACAGGTTAGGTAAATCATCATAGTAACAATACTAATGAATTTTGAAATAATCTTTTTTTCCCGCGAATTAATTCCAACTTCCCCAAAATTTGGTAATTTTTAAGAAAGTGACAATACCATTTTTTTTTGAAGTGATGCGACCATGGGCCGCGTACCCTGCCCCTCGTCGCCCGCGCATATATTGCCTACCTCACATGTATTAAGTTACCTCTTTTTGCGAAATAATATATATTTTAGGGGATATTTCTTTTTTTTAAGTTTAGCCCGGCTTTGTGGGCATTAGTCGAATCAGTTATCAAAACCTAACAATACCTTCACGGATTGAACAGAGTTTTCTTTACATATTGTGTATTACCAAGTGCTTAACATTTTAAATCGTGGTATGAACGTCGTTGTTGTTTTTGAAAAATCGCGACATACCTTTAATCAACGTTAGATGCAAAGGCACTATTACTAGTAGGACACAATTGAAAAAGAGCTAAAAGCACTAATTCCTTTATTTCACCCATTATAAAGTAACTATTTACCTGTTAGCTCTCCTGAGCGGCGGCGAGGCTGCCGGCCTACGCCCCGACCGGCCGAACAACTTGTTACTTAGCGAGCATTTCTTCCGACCTGCCTCTTCCACTTTAGCCTACAACAGAAGTTAATCAAAATACTCTCACACAACCAACGATATTATTCTTCATAACGAGGCTTATAAATCAGAATTCTCAATGACTACACAACGTTATTTTTTGTTTATATGAATATAGTTTGTTCAAAATAAGCATTTGAATCAATTCCAATATTTTTTACACCATGTTATATTTTTCCCAAACATATTTGGAAATTGTTCCAGCGTGGTTACTGAGCGCGCAACACAGCTGGCGGTAGATCATATTACTAGGCGCGTGAGACAGGCCCCCGCCTAGCTACGGGGCGGCCAATAACTTTCGAAGATTTTCATGATATCGTTTTGAAATTTTGAACGTGGATTATTATTTACTTTAAAATATTGGACACCGTGTTTCGGGTTTCGTATTTTAAACAAGTTTAAATTCGCATGAAGGAAATTTCACGTTTGATTTGCTAATACGAATATATAGATTATTATGCAAAATATTGTGTACTATTTTATTTATATCTATTTTTGCGACCATGTTTTTTTGTCTTCTATAAAGCATCACAGCTACTGATAGATACTTTATTTAGATTACAATCTACCCTATTATACAGTATGTTACGAAAACCCTGTCCGACCCGTGAAGGTGTTGTTAGGTATCGATAACTGATTCTACTAATGCATACAAAACCGGGCTTTACTTAAAAAAAAAATCCCCCTAAAAAAAATAAATATTATTTCGCAAAAGGAGGTAACTTATTAAATGTGCGTTGACCACCCTTCGCCTGCCGACCGCGGGGGGCGGGCGGCAGGACACGCGGCACGTTTTCGCATCGCTATTCGCTCATAATAATACCGGTGTTGTCACTTTTTAAAAATTACCAAATTTCGGGGAAATTGGAATTAATTCGTTGGAAAAAAAGATTATTTCAAAATTCATTTGTATTGGTACTATGATGAATACGTAAAATTTTATATTATATTTGGTCATGTGTTTACCTAACCTCTATTATCCTTATGGGTCGGACAGGGTTTTCGTAACATACTGTATATTATATATATTAACTGTTAAGTAACTATAACATTAAGAAATCGTTCATCATGGCTTTCTTATTCACTTGATGTTAAATAGTTATCAATTTATTTGGATATACTTTATTTATGATAATGTTCGAATTGAGATTCCATACCTGCAGGAAGTCAATAAGCTTGGCTTGCTGCCTGAGCGTGGCGTCGGCTTTGGTCTCTCGAGTGCGCCACCATGCAGACGCCGCCTCAGCTGCCTCGCGAGCCGCTGCCAACTCCTCCTGCAGATTACAACATGTCACATAAATAAGAGAGAAATAATACAACAATAAAATGGTTTACCTTTTTAGCAAAAAAAAGTCAACACAACGTTTTTGTGTGTAAGTGTGAAATGCTACATGTTCGGAGGTCATATTTCAAAAAAGAATTTCAGTAAATGATTAAGAAAACATTACAGTCTGGCATCTATTTTTAAACTTAATTATGATACAAACTGATTGTATAAGCTATTCCCTACACAAATAGCTAGCACTTTGTGCATTAGAAGCGCATAATGTATATGTCAAAAATATTTTCTGTAGTCAGGGTGTAACGTTGGGCACGCCACGTTAGCGATGGTAAGTACCCTCTTTGAAGAATGGCTCGAGAGGCGCCACGGCGCTCTCACCTTCCACCTGACGCAGGTTCTCACCGGACACGGTTGTTTCGGGAGGTTCCTGTTCCGGATAAGGGGGAGGAAATGCCAGGGTGTCACCATTATGTGGAGCCCCTAGGACACGGTGGAGGTCTGCTTAGCTTGGGTAGAGCCTTGAGAGGGTCCTTGTAGCGGCGATCGGCGGCGATCTCTCGCGTCCGATCCTGGTGAAAGCCATGGTCCGGAGCGAGAATGCATGGCAGGCCGTCACCTCTTTTTGCGATGCAGTGATTTTGGCAAAGGAGGGTGCGAAGCGCGTGAGGCAGCGGGAATCCCAGCGCCCTCACGCCAATAGTCGCCGCAGAAGACGCCCTGGCCGGGAGACAACATCGAACTCCCGGCCACCGCAGGCGCGGCCTTGCGGGTGGTAGACAGTGGATAGTTTGCGGGTAGTAACAGTGGTAAGGACCGACGGCGTGTAGTGTTTCACGCGTGTCTCATGTGGTTGTGTGGTGTCAGGGTTGCGGGTTGGTTAAACAAGAAACCGTGGCCCTGGCCGTCGCACGGGCAAGTGGAGAAACATGGGTGGGTTTTAGTGAATAAAAGTGTGACACGGCCTTCCGTTCCGCCAAGAGCGGGAGAGGTGATTTGATGCTAGACCTGCACATCGGCGAGGCTGGCCTGCAGCTGCAGCGCGTGCGCGTGGTGGTGGTGCGCGCGCGTCCTTAGCGCGGCACACTCCTCCTGCAGCTCACGCACACGTCGCGCCGCACTCTTCAGCGCCGCGTCGCTGGCAGCACGCTCGCTGTCCAAAGCCGCGGTGCAAGCCTCGAGCTCGGCAACCCGGGTCTCACGAGCTTCAAGTCGTTCCTGGAATTATACAAGACGTTTTTTTTTTTTTGTAGTGTAGCACTAGTTAAAACTTTGTGCCAAATTGAAGTCAAATAAAAATCTTCAAAAGTTCTGCTTTCTTTTATAGCTTCGCATGGTTTGTGCATTTAGCCAATGTCACGTAATAAATTATTCACGTCGAAAAAGACGGCCGCATGAACCGTCTTACGGGGGAGGTTTGAGACAAAGTCATGATGTGGCCACTATGGTGTGATATTTCAATATTCTTTATGAATTATTTACTGAATGCACTTTTTACTACATAAATCACGCACTTTTATTTAGTAAACAACACTATAAATAATTTTAAAAGTTCAATGAAAAATGAGCGTGCCTCTCAGGTTGACTTTCCCACCAAAACCTACAAGTGTTAAAGAAGGCTATAAATGTGTGACAAAGAGTGTGTATGTGCAGCGTGCCACAGTGCTTACCCTGAGCAGCTGCAGCTCCTCGTGCGCAGAGCGTGCCTGTTCGCGCGCCTCTTCGTGTTGCTGCGCGGCCCGCGAGGCGGCGGCTCCGCGGTCACTCGCCGTTGCCTCCGCCTCGCACAGCCTCCCGCGGCATGCCTCCAAATCGGTGCGCACTACTTTTAGTTGTGCCTGTCATACGTCATAGAATATTAATTAATTATAGTCTAAGTACCGCTACTCCTTTAAATAGTTACTTACTTAATAAAGGAAGTAAATAGACCCAACATATAGCCGCTAATTATGCATCAAACTAACATTGGCCAATAAAAATGATTACTGGAAAACAACTTTTATTTTTAATGTAAAATATTATTTGCGACGCCACCCAATATCACGCACGCAAGGCACTGTGCCTTTGAATGCACGCAACGGTGCAGGAGAGTATATAAAGTTAAATTATAACATTTAAAACTAGATTTTAAGTCAATAAAATTAGCACTTGGCCATCAATATTATCACACTGAAAAGTCCAGTACAAAAAGTTATTACAATGACAGGATGTCTCCTCTCGGCGTCGTTAAGCGACTCGAAATTCTTGAAGTTTTCTGGGACGCTTAGCGCGTAACAATTTTGAAGCAGAAACATCTACACATTCCAAGCAAATTATGATAATTTTAAAATGACACTCAAATTAGAGACATACCGAGTTTTAAAAAGTTTGGGTTGGTAACGCTTTTTATTGGCCGAATATGGCATTTTGAGTATCTTAAACTCAATGAGCCATTATGATATCAACGACAATCAATTTATAAACATACCAATGCGACGTAAAAAACTATTTTTATGTAAGAATGGGATAAAAACGATAACTATGAATATAATAGCCACGGTCTCAACCGCGTAAGTTTCGATCCTGTGGGAATATCAGAACAAAAATTACACTATAAGCGGGATAAAAATTAGGTACGCTGTTAATCACGATTATAAACCAGCTGTGTGCCAAATTTTATCCAAATCTTCAGTAGTTTTAGTGTGGAAGTAATATACACCCATCCATCTAACCTTTCACGTTTATATTAGTAGGATGTATTACAATACTTACCTCAAGATCTTTGTTCTTTAGTTCGTGAATGTCAGCCAAGTTCTCGAGATCAGTCAGTTGCTCTTCTAGCATACCACACGCCTCTTGCAAGGCTTTATTGTTCTGCAAAATAAATAAAAATAACGTTTTTAGTCCCTAGTATCGCATGTTTTATACACAACATATTTTCTAGCACAATAAGGACAGTAAATAGTGAATAATGAACAATCGGTATGAGGAACTGGAGAGGGACAATACAAAATATCTTGGCATAACACAATACCCAGGAAAGATGATGAACACCGTAGCAGCCAGTCCTGTTACTATTTTTGCTTAATGCACTTTTAAAAATAAATCATACTAATTTTATAATATGTGCACCTACATTTAAATTGAAACATTTAGCAGTCTTTTATACTTAGATGCTTGTACTTATCACTACGCGTATTTGTTTGATAGTAACTTTTATTTGTCATATAATTATAATATGTCTTGGCGAAGAAGTGAGATTGTCAATAATAAAGGTTTGAGGAACATATTTAAAAATATAAATTTAATGCTTGATGAGATCAATGGTTATGAAGGTTTTCATATAATTGATGGTGGGCGCGTATATGTCTCCCATATACACAAAAGACAACACGTATAACCATTTTTTTCGTTAAAAAATACATTAAAATATTACACCAAAATATTGCCGGTTTAATAAATAAAGCAAATGTACTGACTGTATGCCTAGATGAACTGTCCCAAAAAGAGACAACAGTGGAAATTCTAAGTATAACGGAACACTTCATTATGGAAGGGTTCCAACCTCAAGTGTATGTACCAAATTACAACCTAGCAGCCTGTTTCTGTAGAGAAGACCGAAAAAGAGGAGGGTCTTGTATTCTTGTGAAAAATGATATTCAGTATAAGGAAATACCTAAAATTTAAAAATTGACGGTATCAGGAATATTAGAATGTTGTGCTATTGAGCTCACCTATTTAAGATCATTGTTGTTTGTATCTACAGAACACCAAATATAAATAATCTCAATTACTGCTTTGAGAAAATAGAAGCATTTTTGCAAGAAATTTCACGCACACGATATAACAACATTGTAATAGCTGGCGATTTCAATATCGACGTGCTTAAACCTACTAGCTTTCTTTACTAACCTTCGAATGTCTTCTAATGAGCTAACTTAAATCTAGCATTAAAACAGCCGACTCGCTTAGCCAGTATGACATCTATTGACAACTTTGCTCATAATTTTAGTTCAGTATGTAAAACTGAAGTAATAGAATTTGCGTTGTCCGATCATACAGCACAGCTGCTTCACTGTCCAGTTCAAACAAAGTGTCTCATAAAGTATTGGTTCACCGTCAAAAGAAATTACAGTGTAGACAATATTTTGAAGTTTAGAAACCACATTAAAAATCTTTCTTTTGATGAGATTTATGACACAATCGATCTGAATGAAGCTTATAATGAATTTCTCGATATATTTAAATTAATCTACGACCTGTGTTTTCCAACTAAATTGATCAAAGTAGGTCTTCCATTTAGGTCGGTTGTTCTGACTACCTAGCTTAATAGCTAGGTAGTCAAAAGAAAACTTTTGTGGCAATTTAGATTAAACCCAAATCAATATAATAAATACGCTTTCATTAATTACTCTCGTTTACACAAAAAAAAAAATTATACACCTAACGCAAAAGGGCCAAAAACAATCATTATAAAAACATCTAAAAATAAATCTAAAACCTCGTGGCAAATAATTAATCGGATAAAATTTAACCTAAGTCTAATATAACTAAAATTATAAATAATAACAGCATTCTATCTAATGACAATGATATTGCCGAAGCAGTTAACATTTAACGGTGTTTCCGTCAAACTACAATTTGAGTGACTTCAAGGCTAGAGTGAATAGGCTCTTAATAAACTAGCGCGCTTTACCATCAACGATCGTATCACTGCTTACCATCAGGCAGGATTGCGGTCAAGTGCTACTTTATAATTTATAAAAAAAATAGATAATTATGAGACTGACATAAACAATAATTTACAACAGATGGTAACCTGGCTAGACGCGAATAATTTAAAAATAAAGTTTAAGTAAAACTAATAATACAATAGAAGAAGTTGTAAGTACAAAATTCTTGAGTCTCGAAATCGATCAAAAATTAAATTTGAAATCCCACATTGATATTTTATGTAAGAAAACAAGTAATTCTGCATATGCTCTACATACATTATCACCTATAGTTAACGCAGATGCTCTTCTTACGGCATATTATGGCATAGCATAATCACATTTAAGGTGGGATCATATTTTGGGGAAACTCCACTGAAAAAGAAACTGCCTTCAAGGCGCAATAAAGATGCATTCGAGCGATGTTTAAAATAAAACCCACTGATAGTTGTAAATCATACTTTAAAAAATATAAGATATTGAAATTATGTTCATCATTCAGTCGAAAGACGTCCACTGCTGGACATAGGCCTCCCCCAAGGTTCTCCACGACGACCGGTCTTGCGCCTCCCGCATCCAACGGTTTCCCGCGACCTTCACCAGGTCGTCGGTCCACCTTGTCGGGGGCCTACCCACGCTACGTCTTCCGGTGCGTGGTCGCCACTCGAGAACCCGTCGGCCCCATAGGGCATCGGTCCTACGGGCAATGTGTCCAGCCCATTGCCACTTCAGTGTTGCAATTCTTCGGGCTATGTCGGTTACTCTCGTTCTTCTGCGGATCTCCTCATTCCTAATTCGATCGCGCAGTGAAACCCCAAGCATAGCCCTCTCCATTGCCCTTTGAGCGACTTTGAGCCTTCTTATAAGGCCCATTGTTAGCGACCACGTCTCAATTCCATAAGTCATCACTGGCAACACACACTGGTCGAAGACTTGAGACACAGCGGGAAATTATGTTGTGTGTATATAATAGAAGTAGCTGCGTTTGTGAAGGCAAAGCCGAGTCATTTCAAATGTATAGCTGACGTTTTTCCCCTCAATAGACGCGACAATACCTTGCTATGTCAGGAACCAGCTAAGACAGCATTTAAGCGCAAAAGTGTCTACTGCATGGCTCAGTCCATTTATAATAAGTTACCAAAGAGCTGGAAAGAGCTTCCTTTAAAATTATTCAAAAAAAGACTCTGCAGCCTTTTAGTCGTGAAAACGTACTATAGTATAAATGAGTACCTTACTGAAAAAGAATTTTCTTTTAAGTTAGAATAGTGTAGTTTTGAACTATTTTCCTAAACTGTATTTTCTAGTTTTAAGTTGAATATTTAAAAAAAAATTTGCATGCCTAAATGGTAAAACATGGCTGAACCTGTCATTATATATACATTTATGTTTTGTCATCTTTTTAACCATGGCTCTTATGTAAATACGCGAGATAAATAAGAGTTTCAAATATCGAATATGGGGAAGACTTCAAAATGAAGCAAATTAGGATATCTAAACGAACGACCACCTTACAGTGGATGGTCAGCTATGCTAATAACTTCCGACAAACAGCATGAGCTCATTCAAGTTCATAAAAAAAAGGAACCTCTTACTAAAGTTACGAAGGCAATGGCACACCGAGACATAGTACCGTAACAAAGTGCTTGTTAATCGCCGAGATGGCGTTGTCCGTGGCGCGACACCGGCCCTGCATGAGATCGGCGGCCAACGCCAAACGCACGCGCCGCGCCCAGCCTCCCTCGCGCCGCCGTGCGCCTGCGCAGAACAACTGCCGCAAGTACGCCGGCTTTGGCCGAACCGGCGGCTTCTCGGTGTTCTTACGTTTGTACCGATGCTGTACCTCCGTACCACTGGGTACTCTGGCTACATACGGTGAAATCGATGGAATTTTAAACGACGCCATTTTTACGATTTGACTTCTAATTGGATTTGATGTACCGTTTGCTCTTTATATCTTTGATTTTTTTTTTTTATATTAAACAGTATTAAGAAGGAAGATCATGTGGGTGTATTTAAGAATGTTTATAATTTTAATTTTATAGTGAATAAAATAGATAGAACACTTGTTATAAAGGATTATAGAGACACTGTATCCTTCTGCGATAGATTTATGATACACGACACTAAATGGAAACACAAAAGTACAAATAGGTAAGCACACAAATTAATTAGAAAAGGGCGCGCGTAGTCACCGCGGTATCGACACTGTGGAGAATATGACTAGCGCACAGATCATCCACCGCTTTAACAATGATGTTTACACGATGGGCTCAACGGCATGCAGACAACCACAACAACTACAATCAGAGAATCTTAAACAAAACCTTCGAGACAAATAGATTCACAAATGTTGATTACATGAGAAAGAGTTATAATAATACATCTCATTGTTCGGGACTGCATGTTCTTGACAATAACTGCAACTATTATTTTTGATTAGCTTGTGTTCGCAACTCCATCAGTGTGGATGTTGGACAATATGCCACGGGAACGCACTACTAGCATTAAAGTACCTAGTGTTCTTCTTTTCGTGTAGTTATCTTTTTTTTTTTTTTTTGTTAAGTCGATTAAGACCAGTAAGTGGCTAAGTTAGTTGCAGCATCAGTGGAATTCTGTAGGTAATACGAGGTGCAGGTGAACAAGATCTTAATTCCGATAATAACATTCATCCGTTAAGCATCATTGTGTGCCAATGTTCATTCAAATCTGTGTAGCCTTTTCTGCGTAAATCCAAATCATTTGTATTAGAACAATAAAACCAATGGGTGTTTCGGAGAACTTCTATAAACCTATCGCGGGCAGCGTAAGTAATACGCTTCCATCAGACACTTGTGGTGTAAAAAAAGCTTCAACTATGTTAAGGCTAGGACAGTCAATACCACCATAACAGCACCCTAATTGCGTAATTTACTATTACTAAAAATTGGAATGATTTTGAAGCAGATTGCTTATCCATTGCTCCCTGAGTTCGAAAAACGTGTCTGCTCAACAACGTAAATAACGCAGTGAATGTTGTTGAACTGTTAAAAAGGAATCCCATCTGCTAGTGTGTTACGTTATTACCCTGCAGATTTAGTTTATGAAGAATCAGTCAGTCGATCAAGTAATCGCTTTATTCCAAGGATAAAAAAGTACAAAACTCATCCTGGTAGATATACACATTGCACCTCAGTTGGCACTGTAGAATTGTAGATCAATGGGTTGTTCGGTCCCTTCAGCCCCCCCTCGAGTTACATATGAGGAATCTTTTTTGAAAACGCATTCATAATTTCACACATATATATTGGGTATTCAACACACTTGAATACCCAATATATATGACGACGTCAGCGACGGCTGAACTGTAGGCTCCACTCTTGACAACAACAATTTGAATAGTCAAACCGACAGTTTCGCCCCGGACAAGTGTCTTGGTCCGCATCTCAAAGCGAAGGGTCGACTCTGTCCACGTAACGTTCAAAATAACGTTACAGCGTTTGCCCCTCCACTACAGAAATCAAATTCACAACTCTTAGTAAAATGATATGACGATGATGACGATCCACGATATATATAAATATTAATATTCAGAGTTTAAATCTATACTAATATATAAAGCTGAAGAGTTTGTTTGTTTAACGCGCTAATCTCAGGAACTACTGATTCGGTTTGAAAAATTCTTTGGATAGCCCATTAATCCTGGAAGGTTTTAGGCTATATATCATCACGCTGCCACCAATAGGAGCGGAGCATAACTAACTACACGCGAACGTAGTCGCTGGTGGCCGCTAGTAAATAATAATATTCACCTGGATGAGCTCCGTGTTTTGTCTCCTGACCTCTACCAGCTCGTCTCGCAGCTGCGCCCTCTCGCGGGAGGACAGCTCCTCCTGCTCCTCTGCGTGTAGTCTTCTTTTCTCACTGTACAGTAGCTCACTCTTTAGCTTACGAATGTCGTTCCGAGACCTGGAGGAAAGAGTCAACATTGTAGTCACCTTACTAGTTACAGTGTCGACCAAAATTGCATTGACAATCTCACAAAGCAATAGCTTTATATTTAAGTTGACTTACATCCATCTAGTTTTAAGAAATTGTCGTTAATAAGTGATTGTAGTTCATAATTTCAATATTAGTACACTCGGTGTCAAAAAAATCGCACCTTCGTGAAAATAACTTTCAAGGGTTATTAACCCTTAACACGTGCGTGTAGCATCGTTAATATTGACGTCATTTGAAAGCCCATAAAATAAACTTTATAACATAAAAAAAGCTATTTCATTTCCTTAAAAGAAAAGCTTGATACCACAAATATGACTTTATAAAACAAAAGGCCAATTTCGCTTCTCAGTATGGCCGCCACTACTTGCGTTGTCTTTAATGGGTATAAATGGATGGCTTGAAGAGGACACACGAGAATATCATTAATAAGAAAAGACACATTGAAGATGGATACCACTTCTTATGATGTCGCTCGGCAACTGAAATTGAGCAGTTTTTCGATTCGAAGAGTATACCAGCGGAAGATTCGAAGAGTATTCCTGGAGACCGGTAGTCATCTACGGAGGCATGGGTCTGGTAGATGTCGCTGCACCTCGGAGAGAGACGACCGACTCATCGTATCGACATCTCTGAGAAATCGGCTTTCTAATGCTGTTGAGTTGCAACTGCAGCTCTGGACAGCTCGCAAAATAACCGTGAGCGTTTCTTCGGTTAGGCGAAGCTAAGGGGGAAGAAGATAGCGGCTTGTAGAGCTGCTACGTAACCAAAATTGACCGCAGAGCATCGGTGAGCTCGCTTGCAGTTTGCTCGCGACCACGTCAATTGGACCCTTGGCCAGTGAAAGGCTGTTTTCTTCACAGACGAGACGAAAGTATGCCTTTACTGCAACGAGAGATGCAGTAGGTAGAGTGTACAGAAGATAACGGGGACAGTTTCGCCCAAGTCTGCATCCAAGAGACGGTGGAATACAGCGGTGGTTCCTGTATGTTTTGGGGAGGCATGTCGACCGACGGCAAAAACAACCTTGTAAGCGTCTCGTGGGCAAGGGTTACTGACTGCTCACAGGTAGAGATCCTGGAAGAGTATGTGGTCCCCTATGCCGGTTTTGTTGGCGATGGGTTCGCAGTTATGTACGGTAACACTCGCGCTCACAATGCATTAATTGTGCGCGATTACCTTCAAGAGGTTGGGATCTCTGTCATGCAGTGGCCAGCGAGAAGTCCAGACCTGTCCTCGATAGAGCACCTCTGGGACCATTTCAACCGCAAGGTTCGGTTTTGTGATCCCACTCCCACGACTCTCCAGAGGCTCGAAGGGGCCTTTATTGAGAAATAGGAAAGTATCCCTCAAGAAGAGCTGGTAAGATCCATGAGGGAGCGTATGGAAGCCGTCATCCGAGAACAGGGGGGTAACACTAGGTTTCAGGTTAGTTTTAAGAATCCTATCTATTCCTATCTATCCTATATATATTTTTTTTATGTAATTCATCTTTTCCAACTAAGGCTTAATTGAGGATTTTAACTGTTTTGTGAACTTTATTGTTATTTGCTCCAATAAATAATAATAATTAATTGAATTGTTTTTTTAAAGTTTCTTTAATGGGCTTCCAAATGACACCAATATTGGTGAGGGTAATGCGTGCGTAATGGTTATAATAACGATTGAAACTTATATTCGCAGAGGTGCGATTTATTTGACGCCGAGTGTACCTATGTAAAGTTATACATATGAATAAATAATACGCATTAACCGGGGGCTCGCTCAGTTCAATGCAATGTAATGTAGCTGGAGTTTTTACCGTTTACTGTACATTGAATCTGTCATCACAGATAAGAATTAAGAAAATCAAAATCACCAAACATCATTTTACATGAGAGTAGCCAGATTTTTTCACAAATTAATAAGCTTCTTTTTTTACAAAAATAACAAAATGTTTAACTGCCTAACATGTTTATATTCTGAAAGGTATCTACTGGTGTCCACATTACCGGTAAAACGAAAAAATAACTGACAATTTTAGGTATCTAAGTAGAATGCATCATCAACCTATGCATATCTTAAACAAAAAATTACCTTGATATATTATTATTATTTGTTTATTTTTATTATGAATACACGAGTTTGTTGTTTGTCGAATAACTATAGAAATAATAAAAATAATAATAGAATAAATATAGAATTTTGTCAATGCTAAAGAAAACGCCTATTTTTTATTTTAATTAGTCAAGATTTTAATGTTCAGTCGTTATATTGGTTGCATAGAAGTTCAGTTTTCCCAGAAGCAATAAAGAATATATAAAAAATAGTAAATCAAATTAATATAACTTGTAAAATACACACGGTTTGAGTCGTAGCACAGGCGCCATTACTGCACTGTATTATTTTGTTTTTTTTTTTTTTTTCAGAGAAACCACTTCAACTTTTATCTTGATCAATTCGTTCTAAGCTTGACACATTTTTTGTTAAAAATAACCACAGAACTACACATTCTACCGGCATTACTAACAAACTGGGTTAAAAAGATAAGTCATGACAAATTCTCAATTCATTTATCGAAAAGTCTTATCGCGCGGAGATGACGCGCATTTTTAAGAGAAATCAATAATTTTCAAGAGTTTCGTGTTGAGAGAGCTGAGAGCAACATCTATTTTGTTCAGAAAAAAAATATTTAAGGAATAATAAATATATGTACTTAGTTTAATGGATATACGCGACACAGTGAGTTCAAATCTCAATATTTCTAAATCATAGTCAATCATATTTATGTAGGTATATATTCTTTGAATGTCCTGTATTATTTGTTATGCTTTATGTTTTATCAAAATTTCTCTCCCAAATCTAAAACGAAACGGCGTAAGAAAACTAGCAGTCGTAGAATCGGAAATACAAAGATATCTTGTAACAACAGTGACACCCTCAAACCCGCCCAGGGCTCAATTAACGTACGAGTTCGGTTCAGGATCAGCATGCTCGGTATACCCGGTACCGAAAGCTGACCGAGCACCTACATTTCAAGGAGTTTCCTGGTACGCGTTAGAGCGAGGCGGAATCATTGAGGTTTACCGCTTCCGATAGAAACATAGTTTCCTTTAGATATTTAAACGGATACTTCACTCGATTTAATTAGCTTTTTTCGATAAAAGCCCTTTTTTGACATACCTACCCGTCCACCAATCTATACTAATATATAAAGCTGAAGAGTTTGTTTGTTTGAACGCGCTAATCTCAGAAACTACTGGTCCAATTTGAAAAATTCTTTTTGCGTTGGATAGCCCTTTCATCCAGGAAGGCTTTAGGCTATGTAATATCACGCTGCGATCAGGAGGAGCCGAGCATATAAAAAAATAAACATATCTACCTACCTACGCGGGTGAAACCGCGAGGCGCAGTTATTTTCATTTTTTTCAATGCATTAACCTTTACAACGTGATGTTTTCTTTATACGAAACCTGAGTATAGTTTGTTCAGAATAAGCAATTGAATCGAATCCAATCATTTTCATCTCATTTTTCCCCCCATTTTTCCCAAATACATTTAAACATTGTTGCAGTGTGGTTAACGAGTGCGCAGGGATAACAGATGCCAGTCAACTCTTCAATAACCTGATTCGTCTTCACGATTCCTGGTAACTATTTCCGCTAGCTGTGCCGACATGTCGCACGGTGGTCCATGCGTCATCCCCCATTCCTCGGGTTCTTTCCGCACTCAGGCTATTCACCTCATAGAAGCTAACCCGAACTGTGCGTTAGCGTTAGCGTTTTGCGAAAACAAAATTTAATTAGTTCGTTTCATCATCATCATCAACCTTTTTGTCGTCCCACTGCTGGGCAAAGGTCTCCTCTCATACAGAGAAGGATTGAGCGTAATCACCCACGCTTACTCAATGCAGGTTGGTGATTTCAGACTTGAAAGTCCAGGTTTCCTCAAGATGTTTTCCTTCACCTTCAGTCATTGGTGTCCAACATATACTTAGAAAGTACATATAACTTTAGAAAAGTTGTATTGGTACTTGCCTGACCTGGAATCGAACCTGCGCTCTCATACTTGAGAGGCTGGTGTTTTAAGCACTAGACCACCACGACTTCGACACAGCAAACATGACATAACATAACAGCAAACATAAAAAGACCAAACTCCGTAAATTATAACGTTCCGGTTTATCCGTTTCCGATATATTGAGGCTCAAAGTTGTGCTGAATGTGACTCTAGATATTTGGAATAAATACACATAAGCAGGTATGCTATTTGCTTATGTGACAGTTCTCTAACTTCAACATATACTTAGTCGACAGACAGTTATGTAGTAATATATTCAATTTACGTTGCTTTCGTTGTTTTGTAAACGGAGATATATATCTTTAATCACCCGAAGACGACATTTTCTGTTGAGCATTTAAACGATACCGGACAAATTATGCCTAAAATATAACGTCTGGTCTGTAAATAAAAAAAAAGGGAAATATCCTTTCGATTTATAGAGCATACTCACTGCTTCCGCACCGACTAATTCATATCATGCTATGTTAGGAGTGTACATGTGACATTTTATGACTTGTAATAGTAAGATAAGACCAAGCGGGTAGGATGTTGTGAGAAGAAAGAAAAGCCAGGCCCGTTGTATTAGAAACAAAACGTTGCCATGGTAACCACGTAAGCCCAGCACAGCAAAAGATAAATTTAAAACTTACAAAAACACAGCTGTTACGTCGCGACCCCCAGCAGTAGGAATATTATCGGTCTTATTACAAAACGTGTTCTAACTTCAGATCTAGTCTAAACCTGTGATACAGTTACTGCATTTTAAACACTATTTCGACGAAAATAAAATTCTTAATTTAAAATTGATAACTTAAGGCTTTGGTTTAGTGTCAGTTTTTGTAATAAGAACTTTAACTTTGTCGCGTTTAACTTCGAATCTTACAAAAGACCTTGTCCATATAAGATTAAATTTTCATTTGTTTCTAACATACCTGTCAACCTCAGTTTGCACAACTTCGTGCGTCTTCGTGAGCTTATCTAACTGGGTTCGGAGTCGCTCCGCCTCTTTCGTAGCCCGATCGTGTTCCGGCCGAAGTTTCCCGATCTCAGTCGAGAGCTCGCCGGTTTTCTGTTCGGCCGCCTTGCGCGCTTCAATGGCATGTGTTAGACGCTCTTCAGCACGTTTAAGTTCGCGAGTCGTTGATTTTATTTCTACTGAGAGTTCGTTGTATTCGCGTTCCTGGTGGATAGCGTACTTAGTTAAAAATTAGTTTTCTTTATAAAGTAAGAATAAAAAAGCGTAAGAATATACACACTAGGTACTACAAAGTATTAACACAGCACCAAAGTAACTAACAATTAAAATATTAAGGTTTGACATGTTTGTGTTGAATAAAATAGGGTAGTTGACTAAAAAAACTAATTAGTCTGTCAGTCAGATTTCCAAAAAATATTAGACACGTATTTTTTCTTTTTTCATATAAACAAAAAATGAAGACGATACAGTGCGTTGAAAACTCGTGTGACCAGCCACAGCCACCACTCCTGATCTTTGATACCTTTTAAATTTGTCATTTTTTATTGATTTGATAAAACAAAATATACGTATCCAATATCTTTTTATAATCTGAATGACGGACTAAATAGAATCGATTTTCTTTTACACAGGAAACATTCCTATAAAGGATTATAAACTATTATAGACCCGCACCCTAATTGTGTAACACACTATTACTATCAGTTGTAATCATTTTGAGGCTTATTGCTAGTCCATTGGTCCATATGTTTGAAAAATGTCTCTGCTTACTGTCTAGTCTGCTATGTAAATAACGCAATGAATGTTGTTTAACTGTCAAAATGAAACCTATTGCTACTGATAGTGTGTTACGTAATTACCCTACCTATGAGCAAGTATTGAAGGCCATTCAAAAGGACAGAGCCATAATGAAAACAGGACGCAAAACAATTTAATCCTTAATTACCTTTCGCCATCTGGCTAGATTAGCTGCCCTAACTTCTTGTCGTAGAGTTGCCATTTCTTCAGCACGAGCCTAAAAAACGAAACGTAATTGTAAAGTCTTGTAAAAAAATTAAGCTTTATGAAGTTGAGAATAAAGTTGAATATTTTACTTAATTATCACATACCTGTAGTTGGAGCTCAGCTCGTTCTAACTGCTCCTTCAGTAGGGATATCTGCGCTTGGGCTTGCATGTCTCCAACGCTCTCGGTATCGCTCTGTGCGTCCTTGGGCGCTTCGTTCCGAGCGCTTGGTTCCGGAGCGGAGCGGTCGCTCTCTGGCTGAGCGGACGTAGACGCGGCAGCCGCGCAAGCGACGCATGACCGCTTCTCTAAAGCGCTTACTTCTCTTTCTAGTTGTCGTACTAGTTGTTCTAGTGTGTTAACCTATGTTGGAACAAAACAATGGTTTAAATAATGAAACTTGATTCAATACGATAAACTTTAGTTGTGGAAATAAAAGGTTGGTTTATAAAAAATAAAATCTAAAGTCATTTATTCAAACTATGCTGAGAATCAGTACTTTTTGAACGTCAATATTGCATAAGACAGTCCCTTCAAAACGCCCGCCTTTCACCACTTTCTAGTGCTTTCACTGGGAGGAAGAAGTGTCGGAACAAACTCCCAAGCTGCACAGCTGTCTGTTCATTAAAAAAAACCACACGATTGTAAGTATACAATCGTGTGGTTTTTTTAATGAGTAGCCCTACTACACCAAAACAAAACCCTGACAGGTGAAAAAATACGTGTCTAGTATTTTTTGGAAATCTGACAGACGGACTAATTAGTTTTTTATAGTCAAGTACCCTATTGAAGACGTAAATTAAATGGTTATGCATAGACGTATTACGCAGTTTTTTTTTGTCAACTACCCTATTAGAGCGCTCTAAACTGACGTATTTTTAGTCGCCATGTTTTTAATCGCGTCTAAACTGTCTATGGAGTATCTTAATTTGACAGGATTAAACTAAAATATTATCTTATATCCTTTTCTTAACGAAATAGAAAGAAAAAGATGCACTTAACTTAAAATATGTTTAGTTTGTGAACAACACAATCGACGCCAATTTACATATTATATAAACAACATTACTTACGTCGAAAAACTGTTCCGACGCGCGGTTGACAAGACCGAGTACAAGTAGGTGACGGTCAACCTATTTTTTTTTGTTTTTGTTAGAGCGGAAGGGCGGGTCAGACTTTTACTGACTAAAAACTTGCCTGTGAGGATTGAAAAGGCATTGAAAGAAGAAGAAGCTTAAAGTAATAATATGGTATATTCACCTTCTCCTGATGGCGTGCATCTTCGTGCTGCGCATTGGCCGCGCGTTGTTCAGCATCTTGGAGTCGTTCGTTGAGCCGCGCCTCCGTCCGGGAACATTGCTCCTCAAGCGACGTCTCGCGACGTATAGACTCTTCTACGGTACGCTCTAATTGCTATAAAACAGACGCACATTGATATTCAACAGTATATTTTTTGTGTGAATGTCACAAGTAATGAAAATTTATATTATTTACCTCTAACAAGATTTGTAATTTAAAAAATTATGACCTTTCCTAGTAAACATCATCAAGAAAAGAGCAACAAAGTATATGCCGGTTTTTGATAGGTTAAATGTCATGTCAGACGACACGCTTGGATTCAAATGTTTAACTTATAAAGGACTGTTCCAACAACAACAACGTTGTGATGATTTTTAGGATTCCTTATTACTAAAAACAGACCTTATTACTAAAACTTCACTGTGTGTCTGTCACCAGGCTGTATCTCATGTTGAAATTTTCACAAATGATGATGACAAAAATACTAAAACCAGTGTGGCTACTATGACTTTTCATTACGAGACCCGATCATACGCATCGACCGCGTTTGGCGCTCTCAATGGTTGTGAGTCCTTACCATCTTGAAGCGGGCCAATCGATGAGTTAAACGCGGTCGATATCGGTGATCGGGTTTTCGTAATGAAAACTCGTGGTAGCCACACAGAACACTGTGTGGCTACCACGAGTCTACCATTGCCGTTCACACTGGGTCTTGGGTGATGGCAAAAAATAATTAAGTTTTTTTTTTATGACAGGGTTACTAATTAAAGTGCCAAGTCAAGTTTTCTTTTCTTTCTTGTAGACTATTTGGTGTCCCACTGCTGGGCAATAGCCTCCCCTTTTTCCTTCCAAACCTCTCTGTCTTGTGCTATCTCTGGCTACGTTGGGCCTGGGAACGCAATTGTTAATAAATAAATAATAATATTTTAGTATTTACCTGTACTTGTGCAAGTAATGTGGACACTCGCACACGTTCCTGCGCCAGTTGTACTTGCAGTTCTTTCATCTGTTCTGATGACGTACTCGCCAAGCGGTCCTTCTCTCCCAGACGTTCCTGTGTTTCGTCAAAAGACATTGGATGACATATGTTATAGACCGATTAGTACAAAAAGTTGTCTGGGTTGTGAACCCTTGCATGAGGAGTTTCTGTCCCATTTACCTATTAAACATACCTGCGTAGAGGCTAAGTTCCTGGTAGCCTCATCTAACTCATCTCTCAGCCTCCTATTCTCGTCCTCCATGGAGGCCACTTTCTTCTCCAACGCTTGCCTGGTGCGAGTCTCTTTAGCTGCGTTGGCTTCGGCGGCGGCAATGCGAGTGGCCGCCTCTCGGCTTTCGGCGTCGCCACCGCTGAGGGTTTGACGGCGAATCGCGCGCTCTTTGGCTATCGTATCCTGAAAATACGTAGAACTTGTATGCTATATATTTTTGTGTTAATGTTTTCAGCTGTAGGTGTCAGGGCTTTCAATATGGGTTCGAATTGACAAATTATCATGTTTTACTTTAGAACTAAATACTTTAACCGATTTATTGCGGATGACACGGCAGCCCTGTCATATATTTTTTAATGCGTGGCGTATGACACGGGAGTCGTGCCATTTTTAAAACGATTTTATCTCCCTCAAATTGCATTCTATAAGGTTCTACTCTGAACAAAACCTTATAGATCAAGCCTGTTGGCTTCGTTTCTGAATATTCTGAGAAATAAAAAAAATAGGGGTTGTCAAACTTTTTTAAGCTGCAATTAAACAAAACAAAAACCAAAACAAAAAGTAACTAACTTTCTAACTAATCGTTACTTTATTTATTCATTTTCATCATCATCATCATAAATATGTCGTAAGTCGTGTTCCGGCATGATGTCTAGTGAAGCCGTACGGAGGACGGATCTGAGCAGTTGTGTTGCGATGTGTGCCGAGTACGATGCGTCAAATGTTGTTGTGTCGGGAGTTTTGTCGTGTGCTCCAGATCAATCTCCTTCTGGAGCAGCATCGTTGGTCGTGTTGTAGGGTTTAACATTACATCACCTCGCTCAACTGCCGTCTTCCTTTCTATTCACTGTTTTTGTTTAAAGTGAATAGGCTCTAAAACTAGCGCGCTTTGCGCTTTTGTATTGCGGTCAAGCACTAGTTTATAATTATAAAAAAAAAAAAACTAAAACTAGATTTAGAAGGGTTAGCGCAAACCATCGAAGTTTCAGCAAAGGAGCCGAAAAACACAAACAAATACATACTTATGCGATAATAAGCAGGTGTTACGGAATAAAATCTCGATTTCTGACGAATCTCCTGTATGATGCGATATTGTTTCAAGCGTGGCTTGCGCTGACCTTGCCTCAACAACAAAGTGGCTACTCTATTCATCACATACAACATCCACAAACATACTACTTCTACTGAATACTCGTTCGTTACGACTACATAGTACACTACACTACATGTACGAAAATACTTTAAAAAAAAAGTTGCCCTACACTAGGAATTTCTCCTGTATCGAGGGACCCGGAACAACTAATTGTAGACCATACAAATATTTATTCCGTACGGGAATTTCGATCGACTGCTGTCGATGCTTGGGTACGCCCAAGACACGCAGCACAGCAGGCGATCGCTCAGACAGTGCGTCAATCGTGTCGTCAAACTACTCGTAAACTTAACTCAAAGTACGTCAAACACTCACAATAGGGCGCACGTTGATCTCAGTGAGTCTTCTGTGTCGCAACTCGTGCACATGTTCTATTATATCCTGTCGTATAAGGGACATCTCAGAATTTTGATCAAAATACTCGAGATTTATCTTCGAATAAAATCTATACTAATATACAATATGTAAAGAAAACCCCGTCCGATCCAAAAGGATAATAAATGTTAGGTATACACAAGACCAAATAAAATATGAAATTTTACGTAATCATCAGTGACAATAGTAATGAATTTTGAAATAATCTTTTTTTCCGCGATTTCATCCCAACTTCCCCTAAATTTGGTATTCTTTTAAAAAGTGACAACACCATTTGTGACGGAACGAATAGTGATGTGACCACGTGCCGCGTGTCCTGCCCCCCTACACCCGTGCATGTACGCCTAACGTGTTGCCTACCGCACTTGCTTTAAGTTACTTCGATTTTTCGAAATAATATTTATTTTTTTAGGGGGAATTTTTTTTAAGTTTAGCCCGGCTTTTTTGACATTATTAGAATCAGTTAACGATACCTAACAATACCTTCGCGGATCGCTTTATAAGTCTGAAATCGCCAACCCGCATTGAGCAAGCATGGTGATTACGCTCAATCCTTCTCTGTATGAGAGGAGGCCTGTGCCCAGCAGTGGGACGATAAAAAGGTTGATGATGAAAGCGTTAAATGGGTAAGTTTCGAATGTCCATGGGAAGCTTGTAGTAAAAGTGTATACATTGACCCATGAACGAGTTGCCTACTCTGTGGAGACGAGTGTGATGTACAGCAAGATTGTGTTTGTTCCTGGTATTTATATTACGAACATCGCGTACTTTCCTAAAATTCAATATATTTTTATGTACATACATAAGATTTTCAAATATATACTGTGAAGGTACAGTCAGAATGTTAACCTCTTTGAATTTTTCCCTAAGAGAATCTCTAGGACCAAGGTTGTAAATGGCTTGAACAGCCTTTTTCTGTAAAACAAAGATGGTATTGATGTCTGCACAAGTTCCCCAGAGAAAAATCCCATAACTCATAAGACTATGAAAATATCAAAAAAAAAAAAAAAACTATTCTGGCTGTATCTACATCAGTTATCTGTCTAATTGTCTTAACAGCGAAGGCGGCAGAACTGAGTCTACCCGACAGTTTTTCAATGTGAGGACCCCATTGCAACTTGGCGTCAATAGTTAATCTAAAAAAAACCGTCGACTCGACAGGGATCAACTCTACTCCATTCAGTTGAACATTGGTACTTAGCTGTCTGACATTTGGCGTAGAAAAAATGGACTAGGTAACCCGACAAAACTGCTTATAAACGGAATGCGGAATAACAGCTGTAACGCGCGGTAGTAGAAAAAGTAGAAGTTTTGTCTCTGTGGAGCCACATTCGTGCTAATTTAGAAACACGAAAATGACGGAAAAGCTTACCATTTTGATTTACCCGTAGAAAATAGTTTAACTAGGAAAACCAACCTTGTAATGCTGTTGCTGTGACCTAGCTGTCTCGGCGTCAATGACGGCCCTCTTACAATCAGCCTGCAGTTGTTCTATCTTGCTCTCCAGCCGCTTCATATCTTCTTTCAGCGCATCCCTCTCGGCCTGCAGCGCTGCAGCGGATGCGCGCGCACTGCGAACTTCAGCGTTGTTGCGGTCTGCGATACCGGCGGATAGCTCTTGGTTTGTGCGTTGGAGAGCCATCCGCTCTTCGCGTTCTACTTCTATCTGGCGTTCTAGACGTCTGAGAACAAAGATTTATACCAGTTTCTTTTAAAATGTTAACAAAAAACCTGGCTGTTCCTTACATTATGATGAATGACCATAAATGGAGGGAACAGCCGAAGTTTTTTCGCGATTTCATGTTTGTTTCTGTAGCATAGGTTATTCATAATGAGAAATACAGTGACCTTAAGAGGTCCATTAATTATCAGACATCCTGTGACCCCCGGGGTGTGAAAACCCCGTCCGAACCATAATGATAATAAAGGTTAGGTAAGATGGAAAACTTGAGCAAAATGCTCAATGAACTCAGCAGAGCTTAACAACAAGTGGGTCTAAAGATGAACATGGATAAGTCGAAGATCATGTCGAACTCTCATGTCGCACCCACTCCAATTCTAGTTGGTTGCTCTACACTCGAAGTTGTTGACGAGTACATATACCTGGGACAAACAGTCCAACTAGGTAGGTCCAACTTCGAGAAAGAGGTGTCTCGACGAGTCCAGCTCGGCTGGGCAGCGTTTGGGAAGCTACGATACATCTTCTCATCGTCCAAGATACCATAGTGTCTCAAGACTAAAGTCTTTGACCAGTGTGTGTTGCCAGTGATGCCTTACGGAACTGAAACGTAGTCGCTCACAATGGGCCTCATACGAAGGCTCAGAGTCACACAAAGAGCAATGGAAAGAGCTATGCTCGAAGTTTCTCTACGTGATTGAATCAGAAATGAGGAGATCCGCAGAAGAACCAAAATCACCGACATAGTTCTTCGAGTCGCTAAACTTAAGTATCAGTGGGCAGGGCACATTGCTCATAGAACCGATGGCCGATGGGGCAGTAAGGTTCTGGAATGGCGGACACGTACTGGATGACGCAGCGTAGGGAGGTGTAAAAGTCGCGGGAAGCCGATGGATGCGGGCAGCACAAGATCGTCATCGTGGAAAGCCTTGGGGAAGGCCTTTGTCCAGCAGTGGACATCTATAGGCTGAAGAAGAAGAAACGCATGACCAAATAAAATATGTAATTTTACATAATCATCATAGTAAAAATACTAATGAATTTTGAAATAATCTTTTTTTCGCGAATTAATTCCAACTTCCCCAAAATTCGGTATTTTTTTAAAAAGTGACAACACCCTTTTCGACGGTATTATTACGAGTGATGCGACCGCGTGGCTCGTGCCCTGCCCTTTTCGCCCACGCATGTATTTCCTACCGCACACGTATTAAGTTACCTTCTTTGCGAAATAATTTTTAATATTAGTAGAATCAGTTATCGATACTTAACAATACCTTCACGGATCGGGCAGGGTTTTCTTTATATTTTGTATAAAATTGAAATCCAGCTCACTTGTTCTGCAGACTGAGTGCGGTGATCTCGGCCTGCAGTCTCACCCGCTGCCGCTCGGCCTCCGTGTCGGCCTCTTGCCGCACCCGCTCCAAGGTAACGCCAGCAAGCGCTTCTGCCTCCGCGAGTTTAGTCTGCAGTGATGTAATCTCACGGCTGCGCATGGCCGCTAGCTTCTCTGCTGACCTGGGTTACACAATTTAGTTATATAAAAAGAAATTATTTTATTTCATATGGACACAAATTGATGACACTTTGGAGTATAACATTAGACATATTCATGGCAATTCTTATTCATCTTATTATAATTAAATGTGATTTAAGTCAATGTTCGAATGAAGGTTCGTGGTACATACGGATGAATATGAATTTTTGAGTAATAAAAATTTGAGTGTTCAATAAAATCTATTCAAGTTCAAAAGTATCCTCAGGCCCTTGGTCCTGTCCTACTACTACTTAAAATCCTGTTTATTTTAATTTATCAACTATTCCTACAAACTAAAGTAATCAGCAAAAATGTCTGCGTTGTCGTTCCTTTTACCAATTTACTTCGGCCGATCTGAAATAAAGTACCTTAGTGTCTGTCCGAAACTAGTTTTACGATCGACACCGAAACCGTCTCTGCAACGGTCTCTGTTACAGCCGCAACCGAAACACCCTTACTAGGATTATGTTTTGAGGGAAAAATAAAGGAAACGTTATTATCGGTCAATCTTTTTTGTTAGGCTCTTTAAATTACATAGATAAGCAATGGCATTTTCATTTATTAATAGGAACCTTTATTTAAGAAAAAAATATTAGTTGCTTCTCAAAAATACTCTCAATAGGTATTTATTTATATAGGATAGGCTCCCAATCACTCGAAAACTCGCCACCACAACAAAACTAACGAACAGCAAGCAAACAAGCTAATCATGACATTGGCTTCGATGGGATTCATTCCTTTATTCAACGCGCCGAACATGACCGATCACAGTGCGAAATCTCCCGAATGCACATTCGGTTTAGGTCGTAGTTTCGGCAAATTTGCCGCTGAAAACGAAACCCAACCGTAAACGAACCGAATATTCGGTTGGACACTATAAATTGCTAAAAATGTAAAGGCAGGTCTGTAAAAATGTACGAAACCAAAATGCGAAAAAGTAAAAACTCACTTAAAAGTAGCCAAATCAATGGCAGTGCAGTCGTGCGACGCGTTGAACCCACCGCTGTGGTCCTCATTCTCCTCGGGCGCCACGTAAGAGTAGCCTGCGGTGAACAACTGTTGTTAAACCAGTACTGACTAACTTGTGACGCTTAGGCCGCGTTTCCACTGACGCGGAGCTGGGCGGAGAGGAGCGATGAAGAGCGGTGAAAAGTGGTTAGTGTTTCCACTGAAGCGGAGCTGGGCGGACAGGAGCGGTGAAAAGTGGTCAGTGTTTTCACTGAAACGGAGCTGGGCGGAGAGAGTGGTGAAAAGTGGTCAGTGTTTTGACAAAAGCGGAGCGGAGTGGAGTGGAGTGGAATGGAGCGGAGCGAAGCAAAGCATACTTTTGAACTTCTCATCCGTTTTGATATGTAGGTATGCACCTAATGACGTAACGAAGATAACTGAGGCACAGCGCGCGAGTTACGCATCGCCTCGCTCTGAACCACCTCGCTGTCCTCCGCTCTGCACACCAATGCTCGTTATCCTCCGCACCACATCGCTCATTTTTTATTATGAATATCCTGCTCAGTTCTGCTCCACCCCGCTCGTGCTGTTTCCATTGAAGCGGAGCGGAGATTTGGTCAATTCGTGTATGGCTAAGCTCCTCTCCGCCCCGCTCCGCGTCAGTGGAAACCCAGCCTTTGTCTTACGCCGGATATTGCACAAACAATGTCGTTTATGTTAAAATGTCAATCTGAGCGCATTTATAAACTGTGACAAATAAACAACATTGTAGAAAGTGTGCGTTTCTCTTAGGTGTACAAATAAGTTTCCGCCGTTTGACAAAAGATGTCCTCACTCAGAGATTACGTTGAAATTGTCATATTTAAAATGTGATATCGTAAGTTCGGACATCTGGTAAAAATATACACAAACCGCCTTATTCTTAAACGCTGCTTAAATTTAACTAGTGATTAGCGATTCTTTCACCATACATTTTTGACCTTTTAACGTCACTTAACTTAAATCATCCTTTATGAATACACACCATAGTGTTTAAGGGGTTTATCCATAACCGATGATTAAAGTTAAATAACGTTAAAAGGTCAAAAATGTATGTTTAAAGAATCGCTAATCACTAGTTAACTTTAAGCAGCTTTTATGAATAAGGGGGTTAAAGTATTAGTCACTCTATATCAGTATTACATATTTATTTTTGTGCATAAAAGAACTTGAACTGATGAACTTTTGGAACTTCTTTAATTTGAAGAAATCAGCAGCTGAGGCCCATTGATTGCTTATAAAAGCTTAATATAATATGGTAAAGCAGCTTTAAGCGAGAGAAGTTGTCGTAAGTGGTTTCAAAAGTTTAGAAACTGTGAAGACAAAGAACGTAGTGGAAGACCGAATGAAATCGTACTTAGACACGGAATTGGAAGCATTATTGGAGGAAGATAGACGGAAGAGGAAAAATGCGGCCATTACTACTCCAGATGTGATAAAATTATTCTCTTACATTATAACGCTCGTCCGCATGATCAAAAAATGGCGGAAACTTATTTATACGCCTTATATTTAGAAATGTACGATATTGAATCGAGTTTGCACTGTCTTCAATCCAATTTTTTCGAACACTGAGTGATCGAATGTCAAACCAAATGAGAGTAGTACCTAAAATTATTTTAAACAAACAGACTTCTACAAAAATGGAAGCAAATATTTCTGGCAAGTAATTTCTATTCTGTTTATTAATTTATTCAGATAACCTACTAATTTCACTACTAAATAATTTGTCCACAGCATAAACTAGAATCATACAAGAAGTTTTTGGCTCCTAAATGACACTTCACTGAAAGGGAAAAGAAAAAGAAATTATATCGAAAAGATAAGATAGTGGTGTTTTCCAGAAGATTTTGGATTTTCCTATAAGATCTTTTTTTATTAATTATAAACTAGGGCTTGACCGCAATCCCGCCTGATGGTAAGCAGTGACGCAATCATTGATAGTAAAGTGCGCTAGTTTATTAAGAGCCCATTCACTCTAGCCTTGAAGACACTCAAATTGTAGTCCGATAGAAACACCGAAATGATCAGTATAGTAGACTTACCAACAAAGGGTAGTTGTCCCGCGAAGGGCGGGCGGGTCCGGAAGGGGGCGGTGCTGGGCGCCTGGGGCCCGCGCGCCCCCACACTGAAGTACGACGAGTCCTCCGCGCCACGCACACACGGGACCCACGGCGGGGCCTGGGGGATTCAAAGTTATATCTATAAGTAATTTGTTATGCTTCTCTGTCGAATGGATTGGAATAGAATAGAATGCTCTTTATTATGTAAACCATATAAATTACAGAACATAAATATGAAATTTTTTGTACGAGTCAATAATGCTCATACAACAAAATGCTATTGTATAATGAATGAACTTGAACACAATCCCCCTTATTCATAAACGCTGCTTAAAGTTAATTAGTGATTAGCGATTGTTTTGACAGACATTTTAGATGTTTGCACGTCACTTAACTATAATCATCGTTTATGAATAAGCCCTTCAAACTCTGCGGCGTTTCTTCATAAAGGATGATAAAGTTAAGTTACGTTAACAGGTTAAAAATGAATGGTGAAAGAATCGCTAATCACTAGTTAACTTTAAGCAGCGTTTATGAATAAGGGGGAATGTATTCCAGTCGTAAATATACCTCCATCACGCGGTCAAGTGTAAATAAAACAAGCGCGGTTCAATACTGGTGGTTTTAGTGTTATTCATTAATTATCTACCATAACTTTGGAGTATCATCAACGGCGAAAAACCCCAACAATTTTACACAGGGTAACACAATGGGTGGTCTTATCGCTAAGACTGAACTTTAACAAACAACGTTTGAATGGCATACCAACTTGAATTCTCTTTTAGTTTCCCAAAATCATAGAAGTGTTGCCTCTTAAAAGAAATTACTCCTAAATCATGGGTATGTCTGCAAACATTTCAAAACGTCACAGACAAAATGACTGATTCAGACAACTGCGGAACTAACCTGATCTCGTATGTTGTGTGCGGGAAGATGTGCGAGCGCGGCGTGTTGCAGCGTGTCGAGGTAGGAGTAGCGCTTGGCGGGCAGCACGCGCAGCAGGCCCGACACCAGCCCGCACCACTCGCGGGACGGGCCCGCGCCGCCCTGCGCCCACGGCAGCTGAGGAGAGCTCTCGCGCTCGTAACTACACGAAACAAATGGACCAAGTCAATGAACGTACACTCAGACCGATACAATCGATTTGTCAATGTTTCTTAAACAAACATCCGACCCGAAGTAACTCTTACTATACCAATTCGGATTTTTTTATCAGCTAGTGCCGATCGGCTAATGTCGTTAGAATCTTGCCCTCATTTAAATATGTTCGAATTGGCTCGGCAGAATTCGAGTTAAGCCAGGCGGATTTTTTCCAAAATATTCACAACATTTATTCGATTTTGCAGATGTGCCGAATCATACTTGCTCATAGACGTGAATAAAACTTAAGTCAAAATGTGACGACTTATTTACACTCACATTTGTATTAAAATGATCCAATTACAACACAAATAATAACAACTCTCACCATAAGGAGGCCTGTCCCAGGAGTGAGAATATTATAGGCTGATTATATGTGAAAATTCAACATTCAACCGGCCATCACAATGTCACAATATTCACAACCATCTTCTTCTTCAGCCTATAGATGTCCACTGCGGGACAAAGGCCTCCCCCAAGGCTTTCCACGATGGACCGGTCTTGTGCTGATCGCATCCATCAGCTTCCCGCGACCTTCACTAGGTCATCGGTCCACCTACATTCTGAATAAAACCTCCTTATGACATAAAGATATGGTTCTTCCTTACCTTTGTATATTACTAAGTATTTGAGCGATAGAGTCTTCCTCTCCCGAAGAGAAAGGCCGACGCAGCGTCACCAGCTCGAACGCGATCACACCGAGCGACCAGTAGTCACAAGACGACTGCATGCATGTAACGAAATATTACATTAATATGATGCCGTACATAGAAGTGAATCTATTGCAAAGTGCAAACTATGCTACTTTATACAGAACAAGAATCGACTGCCATTTTTAATTTATTAATTCTCTAAATACTTGAGTTAGTGACTTACTACCATTATTTATCTAAATTATATATCAACAACTATTTGGCCATACTCAGTTATTTCAAACATGCTATATATTTCTTGTTTACTAAACATTTGATCATGGGCGTACCCAGCTTCTGGCCCGTTGGAGCAAGTCCGGCCTACTGTGGGGAAAGTCCGATTTTTAGGGTTGAATTGTGAAATAAAATAAATGCTAATCGCTAGCAACCTCAGCTCCCAACTCCCTACCGAAGATTACTGATTAAAGCCGAGCGCAAGCGTTAAAACATTCAGCTAGATTCGGTAATATTTGCTGTAGTCATACGCGGTATTTTTGACACATTTTCCCAGTGTCTACTGCGTGGTTTATTTAAAAGTTAGAGATAAGTTCTGGTTTATAATCTGATAAGTAATAAGGGGAGTTCCTACATGTTCTGTGAGATTTCCTGCTGCCCTCACCAGAATGGGTACGTCCATGCATTTGATTGTTATGGCTATCCCACATATTCATGCTAGGTTATCAACATTACAATCCTTGCTATCAGCTACTACCTTCTACAAAATTATTTATAGAACAGTCTATCAAAATACCAGTGATTCTGCATGTTGTTCTCTTAATTTTAACTTTGAAAATTTGTATTGACTTAAACTAGATTAAAAACCATGAAATACACTGAGTGCTAAATAAATATAAAACAGCATTCTATTTCAGTCAATCTATAAAAAATAGATGCCGCTGTTGGTTTTGAAAATGTTTAGCAAGTATTTCATTTGGTGGTGCAGTACAAACTCATATAAAATTAAATGTTTTGTTTTGCAAGGGACCTTAAATGTTTTTGTAGTCAACATGAAAAATCAGTTCCATATGTAAGTATAAGCACATGCACGTGAGCCGACGCACAATGGCAGTGGTAACGATTCTGCCGCAGTACTGTTGACACACAGTGTGCGCGGCGCAGTCCGCTGCCGCCAGCAGCTCGGGCGCCATGTAGTCCGCCGTCGCCGCCGCCGGGCCCGAGCACCCGCCCTCCGACAGGCGCGCCGCCGACCCGAAGTCCGCCAGCTTCACGTGCCCGCATCTATATGGAATGCAATCTTACTTACTATAGATACTCTTACCACAAATTGTTAAAGATAGTTCAAAAATTTCTTACTATGAAACTATTACTATGAATAATAATACACAAATAGTATAACTCCTTCGATCATCACTTTAATTCTAATTATAATTTGATAAAAAAAAACAGTATATTAATTAACTTTTGTTTAAAAAGCTTCTCTTTTTTCATTGATACCTATAACATTCTTATGTATAGACTTTACAAGTAAGATCTAAATATTCTTTTACAGCATTGGTGTAATTATTAATCAACTAAATAAACAAAGCAATAAAAAGATTCTTAAAATGGATAAGAAGGCCCATGCTACATTAAATCCTACACATGTCCCTCTCTGTCTTCCCTAAAATTACTTAGACTGACCTATCCAGCAGTATATTGTGTGGCTTAACATCTCTGTGCACATATCCCATGCCATGGAGAGCCTTGAGCGCGTGCGCCACCTCTGCCACATAAAACGCGGCATCCCTCTCGGACAGCGGATGTGCGCGCCGAGCGAGCAGACCCGACAGGTCGCCGCCACAACACAGCTCCATTACTAGGTAAAGATTGTTGCTATCCTAATAAGTTAAAACAAATAATAGGGAAATCTGTACATTAGTTGTGCCAACCCAAATAAATTGAAGATGACATGTAAATTAATTATAAAACATTTAAACATCAATTAATTATATTATAAAACTAGATGGTAAGTATTTTATAGCACCTTCATGTCTATTGTCATTTTACAGTCAAATTAATATACAAGGGAATGTTTGTAAGTGTACAAAGGGGAGATTCTCTGTGCTAGTATTACTGCAGTCAATATTTTTTACTGTTTATGTATGATTTTCTGCTTATTTTAGAGGAATGAGTATAGTGCGTTTCATCTAAGAGTTCCTTTGACGTCATGTTGGCACTAATGCAACTTAGTATGAGAGAAAGAGAGACGCAGAGTGCGTTTACCTTGTTTACGATAGTGACAAAAAATGAATGCCAACATGACGGCAAAGGAACTCTTAGATGAAACGCACTATACCATTCCTAAACATTCTTTTTTTTAAAGTTTAGTAGCAACATCATGTAAATCTTACTTGGAAAGCATACTGCAACTTAGGTAGCCATGGTCCAGTGGCTGTGGCAAGCACATCACGCTCGTCATCTGCTCGCTTGCGTGATTGCTCCTTTCGCAGAGTCTTCAATGCATACACATCACCTGTTTGTTTCTCTCGCACCATCTAACATTATCAAAAATAATGCAAATAAACAACCTTTAGTTTCAAAACAGTTGCACATCCTACTTAAAGGAAGAGAATAAAATAAAAGACATAAACATACATGTACTTCCCCAAAATGTCCCCTTCCAATTGTTTGCAACATCTCAAAGTCAGAGATGCATACTCTTGTCCGTCGCAGCTCTGCCAGAGTGCTGCGATCTACAAATCAACAAAAAATTACTTATACAGATTTCTGTCAGTAGGTTTTGGTAAACAAATTAATTAGGATTACATATGGTGCTGAGATAGGCTTTTAAGAAAGAGCCTAAAGGATTTGAATAATAATATTGATTCACTTATTTTTTGCCTTATATAGGCCACTGCTACATATGGCAGCTGTCTTGTGTCTTTGTTTTTTTGTATGCCTTGCATATCAGATATGGCAGTTTTTTAACAAAGGCTTTTTCTTTTAAGGTTTAATAGTTTTCGTTTTCCTTCAAAGCTTTCATACAGTTTCTGGGGGTAAGTATGAACAAAGTTAACTTACACTTGTCCAAAAAAGCTTTGACCAAGTCATCGCTCTTCTTAACTGGATCATCGTTACATTCATCGTAGAGAACTGTGAGAGCATCCAGCAGAGCTTCACGGTCGACTGTCTTTCTGCTGAACCTTGCAGTCCCACCTGTCACTTTCCCCAATATCAGACGATTCAGCCGCGTGATGCGAACAGCGATTGCCTCCTTTGATGGCTCCATTTTAGATTAAACTATCACATAAACCAGTTCACTTAAGTACAGACATAATTTATTTATTTATTTAATTCCTTAAATGAATCAATATCAACAATGCATCGAGCCCAGTAATTTCGTCGTTATTATTTGAAAATTGAATTTGCCGACCTTCGAGCTGACAATGAAAATGACATAAACATTTGGTATTGCCATTATCTCGAGATGCCTAAAATTTATAAGGACGCCATCTATCGTCGAACAGACGTAATAAGAGAATATTTTATTTTCAGATATTCTCGATAGCTTCAATTAAAGTATTTTTATTCTTAATTCTGCTATTTTCTCGCCTATACCACTAGATGGCGATAAAACATCATTATAAATGATAATAACAATGAATAGATTCCATTAATTACGACCCTCGCGATTATTCAATGAAATTGACAACAAAATTGAAGAAATGGTGCAAAGGCCAAGGAGCCACAAAAACTAAAAAAAAAAACGAAAATAACACAAACTTTCCCTGTTCCCATATCTGAAGATATCTAAAATTTATAAGAACGCCATCTACCGTCCAATAGACTCTTTTCTATCCGTATTTCTGCTATTCTTTTGCTTATATGTAACACTAGATGGCGATAGAACAACGATATAAAATTTATTATTCAGGTAAATCCCCACTAATAAAACACGTATAAAATCAAGTCGAATAAAATTCTTTTAGTGCTCAGCAATTATGTATGTGTATGCATTGTACATTTGAAATAAGCATTGACGCAGGTTATGGTATGTGGGAGCCGGACGCTCGGTGCTACCATTGCGTCCAATGAGGGGAGGACACGGTGCAGCACACGCTCTCCGAGTGTGTAGCTTGGGAGAAGCAGCGCAGTGTCCTCACAAATGAAGTAGGAGGTGACCTGTCGCTGCCGGCAGCAGTGCGGAGGATGCTCGGTAACGCAGAGTTGTGGGACGCAGTGGTGTCTTTCTGCGAGGACGTGATGTCGCAGAAGGAAGCTGCGGAACGGGAGAGGGAGATCTCAACTCCCTTTCCGGGCCGCAGAAGACGCACCGGGCGCCGAGGAAGGGCGGATAACGCCCTCTTCCGCCCCCATTAATGGGTCCAGGGGCGAGGGACATGGGGAAATCTCCGCCTCCTATTCGATGTACCCCTAGGCGGAGGCGCGCGCGAATGTCAGCGCGCGCTGCTCAGACCCGTCCTCCGTACGGCTTCACCAGACATCTGACTTTGTAATTACAGACAGCAGGATCTAGATACTTCAAGATACTAAATGCGGTAATGCAACATTAATTTCTCACAACCTTATTTACTGGTAAATAAATAATTTGATTTGATTTAATTTGAAAGTGACGTTACTAGTTGTGCTTTCTGGCGAAGACGGCTGAAGTGTTGAACAAAAGTACAGACGACAGCACATCAAGCTACTACATCCTGTCAGATTGTCGTGTTCCGGCATGATGTCTGGTGAAGCCATACGGAGGACGGGTCTGAGCAGCTGTGTTGCGATGTGTGCCGGGTACGATGCGCCAAATGTTGTTGTGTTGGGAGTTTGGTCGTGGAGGGTCTTCAGATCAATCTCCCTTTGGCGCAGCATCGTTGGTCGTGTTGTTGGGCTTAAAGCCGGGTACTCACTTACGAGCTGTAACTGTAACCGATCAGATACAGTAACGAGGTTCTAGTGTGTACGCGTGTTACAGTTTAGACTCACGACATCGCTGGAACGCTTTCACCGAGCGTACTCATTTAGCGAGCTGTAACTGTAACCGATCAGATACAGTAACGAGGTTCTAGTGTGTACGTGAAGGCCACATCACTCGACATGCCGGATTTATCCGCAGTCAGTAACGTAGGTACTTTTATTATGTTAATTATTATAATATTTTTGTAGAAATAATATGATCTATGTAACTTGTATTTTGATGGTAAAGCGCACTAGTTTATTAAGAGACTATTCACTCTAGCCTTGAAGACACTCAAATTGTAGTCCGACGGAAACACCGCCGCTGGCAAACTGTTCCAGTCCCTCGATGTACCTACGCGGTATAAAGGAGGAGGCGAAACGCTTCGTCCGGATCGTAATGGTGTTAACAACGTAAGGGTGGAAACTCGCCGTACGACGGGTCGTCCGATGGTGGAACGGAGATGGGGGAATTAAATCATGCAATTCCTTCGCACACTCCCCAAAATGCATCCTATAGAAGACCGAAAGGCTGGCTACCGCCTCTCCACCGAATCCAAAGTGGCCAGGTGACACTTACCAGCACCAGCCCAAATGTGGCTGCAGTACTCCACACACGAACGGACCTGTGCTTTGTACAGCATTAGCCCTGGTGTGAAGTACCGCCGGACCTTTGCGATAACGCCAAGTTTTTTGGCAGCCACTTTGGCCTTGGACTCAATGAACCGCCCAAAGTTTAGGTTCGAGGAAATCTCAACTCCCAAAAGCTGAAGGCGGTCGGTACACTCTAAGGATTCATTTCGAAAAGTAGGAGCCAAGGTGAACGGGTTCCTTTTGGCGGTGAAAAGACACGCTTTCGTTTTGGCGGCATTGAATGCTACAAGCTTGGCATTGCCCCATTCGGAGACTGCCTGTAATGCAACATTCGTTCGCTCTACCATAGCCTCTCTTTCGGACCGAATTGATTCCCTACTAGCCCGAGCATCCGGCAGGTATCTCTCCACAACTGTGGTGTCATCTGCATACCCATTGATACCGGGCATCAGCCGGGCGTTAATATGCAGCAGGAACAGAGTTGCAGAGAGAACAGAAAAAATATGCACTTAACTTAAAATTTGTTCAGTTTGTGAACAAGACAATTATCGCCATTGAGGATTTAATAGTTAATTATGTCCATGCTCATGTTCTGTCTCAGAAATTATTTTGTTATGGATAGTTATTGAATATACTCGTACATATGCAATTGATTTATGAGCCCATGCTTCAAGGGCAGATCAATTAGGTATGATAGTTTATTTTACTTCCGAACTGTAACCAATGCTGGCCTCTAGAGTGCGTTTCATCTAAGAGTTCCTTTGACGTCATGTTGGCACTAATGCAACTTAGTATAAGAGAGAGAGAGACGCAGAGTGCGTTTACCTTGTTTACGATAGTGACAAAAAATGAATGCCAACATGACGGCAAGGGAACTCTTAGATGAAACGCACTATACTAAAATACTCTTGCTACGGCCACAGATTACAGAATACTACGACCTACATTGCGCTGGTCCCTATGTGTACGATTGCGAGTATTGCTATACGAGATCGAAGGGATTTGTTTTAAGTTTGTAACATTGCATCACTACAAACAGTCACGTCTTCTTTAATAAGTAAGTACTTATTGTTATTGAAAAGTACTTAGGTACAAGTTAAACAATGACTGCCATAATTAACTCATTACAGTGCGTCACTGGGGCATTCTACTCCCATAGCGAGATCTCGAGGATTCCAATTATAGGTTTTGTTAAGGTTGATGTTTGAACTTAATAATAATGTTTTACTGAAATGCTGCAAACTGAATGAGATCGCACTCATGCCAGTCCAAATCATGTCGCCATTTGGTTAACAAATAGAACGGCGACTTAATGATTAGATTAATTTAGCGGGTGGCTTTCTTTAATCATATATACCTATGTATTTTATTCAGTTTTGAAAGAGTATTTCATGTCATAAACCAACAATTAGATATGCACTTCGCATATGCAACCCATTCCTGTTGCAAAACAAGTATTAAGATATTATTTATGGAACTTCTACGTATCAGGCACCCTATCACGCCAAGGTATTCGCGAAAGAGTCTTGGCTAGTTAGCTTATGTGGGCTTGTATGTAAATATATTTAACAAAGTAGGTATGTAGTTTATTTCTCGTTTTAGAAGTAGTTACACATTTACGCAATTACACACCGTCGTTAATGCGGCACACGTGCGGTTTTTGCTTACACATCACATTTCGATGCTCTTGACTTTATATTGACACAGATTGTAGCCATTAAAACAAATACTGCATAAAATATCACGTATTTATTATTCTTACGATTGAAACAAAAGAATTAAGCATTAGTACAAAACTGCAGAGATTGATTTGCCGCCAATTCATGTACAAAAAAATGCAGGTTTTATTTTCACGATATCGTGTCAAATATTTTGAACATAACGTTAATCATTGATTCGATGTGATATTATATTTGTACCAAGCTGGTGCCCGATGACGTATTATTTCACCGTGTCCGTTGTCAGCGTGTAATCCTCTCGTCCTTACGTTTTCTGTTCGTCGTAGTATAGTTTATATAAGGTGGTGCGCGCTATGCGGCCGCAGTTTTGTCCTTACTCAGCTGGAGAACGCAATCTTAGCGGGCGGAATTAGAGCATCCAGTTACAGATAATACGCAGCGAATATTATCAAGTATATATACGTGTATCAGTGAAGTGCGATGGCGCTTCTGGAAGGCCCGTCCTTGAAGCAGGCAGATCTGATCTCGCAGGAGCTGGGCGAAGGTCCCGGGGACATTGAGCGAGGCGTGCGGGATCTCCGCAGTATGCTCGCCGCGTCGCCTTGCTTGCCAGCCCCTGAAAACGTGGGTAAGTGGCATGAAATTGAAACATTTTTTTTTAACAAAACAGCCAGGCACTGTGTAATTAACGAACATCCACGGAGCACTCTACAAAGTGACTGTCTTAGGATTTGTGTTTTAGTTTTTGTCACTGTATTTTGTAAATCGACCCAGAAATCACGGATATCTTGATTTACCTACACTGGTACATGAAAAAAATATTAGCCGGAATAAGTAAATAAGGTCGAAGTACTGTCCGAAGGAGGAAGGATCGGGGTGGGGGTCACACCACCAAAGATCATTCAAACTGTTGAGTGACTTAATAATTTACTTGTCTTACTAACTAGTTTAAAATTGTACTAAAGCCACGGAGACCTCGATGGACATAATAAAACAACAAACTATTAAGAACATAGGAACTGCCGACTGAAGTAAAAACTTGAAACTATGAAATTATACCTAATCTGGTTTTAAATGGGCGTAAAAAGTTTATACGTTAAAAAGCCTGTTGTGAAATACAATTTTAAATATAGAATTTAGAATGTAAGTAATATCGAACTCGGCAAAACTGCTGTTAAAAAAGCTTAAGATTTTCGTCATAATTTTAATATTAGTTCTTGAGCTTTTCTTCATAAGTCGACAAATAAAGTACTAATTCCTAGTGCTTTTAAAATTAAAATAAAGTTTTCGTCGCTCGGTGTTGAAGTTTGGCTGCAAAAGTCGACAATATAACTTCTATTCTTACTTGAAAATATATACATATCTATTATTTAAAATTCTTCTGTCACAGTATTTGTCCTCGAACTCCTCCAAAACGGCTGAACCGATTTTAATGAAATTTCGTTGAGCATGAGAATAGTTTTTTTATCTATATTTATATTACTACTATGCGGGTGAAACTGCGGTGTGCAACTAGTATTCATATAGTAAATAATCCAAGGCGGTTATTAAAATCGAGCTCGAATCGTTCGCTCTTCCTACCATACATGGTCTAAGTACCACTCTAAAACATAAGTACTACCAATGTATCTTTTTCTTTATATTTCAATAAGAAAATGACAAAAGGTAAATATTAATTTAGTACTGTCAAATTAAGAAATAGAATAGAATAGAATACTCTTTATTGTGTACATCATATAAATTTCAGAAAATAAAACCAAGTTTAATCCACCTAAATGGGTATTGAATTATGAACCTAGCCGCTTAACGTGTAGTGCTCACAATACGACAATAAATGAAAACACGGACAATACTAGTTCATAGGAATAATCCTAAACCATAGAAAAAAATGATGATGATGGATCAAAAATAAAAAAATGAAAATTTCAAACAAACTAAATCGCTTAAAATTTAAAACGAAATACAACATCCTTAAAATATTGGTTCACTGACTTCCGATCATCGACGGCGCGGTCTTGTCGCGGCTTGCTTTTTTTGGTCGGACAAACTCTGGTGTTCTCATACCTCTGTCAGTATTTCCGTAAAGTCAAAGCGGCATTACATTGACACTCGCTATAAATTAAAATCATGCTCGTGTACTCAGAGGCTGTGTAATTATACTTAGCATATTATTATTTGCATAAAAGAAAACACTATGAATAAAACTATTAAATTAAGCGTCCAATTTCGCACTAAGTATTCATTTAAATAGTTACTTATTACTAAATAAGACAAAATTTTACGTGTTCTCTCACTGAAATAAAGCGTCCAATATCGCACTATTCACTTAACTATTAAATAAGATAAAATGATGTCACTAAAATGAAGCGTCCAATATTGTAATAAGTATACCGTCAATACCTAATGTAAACAAACAAACACGGCGTCTCGAGCACAGAGCAATTACGCGTAAAGCGTCATAGGATTGCACCTACCACCGACACACTGATCTGTGACCGTGACCTATATTTCGAGTAATTTCGACAAGAAAGCGATTTAATAAACGAAACTAGATTTATCTCTTTCGCACAAACCATGTTATGCATAATGTAGGCACTTTGGTGCCTACTCATGTATGGTTGGTGCATGCGGGCGCAGGGCCTTTTTTGTTGGCTAAGTACCTAAACTAGCTATTCCTCATTTTTGCCTACTTATTAATAAATTTCTTTTGAATGAATAGGTTGATAATTAGTACAATTAATTAAATATTTCGTGTTCGCTTCTGTCACGCCTTCTATTTCTTTAACAATAATCTTTTTCCTGTTTACTAAAAGAAAGAGCATCAGAAAATAGAGTGCGATTAAACGATGCGACATCAACATCACAAGAAGAGATTCAAGGCCAAAATGTGTTTTCAACCCCATAAAAAGAACGGTTGGTCACCGCTGGATGCGGCGGTCATCAACCTGTAAGCGCTTCCTTACGAAAATGTACATCATGTAGAAAATGTGAATAATGAAAAATAATTTCCTGTGACTAAACTAATGGACATATTTATATGATGTTTTATGGGTAGACTGAGAATGTGTTGAGATACACGATGTTTAATTTATTGTCGTCACCACTTTGTATAAATGCATTTCTTTATAAAAAGAAGGTACAACCACGCCACAGATTACAGAATACTACGGTACAACTTAGTTCGGTATCAAGTTATCACTTTTGTATTAAGAACTTTGCCTTAATCTAAATAATGTTCGAAGTGCAAAGGTTAAGGCTACAAATAAAGTTGGACTCAATTTTTTAAGGAATGTACGCAAAATATTTGTTTTTTACTTATATTACCTGAGTTTTTGATGTGAAACATCTATAGGCGCACGTGAGACCGATTTCTGGCGTGGCGACGCGTCGCCACGCGCAATCGACTGTGCGTTTCTCTCTCACTCGATCCGGCGTTAAGCCATCTCTTTCGCTCCACTGAGCTCGGAATCGACTGTGCGTTTCTCTCTCACTCGATCCGGCGTTAAGCCATCTCTTTCGCTCCACTGAGCTCGGATACCTATAGTGTATACTCTGTTTATTACAGTACTCATAACCTGTGTTTTTCTGGTAAATAAATCATTTTTCTGTTCTGATAATAAAATGTCTGACCGTGATAATTTAGAGAGTGGAAGTGATCAGCCTCCTGCAAAGAAAGCAAAATCACACTATGACACATTATCAAGTCATCAGTAAGTTAATTTTATTTTTATAATTAAAGTATGCATTTATCTGTGCATTTAGCACGCGTATATTTGGTGTGTATTGAGCGCCAGTAAATGTAAAATCTACTCTCTAGGTAGATTAAAATTCACATAAATTTCATTGCATATCATGTTTTTAAATTAATTATTAATTTTAATTTCATTCTTATTGAAATTAATGCATTAAAACAATTGCTTAGAGAATAAATTTATTAAGACTGACAGAACTTTATTTTAAAATCAGCTGATGGCGTGCAGCGCACGAATCTTTTTCTTATTTGTTATTAATTTAAACTTTAAAAAATTAATTAATTTTTCTAATCATAATGGAGTTTATAGTGAAACATTCATTATTTATATTTATAATTTACGATCTTTAGTAGTATATTGAAATAACTAGCTAAGATTCTTGAGTTCACTAATATATTGAAGCCATTTAAATTTTTTTTCTGCATATTTATTTTTCTAATCATAATGGAGTTTATAGTGAAACATTCATTATTTATATTTATAATTTACGATCTTTAGTAGTATATTGAAATAACTAGCTAAGATTCTTGAGTTCACTAAATATATTGAAGCCATTTCATTAACGCCATTAATTACGTTTCTTCAAGAAGAATTTCAATTGGAAATTAATAACAATCCAAGAGAACCTACCACCAGATACGGAACAACAATAGATGCTGTATTTATTAGATATCTTAATAATGTTATGTCCAATACTTTCGTATCGTACTTCAGTTACCATCGACCAATTGTCACAGTAATACCGTTCTCAGAGGCAACATCGAATGTAACTATTACCGAAGTCACTGATTAAACTAATTGAGTAGTTTCGATTTAAAATAAATATGTAAATTTTTGTATTTAATGAAAATGAATGTTTATTTAATAAAAAATCATCGTTATCTAGAAAAAAAATCGTTATATTTTTTTTATTTTATTTTATTGACATTTTTAGTTCCTACCACAATCTGTTCTTTTCTGCATACTACTTTTACGAAATAACGTCGATGTTTCACATCTACCAGGCGTCCCGTGTTTTATGAATATTTAGGTATGGATGCGAACTTTTTAATTTTATTGTATTGTATGTAGACGACAGCAGGTCAAACTACCCGAAACTGTAAAATATTCCTAATCAATCTTGAACCTTAACAAATTAGAAATAAAGTTGAAAATCTAATAAAGAAATCTGACAGATTGTAGTAGCTGCTGTATGATAAAAATCACTTCCTCTCTCTTTAATTAAACATGTCATTATATTTTATTTGCTCTTGTATGATGATTATTAATTAGATGAACGATTATTAATTAAGACCGCCCATTGTGTCACCCTTTGTAAAATCTTTATATTTATATTCTTTTTTTTTTAATAATTATAAACTAGCGCTTGACCGCAATCCCGCCTGATAGTAAGCAGTGATGCGATCGTTGATGGTAAAGCGCGCTAGTTTATTAAGAGCCTATTCACTCAGAAAAACTGAGCGAATAGGAAGGAAGACGGCAGTTGAGCGAGGTGATGCAATGTTAAACCCAACATCACGACCAACGATGCTGCGCCAAAGGGAGATTGATCTGAAGACCCTCCAGGACCAAACTCCCAACACAACAACATTAGGCGCATTGTACCCGGCACACATCGCAACACAACTGCTCAGACCCGTCCTCTGTACGGCTTTATCAGACACGACAAATCGCTTGGCGGCAAGGCTTTGTCAGGTGGGTGGTAACTTCTGCCGGCGGCCGATGTTATGGCCTACCACCGAGAAAAATAAACCGAGAAAATTCTGTAATCTATATGGTGTACATAATAAAGAGTATTCTATTCTATATCAACAAAAAAACAGAATTTAATGTAATAATTGTATATACCTAATAAAAACCACTTACTTATTATGTAGGTACACAATGATTAAGTGCACATTTAGCATTTATTCCGAAATTTATGGTCACCATACACACAAACAAAATAACTTTTATATGATTACTGCAGGAGTTTTAGCGGGAAAGTCAAGCTGAGTGTCACGCTCATTTGTCATCGGACTCTTAAAGTTATTTATATTAAAGCACCTACCACCTAATTAATCTGTTCACCACCTATGGTTGACTGGTAGAGAATGCCTAAGGCATTAAGTCCGCCTCTGTGCAACTCGAGTGCGAAAGATTAAATAAATAAACTATTGAACTGTTCATCACAAATCTGTAGGCCTCACAGCAAAAATAACTATAGTTGGGCCAAATTCGATAAAGAATAGAGGTAAACAAACCGTTGCTAGGCAACGAGTAGTTTACGCCTAAAAGACAGGTGTTAACAATCTTTTATAGATAGATTTTCATAAAAGTAATAATTCTACTTCCTACTAATCTAAACTGTTTATTTATGTTTAGATATTTATAATTTGCATAGAATGCTTATCCGATTTGAATGAAATATGACACACATGTAAGCTAATTTCCTAATAGTTTAAACTTTTTGATGCATATAATTATAATTAGCCCATACTTGAAAGTATCACAATGCATGTGTTATGTAATTGATTTGAAAATAATTAAAATACGCTAAATTGTATTGACAAATGCCTCAACTTTATTCATTGCTTGAATTCCACAAAATGTGTTTAATACCTGGATTTCATCCATCTTTCTTTTTTTGTAGGGCTATCACGTAAAATTAATGTCGACTTTTTAATGGTTTTTCGAAATACCAAGTTATTATGCATGTTATTTTAGTGATTCTGTTTAAATATGCTGTAATAGGAATTGTTAATAAATAGCTAGCATGTAAAAGTCAATAATCCTGTAAATAACAGGAGATTTGTAAAACGTGAGTTGTGATAACCCTAAATTGGTTTGTTTACCTCTATTCTTTATGAAGCTAGGCGATGGTATAGATATTACAACCTACAGTAAAATTTGACTTTCAGATAGAACAAATCAATAAACGATGCGACTAACATGACTTTGTACAGAAGACGGCACATCAAGCTACTACAATCTATCAGATTTCTTTATTCGATTTTCAACTTTATTGCTAAACTTTTAAGGCTCAAGATTGATTTGGAATAATTGACAGTTTAGGTTAGCTTGACTTGCTGTCGTACGCACGTTTGTGAAGGCACTGCAGCCTTCACATGCCCACATCAAATGCTTCGTATGTACAGTTTTAAAACCTCGCTGATTTCATTACTTAGTTTTTCATTGCGCGCGTTCTTCTATTGGGTAAGTCGTTCACTTAGTACTTAATAAGAAGGTACCTAGAAATACTGCGGTACTATTAGACATAAGTGCATCTGAGCAAAATTGCAAAAGGTATGTAATTTAAGTCTTGCGACAAGGGCATACGTTTCGCGGGAAAGGAGTGTCCGCTGTCCGCCTGGTGAGGGCAGTGTCCTGTATAATGCAGGTATTAATGCATTTACGTAGCCACCGATAAAAACTGTGGAATTAATGTGTTGTGCTGTTGCTCTAAGAGGACATTGTTGGCCTTTTTCGGTAAGTAGGCCTATTCCGTTTTTAGAAGGTTCTTGAACGCGGCCGGCGGCAGGAGTACATTGGCATACCTAAATCGTAACGAATAAGAGTTACCTACTATGCTTATTATTTATTTATTGACATGGTACGCCGTACGTTCTTTACACAGTTTTGTTTATGTACGCACCTAAGCAAAAAATATACACATATATTTACATAGTTAAATCAGTTACTACTAATACTACTTAATATTACTTAGTAAACTACTTATGTAATATACAACGTTATTATTACTTTTGGTTTGTTCAGAATAAGCAACTGAATCGATTCCAATCGTTTTTACACCATGTTATATTTTTTCCCAAATACATTTAGAAGTTGATGAAGTTTGATTAACGAGCACACAACACAGTTGACGGTATATCAAAGTACTAAGCGCATAGTGAGACAGGGCCCCCCGAGACCCCGAGAGGGTGAGCGGTGCATTGACCATATTTTTGTTGGGACAACCAGGTAAAATAACAAGCTCATAACTTTGTGGTTTTTGTGATATCTTTTTTTTTTATTTTATAAATTATAAACTAGCGCTTGACCGCAATCCCGCCTGATTTTGTACATCCGTGTTTCGGGATTGGATATACAAAAAATAATGTTTTATATTATTAGCATAGGTCACAGTGCAACAGACAGACGACAGGAAATCTACTAATGCAGTAGGTATACACACACTTAGCTAATGTAAATGCATATGCATGCAAAAGAGCATAATATCTGTTACAAGTGTATCTATCTGTTATAAATATATATGGCATGAGGTAATGAGTCTGTTTTTACAATTTTAAGTTCCTGTATTTATCTATTTCTGGAATTTGAAAAATATTATTTCCTGCGTTTTTTTTTTTTAATAATTATAAACTAGCGCTTGTGATGTTAAGCAGTGATGCGATCGTTGATGGTAAAGCGCGCTAGTTTAGTGAATAGGAAGGAAGACGGCAGTTGAGCGAGGTGGTGCAATGTTAAACCCAACAACACGACCAACGATGCTGCGCCAAAGGGAGATTGATGTGGAGACCCTCCACGACCAAACTCCCGACACAACAACACTTGGCGCATCGTACCCGGCACACATCTCAACACAACTGTTCAGACCCGTCCTCCGTACGGCTTCACCAGACATCATGCCGGAACACGACGAATCGCTTGACGGCAAGACTTTGTCTGGTGGGTGGTAACTTCTGCCGGCAGCCGATGTGGCCTACCACCGAGAACGTCAAGTAAGAACCCAAGTCTGCCTGTCTTTCGCCAAGTCTGTCTGTCCGTTCGTCCGCGGGTAATCTCAGTGAGCGTTAGCACTAGAAAGCTGAAATTTGTTACCAATAGGTATATATAATGTATATCAATCACGCCGACAAGTTTGGTAAAACGAATTTTACCAAAATGAAAGCGTTTTAAGCATTTTGTGTACTTATATAAAAATTCAACCTCATTGTCAACTGTAACCTACATAATTACGTCGCATCTTTAATGTAATAAAATGAATGTTGTTTATACGTTTGTAAAACAATATTAATTTCAAAATTTCTACATAACAGTCTGTGTTTCCTCGTAGGGCCAAGCAGAGATGTAGCCATTTAGACCATGTGGGTCTAAATGGTTACATCTCTGCTTGGCATCACACGTTATTTTTAAGTCTTATGTAAAAGGGTCCCATAGCCATTACCCGTGCAGGAATTCAATTCTAAGCTGAGAAATTCAAAATGGAAATCCTAAGCTGTACGGAGGACGGGTCTGAGCAGTTGTGTTGCAATGTGTGTCGGATACGACGCGCCAAATGTTGTTGTGTCGGGAGTTTGCTGTGGAGTCTCCAGATCAATCTCCCTCTGGAGCAGCATCTTTGGTCGTGTTGTTGGGTTTAACATTGCTTCACCTCGCTCAACTGCCGTCTTCCTTTCTATTCACTCAGTTTTTTTAATTGAATATAGGCTCTTAATCACACTCTTAATCTTAGCGTGCTTTACCATCAACGATTGCATCACTGCTTACCATCAGGCGGGATTGCGGTCAAAACAAAAAACCTCATGCTCAGCTTTGGCGCTTGCGACCACGAGACGGACGGGCAGACTACTACTAATATTTATTTTAATTACAGTCGCTAGCACGTCAAACTACCTGATTTTGAGTTTTCCTAATCAACCTTGAACCTCAAGGCTTTATGTTTGAGAGATTGTACTTACATAGCACAGTCAGCAACAATAGTTGATTACTTAACACTTTTGTTTACGAAATCTTAATTATTGACCAGAATATTTAAATCGAAACCAAAAGGATATTTAATTAACGAACAACACTCTGATTTTCTCTCTCTTTAACTCTTAGCTTCTATTATTAATTGGCAAAAGTAGGAAAATTTTTAAATAATTTCTTGTTAATCGAATTTTGTTGCAGACCGTACCTGGCTTTGTGTTCGCGTCCATACCTATCTATTTATTAATGTACCGCTATGAAGACAAACAGCTATGCATTTAGATACGTAAACATGATACAACAGTTGTGTTATGGTGGAAATACAGTGTTTTATATGTACGTTAAAGTGAGGTACAGGTCAAAAGAGCTCAAATCTGGTTTATAGTAGGTACAACTAAATTATTATTATTAACTGGTAACTTGTTATTTATTTATACTTGCTTGGTGTGTTATATTATATATAACTGTCCCTAACTTTAAGTATTTTTTTGTTAAATTATATTTATTTACCTATATATTATACCTACATATTTTGTACAATGCGGGGTCTCGCAGGCAACTATAAAATGGACATATGTAGGTACATTCATAATATGATGTTTCTAAAGATATCTAGTTCAAAACAATTATTTTCTTGGATTTTTCCAACAAAACAAAGCCATCTTTTACATACCGAGGTCAATTTGCTATCTATTGGACTTCATATATATTATATATTATCTACGTATATTGCAATCTTCTTATACCGGTACACGCATCCGTAATTAATTATCTAGTATCTCTATCACATATACATCAAAGATACAGCAGCCGACATGAAGGATAACAGTTTGCGGATCTCTGCTATTAGCGGGCAAGCTTGAGTAATAAATAAGGCAGTTTATAATATTCTTTAATAACAGGATGAGCTGCATAGTTTTGCATCCAGAAAAACGAGTGCGCAAACCGTAACCAAGAATTTTAAAGGCCGAATTCTTGGTTCCAAAGAGGTTCCGTGGATAATCAACGAACAATGGAAAAAAACTACGCTGTCAAAATACAGTATGTTAAGAAAACCCTGTCCGACCCATAAGGATAATATCTAAAGGTTAGGTAATCACATGACCAAATATAATATAAAATTTTACGTAATCATCATAGTACCAATACAAATGAATTTTGAAATAATCTTTTTTTTCCCGCGAATTAATTCCAACTTCCCTGAAATTTGGTAATTTTAAAAAAAGTGACTACACCGGTATTATTTTGAGCGATTAGCGGTGCCGCGTGCCCTGCCGCCCGCCGCCCGCGGAAGGGTGTTAACGCAGATTTATTAAGTTACCTCTTTTTGCGAAATAATATTTATTTTTATAGGGGGATTTTTTTTTAAGTGATGCCCGGTTTTGTATCCATTAGTAGAATCAGTTATCGATACCTAACAATATCTTCACCGGTCGGACAGGGTTTTCTTAACATACTGTATACATATATGTATAATTAATTATATATGCTACCAATGATTTCTCCTGGAGCATCTAGAATAATATACCTACACTACAGGACAAAATAATTTTGTTCTATAGCGTATACAGCAGTGTACCAGTGTGCTAATTTTAACCATGAATGCATCGGATTTTAGACACTTTATACAGGACGAAAATTAGCCTTAGGATCATAGCTTGACAATCAATTAGGTTTAGGCAGAATTCCGACGAACAATTTAATCACTATTTCACAATTTAGACTACATAGTTGCGATGGCTAGCTTACCAAGTAAATTTTATTAAGTACTGCAAGAATGCAGCGAAATCACTTGCTGAATCTAGCCACAGAATTGATATTGCATAACTGCAAGTGGTTTTAAGTTGCAATTGCATCAAAATCACTGTCATTCTGGGGCAAAACGCAACGAGGATGAAATCAGGCGCGTGCGCATGGTACCAATTTGCAGTTCCTGAAATTAGAGAAAACATTTTACAATTCTCATGAAATCTAGCAAGTATTAAATCAAACTCCAGCAGCACCAAAACGCTCCTCAAATACGTAATGGTTATGAAAGGTAATAATCCTTAGCTGTCGCTACAAGCTACGTAGTACTAAGTTACTAACCCAATTGACGCAACCCTCATCACTAAACCACACCACACTCAGTGACACAGCACCCAAACAAGAGTACCGCAGTGAAATGTCATTATTTATCCCCGCTATTGTTTCAGACAATAGCGCTTCTCAGAGTGTTACCTCACAGTGCCCAAACGTCTGGTGCATTATAATACGCACTGCGCACGTTGTTCTGCGCAAAACTACGTGCGCAGGCGATACTCCTTGACCAAGTTAGTTAAAAAGTATAATTGCAAAACTATTATCACTAATACTCGTGTAATTATATAGCCTATGCGACAGTGCTTAGACTGTCTCATTACCATTAGTACCTGTAGATTAAAAGGTCCTCACTGTTTGGCTCCATGTTTGCGCAACGATTTCGATGAGGCATATGCCTCTTGTCAATAGAGCTAAGTGTTTTCATTAAAGAAAATCTAGGGCCAGACAAACCCTGCGGGAAATTAGAAAGGAGCTCAGAATACAAAGTTACTTTCTCGTAATTATGCCTGTAGGTGACGGTACCGATGTCTGTTGTGGTCAAATTAAGTGCTGCAGAAACGCACGACAAGAATATAATTTATATACCTGTTGTTGTTTTTATAAATATGCTAAATAAGAGTTATTTTTAAATATGGCTTAGGTTTAAAAATAAAGTTGTTTTTATTATTTTCGTTGTTTTTAAACTACCGATTAAACCGGTTGAACTGGTCCAATTGGAGAGCAATTATACAGATAATGTTTGAGGAAAAGGAATATCTGTCACAAAACTCGTAAACAGACAGTAAGGTGGAACCGAATTTGTTCGTCATTGCCGGCGAATCTCTTATTCACAATCTAAACTAATTTTAAGTTAGTGCATTTTTTCTTTCTATTTCATTAAGATAGAAGATAACGTTTTAGTTTAAAACTGTCAAATTAAGGTACTCCATAGACAGTTAAGGTGTCTCGTCAAATACATCTTCTCGTCGTCCAAGATACCACAGTGTCTCAAGACTAAAGTCTTTGACCAGTGTGTGTTGCCAGTGATGACTTACGGAACTGAAACGTGGTCGCTCACAATCGGCCTCATGCGAAGGCTCAGAGTCACACAAAGGGCAATGGAAAGGGCTATGCTCGGAGTTTCTCTGCGTGATCGAATCAGAAATGAGGAGATCCGCAGAAGAACCAAAGTCACCGACATAGCTATGCGAGTCGCTAAACTGAAGTGGCAGTGGGCAGGTCACATTGCTCGTAGAACCGATGGCCGATGGGGCGGTAAGGTTCTGGAGTGGCGGCCACGTACTAGAACACGCAGCGTAGGGAGGCCCCCAACAAGGTGGACTGATGACCTGGTGAAGGTCGCGGGAAGCCGATGGATGTGGGCAGCACAAGACCGGTCAGCGTCGAAAGCCTTGGGGGAGGCCTTTGTCCAGCAGTGGACATCCATAGGCTGAAGGAGAATAGACAGTTAAGACGCGATTATAAACATGACGACCAAAATACGTCAATATATCTACGTCAGTTGCGGACTAATTTGACAGGTCTAAACTAACATTTTATTTTCTATCCTTTTCTTAATCAAATATAAAAAAAAAGATTCTCTGAACTTAAATTTACTTTAGTTTGTGAACAATTGGGAATCGGGGCCATTGTTTAGGTTATTAAAGCAATAACAACGTTGCGACTTCAAAAGATACGACTTAACGATAATGTTTTGCATTTGTCCTGATAAACACCGTTTATTTTTTATTTTTTTGGTAGCATCTATCTTAGTTTAGTACTGTAGCGGTACCTACAACCGCCACGAGGAACAACACGTCATACTGACGTTATAAGAATTCTACATCTTGCAAGCAGAGTTTACCGTGTAATTAACATGATGAAATGAAATGAAATGAAACCATTTATTAAGCAAGTAGGATCACCGATCACTTTTACACGTTATGTTTTTTTTTCTTTTTTTTTTTTAAACTAGATGAAGCCGGCATTTCCTAACTGACTACCTCTGAGAAGAAATAGCCGAAACAAACTCAGGGATAATAAGTACATACAACTTCCCGATTTCATGCATTGGGCAAGTGCCCGCCAGACATAACACCCGTCTGGTCGGAGGATCCTTCCTTTACTCCCTGTTCCTCATGCCTCCACAAGTAGGTACCTATGTATGTATGCAGGTAACCTCTGTGCTACCTAGTGTATTTACCACATAGTGAATCCGTAAAGCACATTAATATTGCTAAGATTACGGAAGTGGTATGAACTGCTGATCTGTTATTAACGCAATTATGCATTTATTTTATAACTAGCGGCCGCCCGCGGCTTCGCCCGCGTGGTTTTCGTTTTTTCACAGAAAGTGTTTATCGCGCGTTATCCCTCGGGAACTACTGATTTTTTCAGGCTAGTCGCTGTCGCCATCGCCGTCCTCGTCCCCGTACCCGTCCCCGTCCCCGTCCCCGTGCCCGTGCCCGTCCCCGTCCCCGTCCCCGTCGCCGGAGCTTGAATGAAGTATGTGAAAAACGATTTCCCCACTTTTCTGTTGAATTTTTCCTGAATTTTCTTTGCTATAAACCTCACGGAGCCCGAGACCTTTCCAACGAATGCAAAACCGTGGAAACCGGTTCGTGCGTTCTGGAGTTATAGCGTCAGGGAGGAAAACCGGACTTATTTTTATATAGTAGATATAATCCTTGGCATGGTAGGTAAAGGGAGCAAACTGAATATTTTTTTATTAGTTTATAGAGGAAAGCTTTAAGCTGTATAACATTAGTCTGTAACCCATAGGAGCAGAAATACGGCGAAAAATGTGGAAAAAACCTGGAAAAAACGGGGAAAATTTAAGTCATGCTAGTCACTTTTTGTGACAAACGCAATACCACGCAGGCGAAGCCGCGGGCGACCGGTAGTCATACAACAAAAGTATTGCGTTTTAATCAGTAAAAAGTATTTATAGCTGTTGCCCGCGACTTCGTCCGCGTGGAATTTTGATTGTCCTAAGCTTTCTCTTCTCTTTTGTTGGTTAAAAATTGCTTTATGATATTCTGAATTTAGAACTTTTGGGAAACTACCTAAATTGGCAGGGCTTGAAGTATATTGAGTTTTATATTGAGTAAGTATACTTTTGCAACTCTTTTCACCTTTTCTCTTTTATTCATAGAGATAAAACTTACATCTAAAAACCGTTATTAGTTTTCCACCTGTTTATGATATATGCATAAAGTAAAAATGTTTTTCTTTTAGTTTTTTTAATTACTTGTTTGAATTTAGCAAATTAAAAAAAAGTTAAATAATGGAGATACTTTAAAGAATTTCTTTATAAACGACATTAACCGTTTTACCGCCTTGTGCTAGAATAAAAAGGTTGTCTGGGCTGCTTACTCGTGAGCAAGCCACATACACTTGACCATGGGAAAAACAATCAGATCTTAAGTCGACACCAGCAGTCCTGAGAGTCTGACCTTGGGATTTGTTTATAGTCATGGCGAAGCAAACGGCTACTGGAAACTGTGTGCGCTTAAATTCAAATGGAAAGTTATTAGGGATGAGTGGGATTCGTGGAATAAATACAGTTTCCCCTGAGCCACATCCAGTAAGAATCTGAGCTTGGATTAAATTTCTTTGTAGAGCAGTTACTTTTAATCGTGTACCATTGCATAATTTTGGAGGAGTAAGGTTACCCAGCAGCATTATTGGTACACCTATTTTGAGCCATGACATACGCTCACGACTTGCCCTAAGTCGTTCTTGCCTCTCTTCATTAGACTCTTGAGATCTAGTCATTCTCATTCTTTTCGATGCTCTGGTGTAGGTAGATAGATTAGACCTTTTTCGGGTCATTTTCTAAGTATTGTATTATTATTTTTAACAAAATAAAAATTTCGAAGAAGAAAGCCAAATAAAAACGTTAAACACAATCCTATTTATATCCTCTAAACCAAGTAATCCAAATCGCAAAGCAATCTCTAAATATCCGTATTCGTAGCAGGTAAGTTGTTATATTTTTTGAGATTTTTTACCTATTAAAAAGCACAAATATAAAATTAATTTTGAAACTATACGAATTATAAATGATAAAATCGCACAGTGACATCTATTGGATTTTATATGTACTAAAAAACGTGAGCAGCGCACCTAATAGTTGTAGTGTTATGTATTTACCTACAGATACTTACACTTATTTATTTATATTCTTACATTTATATCATTCATTTCTGCAGGTCATAATACGCATTATAGTACAATGAGGCGCTGTTCTGATAACATTTTACTTCACCAAGACTCGTTATCCAGCTTACAGACACGGTGCTCAACTTCATGCCTAAGTTTCAGCGACTTGGTGATATCTTAGCGTAAGAAGCTGTACCTATGCTGTGCTGTATTAATTTTTCTACTCAACACTACGCTATAATTTAATATATTTACATATTACACTAATATTTTCATTGTTATGACAGTTTTTGACAACGCTGTTGATTATGTCTCTATGACAACCTTTTCTTCTAAATGTCTCTATGACAACCTTTTCTTCTAAAGCTATGGTAGTTAAGTGATTTTCCAAATATTGTTACCTAGACTGACTTTTTTGTCTGTTGTCCGATTTTGATGAAACAAAGCCTATACACTGCCCGGGAGTGTGCATTCTTCATTAGTGAAAACCGCATAAAAATCCATTCAGTAGTTACGAAGATGTGCTCGAACAAACAGACAGACAGACAGACAGACAGACAGACAAAAAATTCAAAAAAAAAATTTTTGTGTTTCATTGGTTTTCTTTTATCGCCCTGACTCCATTTTTGTCAATTATCTTCAATGTACAGACACACCGGGTCCTACTGTTTTATTATATGTATAGATATATAGATAGATCACGTGTGGTGAAATTGATTAAAATGAGTACCTATGTAAATAGTTTTACTTTTCTCAAATAAATCATCGAAAGCTGATTGTCTTGTAAGCATGGTTGGCTGGTTGTGAATACATATGTGTTGTACTTTTTTTTACCGTGGCCAACATTTCCCTCACTAGGAATTTCTCCTGTATAATGGCTGCGTTTACAAACATCCAACATCACATACACGAATAGCCAAACCCAGAACAACTACCTGTAGGCGTACCGCGACACGCAAAGCAGCAGTCGATTGTTCAGCCACTACGCTGACCTCTTACACGTTCTTTCTTTATTTTAAAATTACTATGAAAAAAATTAGTAAAGTCTGCTCAATATGTACCTATTGTTGAACTTCCCGCCTATTGTTATTTAATTATTTTTGTATGTATGTTTTTCAATTTTAATATCAATCTAATGTAAACCGTTTTTTTTTTTTGTGCATGTGGAGTTACTTGTAAGTGTTACCCTAGCCATCAAATCATAATAATGTACAGTGTAAACAATAGGGATGTATCCAAGGTATGAAAATCAAAAAAAATAATTAGTCCGTCTTACAGATAATAAAAAAAAAAAAAATTAAGACCCGTATTTTTTATTTTGTCGTAATTACCAAAAATTACTGAGATATAGCGTATTAAAGTTACAGAGTGGGGGCTAATTACGTCACGCCGTTCTATATTTTGCACCATGGCGTGACGTCATGCGACATTTCAAATCAATATATCTTCCTAAGTATTTGAATAAAAGAAAAAATAAAAAATACGTGTTCAATATTTTTTATAAAGCTATCTGACGGACATTAAATTATTTTTTAGGATACAACCCAATTGTTGGTTTACCTAAATAAATAAATGTATATGGGTTTCAATATGCCAGATAAATGATTCCAGCAGAGTTTAGTTCATTGGCCATCAATTCATAATAACATATCCGTTTTATAATTTATACATGGGCCTGTCAATTACTGTCACACACAGAAACGTACTCATCCTTTATGTACAGATAGCACATCAATCTACTACAATCTGTCAGATTTTTTATTGGATTTTCAACTTTATCGCTAAAGTATTAAGGCTTAAGATTGGTTGGGAATGTTTGACAGTTTCAGGTAGCTTGACCTGCTGTCGTCCTCTCACAACTAATTAGTAGTCTTCACTGGTAACATACACATACTATTTAACTTACAAGTAATAAAAATTATTTGCGTAGCTACTATATCAATACAAAAAAAATTCTCGGTGGTAGGCCATAACATCGGCCGCCGGCAGAAGTTACCACCCACCAGACAAAGTCTTGCCGCCAAGCGATTTGTCGTGTTCCGGCATGATGTCTGGTGAAGCCGTCGGAGGATGGGTCTGAGCAGTTGTGTTGCGATGTGTGCCGGGTACGATGCGCCTAATGTTGTTGTGTTGGGAGTTTGGTCGTGGAGGGTCTTCAAATCAATCTCCCTTTGGCGCAGCATCGTTGATCGTGTTGTTGGGTTTAACATTGCATCACCTCGCTCAACTGCCCTCTTCCTTCCTATTCGATCAGCTTTTCTGAGTGAATAGGCTCTTAATAAACTAGCGCGCTTTACCATCAACGATCACATCACTGCTTACCATCAGGCGGGATTGCGGTCAAGCGTTAATTTATAATTATTAAAAAAAATACCTACTAAAAAGTTTTTTTTGTGTTTTTTCTCTTGAAAACTTTTGCTCTCGAACATTAGTGACGATCGCGATCACAAATGATTGAGGGCACAGTGATAATTAATGAAAGGCAACGATATAATTAATACTAATTCCGACTCAGAGGTCAAGATCAAATGGAAATATGTTTGATTGAATAAAAGTTAAAAAAGTTTCTTATTTTTTTTTTAACTTTGCCCCACAGTAGGAATTACTCATGTATAGTAGGTGCGTTTACAAACACTTAAAACTCACATACATGATACACGAACAGCCAAACCCGGAACAACTACCTGTAAGCCATACAAATATTTGTTCTGCGCGGGAATCGAACCCGCGACACGCGGCTCAGTAATCGATCGATTCAGCCACTGCACCAACCTTGTCGTCATTTAATAGATCACGCACCCAACTGGTTAAATTAGCCGTTTGGTCAACCGCCTGGCTTTTAGGAGTAGTGCTCACCTCGCTTTTTTCTTTAGGCTCGTAATAATTGATATACAAAATACCCTCAACCGGTTGATCATAATAATTATGACGGAGTACCTTGGATTAGTTACCTACTGAGTTCAATTTAGATAGCACGCACGTTACAGTTAAACTAAACTAAACCATAATTTATTGAATATTAAGCAAGTCATTTGTCTGCCGGCGTTCAGTTAAAAGGCTAGGCGATTTACTAAACGGCTAGTTAAACCTGGCTTTTACATACACACGATAATACATATAGTGAATAGACGGAACTAGAAGTCTTATTATAAACCCAAACTACAACACTTGTATGCCAAGGTTTTATTTTTGTATTTTAGCTCCGCAATATTTTTACATACATTGGCCATAAATACATTGAGTTTGTTTATTATTACTTTTTTTTATTAAAGGTAGGGAAACGAGTTAGTTATTTATAGTAGCGGATAGGAAATGAGTAAGCAATTTAACAGTTCCTGTTCAATTGCCAGAATAAAAAAAAAACACTATTTATTGGGGCTTTTTAGTTGGCAAGCGAGTTTTGAAAACCTATATACATAGTTAGCAAATGGCACCGATTATTTTGTTCACAAACTTTTTTTTTTAATGTTAATAAACTAGCGCTTGACCGCAATCCCGCCTGATGCTAAGCAGTGATGCGATCGTTGATGGTAAAGCGCGCTAGTTTATTAAGAGCCTATCCACTCAGAAAAACTGAGCGAATAGGAAGGAAGACGGCAGTTGAGCGAGGTGGTGCAATGTTAAGCCCAACAACACGAACAACGATGCTGCTGCTGATTGATTAGTTTAGTCCTGTCCAATTAAGATATTCCATAGACAGTTTGGTTGTGATTAAAAACATGGCGACTAAACATACCTAGATAGATAACTCGCGCAAGTTAACTGTGCACCTCGCTGAAATGCGACCCTCTCCCGCTTCCCCGCGCGGCGCCCCGCATTCGCCGTAAGTGCTGTTGAGCGTTTAGGTTTGTCTTTAGGATTCTTTAATTTTCTCTTATGTTTTTGTTTTCTATTTGACAGACAGACGTGTCCTGGAGCTGTTTGTGCGTGGGTGTCGCATGGACTTAGACCGCGCACGTTCAAAATTGGAAGCTTACTGCTTAGCTAGAGCTCGCTTCAGAGATCTGTATGAACACCGCTCGTTGACCTGTCCACCGCTAAATGACGTATGCAAGTTCATGTGAGTACTGCCTACTCTAGCAGATTTTTTTATTATAAGATTGGTATAACTTTTTATAACAAGATACCCTCTGCTTTGCTAGACTTACCTTACAAATCCAATCCAATCCGCCCGCGGAAGGGTGGTTATCGCAAATTTATTAAGTTACCTCTTTTTGCGAAATAACATTTATTTTTTTGAGGGATTTATTTTTTTAAGTTTAGCCCGGTTTTGTATCCATTAGTAGAATCAGTTATTGATACCAAACAATACCTTTACGGATCGGACAGGGTTTTCTTTACATATTGTATATTGGAGATTCGCGACATTTCAGGATTCACGCAGATAGCGCGCGAACAAGCTGAGAACAAATTCGTACGGAAATCTCGGAAACCGAGATCGGCCTAGCCGACTAGTCGGCTAGTCGGTCAAAGTGGTAGTCGGCGCATCTCTAGTTTTTACTTATTTACATTTCCATTTCAATGACTTTTTTTTTGTTTTACTTTGCTGGTATTTTGGCGTGGTATCTGGCATATGGAAAATAATTTCAATGTTGTAGTATTTTCTTGTGTTCATCACTATACATAGTACCTATTGTATAGTCATTTGTTTTTTTAATGAACAGACAGCTGTGCTGCTGGGGAGTTTGTTCCGCCACTTCTTCCCAGCGAAAGCACTAGAAAGTGTCGATGGGTGGGCGTTTTGTGAGACGTTATGTAATATTGACGTTCATAAAGTGCTGATTCTCAGTCTAATTTGAATAAATGACTTTTGATTTTAATACAAAAGTTTCTAAAATCTCAGATTTTTAGGGTCGAATCATCCCCGGCTACACACCAGCACATCTAAGTATATGAAACATTATTTTATGTAGAGTATTGTGTAGGTCCAAGGGATGCAAATGATCCTGTATCAAAGACATTAAAATTATATTTACAATAGACAGGACATCACGAACAAAATTGTAAGCCAATACTTTTGTCGACTTGGTTAAAAGTCGCTCAGTCTAGTGTCCGCGTCAAGACGTAACATGTGTCCACCAAGAATAAACATTTTCTAAGGAAATATGCCCTGTTGCGCTTTGCGTTACTGTACATCTCGTTATGGTAAAATGACTGGACCTAACTACGGAATGTTTTTGTATGAATTATTTATATTTAGTCTGTAATTAAAATTTTAAAAAATTCTTAAATAGTTCTAGAAACTTTTTTATTATTGTAATAAGCGCCCTCTATTGTTGAATAGTTTTACTATTTTCATGTAGAGATGTAGTAATGTTGTTTATCGATTTAGTTATCGATAATACTTATTAAGTTGAAAACATATAGCTATATTTTATTGACATTTAAAATATAGCTAAATAAACTTAAAATATTACTATATTTCAAGTTTATTTATTAGTAACTCTATTTGAACATGATCTTAATATTAATGAACAAAATTGAATAGGTTTTATGTTATTTTAGGTTTTCGAATAAAAATTATGTTGTACGGGAAAAGTGTATACGATTTGTCCAGATAGACCGTAGAGAAGAAAATTGGCTTCCGTCTACTTCGTCGAAATTATGCTCAAAGCATTTTAAAAGTGAAGATATCTACTTTTTAAAGAAAGAAGATTTGTCGATCAAATTAAAAAAAAAAGGATCGGTACCTTGTACTAGTAATGAATTAGTAAGTTTTTAATTTCAGAACTTTTCCACTTAGTCGTAAAAATTGGGATAATATTTATGGTTAAGTGGATAAGTACATAAATTAGATAACTTATTTATAATGAAATATATTTATAAAATATGTAGGTACGTACACATTTTACACTGATTTTACACTGATACATTCTTACAATGATTGCAAGCTACTTTGTGATTTTTAAGATTCCGTACCTAAAAGGTAAAACGAACCCTATTCATGGGACTTCACTATTCGTCTGTCCCTCTGTCACCAGGCTCTATCTCATGAACCGTAATAGCTAGACAGTTGAAATTTCTAGAAATTATGTTAGTTTTTCTGTTGCCGCTATGACAAGCGCTAAAAATAAAAAAAATAAAATATTATTTATTTTAAATAAAATATTTTCCCATACAACAAACATGATTTTTTGCTCCATATTAATAACAGAAACAGATAGACGCTTAAAAGGTTCACAGAATATTTGGTTATATATTCAAATTAAAAATAAAATAAATATTGAAGGCTCCCATTTTAAAAGATAATTATGAATGGTACGGAACTAGTTCGCCAGATCTTGCTCCAGCAGACTACCATTTTCGTCGTGATTTGGACAATTAATTCACACATTAGACAGTTCTGCTTTCACACAGTTTGTGCAATCTAGATCCTCAGAATTCTATCGCAAAGGTATAAACGACTTTCCTATTAGAAGGCAGCAATGTATACATAATACTGGTAACTATATTGATTAAATGTGTTAATTAAAAATGAAAAAATAAACAATTATTTAGATTTTCAGTATTAATCGGTAAATTTAAACTTTAACGCCCGTTATATTAAAAGATTTATATAAATAGAAACTTGTAAACATTGAACATATCTATAATTTTTCTGCTACGTAATTTTTTGTTTCAAGCTATCATAATACGAATAAACATCGTCGTAGTAACTTCTTTGAATATTATCGATAATTTTATATCGAAATGATACAAGCCCTACCACAGTTTTTTGCATTGCCATTTAAAAATATTTGCAAACAAACGTGTAGAAAAGAATCATTTTGGTAAAAACGAAATGCAAACAAAAATTTCAAAACAAAATGCGCTTTATGGCCTAAAAAGTCTATTATAGTAAAAAATCGCAATAAACTGAGTATTAAAATAATTCGTAAGCATAACACATCTAAAATGCCAATAGACGGTGTCACGGAAAATGAATAGTAGCTAATAAAATTCTAAAACAGTTTTTGATCTCTGTACAAGACAAGTTTCACTTAATTTGTTTACTTTTCCATATTTATTTACCCGATTTGAACTATACTAGGGTATTAAATCGTATCTGGCAACATAGACCACACTGGCCCCCTACCGCGCAATAGCTGAATATATTTTATGTAAACTTATTTCAGTTTTACTATTTGATGTCTCCAATGGTCGATCTAATTTTGCTATATTGTACTAGATGGCGGAACTGGGCCATGGGATCACAGTTTTTCTATGCGATTTTGACACATTGCCCACTCTATTTATCTTAAATCTCTTTGTCCTGTATATAGTAAACTGTGTTTAGTAATAAGTAGTAAGGGGGAGTTCATAAATGTTCTGCGTGATTTTTAGGCGGGGGGAGGGCCTCATTCCAAGCTTGCTCCACCTAATTTTTTCAAGATGGGAATGGTGAAACTGGCCTAGTGGAATATCCCATTTTGTTAAAAAAATATGTTAAATATCAAGCAGCCGCCTCAGAGCAGATCGTAATATTTAATTAATGTCATTGTTTTGCTTCTCAGGGATATAGTAGTACTCCCAAAGCTGACAGACGAAGGATACCGGATCACTATCTTCAGAATACGTCCGGAGTACCCTGAAGGCTCAGCAGACATTTCTAATACAGTTCGGGCCATACTCCTCACCAGCGACGTCAGAATGTATGATGAACACCAGATTGCGGGAGACGTTTTTATTTATGAGGTCAGTCTCTTTTTAGTAGTGTTTCTATCATGATTTAAATGACGAAAGGAAGGATACCGGTAGCCCACCCTCCTGGATCTAGAAGATGAATACCTGCATTACGGGTCAGGCACCAGCTCTTTACAGCATCGACGATTTGAAGAACGAGTTATAGACACCAACAAACACGCTTACGAGAACCAACTACATTTTTTAATAGACTTTGAATTATTTGTTACATAATTATAGCTTCTGGCATAGTTTTTGCAATTCGGTCGGTAGGGTCGGTCTCCGTGGCGCAGCGGTCAACACGCCTGACTGCGACATGGAGGCCCCGGGTTCGATCCCCGGCCGGGTCATGATGGGAAACGATCTTTTCCTGATTGGCCTGGGTCTTGGATGTTTATCTATACATATATGTATCTATTATAAAATATAGTATCGTTGAGTTAGTATCCCATAACACAAGTCTCGAACTTACTTTGGGGCTAACTCAATCTGTGTGATTTGAAAAAAAATAAAAAATAAAAAAAATAAAAAACAAAAAAAAAAGAATCGTATTTAGAGGGGGCTTTGTGAAAATTATGTAAATCTGAATATCAAAAACCCCAAACATTTTTACTATCATGGTTTGAAAATAATATACACAGGAAACAAAATAATTTGTGTGTACACAGCCTGCTAACCAGTTATAATTATCATAATACTTTTTATTAAAACAACGTGTGATATTACCTTTTTTTGAGTTACATCCAAATTGGGAACACAACGCTCTTTAATTTATATTTTTGCTCAAAACTTTACGTTGAAAAACAACTAAACCAACAAATCTCACAGGTATAATTTTGCATATTTTAGAAAGAAATACGTATTAAAGTAAATAAACTTAATTCAATTCATTTGCACTTAAAACGAAAACAAACATCACAAATCACAACAACAAAAACATGGAGTAATTTAACATTGCAAAGCTGGTAAAATAAATAGGTATTTTAACGAAAAACAATTATGCTATTTGTCATAGCCTCTAAACTTGGTCGGTTTACCAAATAGGCACTGCCTTTCCGGGCTTAAATCCGAATGAAATTCTGCGGGCACACTAGAGAAAATTACTCACACCAACAAATAATTTTATATAAATACACGGCCATTCTCGCTAAAAAATAAGCAAATTTAGTTCGTGCCTACGTCGCTCTCCGCTCCGTAGCGCTAGTGACGCGTACGCACGCATATGTAATGTGTGTTAGCTAGTTTCCGCTAGCCCCAAAAGATGGCGGTATTACTGTTTTAGTGTAGTGTTTTATCAAAATGTATTGTAGTACAAAAAATATATTATAATACGATTGGGGTGTTCCGAATTGGAAAATTATTAGGGTATGCAGTGCTTAAATGCATCTATGGAGCGCACGCGCCTGTATATATATATATATATATATATATATATGTGAGTACAATATATACATGTATACACATATACATATATTAATTTTCTATAAATATTTAAATTTATTTCATGGTTTCATTGGTAAATTAATATTTTTGCATAGATCTTCTATTTTTATTGAAACAAAAAAAAACTCGTTGTAGACCTTGTAGTACCAAGCTCGCGCCACGGGCGCCTCTGTGCTTATATCCCCCACTTAACTTCCGTTCGCCTTGCCCGATCACTTTTCGTAACGCTTACGTCACGCGTTCGCCAGCTTACTCCCCAAGTCAAGCGTGCGTAAAGAAGTTTCACTTCAAAAAAATTGCAGATTTCTATTTAGCATATGTGATCGTCTATCCTCACGTTAGGATATATGTTTGCGATAGGTAGATGCTTTGATTCCCGGGCTGGAAATAAATGCTGTACCTAAATATTTAAATAATTAGGTATCCAACGTCCGTGGCTCAATCGTAACCCACGTGGCAGCGGCTGTCAACGCGGTGAGGCGATCCATCCATCTGGCGCAGGCTGCCTACCCTCAGAGATTGAAGAGGATACATGTGGTGGGCTCCCCTCCATTCCTCGCTTCCTCTCTGGCACTCATGCGTAGCTGCGTTAACGAGAAAATTAGGAGACGTGTATGTATTTAAATTTATTGATTTGGAAATGGAGTAAATCCTAATTCTTGTCGACTCAATGTAAACTTCTTAGCCAACAACAATGATCAACGACGATCGCATCACTGCTTACCATCAGGCGGGATTGCGATCAAGCGCTAGTTTATAATTTATAAAAATAAAAAAATAAAAATATATAAAAATAATTTATCATGCAAGACTGAAATTACCTTTATAATATTTTAATAATGATTTCGGTTTCTTCTCATAAAAAAAATGACGTCATAACAACGGACTTAACTAAATTGCCAATGTGTTAATAAGTCCGCTAAAACATAAGATTGAGGAAATTACTGAATAAAGATTTACAAGTCACGTAAAAATCTGCTTAATAGCTGTTTATGATACAGAAACATTTATTGAAACTAGTTTGTTAAAAGCACTAAACTAATTTCACTTTACCCACAGTACTATCTACATTCGAAAGTGGAGCAATTATTGGAGCACATTCCTGCTCGAGTACTGCCTAGCGAATGGGGTGGTGACGAGGAAACTATCGACGTGCTAGTGAAAAAGTGGTGCCGACGTATTGATGAGGTCAGCCCCTACCTACGCATCTTCACCGAAGCCTGCAGCGAATCCCCAGCTCCCATCAAAGACGTTGATATCTACGGCACAGTAGGAGCTTTCAGGAAACTTGATATTGATTAATGGTACGGTACAGAATGTATTATGTACACACTTGTAGTGGTCTAATTTTGCAATATAGTAGCTAGAACCTAAGATAGGTTACATGAAGAGGGATAAATGGCTAAAGATTTGTCATATGCTGATGAAATACATGTTTGTTTAGTGGGTATTAACTAAGACTTTTATGAGATTTAGTGTGGTTAAATCCTTTGTATAATATCATTCTGTGACCTAAGTCCGCACTTAAATCACGCTTATCAGTGTTTAAGTAGTTTACTGTTTAATGTAAAATATACCTACACACAGGCACAGCCAGTTGTGTGTAGGTATACTTATAGGTACTTTGTAAGCTAGGCTAGTTTATAATTTTAAGAACTCATCATTGATTGGTAAGTTTGTAGTTTATTATGTCTACTTGCTCGATAATAAAGAACAGTGGAGTATCGAATGGTTTTTTACTCAAATCTTAAATCTTTATAGAAATTATCGAGCTTTATTCGGCCCCGCGACGGTCGAAGCCGAATAAAGCCTGGAACATTTGCGTTCCTTTCCTTCTCATTTCTCGGTACCCAAATGCAAAAATCCCTTCCTTGAATCTACTTAATAAATAATAAATAAATAAATATATAGGTACGGACAAATCACACAGATTGAGCTAGCCCCAAAGTAAGCTTGAGACTTGTGTTATGGGATACTAACTCAACGATACTATATTTTATAATAGATACTTATATAGATAAACATCCAAGACCCATGCCAATCAGGAAAAGATCGTTTTTCCATCACGACCTGGCCGGGGATCGAACCCGGGGCCTACTTATGTTTATACTTCCAACATGACAAAATATTGGTAAGTATGTAAGGTTTTGTTTTGTGATCTGTCAGCGACTTCTGTAGTATGTACTAGGACGCTACCAGGTCAAGCTACCCGAAACTGTCTTTCCCAAGAAAGTGGAAAATTTATTTCAAATAATTAACAGATGTAGCAGTTTGATATGCTGCAATGGAATCTGTTTATTTTTAATAAGTTGGTTATTCTATTGTAACTCCGGGCTTACACTAAGGCCAACGGGGTAATTGTGTACCTATGTGTAACACACTACTGGTAGTAATGGCTTTCGTAGGAATCGTAGGTACTTATTTTTATAGTACTTAGCCGATCACTAGGCAGGTGCCAATAATAATAATACTATTAATAATAATAATAATACTATTAATAATAATAATAATACTATTCACTCTTTATTTATGTATTCGAATTCAGATGAAGACATTCTGTTACATAATGTGGGCTATAATGACCTAGTTTCGTAGATTGCGCCTTTTAACGTTATTTTTGCACAAATCAGCATTTTTATCCAATCGTGGATTGCTTCTACCCTATACAATATTTTTGGACTCTCGATAAGATTTTACACCAATGAGATCGTATATTTTATAACTATTTCATGTCGTAGAGTAAAAAATATTTGTACGTCAAAGTTAGGTTTTTTTATGTGTAATAGGAACAAGGATACACATACATTCGAACATGCCTACCTGTACATATATTAACCTAACCCTTTTTTTTACGAGTGGAAATGCATACACGCACCATACCCGACACTCGGTTACCCTCGGGCCCTGCGTTGAGAGTGTCACGGGATCTGCCCGAAGGCATTGTCCCCGTGCCACTCCCAGGGCTTACCGGCCTAATTTAGGCCGGTTTCCACGCCAAGGGAAGATTACCCGGGGTACCGGAGTAACCCTCAGACGTGGTGACAAGTGCAATGCGTGTGCGGGGGCTACCCACACACGCTGGCCACACTACGGGGCTAAAGGAGACGGGGGTTCGTCCCCGCCTTCTTCGCCCCGCCCGTCTACGCCGGAGGGGAGCGGGAAGAGGATGCTCTTGCCGCTCCCTCTCCGCTGCCTCCTTCTGCAAGAGGACGGTCTCGCAGAAGGAGGCGGCAGCCTCCCATGCACTCTCGCTTTCAACCATGTCTCGAACCATGGTTGCCAGGGAGAGGCGTCCATATTAACCTATTCTTTTTTTTTTGGCGCTGTGGAAATGCCTTTACGCACCATACCCCGAGGGGCGTGTGTGGGACTCGCCCAGCCGTAGCCGGGAATACCCACTAAAACCACAGCGGCACAACGACATCGCCTGAGTGGCGGGGTCTTGGGAAATAGCAGAGCCTGCGCTACCAATCCCCCGCCGGCGATTCCCGCCTAAAAGGAAGGCCCACAGTGGTCCCTCCAAAAGGAGGACCCGGGCTGGGTACGACTTCTTGTGCAAGAAGACACAGCAGCCAAGGGTTTTTTAGCGAGGTGTCTTTCCTCTTGGCCCCACTCGTTTGCACGATTGCAAACGGGGCCCTCAGCTCATGAGGAGCCCGGGTTGTCCGACGGTGACCCGGAGATCAGGTCACGTCAGCCACCTGGAGTGGTGGCTAATCCGCCGCACGGATAACCGACGAAGCGGTCCCCACGTCTGGTTTAAATCGGTAACCCCCATATACAGTATGTTAAGAAAACCCTGTCCGACCCATAAGGGTAATAAAGGTTAGGTAAACACAAGACCAAATATAATATAAAATTTTACGTAATCATCATAGTACTAATACAAATGAATTTTGAAATAATCTTTTTTTCCCGCGAATTAATTCCAATTTCCCCGAAATTTGGTAATTTTTAAAAAGTGACAACACCGGTATTATTATGAGCGAATAGCGATGCGACCACGTGCCGCGTGCCCTGCCGCCCGGCGCCCGCGGGCGGCAGGCGAAGGGTGGTTAACGCACGTTTATTAAGTTACCTCTTTTTGCGAAATAATATTTATTTTTTTAGGGGTTTTTTTTTTAAGTTTAGCCCGGTTTTGTATGCATTAGTAGAATCAGTAATCGATACCTAACAACACCATCACGGGTCGGACAGGGTTTTCTTAACATACTGTATATCTGGGGGCCGTTCCCCTATCCGGACGCGTCCGATGGCAGGCCAGAAACTGCACACGGAATCTAACCTAACCTAACATAGACCCTTGATAACTTAAAACCTCTATAACTTAAAATATTTTGTGTTTCTCTTGGACTTTAACTTATCGTGATTCAACAGTATAATAAATAAATAAATAATAAATTGTTCTTTATGAATTATTTACTGAATTCACTTTTTCTACATAAATCACACACTTTTATTTAGTAGACAACACTATAAATAATTTTAGAAGTCCAATGAAAATGAGCGTAACACTCAGCTTGACTTTCCCGCCAAAATCCCAACTTTGGTATTCTGGAATGTAACCCGATATATTTATTTACTCTATGGGTGTAACTTTGCATTCCGCTTCTTCTTGAAAATTTTCAGCCAGTATAAATCGAATAGCCGATACATAACGCCTTCATTACTTTAACATTGCACTGATCAGCGACATCTGTCGGTGAGTAGCGACACCTTTTATAGATCATTGATACGATTTTCTTTTAAATAAATTATTTTAGAAATAAAATTATGAACCATTGTTTTACTTATAATAGACAAATTCATTTTTTATTTCTTGAACATTGAAAAAAACTTAAAAATAATAGAAATGAAATTAACCAAATTTTAATTTCATGAATGCTTAATTATTGCTGTCAAATATTTATCGACTTGTCATCTTGTGAATTGTCAAATTAATTAGTTGCTTTGTGTACGTGGCAAAAAAGTACTCTGTGTACCGCCTGTACGTGGCTTTCACGTAGGGACAACAATCTTATGTTTGCTTTTGATTAAAAGAAAAACATATTTTAGACACTTTACTATAAATTAACAAAATGAAGAGTTCGTGGAGATCTCTTAGTTTCACCATTTTATTAGCGGCAGCATTATTGAACGCAGCAAACTGTAATACCATCACAGTGGATGCTCATGCCGAAGAATGTTTTTTCGAAAATGTGGAAGCGGATACTAAAATGGGTAAGCATACTCTTAATTTAATACATCTAGCCAGTAAAAAATATACTTATGTTCAATACATTTCATCGTAGTTTATAGGAATGCCTTTTTCTCTAAAAAAAAAAACATTCGAACGCCGGTGATGTTGCACAAACATCAAGTAAGTAGTGGTAGCACAGTTATCTTTAATAGAATGACCTATCGACCTTGTGATTTATTTTATAACCTTTATTTACTATAAGGTGATTAGAACTGATTCATTTTTCTCTCAAGGCCCAAATGTATTTTTATCCCTAGAACCATCCTCTCAGAAAAAAGAATTACGTTTTAGACTCGGTTTAATAAATAAACCTGTTGCCCGTCCCTCATCTCCTATATCTGTGCCTGGATGTGATATCGTGTGACTGTACAAGGTATAACGGTAGGTACACTAAAACATTCAACAAGTCTTAACAACTATAATTAAGTTGCTATCAGTAATGTGAATGCCAGTACAAAAAAAGCTATTCTTTGATGTCTAGTCATACTGGACATCATAGAATAGCTTTTAATAAGGATAAAATAACTACATATAACTCACGCAAGTTAACTGTGCACCTCGCTGGCATGCGACCCCTCTCTTGATGATTGGTATAGTACACAATCATCAATACAAATTAACTTAATTAGAATCTCAATTTTTCCAGGTCTAACCTTTGAGGTAGTAGAGGGTGGTTTCTTAGACATAGATATAATAATCACGGCTCCTGATGGCGGCGTTATCTACAAAGGAGAGCGGAAGCCCTCTGGAATGTACACATTCTCTGCACCTACTTCAGGACGGTACACTTACTGCTTCAGCAATAAGATATCCACTTTGACATATAAGGTGAGCGTTTTGGGCTTTGATTAAAGAAGTATAATTTTAAAAGTAGTAGGTAGAAGTAGAAGTTTTTACACTTCTACTTTCTCATATGTACAGGTTATTGTAGACCATATTATAACTTATGTTCTGTCTTTGATGGAATTTTTACCGCCAAATGGTAATTCCATTTGCAGATCAGGTCAGTTGAATATGCAATGACCACCTGGCAAAAGCTTCTACAAAATGGTTACCTAAATATGGCACGTTAGGCTGTCCCTAAGAAAAATGTGGAGTTGTTCTGTGAGGGCTGGTTTGAGGTGCTGCCTGGTCCTTGATGGACTTTTGAGAGACTTTATTTAGCGGTGGTGTAAACCAAATAATATCATGCTGAGCAAAGATGTCTTAGTTATTACAGTAAATTTAATACAATGGGTACCACCTTGATACTATTTGAACGGACAAATAGTAGCTCTTACATAGTTTTCCAATATTGACTTTGCAATAACACAATTAATTAAACATATTATGGAGGTTGGGAACAGGAATTGATGACCGAATGTTTACATAAATCTTGATAGCCAAATGACTTGTATAGTAAAATATACCACAATTTTTGTTTTATGTCTTCTAGCCAATGTTAACTAATCAACGGCCTTTCCTTCAGGTTGTGATGTTCAACTTGGAAATAGGCGCTGCTCCTAAACGCCAGACAGAGACCAAAGACGAGGAGGTCCCTGGCACTCATGCGTAGCTGCGTCAACGAGAAAATTTAGAGACCTGTATGTATTTAAATTTATTGATTAGGGAATGGACAAAATTCTAATAAAGTCAATGGAAACTTCTTACCCAAAATGAAAACTGTAATTTATCATGCCAGACAGAAATCACCTTTACAATTTGAATTATGATTTCGGTTTCTCCTCATAAAAATATGAAGTTAGAATTATGGATGGTTTGCCTAAAATTGAGGATATTGCTGAATAATGATTTATTACAAGTCACCTAAAGATCTGCTTAATAGCTATTTATGATGCAGCAACATATATTGACACTAGTATATTAAAAGGACTAAACTAATTTCAAGTCTCCCACAGTACTATCTACATTCGAAAGTTGAGCAATTATTGGAGCACATTCCTGCTCGAGTACTGCCTAGCGAATGAGGTGGTGACGAAGAAACTATCGACGTGCTCGTAAAGAAGTGATGCCGACGTATTGATGAGGTCAGCCCCTACCTACGCATCTTCAACGATGCCTGCAGCGAAATCCCAGCTCCCATCAAAGACGTTGATATCTACGACACAGTAGGAGCTTTCAGGAAACTTGATATTGACTAATGTCTTAATATAAAATATATACACAGGCACAGCCGGCTGTGTGTATATTTATAAGTTAGTTTAGTTATACTTTGTAAGCTAGGCTAGTCTATAATTTTAAGAACTCATCTTTGGTATGTTTGTAGTTTATTATTGTTATAGTGATTATGTCTACTTGCTCGATAATAAAGCACTGTGGAGTATCGAAGGGTTTTTTATTCAAATCTTAAATTTTATAGAAATTTTCGAGCTTTATTCGGCCCCCGCGACGGTCGAAGCCGAATAAAGCCCGGAACATTTGCGTTCCTTTCCCTCTCATTTCTCGGTACCCAAATACCAAAATTCACTTCAATGTATATATACACACATCAAAAGTGTCTAGGGATCAACATATATTTTTGCAATAACTTTTCTCCTGATTGATATTAATTAAAATTTTCTTTAAGGATTCATCAAATAAAGTGTTTTCGTTTGTCACAGTAACGATAAACCAAGTCACCTTTGCATTAATAAAGAAATTTGCCATTTTCCTAATAAAGGGATATTTGACATTTGAACCACTAACACAAAAGTTCGAAAAAAAAGACTGAAATAACAGTTTTCTCTAAAATTTTATTGGGTAACTTAAACAATTAATAATCCGTGTTTCTACCGCGAACACTAACAACACAAGAACATCGGTTTGGCATACTCAAAATGAGTTCATCCAAATCACGCTGTGGAATGGCCGCCCATGTTCGTTGCAACAACAAAAAAAGGTCTTCTTGCGACTGGATACCCTCCATATTCGGCAGAGCTCTTCTCTGTAGCATATCCCATGCATGCTCAATCGGGTTCAAGTCTGGCGACTGAGCAGGCCAGGGCAGGATATTGATGTTAGCTGCGGCGAGAGTCTGTCTTACAACTCTTGCGGTGTGCGGTCGTGCATTATCATGCATTAACTGAAATAAGGGACCGATTTGCACTTGTAGAGGAACGATGACGTCTGATACAATGGTCTCAGCATAAATTTGAGCGTTGAGGTTGCCTCTGATCCAAATCAACTCAGTTCTTCCGCCGATCCAAATACCCGCCCATACCATGATGGTTCCACCACTATAAGGATGGACTTCCTGGCAGGATTTTAATCGCTGTTGGCGTCCAGGGGTTCTCCAGTGTCGTATACGTCTTGTATCCGGTCTCATACCAAAACGAGACTCATCAGAAAAGCACACGAAACGCCATTGTTCTTCTGCCCAATTTCTGTGTTCAAGAGCCCATTGATATCGAATCCTACGATTGTGCATTGCTATAGGTGGTACCCGTAGCGGTCTTCGGGAATGAAGGTTCACTTCATGCAAGCGGTTTCTGACTGTTTGGTCGCTAATTAAGTTCCCTGAAGAGTGATGAAGCCTCACGGCTAACATCATGGCGGTTATTGTTGGAGCTCTTCGAGTTAAGATTTGAATGTATCGGCCTTGTCTCCGTGTGGTGCAGCGATACCGTCCTCCATAGCGCTCAGCCACGGTACCAGTGCTTCGGTAACGTGTCCAAAGTCGACTGATAACACTCTGACTTGTATTCAGAGCTAAAGCCACAGTACGTTGCCGGGAACCAGCTTCTATCATTCCCACGGCTCTGAGCATTTCTTCCCTGCTTAAATGACGTCGCCGCTCCATAATAACGTTGGTTTTAATCAGTAGTAGGGAAACAGTAGCACTAATAATGTCTTCAATGCGTTGTATGTTTTTATAGGGAAAATATTGACAGCTGATTTTCATCTTTTACTCGAATTTGATTCACAGTTCCTGATTCAAATTATGAAATGCACCAAAAAGGATCCATATAAATTTATAAAATCATAAATTTATTACAAAGCCACATCTCAATCTCAAGAAATCTGCATAAAAATGCTTGATCCCTAGACACTTTTGATGTGTGTACTTTTAACATGACAAAATATTGGTAAGTATGTAGGCAAGGCTTTTTTGTAATCAGTCAGCGACTTCCGTAGTAGGTGCAGATGCTAGCAGGTAAAGTTACCCGAAACTGTCTTTCCCAATCAACCTTGAACTTAATACTGTAGCGAGAAGGTGGAAAATTTATTTCAAATAATTAACAGATGTACCAGTTTGTATTTCTTTTTTATAATAGTCGTTCACTAGGCATGTATCAATAATATAATAATGCTATTCACTTGTTATTTATATATTCGAATTCTGATAAAGACATTCCGTTACATAATGTAGGCTAATGATCAGCTCCGTACATTGTGCTTTCAAATGTTATTTTTACAAAGGCTATGATATTAGCATTTATTTAATCTTTTTGGACTCTTAGAGATACTCTTGAATGCGATAGTATATTTTATTAATATTTCATGTTGTAGAGAAAAAAAATATTTGTAAGATACTACAATCTGTCAGATGTCTTAATTCGATTTTCAACTTTATTACTAAAGAGTTAAGGCCCAAGGTTGATTGGGATTACTTGACAGTGTCGGGTAGCTTGACCTGTTATCGTCCGTACATCAAAGTTATGTATAATCATTATTAGGTTTCCGTAGGTATCCAAAGGGTGTTAAGGGTGTAGGTATTTTCATATCTCACAAATGGTACCGTCCACCGTACACTATCTAACATTACATATCTATATATTAATAATAAAGTAGTTAACCCCCTGGATACCTTTCATGTTTATTACGGTTAAAACGATACAGCCTTGTGACAGAGTGATGGACGGACGGGGCAGTCAAGCCAGTGGGGCAGTCAATATGGTCCAGTTAGCATTCCGGAAAATAGGTATTTAAGAAAATATTGCCGTCGCGCTGCTTCCAATCTCTTCCGGTAAAGTGTGAAAAGGACAGTTCCAGCTCAGGCTGATCTGACCTACAAAAACATTGACCAAAAGACGTGTTGTATTCCGCTGTTTTCTCTTTCAAAACACGACAGATCTCAATTATTTTTATATTAAAATTTAGAGGGAAAGTATACCCATGCTTCTATTATTTTCTTTTTGTCCAAAACTTATCACGTTTTTCTAATAGTCATCTGAACATAACGGTAAAAATGGGTTATTTGTCGCGATTTTCAAGTATCGTATTTCTTTTATTAATTACGTTTCGGAAAAATCAAACGACAGAGGCACGTATAATCATCGTGTAAAAAAAAATTGCTCTAAAAGCATTATCCACGAAGAAAACAGCGGCACACGTTTGTATAAAGAAAGTACCACTAGAGTTCCCTCTTAATGTATGCATACTTACTTCATTCCAGACGGGCTACCCCACGGAATAGAGAATTTTTTTTTCTTTATATATATTTTGTTTCTGTGGGGTACCCTGACCCCAACAGTCTTTTTCTGTTCTCAACACAACGTTTTATTTTTACAACTATGGTATTCTGTAATATAACCCAATATATTACTTTACTCTATGACTGTAACTTTGTATTCCGCTTCTTCTTGAAGATTGTCAGCCGGTACGAATCGAAAAGCCGATACATAGAAACTTCATTACTTTCACATTGCACTGATCAGCGACATCTGTCGGTAAGTAGCTATACCTTTTTAGATCATTGATAGAATTTTCTTTTAAATAAGTTATTTTAGCAATAAAAGTATGAACCATTGTTTTTACTCACAATAGATAATTTTATGTAATATTTTATTTATTGAACAAAAAAAAATAATAATAGAAGTGTATATAATCCAATTTTTATTTTATGAACGCATAAATTATGCTGTCAAATTTGTATCCCCTTGTCATCTTGTGAGTTGTCAAATTACGTGGCTTTCACGTAGGGAAAACAAGCTTATGTTCGCTTTTGATTAAAAGAAAAACATATTTTAGGCAATTTACTATCAATTAAACAAAATGAAGAGTTCATGGAGATCACTTAGTTTCGCCATTTTATTAGCGGCAGCATTATTGAACACAGCAAACTGTTATACCATCACAGTGGATGCTCATGCCGAGGAATGTTTTTTCGAAAATGTGGAAGCGGATACTAAAATGGGTAAGCATACTCTTAATTTAATACACATAGCCAGTAAATAATGTGGGGCTTATATTCAATACACTTCATCGTAGTTTATAGAGATGCTTTATTTCTCTACTAAAAAAATCATTTAGAACGCCGGTGATGTTGCACAAACGTCAAGAAGTGATAGCACAGTTATCTTTAATAGAATGACCTATCTATATAAGTAACTTGATAATCTTATTTTACTTGGGATTTATTTTATAACCTTTATTTACTCTAAGGTGCTTAGAAGGATCTAATTTTTCTCTCAAGGCCCAAATGTATTTAATTCCTAGAAGAATCCTCCCAGAAAAAAAAAATAAGTTTTAGACTTGGTTTGATAAAAACCTGTTGCCCCAATCCCCTCCTGTATCTGTGCATGGATGTGATACTGTGTGGCTGTATAAGGTATAATGGTACACTGAAACCTTAAACAACAAGTCTATAACTATAACTAAGTTGCTATCAGTAATGTGAATGCCAGTACAAACAAAAGGTATTTTTTGAAGTCCAATAATAAGGATAAAATATCTACTACCAGTCATCAATACAAATTAACTTAATTTGAATCTCCATTTTTCCAGGTCTAACCTTTGAGATAGCAGAGGGTGGTTTCTTAGACATAGATGTAACAATCACGGGTCCTGATGGTGCCGTTATCTACAAAGGAGAGCGGGAGTCCTCTGGAATGTACACATTCTCTGCACCTACATCAGGACGGTACACTTACTGCTTCAGCAATAAGATGTCCACTATGACACCTAAGGTGAGTGTTCTGGGCTTTGTTTAATAAAGTAAAGATTAAAAGAAGTACGTAGGTAGATGTAGAAGTTTTTGCAAACTCATTTGTACAGGTTATTGTAGAACATAAAATTTAAGTAATGTTCTGTCTTTGTTAGAATTTTTCCTGCGAAATGGTATTCCCATTTGCAGATCAGGTCAGTTGCTGTTATATGCAACTGCTACTGACCTGATCTGCAATGACCACTATGCAAAAGCTTCTACAAAAAGGTTAACTAAGGTTGTCCCCAAGAAAAATGTAAAGTTATTCTGTGAGGGCTGGTTTGAAGTGCTGCCTGGTCTTTGATCGACTTTTGAAAGGCTTTATCTAGCAATGGTACAGTGGAAAACAAATAATATCATGCTGAGCAAAGATATCTTAAGTAGTTACAACAGTAACTTTATAACAATGGGTACCACTTGATACTATTTGAACAGAGAAATAATAGCTCATAGATATTTTTCCAATATTGACTTTACAATAACACAATTAATTAAACATATTATGAGTGGTTGGAAACAAGAATTGATGAGCAAATTTTTACATAAATCTTGAATAGCCAGGTGACTTGTATAGTAAAATATACCACAGAACATTTTTTTACGTCTTCCATCTCAATGTTAACTAATCAATGGTCTTTCTTCAGGTTGTGATGTTCAACTTGGAAATAGGTGCTGCTCCTCAAAGCCAGACAGGGACCAAAGATGAGGAGGTCAACCACAATAAATTGGAGGATATGATCAAAGAGCTTGCTACTACACTTAAAACTGTCAAACATGAGCAGGAATATATGCAGGTAAGATTTGCAAAACCAATACAAAAGGTGACATACACATATGTAGGCTATTAATATCATATTTGTTTGCTAGTAAGTGTTATGCTTATTCTCAGATGCTCTAAGTGTGTGTAGCAAATCATAATTCACATTTACATGCAAATTTTACACTAGTAAGTAGCTTGTGCTTGAAATGAGTACGATTTTATCTGTGTAGCAAGTCCGCTTCCATGGAAAAAAATATTCATTTAGCATCTTTTAAAAAAAATTACATCCTTTTTAATCGTGAATCAGAAAATTTATGCAGTATAGGATGTCTTTACACTTGATGGAGTGACTAACTTCGGCATGTAGCAGCTGGAATGCATTGGCTGAGGATTGAACTGTGCTTATTTAATGAGGTCTGCAGTGGACTGTAAGACAAATAATTTGATAATGATGGTGTACATAATATTTTTTTACTTTTAAGGTGCGTGACCGCATCCATCGTTCGATCAATGAAAGCACAAACTCTCGAGTTGTGATGTGGTCAATCTTTGAAGCTTCCGTTCTCCTCGTTATGACTCTCGGGCAGGTATATTACCTCAAGCGGTTCTTCGAAGTCCAACGTGTTGTGTAAAAGTGTTAAAATCATTTACAACTATACCTGCAAATTTCTGCGGACCAAGGAAATTTGTAGCTACAGTCGAATTTAGAAGGGATATATTTCTCTCTAAGGTAAATTAAAGATCTTGTTCAAAAAATGTATAAGTACTTAGTTCAAATTACACTTATGGAGAAATATATACTTTTTTTTTTTATAAAAATCTCACTCCCTATATTTACTTTATGTCTCATTCATTACAAAGTGGAGAATTCACCTGTACAAATAATACATTGTCATAATTTATTTGTATTCAAATGATGGATTGAATCGATACTTTTTTGTCGCTATGAACTTCGTGAAGACTGGAAATGTTGTTACATAAAAAAAAAAAACGAGTGTGCTTATGACCACACGACTGAAGTGAAACTTCTTTCGCTCCATCTGTATGTATATATATATATATATATATATGTGTACAATATATACATGTATACACATATACATATATTAATTTTCTATAAATATTTAAATTTATTTCATGGTTTCATTGGTAAATTAATATTTTTGCATAGATCTTCTATTTTTATTGAAAAAAAAAAAAAACTCGTTGTAGACCTTGTAGTACCAAGCTCGCGCCACGGGCGCCTCTTTGCTTATAACCCCCACTTAACTTCCGTTCGCCTTGCCCGATCACTTTTCGTAACGCTTACGTCACGCGTTCGCCAGCTTACTCCCCAAGTCAAGCGTGCGTAAAGAAGTTTCACTTCAAAAACTAATGCTCGATTCGCCCACGCCTCATGCTCAAAAGATTGGTGCGGACTATACATAGAATTTCATGTATTTATATGTCATTTCACGTAACATTCGGGATGTGTACATCCGCTCAAGTTTTATAAATAAAGTAAATATGGGAGCGAGACTAAGGTCCGTATTACAGAAGGTCACTCAAAAACTCAAGCTCTACTTAAGTCTCGTTTGAAGCCTTTTGATTGGTTGAAACTAGTTTTAAGTAATGCTTAAACAGATATCAATGCTTGAGTTTCCTTCTGTAATACGGACCTAAGAGTCGATTCTTCGCGATCTGAAGTGTATGTGGGTCAGTGTGCAGTTGTATGTTACGCGTTTGATGACTAAATAAATTAATATTGTTTGTATTTTCGTGTTTCATTTGTTTTCAATTCTCTTGATGCGTTTAAAATGATAACTTTGATTTATTTTCTGTTAATGTTCACCAACAAACAATATACCCCTTTATTCATAAACGTTGTTTAAAGTTAACTAGTGATTAGCGAATGTTTAACCATACATTTATAACGATTGCAAGTCACTTAACTTTAATCATCCTTTATTAATGAATCCCTTAAACACCATAGTGTTTAAGGGCTTAATAAACGAATATTAAAGTTAAACGTCAAAATGTATGGTCAAACATTCGCTAATCACTAGTTAACTTTAAGCAACGTTTATTAATAAAGGGATTTATGTTTTGCAGTGCACTATCAGCCCCCTAATCGAACGGACCAATGGGCGGTCCGAACGATCCCAACTAGTCGCAATCATTTGACAAAAATGTGTTAGCCGATTAGGGGGCAGGTTTTATCAAAACCTATAAGTATTTAATCTCTTGCAAAATATAAATATGGCAGCATGAGAGCAAATAAATAATAATATATCGAAAACTCCGCCCACAAAAGCAGTTTAAGACAAAAAGTAGGAAAACAGATACAAATATTTAAAAAATATAATTTATTGACATATAACATTTCAAGTACAGTAGCAACAAGTTCCAGAATCATTTTGTACTGTAAAGTACGAAATAATTTAGATTTTTTTTTCTTAAAAATATGCACAAAACAACATCAATCTGCCTTTTCCCAACTATGTTAGGGTCAGCTTCCAGTCTAACTGGATGCAGCTAAATACCAGTATTCTACATAGAGCTACTGACTATCTGAGCTCCACGACCTAGTTACTATACTTATGCCAAATTCGATAAAGAATTCAGGTAAACAAATCAATTTAGGGTTATCACAACTCACGTTTTACAAATCTATTATTGACATGTTTTTTTTTCTAATATTTATAAACTAGTGCTTGACTGCAATCCCGCCTGATGGTAAGCAGTAATGCAATCGTTGATGGTAAAGCGCGCTAGTTAATTAAGCCTATTCACTTAAAAAAAAACTTAGTGAATAGGAAGGAAGACGGCAGTTGAGCGAGGTGATACAATGTTAAACCCAACAGCACGACCAACGATGCTGCACTAGAGGTAGACTGATCTGGAGACCCTCCACGACCAAACCCCCGACACAATAACATTTGTTGCATCGTACCCGGCGCACATCGTAACACAATTGCTCAGACCCGTCCTCCGTACGGCTTCACCAGACAACATGGCAAGACTTTGTCTGATGGGTGGTAACTTCTGCCGGCGGCTGATATTATGGCCCACCACCGTACCATGCTAACTATTTATTAACAATTCCTATTCCAGCATATTTTACTAGAATCACATCATTAAAAAGTCGACATTAATTTTACGCGATAGCCCTACATAAAAATAAACATAGATGAAATCCTGGTATATAACACATTTTGGGGAATTTATATTTTAATTTAGCACACTTTTTCACATGTGCATTATACTTCCCAGTGTGAATCACGGGTTTCGATGTTGTATTGAAAAATATATACGTATCAAAAATATAACATTCAAATTGGTTTAGCGTTCTATACAAATCATAAACATCTAAATATAAATAAGCTTTTACATTATTAAGAAAAAGTAGGATTATTACTTGTATGGAAATCGTCTATCTAGAAAATGTTAGGTGTAAACAAGTCGTTGCCAATTAACGGTTTGTTTACCTCTATTCTTAACCGAATTTGTTTTGTGAATTTGAATCCCCTTGGGTACAAAACGACATAATGGCGAAATGTCGGTGAGTTATGTGTAGATCTCTGCCAGAATGTACTATGTGTGTTAACAATATGAACTTGATGTTTGCATTTGTATTAATGAAAAACTTATTAAAGTCTCAATGTTGCAATCAGATTGCTACTATTACATAACAAATCCTAACAATTAGGACATCAAAAATATGTAGAATTAAAAATCTTTACTTAAACCTAGGACTTCTTGAAAAAATATATTCGCTCGTTTTGAGATTCACACTTGGCGAAAAGATTATATATACGTATAATTAATGAGATGTCCCCTGAACATTGACCAAGCCGATCATAATCTGCTCACAATGGTCCCACTGCTGGGACACAGGCTTCCTCCCGGTGAAAAGGAATGAGCCATAATTCACCATGCAGTAGTAGTAGTCCCACGTCTAGGCGAACCCGATAGTATTATCAATTATTATCGTCAGTGTTTATCAAGTGGAAGCTGGTTAGTTGTACAGTCCGATTATAGTTATTTTACCTCTGATTTGAGTGAACGCTCGAATGACTAACATAGAGGCGCTAAAAACGGCGGCGTTACTTCCGACTTTGGCCGCGCCCTAAAAGATCTTTGTACAGCTACAACAAGAACAACTACCGAATGATCTATAAATGAAGTTGACATTCCCATTAGGCATTACCACAAATAGGGGAAAGTAGGCTGACCATTAATGCAGTGATTTTCAATATCTCCGTAACCAGAAGTTTCCCGGTATGGTTCAATACATAAATAAGATAATAAAACCAGACAGAACAAGCGACTCTTGGCTTCGTTCAGGGTATTTTATAGCCAATGTTATCAGGTATTTTTAAGAGTAGATGTCAAGTCTGCCAGTGACGAGTGCGGACACGACGGCGCCGGCCGGCAGTCTCTGCAACGCGGGCGTGGCCGCCGGCAGCTCCAGGAGCACGTTGGCACCGCAAGCACTTAGCAGGCGACTGCTGCACTGTTAAACGAATTTAGACCATATTAGTAAAGCTGTAAGGTATGTTTTTGAATGTGTTTCTGGTATGATTTATTGTGAAAAGTATTTGAGATCTAAGTATATTAAAAGTGCGCAGAGCTGCATTTCGTTGATTTCAGAGCATCGAGCACATATCCAATAGAGTAGTAATATGAGCGGTCAAATTCCGAAACATATCTGTGATTTGTCCATTATAAATAACAACTCACGATTGCACTAAAACAGTACGACACCAAGTAGTGACCTGTGCGTACGTCTCCCGATACTATTGAAAATATTTAAGTTTGGTATTGTACCCCATAATGTCGTGTTGTTCTATTCGATGGTGTGGTAAAAGCAGCAGAACATCGAATTATAAAACAGACGGAATCTGGTTTCATCGCCAAGTATCAATAAACTATGATTTAATTCACTTTGCGTCCATTTATCATGGCTCAAGTTGAACTGGTCAAGAAAAACCAAACAATAGGTACTTGTCTATGCGTCTTGCTCTTACTAAGTGTAACCGATATTATGTCATCCGTTTCTATCTATTACTGGTTTTACTAGTGTTGCACTGTGCTACTCACATTGTGTATCGATACTAACCAAAAAGGGTAAACAAACAAATTACCTAGTAAATGTAATAAATTGAATACATTTTAATGCAAATTTTAAATATGTTAATTATATTATTAATATTACTTTATATGTTTTAAGAATCGCGAAAAAATATATAGATATGAGACTAACACTCCGAAAAAAAAAAATATGATGAGAAACAAGCTTTGAGAAGAATTTATACTAAATTAATTCACTTTAAAAATCAGTAACAGTAAAGGATAACTAAGATTATAATTTTTCCATTATTTTTAATAGAAATCAAGATAAAAAAGTTTTATTTACTTAATACAAGTGTGTTTAATTCAAAACCATAAATGTTCTTATTAAAAGAAAACATTGTTATTTACGAATCCTTGCCTTTCCTAGTAGAGCATCGCTCCATATGTTCTTACGTGACAGCACCTGACTAGACCACATATAATATCTAATAAAAAATATATATCTAAATCTGTTATGATATGATATAAATATCTGTTATTAGGTCTTCTAGTACAGAAACTAGCTATTTATTTAAATTTTGTCTAATGGACCATGTAGTACTATGAGAAATAAAATAAAGTATTTTAATACGCTAAACAAACATTGTAACATTATCGATATCGATATAAAAAATTATATTTCTGTTGCCCTACTCTAGTGCAATACGTGACCTTGAGTCGGCCAATCAGAGTGCAGCGGCCGGCGCAGCGTTTATGCGTAATTTGTTTTCGAACAAAACTAGTGGCATTACCACTCTATTGGATATGTGCTCGATGTTTCAGAGTGACTATCACTTGAAAGAGTCATAATGATGTTTACAATTATAGAGCAAACTGAACTTTATTGTGTGGGAATAAAAATTATTCTTTTAGTCATTCATATTTGTTTACAATTTTGGGGAATAGCGCAGGGTTTAAAATGAATGCATAGTCGTTGTCCGCGAAGTTGATTTTTTGTCAAGTTTTTTGCAATTTTCAGTCAGTGTCAAGTTTTATCTTGATCGCGACTATAACAGGTACCTACTTATTTACTGAATTATAATCATTAATACATCTTCTAAGTTACATTTGTGCAATAATATCTCATTTCTTCAATCCTGCTAGAGCCTTTTCAATCAAAATCGGCTATACTTTCCTTGACTTTCTACCCTTGGCTTTGTGGACAATGGTGTGGGCTACTCGATAATTAAATCATAATTTAAATATTTTTCTGTATTTTGTAGCATGTAACTGTTTTATCCCTAATTACAAAAATCATTCTGGACTAGCTATGCGTTGACATTGGTCATCAATAAAAATTTCCGAAACTGAAAACTCTTCTGCCATTATTTTTACATGGTCATATAAATAAATAAATACATACATATATACGAACAAATCACACAGATTGAGCTGGCCTCAAAGTAAGTTCGAGACTTGTGTTATGGGATACTAACTTAACGATACTATATTTATAATTGATACATATATAAATAAACATCCAAGACCCAGGCCAATCAGGAAAAGATCGTTTTCCATCATGATCTGGCCGGGGATCGAATCCGGGGCCTCCACGTAGCAGGCAGGCGTGTTGACCGCTGCTCCACGGAGGACGATAAAATATTATTATGCTTATTGCAAAAGCCAGGAGTCACAAAGGTTTCAGGTCTTCTGTATAGGTAATCTGAGTACCTGATTTCCCAGCATGGTAGCAGTTGGCATGTCCCTATCGGCATGCAGTTGTACCGCGGCTCGTGCGTACTCGGGGCGCGGGTCGAGTTGTGCGGCGTGAGCCAGGCGCACGTTGAGGCGCGCCCAGCTCCCGCGCACGCCGCACGACACGCGCAGTGCGCGCACCACGAACAGCAGGCTGCACACGTACGCAGACACCGGGTTACCTAAATCAAAAATTGCCCATATTATAGACGGACCGTTTAAATGAGCCTTCGCCCACGGGGTACAGGGACGCGGGGGTATGACGAAAACGGGGGCCGAGGGAGGTGCGGGCAGCATCGGCATGCGCTCTCCCGTGTTCGTTTATTTCGTTCGCTACGCGGTTAGCGAGCGCATGTGTTGACAGTTGCGGACAGTCTGTGCAAGTTATACACGAGATTTCATTCTCAAGATGAGTCGAATTATCTTCGGACATAAAATTAATAGTCAGTGTAAGCAAGTGGTTTTTAATGTATACGAATATTTTAAAAAGGGAAACTGGATCCATATTGTGCTGAATATCAACAAGATATAAATTTAAACAAAACTGTAGCAGATGTTACTGGAATATCGGAAAAGTCCGTATCTAGAATTGCACAACAGAGGAAACTATTAAAGGACAACGAAAAGTTTAAATCACCGCGTAAGCCAAAATAAATTCGCAAAAAAAGAGTTGAAATAGATGTGTTTCACAAAAGGAGTGGTAAGGAGAAAAGTTACTCAGTTTTACACAATTTTTAAAAAAAGTACCCTCATTGAAAACTTTAAATACTGTACTTAGAGCAGAGGATATATTACACTGCGGCAGGGAATATTTACGATTATTATTACATGACCTGGGTTTTAAATTTAAGAAATGCGGATCTAAAAGGAAACTCCTCCTCGAACAGCCAAATATAACATCATGGCGGTGGAATTATTTAAGAACTATTAAAAAATATCGTAGAGAAGGAAGACATATTTTATATCTTGACGAAAAACGTATGTAAATGCATCACATAAGGTCTCAAAATGTAGGCAGTCAAAGGATGATCACGGCGTGCTATCCCATATCGGTAAAGGGGATCGTTTGATCATTGTACATTGCGGAGGCCAAACTGAATTTGTCGATGGAGCACTTATGATATTCAAATCCAAATGCAAAACAGGTGATTATCACGATTCTATGAACTTCGTGAATTTCAGTAAATAGATAAATGAAAAACTCATGCCTAATATACCACCAAATTCAGTCATAGTCGTGGATTACGCAGCTTATCATTCCGTTCGAGAAGAGAAAAAGCCGACTATGGTTTCTACTAAATTAGCTATACTAGACTGGTAACGACATCATGATGTGCCTTTTGATGACAAACTTAGAAAGGTTGGCTTATACAAATTAATAAAAAGAAATTTACAAAATCGATGAGTTACTAAAAAGAAACGGACATGAAGTATTAGGTTTGCCTCCATATCACCCAGATCTGAACCCGATTGAGTTAGTCTGGGGTGATATTAAAGGACAATTGGCACTACAAAGCATCGACTCTAATTTGAATCAGAAAAAAAATATCTTAGAGAGGTTATTTGCTGAATATTCCGTAGAGAAATGGGAGCACTGTGTAAACCACGTAATTAAAATTGAGGACGAATACAGCAAACATGACAATATTGTAGATGATGTTGTTGATTTTATTATAAATGTGGAGGAAGATGCTGGTGATTCTGATGATGGTAGCCTCGAAAGAGAAGAATCGAGTTCTAGGGATGTTGTTATGGAAATAAGTTATTGATTTATAATTTTTATAGTGCAAGAGTAACATAATATTTTATTTTGTTGCTTTATTGTCATAAATAATACTTTTATTTTGTAATAAAATAAAGCTAAGGAATCTTATTATTTGTTTAAAGTAATTCTGGCATTATTAGGTAGTCAATTAAACAACATTACTGTATTTTATGATTTGTTTGCTTTTTCTTCCTTTTATTCCTGAGAAAGCTTTTTACATTCGTACTAAGGTAATATAAAATAATAATTAATATTTTAAATGCGGAAATAACTCTTTGTCTATCTACCAGTCTGTCGCACTCTCACACTAAAACTTCTGTATCGATTAAAATGAAAAAGACATAGACAAATTTTTGTCTGGAAAAAGTCGCGGGAAATTAGCTAGTAAATAATAAACACAAATCTGTAGTCGTCAATTAACTACATAATAAAAAAACACACTTTCATCGTTAACTAATATGACGTCACATATCTTAAGACCTAACCAATATGAATTTCATCTCTTGTGTATCACACTAAGTGGGCCTACCGCCCGCACCTCCCTCGGCCCCAGTTTTCGTCATACCCCCCCGTCCCTGTACCCCGTGGGCGAAGACTCATTTAAACGGTCTTACTATAATAAGGGGGCACGTGGGTGTCGTAGGAGGCGACTAAGAGAACTCTCACCAGAGAAGCGGGCAGCAGGGCTTCTCCTGTGGAATATCAAATTTTTGCGATCCCCCCAAAAGGGCAAACCCCCCCTCCCCGCAATGCAATGAGAGCCTTGGGGGAGGCCTTTGTCCAGCAATGGAAAAACTAAATATGTATCACTTTACCCGACAAGGAATCAATCGCACCTGTAAATACTAGACCATTGAGCGTTTATAACATCAAATAAACACGAATGCCTTTATTGTGTATTTGTTTAAATAAATGGAAGAGATTGTTCATTATGACCAAATTTTTTTTGAGTAGTTAGCTCCCATTTAGAAATTAGCTAAGTAGCTTAAGCTATGCTTCATCGAAGACTCTCTGTCCGTTCCTAACAATGTTACTCTAATGTAAATGTTGTGTGTCGTACCAGGTAAAGCGAAGATGTATTTCTTCTTGCCCTCGAACTCGCAGGTGGCGAAGGTGCACGGTTTACCAGGCTTCATGCGCACGCGTCCGAAGTGCAAGGTGGCGTTGAAGTCCTACAATCATCATAAATATTATTTCTGTTGTATAAATCCCCCTTTATCCCATTAACACTACCAAACTTGACCAAAAAGCATCAAAATACACAGAATTTTTGGAGACATAGTTTACATTCATGAATATCATGTTCCAAAAAGTTAGGTACTTTATGAAATGGATAGGGGACGCCGGTCTCAGGGCGGAGGCATGCCCCTCGTAATAATTACATGTATAGTATATTAGGTTGGTAGGTTTGCAATTTAGTTCAACTTAGTTTATGTACAGTGAAAGAAAGTTGCTCCTGCACTTATGGCATTCACAGACAAAGAAACAATTTAATTGTCTTTGACGGAGTGTCGCGAACTCGCAAGCTATACTGTCGTACCTTGAGCAGTACAGGTTTGAGCAGATCCTTCTCGCCCATAGACACCCCGCCGGTACATACGAGCACGTCGGCTAACTTGAGTGCGGCGGATATGCCCGCCACTATTTCTGGCGGAGTGTCGCGAGCAATGCCGCAGTCTATACTGTCGTAGCCGTGCTCTCTGGACAAATAACAACATGACATCACACCCACGGTAATAGGGATGTATCCAAGGTATGAAAATCAAAAAAATAACACTAGTCAACAGTGGTTCTCCCACCTAAGTGATTTATATTGTTTCTGTTAGGCACCGTACACCTTATCACAAAAATAATAATACTTTCGTTCGCTTAGCTATCGTTATCGAAATAAACGACTTGCGAGTATTCTCCATGTTTACATTTTGATCAGTGCAATAGTTCATAAAATAAGCGAACTACCGAAACAAGTTCAGTCGTGTTCGAAACGTTATACAGTAAGGTACAAAAATGTCGCGTAGTTGCATAAATTCTCCGGATCAGTTTTGTTACGTGTGTGGAAAGTTCACAACAGATAGCCAAAAAAAGAATTTAACCCCGTATATTCAAGATTGTTATTTTAACTATTTTAAAATTCGAGTTGCCAATCTAGACAAATCGTGGGTGCCCCATGTTTGCTGTACAACATGCTACAAAAATTTATCCGATTGGGCTTATAAAAAAATTGTGACGCTGCCCTTTACGAAACCGGTCATTTGGCGTGAACAAAAAGATCACATTAGTGATTGCTATTTCTGTCTCACTGACCTCAAAGGGCTGAACAGGAAAAAGAAACATACTCTAAAGTATCCCGACGTGAGTTCTGTTGACAAACCAGTTTACCGATGTAAGGATTTGCCAACGCATTCATCAGTAGAGAACAAGACATCATCAGACAGCCAGGAAGCCTCGTCCTCTGATGATCCAGAGTTTCATGCGCCTTTTACTAGCAATTCTCCAGTGTTAATGAGCCAAGAGCGACTCGATGATCTAGCCAGAGATCTAAATCTGACGAAAGAAAAGGCAGAACTTTTAGGATCACGACTTAAACAGTGGAATTTGCTCGAACGCGGAGTCGTTATAAGTAAATATCGCAAACGTGACAGTTTTGTTGTTGGTTGTTTTTCGAAAGAAGAAGGCCTAGTTTTTTGTAACGATGTTAACGGCTTGTTTGTTAAATTAGGCCATGAGCATGTTCCTTCCGAATGGCGACTTTTTATCGACTCTTCTAAGGCAAGTTTAAAAGCCGTGCTTCTAAATAATGGTAACAAGCTTCCATCCATTCCTGTAGCATACAGTGCGAATTTAAAAGAAACATATGAAGTGATGAGACTTGTTTTAAACAAAATAAACTACAAAGACTTCCAGTGGGCTATCTGTGCTGATTTAAAGGTAGTTGCTTTAATTCTGGGACTTCAAAGTGGCTACACCAAATTTTGCTGTTTCTTGTGTGAATGGGATAGCAGGAATCATTCAGAACATTATACTCGAGAGCACTGGCCTGAACGAACAGCTTATAAACCTGGCCAGAAAAATGTGAAAAATGTACCTTTAGTCGATCCGAAAAAAATTATATTGCCACCTTTACATATAAAGTTAGGACTAATAAAAAATTTCGTAAAGGCCATGGATAAAAATGGTCCTGGATTTCAATACTTGAAAAAAAAAATTCCGTCTCTTAGCGATGCCAAGATAAAAGAAGGCATATTTGTTGGGCCCGACATTAGGAAACTCATTCAAGATCCTGAGTTTCTGGCAGCTCTGAATGAAGTTGAAAAGGAAGCCTGGTTGTCATTTGTAGAAGTGACCAAAAATTTTCTCGGAAATCATAAATCCCCGCAGTACGTAAAAATCGTCAAAACAATGTTACGAGCTTATCAAAAAATGGGATGCAAGATGTCTTTAAAAATACATTTTTTGCAATCACATCTTGAATTCTTTCCACAAAATATGGGAGCCGTAAGTGACGAGCATGGAGAGCGGTTCCATCAAGACATCGCGTCATATGAAAAACGCTACCAAGGCAAATGGGAACCCTCTATGCTTGCCGATTATTGTTGGTCCATCGTTCGAGAAACACCAGAGTCGTCCTACACCAGAAAAGCAAAAAAATCTAAACAATCGGTACCTTTTAAACTAATATAAATATAATAAGTTGTAAAGATTCATTATATTTGTTATAAATCATAAATATAAATATTTAAAAAAAACAAGCGCCAACTCCGACTTTTTATTTACTGTGCGTTTATCCCTTGGTTACGAAGATTTAAAAGATATATGTTTTCCTTAGGTGGGAGAACAAAGCTATTATTTTGTTGCTCAGTGTAATTAGTCCGTCTTACAGATAATAAAAAAAATTAAGACCCGTATTTTTTGAAGTGAAACTTCTTTACGCACGCTTGACTTGGGGCGTTCGCGGTGCAGTAAGCTGGCGAACGCGTGACGTAAGCGTTACGAAAAGTGATCGGGCAAGGCGAACGGAAGTTAAGTGGGGGATATAAGCACAGAGGCGCCCGTGGCGCGAGCTTGGTACTACAAGGTCTACAACGAGTTTTTTTTTTTTCAATAAAAATAGAAGATCTATGCAAAAATATTAATTTACCAATGAAACCATGAAATAAATTTAAATATTTATAGAAAATTAATATGTGTATATGTGTATACATGTATATATTGTACACACACACAGATATATATATATTATATATATATATATATATATATATATATATATATAAATAATATATAATATAAATAATATATATATATATATATATATATATATATATATATATATATATATATATATATATATATACAGTATGCTAAGGAAACCCTGTCCGACCCATAAGGATAATAAAGGTTAGGTAAACACATGACCAAATATAATATAAAATTTTACGTAATCATCATAGTACCAATACAAATGAATTTTGAAATAATCTTTTTTTCCCGCGAATTAATTCCAACTTCCCCGAAATTTGGTAATTTTAAAAAAAGTGACAACACCGGTATTATTATGAGCGAATAGCGATGCGACCACGTGCCGCGTGCCCTGCCGCCCGCCGCCCGCGGAAGGGTGGTTAACGCATATTTATTAAGTTACCTCTTTTTGCGAAATATTTTTTTTTTTTAAGTTTAGCCCGGTTTTGTATGCATTAGTAGAATCAGTTATCGATACCTAACAACCCCTTCACGGGTCGGACAGGGTTTTCTTAACATACTGTATACATACAGATGGAGCGAAAGAAGTTTCACTTCAGTCGTGTGGTCATAAGCACACTCGTTTTTTATTTTGTCGTAATTACCAAAAATTACTGAGATATAGCGTATTAAAGTTACAGAGTGGGGGCTAAACGTCACGCCGTTCTATATTTTGCACCATGGCGTGACGTCATGCGACATTTCAAATCAATATATCTTCCTAAGTATTTGAAAAAAATAAAAAATACGTGTTCAATATTTTTTATAAAGCTACCTGACGGACATTAAATTATGTTTAGGATACAAGCCAATTGCGTAACACACTACCAGTAGCAATGGATTTAATTTTATCAGTTCAACAACATTCATTGCGTTATTTAAGTTTTTGAGCAGACACATTTTCGGTCAAATGAAGCATGCATTTACTTTTGTAATGGCTCTAGAAGTCGGTGGCGAGCTAAACAATAGACACCTCGAGACACCGACTTCTAGAGCCATGACAAAAGTAAAATTATTTTTTCCTTTTAAGTGTTTTTTTTCGGTCGGTTTCTATTTTTTTGTAAAAAGTTTTTATTTCGTTCTTTTCGGTGTTTTCACCTCGTAACCATAGTAGTAGCCATAACCCATGTTAGAATAAGTTCTCATCAATACGAAAAAAATCCCTATCTCAAAAACTACTAAACCGATTTTCATGAAACTTATAGTATTCCCTAAGTTGAACAATACATAGTACAACAAAAAAGAATTACTTAAATCGGATCTTGTAGTTCGGGAAATATACGCGCACAAACATAAAAACATACATACATACACTTGAAATTTGACTTACAAACATACGGGTCGAATTGATAACCGCCTTTTATTGAAGTCAGTTAAAAATACAATAACACATTTTCCGTCCTGAGATCGAATCTAGGATCCTATGCTCAACATATTCAACAAATAAATAAATAAAATAATAAAAAAAACATCTCGCATTTGAGAACAATAAAATATGTTTTCTTTTAGATCTATCAAACTCATATCAGATTCATAAGAACTATCTCAATTCTCAGCCATCTCAAAATAGAACTCTATCATGCTTATGTGAAGATACTTCTGTTGCGTCAGTCGTAGCGAATACTTGGCACACAGCACACAATTTATAGTATAAAAAATAAAATAACAACTAATCTTTAACGAGCGATTGTATAGTCGTATACCGTCGTAGACTCGTAAAATATTCAGTTTTGTAGTAGCAAAGAAGTCTAAGTTACATTATTTGTGATCAATAGATAGGTACCTAACAGCATAACCATTAAAACAGACAACTTCACGGCCTTAAAATCCAGCTAGGAGTTATAAAACATTGTTTTCTTTTTATAGGTTTTCTTGCCAAGTTTATTTTTTAAATAAAACATATTGTGAGGAAACGTATCAAAAGCGGTGGTTATATAATAAATATTATACAGTATGTTAAGAAAACCCTGTCCGACCCATAAGGATAATAAAGGTTAGGTAAACACATGACCAAATATAATATAAAATTTTACGTAATCATCATAGTACCAATACAAATGAATTTTGAAATAATCTTTTTTTCCCGCGAATTAATTCCAACTTCCCCGAAAATTGGTAATTTTAAAAAAAGTGACAACACCGGTATTATTATGAGCGAATAGCGATGAGACCACGTGCCGCGTGCCCTGCCGCCCGTCGCCCGCGGAAGGGTGAACGCACATTTATTAAGTTACCACTTTTTGCGAAATAATATTTATTTTTTTAGAGGGTTTTTTTTTTTAAGTTTAGCCCGGTTTTGTATGCATTAGTAGAATCAGTTATCGATACTTAACAACACCTTCACGGGTCGGACAGGGTTTTCTTAACATACTGTATACTAGCCGCGGGGGCTGCGCCCACGGTTTCATCCGTCTAGTTTTCGATCCTGTGAGAATTTCGGGAAAAAGGACCTGTTTTATTCCTGGTTATAAACCATCTGTGTGCCAAATTTCATCCAAATCCGTTTAGTAGTTTTTGCATGAAAGCAGAACAAACAAACTCACTTTCTCTTTTATAAGGAGTAAGGATTCTCTTCATTATCAGTTTGGCTTTCAATCGCAGTAGGAAAATAAACGGTTATAATATAGAGTGAATCCGTTACTACTGGGAAGTACTTACAGGACCAGTCATTCTGGTATTGCTAACATGGAGTAGACACTCAAACTGTAGTGTATAGAAAAGTGTAATAATACCTACGCGGTCAATCTAAACCGAACAACTTGTTTTTTTAACCGACCTTAAATTTAATCATGTTAGGTATACTAATTTTTTATTACTTGAGTAGCATTCGAAGCATGGTCCTGTTAGAGTCTCGAATGTGTGCCGGCTTCAGCTTGACCTCCGAAGGTTCTTGTAGCTCGTTGCCGGTAGATAGTAGCGCCACCTTAGGAGGCACTCGCACGGTAACATTTTGATACCCAGCGCCGGCCAGTATTCCGATTTTAGCGGAGTCTAGTATATGGCCTGTAAAGCAAATTGTTTGTCAAATTCGTTTTTTTTTTATACGTTATAAACTAGTGATTGACCGCGATTCTGCCTGATGGTTTATTAAGAGTCTATTCACGCTAGCCTCGAAGACACTTAAATTGTAATAAGACGGTAAGACGGCCCAAGCAAATTGTTCCAGCCCCTCGATTTACGCGGTATAAAAGACGAGGCGAAACGCTTCGTCCAGATCGTAGTGGTATCAACAGCGTAAACAAGCGACTTTGTATTTTAAAATAAGAAGGAATTTTGTTTCTGTCCGTAAATAACTCACTCATACGTACATATCGTATATCAATTAGGTGGTCGTAAATCTACAAACAATTTCATTAATTGATGTGATGTTTGTTTTCTCGGTGGTAGGCCATAACATCGGCCGCCGGCAGAAGTTACCACCCACTAGACAAAGCCTTGCCGCCAAGCGATTTGTCGTGTTCCGGCATGATGTCTGGTGAAGCCGTACGGAGGACGGGTCTGAGCAGTTGTGTTACGATGTGTGCCGGGTACGATGCGCCTAATGTTGTTCTGTTGGGAGTTTGGTCGTCGAGGGTCTTCAGATCAATCTCCCTTTGGCGCAGCATCGTTGGTCGTGTTGTTGGGTTTAACATTGCATCACCTCGCTCAACTGCCGTCTTCCTTCCTATTCGCTCAGTTTTTCTGAGTGAATAGGCTCTTAAAACTAGCGAGCTTTACCATCAACGATCGCATCACTGCTTACCATCAGGCGGGTTTGCAGTCAGGCGCTGGTTTATAATTATTAAAAAGAAAAAAAAAAGTTAATCATCATTTAGAGAATATTGGTATACTAGTGTATACCAATTGTATATGTAAGTATGTATGTATGTGTTTTATGGTTAAAACTCCCCCCAAGTTACACCCACAAGAGAATTATCATGAACCTTTTTCCACCAGGACGGCTCCCATGGCTATGTCGAAACCCACACTCCTCACGTCTTGTTGTGGCTCGGGCGCCTTCAGGATCTCTACTTCCAGCTCGGTCATCCCGTCATCAGACGCCGATATTAGTCTAGTGTCCTCGACCTGGTGGAGGAAATAATAATATTTAGTTAGGGAATATTAAAAGAGGCCCTTATTATTGACATAGTACAGACGAAAGTACAACAAGCTACTACAATCTGTCACATTTCTCTATTAGATTTTCAACTTTATCACTAAAGCATTAAGGTTCAAGGTTGATTGGGAATATCTGACAGTTTGGGGTAGCTTGAGCTGCTGTCGTCAATACAAAGAGATTGAAATTTTTATGAAACATATTTTTTCTATAAATATAGGTATGGAAAAATTGACAGCCTCCGTGGCGTAGCGGTAGCGAACCCGGCCGCTGCGCAAGGAGGCGCGGGTTCGATCCCCGCGCAGTGCAAATATTTGTATGTATGAATATTTCCACTGGTCCGTGGTCGTGCCTCGAAAAGCACGTTAAGCCGTTGGTCCCGGTTGCCATACGGACATCTAATGGCAGTCGTTATGGGTTGTTGGAACTCTCAAAAGTCCAACAATTGCTCTAACGGCAATGCTTCAATATCGCCTTCGGGTTGTTGAGATCAGACGGCTGTCGCTTCACGGAAAATATTGAAGTTTAGCTAAAATTCCAGCAATTAGACTAGTAAAGCGGACCCCAGGCTCCAAAAGCTGAAAACAGCTTTGGATGCGACTGGTATTAACGCTGAGATGATGATGATAGGTATGGAAAAATTATAATATCATATGGAAAAATTCCTTCTCTGTATGAGAGGTGACCTGTGCCCAGCAGTGAACGATAAAAAGGTTCATTATGATGATGACGATGATTAACATGTGATTTCGTTACACACGTTATATACCCCAAATATTATTTGCCCCCCATGGGTCTTACGTCACAAGACTTAAGACCCATGGGGGGCAAATAATTTGGTAATTTTTTTTTTATAATTATAAACTAGCGCTTGACCGCAATCCCGCCTGATGGTAAGCAGTGACGCAGTCGTTGATGGTAAAGCGCACTAGTTTATTAAGAGCCGGTGTTAAGAACTACGCTTGTGTTAAGCCTAGAAGGAAATAATAAGCTAAACCAAAATAAATTGAATGCGACATACCTAAATAAGTCCTTGAATTCCAATTTCTCTATAATATTCCGCGACTTCGTCCTTATACCAGGTCACACAGAAAGTATTGCGACAAAGAGTTTTTATGTATGAGAAACTGGCCAGTTATAATAAATTTATTTAAAAAATATTATTATTTATAACTAATAATAGGCACGTTCCAAATTCAAAACTTCCCTAATTAAAATCATCGTGTAATCTGAATGGTATACTACCTAATGCTTGACAGAAGTTTTCTTTGTTATGAGCAACAAGCAACCAAACACAGGGCTACTGTTTCACCACAACAATGCGCTCGCCCGCAATCAAAACGAGAGACTTCCTGGACAGTATACCGGTCAAACTCCTAGGTCACCCTCCTTACAGCTCTGACCTAGCACCGTGTTACTTCTTATTCTATAGTTGGGAATAGGCTAGCAAGCAAACGACGCAATTTTGTGTACTTGAATTTTTACCTGTAATTTTGATTTAAGTACCAAACTATATCGCGGTGGCGGACCCGGAGAAGGAACGGTTGGTGCAGCGGGTGAATGCGTGGAAGAACCCGCTCGAGAACGAAGGTCTGAAATTCAATGTGGCGAAGACGGTGTACATAGTCAACAACACGACAGACCCTATGTCTGTGTGCATAGACGGAGACATGGTCGAGTGCACAGACCAATTTATTTAAGCAGTAAGGCACGCATTTCCGCAGCTTGGGCAAAATAGCGTGAGGACCACCTCACGCTATTTTGGTGTCATTCAGATATCATTTGTGACCCTAAAATGCCGTTTAAGCTTAAGGGTTCTATAAGACCATTATTAGACCTGTTCTTTGGTATGGCAGTGAGGCGTGGCCTATGCTTGAACAACACAAGCAGGAGCTGCGTGTCACGCATCAGGAACTCCCGCACCCGTGGCCTAGTCTTCGTGCCCGAGACATAGCAGACAAACTGCAAGAGGGTTGCCTACGCTAGTACGGTCACGTCTTACGAAAACGTGGGTAACAAATGTCTTGCCGTGGCGCCTCCGCCGGGCCGGAACAAGGGAGGTAGGCCAAAGAAGTGCTGGCTTGACGTTGTAGGAGACGACATGCGTGCCAACAATTTCACACCACAGGATGGCAGAGATCGTGCGAAATGGAAGCGAATATGTAGGAAAGCGGATCCCGGGCTCCAACACGAAAGCCACGGATGCAACGGGGATTATAAGCTGAGATGATGATGATGATGATGACCAAACTACTGAACCGATTTTTTATCAAATTCCTCTGGCTCTACCTGACTGAACGTAATCGTGTCATTTCTGGCAATGCTCATAGCATTGCTAGAGATGAGATGATTACGCAATTCAAATTCAATCTCTTGATTTTTTTTTTTTACTGTCGCATTTGCATGACAAGTAGGTAGGTAGAGGTTGTCCTACGTTAAACTACAATGCTGTAAATTGTTGAGGAATCCGCTCGACTGTCTATGATCTTTATTATTAAATCCACTGCAGATTTTCATTATAACCCATATGGGTGCAAAGTTCTTATCAATGAATTAAGCTACTCTAAACCGTTGAGGAATTCCTTGAACTGTCTTTCGTCTTTGTGGAGGTATGAGGAACGGGGTGTAAAGTTCACTCATCCTAAATAGAAAAGGGAGGATCCTCCGACCAGACGGGTGTTATGTCTGGCGGGCACTTGCCCAATGCTTGAAATTGAGAAGTTGTATGTATGCTAATGGGACGTTAAACTCTGATTGCGAGATGTAGAATTCGTGTGACGTCAGAATGACGCGTTGTTTATTTTTGGCTTTTGTAGGTACCGCTACATCACTCCCCTCCGGAGACCGGAGGTCGATAGTGGGCTGAGTCTTGTATCTTGCGATACTTGCCAGGCCAGCTCAGGTTCCAGTGAGTCTGAACCGGTTGCCACGTAGTTCACGGTGAGTCGGAACTGTCTTCGGAGATTCCCCAGTGAGTCGGGATGGTGGCGCTGCGTTATACTCCAGTGCGTCGGATATCGTACAGCGCCGGCTTGAGGCTGGCTGTTGCGTCGACCAGGAGAGAGGGCTCTGCTTGTTGACCGGCCGAAAGTGCAGTGTGCTGTGCCAAGGTTGCTGATGAGGCTGAGGGTGATGACCAGCAGCCTAATCGGCGAACATATTTTTGTCAAATGAATGCGACTAGTTGGGATCAGTTGGTATCGTTCGGGCCGCCCATTGGTCCGTTCGGTCCAAACGATCCCAACTGGTCGCAATCGTTTAACAAAAATGTGTTCGCCGATTAGGGGGCAGGTATGCGAGGTCGCTGCATGCTTGTGGTCAGGATACCCGTTGTAGCCGTGGGTGCTGGCTGGCTGGGTGACTCGTTGCCAAAGCTTGCGAGAGTGATGATGATGACGTCACGCTGGTGTTTTTGCACGAAGGCTGCGCTGACGTTCATGCTCGGGGTCACCAGTGTGGAGGTAGGAGGAACGGGGTGTAAAGTTCACTCATCCTCCATAGAAATGGGAGGATCCTCGGACCAGACGGGTGTTATGTCTGACGGGCACTTGCCCAATGCTTGAAATTGGGAAGTTGTATGTATGCTAATTGAACGGTAAACTCTGATTGCGAGATGTAGAATTCGTGTGACGTCAGTATGACGCGTTGTTTATTTTTGGCGTTTGTAGGTACCGCTACAGTCTTCATCACAAGACCAGGGGCGTGCACAGAGATTTTGTTGAGGGTATGCATACATATACCTACTACCCAAATCTCTGTGCTTATATATGGTAAAACTTAAAAAACGTAACGTACACGTAGTTTCAATTTAACATAGTCGCTACTTTTTCGCATGTCAACATTGAATTAATGTTTGTGCGTGGCTACAATGAACATCTAAGTATGTGATTGATGATAAGAACAAGTCAAATAAATGATATACGTGGGGTGTTAGGTATTTTTTTTTGCCCAAATGAATACAATGAAATCATCATCATCATCTCAGGGTTAATACCAGTCGCATCCAAAGCTTTGGAATCTGGGGTCCGCTTTTCCAGTCTAATTGCTGATTTTGAATTTTCGACATTTTCCGTGAAGCGACTGCCGTCTGACCTCCACAACGCGAAGGCAATATCGAAGCATTGCAGTTAGACCAATTGTTGGACTTTTGTGGGCTCCAACAACCCGTAACGACTGCCACTAGACTACTACTCGTATGGCAACCGAAACCAACGGCTTAACGTGCTTTCCGAGGCACGACCAGACCAATGCAAATATTCATATTCATGCAAACAAATATTTACACTGCGCGAGGATCGAACCCGCGCCACCTTACGTAGCGGCCGCGTTCGCTACCGCTACGCCATGGAGGCTGTCAAAATAAAAAGAAATAGTATTACTAACTCAACTGTAAATAAGTAATAATTTATTTCTCAAAAAACTAAAAATAGTAGTTTATGAAACTGTTACATAATGAGGGATATTATGCACGAGTGTGAGTTTAAAAAACGAGCGAAGCGAGTTTTTTAATAGTATCACACGAGTGTGTAATACCTATTATACCTAATTATGTACAGTTTCATACACTACTTTATCTAATCTCATACATTGTATTGAATATATGAAATAAAAGATAGAGACTGATACAGTTTATTTATTGGTTTGCACCCTGCATCACCGCGCACGCGCCAAAGCGCGCGCAGCCACAGATAAAAAATGAAATAGTGCTGTCTATGGTTTGTAATCTGTACGGTAATGAAAAAAAATTTTATTATAACATTATTCTGTTAGAAAAATAATGTTATAATTTAATTTTTTTAATTTCCTTTCGATATACTATTGGTGAAATACGTCAATATAAACTCCTATTTAGTTTTATATTTTTAATTTTTTTATATGAGAGTAGACAAAAAATATTTTACTACCTATAAATTAAATCAACGCGCCTTTTAAATAACTCTGTAAAAATGAAATACATATAAGATCGTTTGAAATCGCTAAAAGTTCTTTTAAAATGGAAATATAAACAAATCTATGAGTCTGCTTTGGCCCTGTGTGTTCCATAAATATGCGTAATGCACTACTCATTGGAATCATAACTATTAAATTTTGCTAATTTGTAAACTTCAGGAAAATTATTACAATATAAAGTATAGTATTGAAATTCAAAAGCAAGTAGGTTGAAAAACTTAAGGTCTTTAAAGTTTTTATAACGACGAACTGTCAATGCCGTGTTTTAAAATAATATACCTATACGAGAAACAAAACAATTTATTTGTGTGTACATACTACACAGCCTGCTAACCACTTATAATTATCATAATACTTTTTATAAAGACAACCTTTCTTTTGTGTTAAACCAAAAACTTTAAAATAAATGAATATTCAATTCCGCTTAAAACAACCAACATAAGCCGCTAAAATAAAAAGGTATTTGAACGAACAACAATCATGCTATATTTCTGAACTTCTTAAATTCGTCGCATTATTAGAAGCTGTGCTTATCCTGGCCTTTAAACCCAATGAAATTACACGCCCACCTACGCAACAGTTTACGCACACAAGCAAATAATTTCATTCACAGACACTTATGGAAGAGGCACATTTTGTAACTGCTTACGCCGCTACGCGAAGTGGCGCGGACGTCGCGACGTAGGCGAGTAATGTGTTTCGTAGTTAGCACTAGTCCCAATAGATGGCAGTGTTATGACTAACTGATTAACAAAGTCTTTCAGTTTTAAGTTTGTAGTATATAAATTATTTTACTGTAGTATATTATAAATTATTATATATTTTTTTAGAAAACTATTAGGGTATGCACTGCTTATCTGCCTCTATGGAGCGCACGCGCCTGCATAAGACACCTAATGACAGTAAGAATCCATCTAGGTGTAAAGCTGTCATCAATACAAATTAATCAAGCACGAACACAAGATAGGTGCTGTAAATCGTTGAGGAGTTCCCTCGCTTGTCTCCCGGCTCCATTATCAGATCTACTGCAGACCTTCATGATAACCCATATAGATGGAAAGTTCTCATCAATATAAATGAATTAAATTCAAACACTAGGTAGCTACTGTAAACCGTTGAGGAGTTCCCTGAATTGACCTTTGTCTTCATTGTCAGCTTCTTATGGGCGTACCCAGCTTCTAGCCTCTGGGGGCAATTCAGGCCTGAACATTTTGTGAGTGTCTACTGCGTGGTTTATTTAAAAGTTAGAGGTAAGTCCTCGTTTATACTTTGTTTAGTATTTAGGAGAGTTCATAGATGTTCTCCGAGATATCCAGGAGGGAGGGGAGCTGCCCTCCCTGCCAGGGTAAGCCCATGTTGAAAATCTATTGATTAAACTTGACAAATTATAGTAAGTACTTAATGTGCTAACGTCTGTGGTTATTGCAAAACTGTGGTTTATAGTCAGTGCCATTATAATAGACACAAGAAAAAAAAGGACCTGTTAGTATTGAAACCTAAGAAACCTTGATGCACCTAGTAGATATACCTGTACAACGCAGTCAGCACCTGCAGGAAGAGCCGCTCCAGTGTTAATTCTTGCGCACTGCCCGGAGCACAGAGGTGAGGTAGGTGCATCCCCGGCCATCACCGCCGTGCGTACGCGCCGTACGCCCACGCCGTCGATGCTTAGACAGGCATAACCTGAGGACGAGATATTGACGATAAATATTATACATCCAGTAATTTTGAAGTGAAAACTTCTGTAGCATGCTTGTGATTTAAATGTCGTACCAAAAAGACAGTAAAAAGAGACAGAAACATAAATTCATAAGATTTAACGTGGGAGAAAATGAAACAGAAAGTATTATACTTGAAACCCTATTCCAACCAATTCTTCGGAATTGAGGTGCTTTTCTAAAACATGCAGTTGTAAACAAATCAGTCTCTTTCAGTGAGTTTCCCAAGTCTTATCTCAAGATTTCAATTTATCGTGATTGTCAGATAGCAAGAAGACAAATTGCCTTTTATTAAAACTTCTAATAGGTGCATCAAAAACCTTTACAAATTTCAAAACATTCAGTATTTTGAATGAATAATTAAGTTTAAAATATTACCATATCAATTGCTTATCATCGGTATATTTGCATAGCTGTTTTATCACTTTCGAAAGCAGGTGTGATAACATAACAGAAACTGTTACTGTTTACCAAAGAATACACATTTTCAATATAGCTTCAGGGTCTAATAATTTCATGAAAACATCTTTCATGTCTACTAGGACATGTCGACATATTGTCAGTTTTAGCTAACCTCGAATTGTATAGACTTCGTACAAATTAGCTGATACTGGAAATGTGCAGCTTGATATGTTGTCGTGCGTAGGTACTTAGTGGTTACGTAGTAGGTACATTATTAAATTAAAACTAGCGGAACAAATTGCTTTAATGACTATACGCATTTCATAAGCACTCTATACCACGACGACACGTTTGGTGCAGTGGATGAGCGATCAACTGCTGCTGCCACGTGTCGCGGGTTCGATTCCCGCACGGAACAAATGTTTGTATGGCCTACAGGTAATTGTTCCGGGTCTGGCTGTTTATGTATGTGAGTTTAAGTCTTTGTAAACGTACCCACGATACAGGAGTAATCCAGGTAAAAGGCAAGGTCCAAAGAAAAAAAAACAGTTATACCTCACAGTTATTCCTGGTAGTAAAAATAACTAACGTGTCACCACACTATGTAGGTGAATAAGTTAATGTTACTTGCCAATCTGATCAGTTTATTTCAATTTGAAAAGTTCAGATTCTATAGTATCATACATACATAATATGTATTAGTGTTGTTGAACTACCAAGATGAAACCCATTGCTACTGATAGTGTGGTATGTAATTTTTCGACGACAGCATCCGTGGCGTAGCGGTAGCGGACGCGGCCGCTGCGCAAGGTGGCGCGGGTTCGATTCCCGCGCAGTGCAAATATTTGTACACATGAATATGAATATCTGCACTGGTCTGGTTGTGCCTCGGAAAGCACGTTAAACCGTTGGTCCCGGTTGCCATACGAACATCTAGTGGCAGTCGTTACGGGTTGTTGCAATGCTTAGATATCGTCTTCGGGTTGTGGAGGTCAGTCGGCAGTCGCTTCACGGAAAATATATAAGTTTAGCCAAAATCAGCAGTTAGACTGATAAAGCGGACCCCAGACCCCAAAGCTGAAAAAGCTACGGATGCGACTGGGATTAACGCTGAGATGACGATGATGAATGTGGTAGGTACGTAATTTGAAACGAAAGATTATTATTATTATTTGTATATTCTGTTCCTAGCACCGAAACAGCACTTGCTAGCAAACAACGACGACGATTATAATTACGACTTTTAATAATGATACCATTGTAATAATTATTATCAAACTACCTGCTTAATATCTAAAATCTTAATATACTAGGTTCATTGATTGTGTGACTTTAGAAAATAGGATGAGGAATACTGACCTACCAAGATAAAGTTTTAACTAGGACATAGGTCTGTGTGGATTAATTTCTAACAACGAAATATGTTGGTCATGAGATCTTACATTACTTTATTACATGTTCACAAGGTTAAAAGTTATGTGTTCAAAGTTATTGTGCTGCTAGAAATAAATGTATATATTTCTATGCATTATGAATGTATTAACTTTGTATGTACTGATTAAAAATTAGTTATCAAATACAAAAGTTAAATAAAAGGGTATAAGAAAAATAAGTAGAATTTAAACTTATCTTAATGTTGTGATTGAGCACTTTTGATTGTAGAACTTTGGTTGAGGGATGCAGGCTATAGGCTAAATATTCATTATTTCAAAGCAAAATAAACAAAAAAAAAAATGGTAAATAAAACTTACCATCCTTAACTGATGCAGGAAATGGTGGCAATGGTTCCTTGGCATGCAGTGTTTGTGCCACAACTCTACCAAGACCTTCTTCAATGGTCACAATCTCCAGCCTTTCCTTCCATTCTGCCATCACATCATCAACCATCTTCCAAGCATCAGACATCTCTACCATAGGGAAGGGAGACTCCCGTGGTCTTAAGGCTACCTTAGTAATATCCACAATACTGCTATGCTTACATGTGTGGTTGAATTGCATGTTATCGTGAATATAGCTTATTTCAGCTACCTCATTATGTATTAAGGAAATGGCATGTGGTAGGATTGGTTTCACAACTTCAAAACATTCTGTGACCGCTTTTTTGCTGCCTGGGAAATTGATGATGAGAGTTTTGTCTCTGATGCCAGCAACAGCGCGGGAAAGCTGGGCCATAGGTGTCTTCTTCAAGCTAGCAAGTGTCACTGCTGTGGTGATACCCGGTACTTCTCTCTGTATAATCGCTTTTGTTGCTTCAGGAGTGACATCTCTAGGAGTCAATCCTGTCCCTCCCGTAGTCAGAACCAGATCAAGCTTAGTTTCACAGAAATATTTGAGCTCCCTCTCAATGATTTCTTTTTCATCAGGGATAATGATTGTGTGGAGGTTAGCTTCGGGAAACAGTTCTTTGACAAAGTCTGCGAGTGCCGGGCCTGCTGTATCTTTTGTATTGTCTTTGAAACATGTGTCACTGATGGTGATGACTGCTACTGCTTTCACCATCTTGAAGATCTACATTACATAAAAATATATGTTTTTATACAAGTATTATGTAAGTTGTCTGCTAAAAAATTTGGTTAAAAAAAAACAATTAATTACAGTCACTTTTCGAATCAACAATTCTAATTAGAATTATCACAAACATGCAACAAGTGAAAATGCTGGTGAAATAAAAACAAATCTAAAGTATTAAAAATAAAAAATACCTTTTAAAGTCTAGTTAAATTACTTTAACGGATACGGTGGTGAATGAACCTATAGACCTTGTTACATCACACTGATAAGTGATGCTGTTATAAAAACACTATTAAAATAATCAACAGACCAACACCGGCTCCAGCCCCCAATCAATCATAAAATAATTTTTTTGCTATACACAACACAAATGTCAGCTATTGACATTGACAGATCAGCAGGTAGGCAATCGCACGGCAAAAACAAATGCGTTCATCAAATTAGTCGAATAATACCTTCAAACAGAGAGCAGAAGCAGCAGCTCCAATTATAGCCAAAAGAAAACACAATGTATAAATTAAACACAATTTTAATAATAAAAACCAACTATCATAAAACAATATCTGCTAAAAAAAACTATAAATGCGGCCTTATCATTCTAATTTCTAATAATATAAATAAGACACAATTACATCATAATAATACAGTTCATAATCACGATACAAACATTTTATATCTATTACGTAATTTGTTAACAATATTCTTGTCTAGTTGGACCGTAGTGCAGACTTGTATTAGTTTCTGGAAAGGCGCGTACCAACGTAATGCAGTAGAGTTGCCGATTATAATCAGCTTGTGTTTCGCTCGAGTCACACTGACGGCAAGACGACGCTTGTCGTTCAATACTTCGCCTTCCTGTAACACAAAACTGTTTTTACCGACCATAGACGAGTAATTATCTATACTAATCTATACCAATATTTAAAGCTGAAGAGTTTGACTGTTTGTTTGTTTGAACGCGCTAATCTCACGAACTACTGATCCGATTTGAAAAATTCTTTTTGTTTTGGATAGCCCATTAATCCAGGAAAGCTTTAGGCTATATAACATCCATCGCTGCGACCAATAGGAGTGGATCATATAAAAAAAAACAAAGTTAATCCTCATCCAAATAAATTAATAGTATTTAATTTTGACAAAATTGTGCTTGACATAACTTAATTTCGACTAACATCTTATAAGATAATACAATTTTAAAATAACTCTTTTGGGATAAAATAAAATGTTCAAATAACTAACTCCACGCGATAGCAGTCGCGGGTGGCCGCTAGTTAATAATAATTAAATAGAAATTGTTTTATTGTACTATCCTCTGGGCAAATGATCAAGTAAGACAATCGTTTGAACTGAACGGACCAATGGGCGGTCCAAACGATCCCAACTATTCGCAATCATTTGAAAAAAATGTGTTCGCCGATTAGGAGGCTGGTTGGTCACTTTTGTAATGTGCCTCATATTATTGTCTATGGAAACATCACACGCAGATATCACTCATACCATTGTTTTTTTTCTTTTATAACGTTGCCCCACACTATGAATTTGCCCTGTATCGTGGGTACATTTATAAACAAATAAACTCGCATACAGAATCAACACCCGATCCAGAACAACTATTTGCAAGTCCTACAAATATTTGTTCAGTGCGGGAATCGATTCCGCGATACGCAGCGCAGCAGTCAAACATTTAACCCCAACGCCAACCGTGCCGTCTTATTTACTATACCTTAACTTTTTTGTCATCATTTTTCTCAGGGCGTCTGGTACAGGAGTATATGATGACGGACTTGTCTCTTCCTTGGAACTGGTCTACAGTGCTGACATCTACCGCGAGGTGTGCGAGAGAGCGGCGCAGGAGTGATACTTGGTCACGATAAGGGGCTATAACGCCTATGTTTGCTGAGTTAATGTTGCCCTGTTATATAAAAATAACATTAATTACGAACTTACTTTCCCTTTTATTTTATAAGCAAATATGTAGTAAATCATAAAGATTCAATCTGCTCATTAAAAGTACAGACGACAGCACATCAAGCTACTACAATCTATCAGATTTTTATTAGACTTTCCACTTTATGCCTAAAGCATTAAGGCTCAAGGTTGATTGTGAAAAGAGTTTCGGGTAGCTTTACCTAGCGTCGTCCGTACCTTACGTTTCCTCCGTCACATTTCATCATTACAATAGGAATGTTTCTTGGGTAAAAAAAAATTGATTCTATTTAGTCCGTCATTCAGATTATACAAAAATATTGGATACGTATATTTTGTTTCATCAAATCAATAAAAATTGACAAATATAAAAGGCATCAAAGATCATGAGTGGCGGCTGGTGACGTCACTGCTCGCTAAAAAGTGTAGCATGCAGTGACGTCACACGACTTTTCAACGCACTCTGTCGTCTTCATTTTTTGTTTATATGAAAAAAGAAATAATACCTACAAGTCTAGTATTTTTCGGAAATCTGAGAGACGGGCTAAGTAGTTTTTTTTTAGTCAAATACCTTAATAACCCATTTATTGCCACTAAACTTTTAAAAACATATTGTTTATATGAAAAAAGAAAAAATACCTTGTCTAGTATTTTTTGGAAATCTGACTGACGGACTAATTAGTTTTTTTTTAGTCAACTACCCTATTAGTTACAGTCATCATCATCATCCTTTTTTTTACCGTCCCACTGCTGGGCACAGGTCTCCTCTCATACAGAGAAGGAGGAATTAGTTACAGTACTAACATCTATTTGGGAATAAAACAAAAAGGTAGCAAGTTTTGTTAGTCAACTCAAGACAGAAACAATATTCTGTATATCCTCCCTTTCTGTCACCCTTTGCCTCCATAATGAAGTTCACTAACCTGTATCAAAGCGTCTACCAAGGCGATAACCACACACACTTCAATGGGGTTTGCACAAGAGTTCTTGTTGTCAGTAATTTCATCTTCAACAGTTTCCAAATCTAAGAACAACGCTGCGTGCTGCGGTTCAGGACTACAGGCAGTTGATAACCAAGGCGAGTCTGATAAGTGAGGTATTTTCTAAAAACATGAGATATAATTAACAACCGTGAACTGTTGTTTAACGCAAGATTACGGTTATCTGCGCAAGTAGACCACCATAGATGCATCGACATATGGACATGCCATACGCGTATAATCTGCAGTAATTTTTTGGTTTGATAAGAGTGAGAGAGATGGCTTATGCTTTCAGTCTAGCACTATATCTTTCCTCATAGATGGTTGATGATTTTGAGAGAGATAAAGATAGACCGAAACTTCGTTTCCTTTCTTTCTTTCGGAGTGCCACAATTCTCATCTCTAAGGCATATCCATTAGTATGTATTGATGCATAGATGTAACTACCATAGGTGTTGTTGTTCACATCTATGGCAGTGGAAATTACGAACTAAAATGAGTAGCTGCGACGTTGTTTTTTTTTTTTTTTGTTTAAATATTCTTAATTAACCCCAGCAGTATTTTAAAGGTTGACCGAATCTTTGATAACTTGCTAGCCAAATGAAGAAGTATTTACTAACCAGTACATCCACATCCAACCTAGCTAGCGCGATGTTCTGGTTGGCGCATTTGAGCTGGTCGTTGTAAGCCACGTGATTGGCGATGTCGGCCAGAGCTTGGTTCATACGGTACTGTAGCTGTAGGGTCGAGGTCACTTCTTCGCACATCAGGCGGTGGAACAGACTTTCTTCCATGCCTAGGCGTCTGGAATGTGATTGAAAAGTTTAGTCCGATAATCCGAAAAATATAACTGTTAACAATACTTATTTAGTTATTTGAATCTTGTAGTTAAGTACTTCAGCTTTGTCGAAATTGAATTTAAATTAGTTTTTTCTAAGGTTGACTTTTACCTTGCAGTTCGACTTCTGACGACGGGTGGCAACTGTTCTGGATCTCCCACTAAAATGAATCTCTTCGCTGCGAATAATGGACGCAATACAGTACTCTGCAATACCTGTCAAATAATAAACCATATATATACTTAACTGGTTTTATGCTGTAAGTATAGAAACAGTTAAAAAGCCATTGTATAAAAACAGTTCTAATTACATTGCAACTCCAAAACGAAACGCTGCTAAAGATTATTTCAAAATTCATTACTATCGTTACCATTATGATTAAGTAAAATTTCATATTTTATTTAGTCATGTGTTTACGTAACCTTTATTATCCTTATGGGACTGACAGGGTTTTCTTTACATATTGCATATAATATGGAATGTTATGTTATGTTAATATGGAAGAATTTTGTCATTTCATTAGTCAATGCTTGTATGTTTCTTATACTAACTTTGATGCAAAGCAGCGGCTAATTTAAATTACACAGTTAGCCCTATCGATATTGGTAGTGCAAAATAATAGTATGGTGATTACAAAAACATGTATTTACTTGTGTAGCTTCATCAACTATGCAGAGATCGAAAGTAGTTCGGGAAAGCATGGCGTGTGTGGCTCCCAGACATGTCACTCCCACGACGTCCTGTAAATATAATCATCTGATAACCTACTTAACTCAATTTGACACGCAACAAGTGTATACAACATTGTAAACCCGAAACACGTGTCCAGTATTTTAAGTAAAGAATCTATGTATAAAATTTCAAAAAGATATCATGAAAAATCACAAAGTTATGAGCTGGCCTACTTAGTTATCCCAACAAAAATATGGTTAAAGCTCCGATCAGGCGGACGAACGCGGGGCGTTGACCTCTGGCGTCAGCTGTGGTGCGCCCGCATGTTCTATGATCTATCGTAACCGCTGGGTCACCACTTTCTAAGTGTATTTGGTAGAAAATATAACATGGTGTAAAAATAATAGGAATCGATTCAGTTGCTTATTCTGATCAAACTACATTCAGGATTCGCATAAGCAAAAAATATCGTTGTATAGCGTCGGGCGAGAAGTGAACGGCGCGACAAGGAGTGGACTAAACGCCACTGTCCTTTATCAACTAAATTCGTTTCTTCCTCCGATCTCGGAAAGAGTATTGTTTGAATTTAGAACTTGTATGTGCACTAAGAAAAAACACAAAAAATGCGAAAAAAAGTTGCATGATTAATACACCATGGAGGTAGAAGCATTCACGCTCCTCATTAAACCTATTTACATCTCCTCCTTCATGGTGCCGAATTTATCATACAATTTTATTTTTTTACATTGTTAGTCATTTGCGATTTGCAGATGTGGAATAAAAAGTTAAGTGTTGCAATCGAGTGCAAATATTTTTAACCTCGTACTATTTTGATGAACGTAAGGGACTTACGTTATTTTTTACGCTATTTTTTCAAATCTATACTAATATATAAAGCTGAAGAGTTTGTTTTTTGAACGCGCTAATCTCACGTTGCGACCTACAAGAGCGGAGCATAACAAAACCACGAGACCGAAGTCGCTGGCGGCCGCTAGTTCGTAATAAACACCAAATATCCAGTAACTAATTACCAACTGCCACAACCAATACTCTATAAACTCTGCAATAATAAGGAAAAAAAACATTTTTTTTAATAACTCCAAAAATCATAAAAAATAAAGTTACCATAGAATCATAGAATGCAGCGAGTTTCTCAGGTGTGTCGCAGTCCTTAGTCAGTGTTTGTTCGCTTCGCTTCTGCAGCGCGGGCGCAATGCGTGAACTTGCTCCCAGACGTAGAACGCGTAACGATTCTGGTAACCTAAAGAATTTATAGTACACATATAAGATCGTAGAAAAAGTCGTTTAAAACAATTCCTTTACCGACTGCTATTATTTTCGTACCACTTGCTCAAAAAAGTAACATTCTATGCCACAAAAAGCGAACCTAACAATGGCCATTTTTAATCTGTTAAAAACAGAGAAAGAAAAATGTACTGAATTTCATTCATCCTCTAGGGGAGAATGTGATTTAAATTTGGAATACCTACCAAAATATTATATACTGAACTACATCTGTGTTTACACCATTGAGTTTTTATATAAAGCACTAGCGGCCCTACGTGAGCTACCTACGTGCTTCGCTACGTATAAAGGGAAATAATAAAATTTATTGGAACATCAAAATGATTTATTCAAACATAAAATATTTTATTAATTGTTAGCAATTTATAAAAAACAAACCAAAATATTTAGATTATTAAACAAACAACTGGGGGTACAGACTCTAACAGGCAACATAGTGTTAGCCATTTGAAAAACACGATTCCTCCAAATTCAGACAAAAAACGTGAAATGTTTGTCCTTGGGTTTTGTTGATGGGCATAGCAAATGTTAAACGCACAGGATCTTGTAATCGTTTGAAATGAAATGGCATATCAGTTGGGATCATAGGGATACCCGGTATCAAACAAACTTCTCATTTTGATTTACAAGTTAAGATCGTAGCTTCAATTAAATTTGGCAATAAGTTTTTCACTGCCAATCTGGTGCCATTACACAGTTCTAGTGGATTATAAAATTACAAAGATTTTTATATACAGTATGTTAAGAAAACCCTGTCCGACCCGTGAAGGTGTTGTTAGGTATCGATAACTGATTCTACTAATGCATACAAAACGGGGCTATCCTTAAAAAAAAATCCCCCTAAAAAATAAATATTATTTCGCAAAAAGAGGTAACTTAATAAATGTGCGCCCTTACCACCCTACCGCGGGCGACGGGCGGCAGGGCACGCGGCACGTGGTCGCACCGCTATTCGCTCATGTTAATACCGGTGTTGTCACTTTTTTAAAAGTTACCAAATATCGGGGAAGTTGGAATTAATTCGCGGGAAAAAAAAGATTATTTCAAAATTAATTTGTATTGATACTATGATGATTACGTAAAATTTTATATTATATTTGATCATGTGTTTACCTAACCTTTATTATCCTTATGGGTCGGACAGGGTTTTCTTAACATACTGTATATATAGATGAGATGATCCACCGTTTATTAAATTTATTAGTTACAAAAAATGTGATAAATGAAGAACCGCTTGACCTGTTCAAACTTCACATAAACCATCTACTAATTAGTCAAAACAAAGCCTAAACATTTAGTTTGGATAGGTGAGTCCGTTCTTGAGTTATAAATTTACAAAGAAAGTGGCATTGATTTTTATACAACATGTAAAGAAAACCCTGTCCGATCGGTGAAGGTATTGTTAGGTATCGTTAACTGATTCTAATAATGCCTACAAAGCCGGGCTAAACTAAAAAAAAAATCCCCCTAAAAAAATAAATATTATTTCGCATACGCGGGTGGCGGGGGGCAGGGCACGCGTCACGTGGTCGCATCGCTTATAATTATACCGTCAAATTGGTGTTGTCACTTTTTTTTAAATTATCAACTTTCGGGGAAGTTAGAATTAATTCGCGGGAAAACAAGATTATTCCAAAATTCATTAATATTGTTACTAAGATGATTACTTAAAATTTTATATTATATTTGGTCATGTGTTTACCTAACCTTTAATATCCTTATGTGTCGGACAGGGTTTTCTTTACATATTGTATATATAGATGAGATGATGATCCACCGTTTATTAAATTCATTTGTTACAAAAAATGTGATAAATGAAGAACCGCTGGACCGATTCTGTTCAAACTTCACATAAACCATCTACTAATTAGTCAAAACGAAGCCTAAATATTTGGTTTGGATATGTGAGTCTGTTCTTGAGTTATAAAATTACAAAGAAAGTGGTATTTATTTTTATATAGATAGGTTATATATCTTTTTGAAAAAGGAATACGCATTTATTATGCAGTTATGATTATTATATAAAATTACGAAAACCGACGAGGCCGTATGAGCTTGATGCCTATGCTTTTTCCGACAAAAAATATTAGTCTAGGAATTTGCCGCGTTTTTGTTTTCTTCAAATACATAAGAGAAATACTCAAATCAACTCATCAACAATAAATGTACCAAACAAAAATGTAACTCTATCAATAATTGGACCAATGTTTCCAATGTTAACTTTTACTTTTAATTGTCATTACTTTTAATAAAGTCTCATATTATTATTGTGTTTATTTTTTCGCAAATGGTAAAAATTAGAGTATCTTCCTCGGTGATAAAGCTGTCTTAGTCTTGGGTGAACTAGAATCCCTCGCTTCGCTCGTTATTTAAGTTTTTAACACCCTCGCTACGCTCGGGACTAAACCTCGGCTCCTTCTTTACGCTCGCAATTTAAATCATCACCCGCGACAGAAGACACTGCTTTATCAACTTGGTTAATAATCTACTATTAGTGCGTGCTTTGCCTCGGAAAATAAAAGTGTAAGATATAGACGTAAACGTCGAAAATATGTTCCATTCTTTATGTTATATTTGTAGTTTGACAATTGTGCAACAAAGTACATTACAGAAAACGATTTTTTGTTCGTTAAATAAAATTTTATACGAAAACGGTTACTTCTTGAACTTGATGTATATCCGCGATCCTGGTGGTGGTGCAAAGTATCATTTATAGATCTTAACCTAAGAATGTTTTAATACAGTAACATTATGCTTGCATTCACACTTGGCCTTGAACCAGTGATTACTAGGTGTTATAAGCTTAACATGTGTATATTGTATCCTTAAAAATTTACTAAAATTATGAGAATATAGTAAATTGTGAGAAGAATATACAATGATTACGAGTGATGGGCAAAGATTGTCACTCACTGGACGACTGTGTAATAAACAAAAAAATAGTAATTCTACAGCCATAGATAAGGACTAGCTTGTTTAAAGTAGAAAATGTGTAATTAATAATTATTTATTTATGAAACAGCTGCTTACTGTACTTACTGATAGTTACCCAACACGTGCGGTAAGCTAAAATGGAAGTCGATTGGAAAAAGGGAGCGAATTAATATCAAAGATATCACTATCATCAACAGTATTATGTCAAATATTAAAGTAGATGACAAATAAAAACACTTGTATACCTGCTAAGTAGGGTATCAACGGCGGAATGCGTGTGCGCAGTGACGAGGACGCGCTGCTTCAAGCCAACCAGCATTTGTATAAGCACGCTTATTGTTTGGGTTTTACCTGTAACGAGTTAGAAACTTGTCAGTGCCGTTATTAATTAACAATCACTGCTGCGAGCTTTCCAGATCGGCATGGGCATACGGAGTTCCTCCCCCCTGGAAATCTCGCCGAACATGTATGAACTGACTGTCCTAATTACTAATCAAAGTATAAAGGGGGATTATGGGGGGAGAAGGGGGGGAAAGGGGGGGCTATTTGCCCTATACACTACACTACAAATACCAAATGTTTCATGTAGAGATGGGCTTGTGTAGTTTGTAAGACAAAATAGCCATGCAGAAGTTACCGCCCACCAGACAAAACCTTGCCGCCAAGCGATTTGTCGTGTTCCGGCATGATGTCTGGTGAAGCCGTACGGAGGAAGGGCCTGAGCAGTTGTGTTGCGATGTGTGCCGGGTACGATGTGCCAAATGTTGTTGTGTTAGGAGTTTGGTCGTGGAGGGTCTTCAGATCAATCTCCCTTTAGCGCAGCATCGTTGGTAGTGTTGTTGGGTTTAACATTGCATCACCTCGCTCAACTGCCGTCTTCCTTCCTATTCGCTCAGTTTTCCTGAGTGAATAGGCTCTTAATAAACTAGCGCGCTTTACCACCAATGATCGCATCACTGCTTACCATCAGGCGGGATTGCGGTCAAGCGCTAGTTTATAACTATTAAAAAAAATGGAGGATTCGACCCTAAAAATCTGACTTTCCTCCCCCAGGCCAGAAGCTTGATACGCCCTTGCAGATCGGTGTATAGCTTGCAGCAGTTTTTCTCATAACTATTTATTTATGTAGTTAACTAAAGGTAAACAAATATCACGTGACTTATTTAACAGAAATGTAATTACCAATCACGTCAGTTGTCATGCTACGTCACAGTTGCAGTTGTACTCTTAATTTTAGCAACGTTATTAACGAAAAACATGTTACAGTTGTACTATTCATTGTGGCAATGACATAATTTGTTAACAACGTTGCCAAAGTAGTTTGAGGAGTTGAAAGTACAACTGTGACGTTTTTTTTTAAATATACCTTTAGTTGTTTATCTGAAGTCCTAAAACTAATAAACCAATGGAGTATTATAACATAATTGAGTGCACTATTATTTATTAAACAATAAATAAGTTATTAAATCAAAAATATCAAAGTTACGGATTAAGAAATAGGCGAGAATACCAGCAAGGTAAGATGATGACTTGAAAAATTTGTATCATCTCTGTACAAGATTCGTCATAAAAAAATTCAATAGAGTGACATCAATATCCTAAGACGTCCTAACTCTAAAACTCATACTAGGTAACTCTTAGGTAGGAATCAAATTGTAATTTGATATAAAATTTAAAAAAAAAACTTTTCTTTTTATATTACACCAAATACTTTTTTCGCTTTTAAATTTGCAATTAATTTTAGTTAGTCGCCTTTATTCATAAACGTTGCTTAAAGTTAACTAATTATTAGCGACTGTTTAGCCATACATTTTTGATGATTAAACATCACTTAACTTTAATCATCGTTTATGAATAAACTCCAGTATGTTTACCAGTGCCCGGCAGTCCACACATGAGTGCGTAGTCCCTAGCCGCCAGAGCCTTGAGCACGGCGCGTTGTTGTTGTATGTTCAGCGCCTTCATAAGACGGGTACCGAGTCGGCCCACGTCGCGAGGTAGTTTTGGTTCAAATTGAGGGGATTCCTTGTCTATTATTAACCTGGAAACACAATGAAAGTTCAAAGTGATGGCGTAAAGGAGAAGGTCTTCTTTTAAACCTATCCAAGACAATCGATTAACGTCGAGAAAATTAACCTGTCTAGCCTTTCTCAACTATATTGGGGTCGGCTTTTAGTCGAATGGAGCTTCTCTGTCAATATTCTACATCAGCGATTCCCAAACTTTGTTGTACTGTGTCTCAATAAATTTCATACTCCTCCTTAGTGACCCACTTAAGTTTTTGGACCTAACTAAAATCGGTATTAGATAAAATAAAACACAAATATTCCTAATGTGTATGTATGTATTACAATAATCAGTATGTAAGCTAATAATCTATGTAGACAGCAAGCGCATTGCTCGATGCGCCTCTGGGTGCAGAGGTACACCAATAACATTTGGTATTCTGTCTAAGATATATAAGTTAAGAAATAATGGGTTTGATCTGAGGTTGCAATGGCTTCTATCGCACATAGGCTTACAGGGTAATAAGGAGGCAGATCGTTTGGCAAAAGTAAGGATAAATGAGGGAAAGGAAATACACAATAAAACCGATTATTAAGAAATATTGCCTAAATATAAAAACAAGTGCTATGGATTGTGGAAAGAATATTTTGACGAAAGATCGATGTCGAAAGAAATTTGGTATAGATCCATGGTATCAGAGCCTCCTCATATACTATAGTCTTATAACACTAGGTTAAGTAGACGGCTGGTGGTGATCACTCACAGACCAGATCTGGACACGTGCCGCTGAATAAATTTAGATTTCTGATGAAAAGGATTAATTCACCAAACTGTGATGTGTGCGCAACGCCGGAGGATGTTTCACAGATATTGACGGAATGTGTTAGATTGCAGACTGAAAGAGAATAGTAAAGTAAATAGATATGATGTTGGTACTTTCCATCATATATTGTTTACACCTACTTCAGAGACCGCCTATAAAGTATTTATATTTGTTAAATTAAGATTAACTTTATTTTATTAGGTTAAGGTAATAACCTGTCATGGGACTGGCATACACAGTCTTGTAAAAGTCCCTAAATTAAACAAAAAGTAAAAAAAAATCGGCCAAATGCGTGTCGGACTCACGCACAAAGGGTTTCGTACCATTGATTTATGAAATTAAAGGATTTCAGTTATGTGTATGAAAGATTACGCGGTAATAAGCGGTTTACGATTTACGAGGTATTAAAAAAAAAACTATTTACTAGATCTCGTTCAAAACAATTTTCGTTGGTAGTTTTTATAGTAATGTACATCATATGTTTTTTTTTTTATATTTGTCATTTTCTTATTTTAGAAGTTAGAGGGGTAGGCGGGCAACATTTTTCCATTTTGGAAGCGTCTGTCACGCAAACTATTCGGTTTAGGAAAAAAATATTTTAGAAACCTCGATATCATTTTTGAAGACTTATCCATAGATACCCCACACGAATTTGATGAAAAAAAAAATTTTTGTTTTTCAGTTCTAAGTATGGGGAGCTCCCAATATTTTTTTTTTTTTGCATCAAAATCTTAATGCGGTTTACAGAATATATTTACCTACCAAGTTTCAACAGTATAGCTCTTATAGTTTCGATAAAAAATGGCTGTGACATACGGACGGACAGACAGACATGACGAATCTATAAGGGTTCTGTTTTTTGCCATTTGGCTACGGAACCCTAAAAAGTACGAAGCTGTTTATTTTTGACCAAGGCATCCAAGTCCGTCGAAAACGATGACAGTTTTAATCTTGAGGTCTGGTTCGACTTCAAGTCGGTTTCTATATTTTTTTACAGCTAAACTAGTGTTGTAGTCTCGTTAGGCAAGAAATAAAATCGACCATCTCCTAGTACTTATTTAAAGTCGTAACAATGCCTCTATAAGACTGTGACGCGGTATTTTTTTTGTGACCCGATAGATCGCGACCTATCTGATGCAGTACGCAGTTTTATACAGTATGTTAAGAAAACCCTGTCCGACCAATAAGGATAATAAAGGTTAGGTAAACACATGACCAAATATAATATAAAATTTTACGTAATCATCATAGTAACAATACTAATGAATTTTGAAATAATCTTTTTTTCCCGCGAATTAATTCCAACTTCCCCGAAATTTGGTAATTTGTAAAAAAGTGACAACACCGGTATTATTATGAGCGAATAGCGATGCGACCACGTGCCGCGTGCCCTGCCGCCCGCCGCCCGCGGAAGGGTGCTTAACGCACATTTATTAAGTTACCTCTTTTTGCGAAATAATATTTATTTTTAGGGGGATTTTTTTTATAGTTTAGCCCGGTTTTGTATCCATTAGTAGAATCAGTTATTGATACCTAACAATACCTTCACGGGTCGGACAGCGTTTTCTTAACATACTGTATAGTGTCTGCCACTGTCAAAACAATCCAGTTACTGAGTACCATGATAACTCTTGATAAGACTGATTGTTAACGGTCTGCGAAAGCCTTTTATAAACACTGTCGCTGTTGTAAAAAACGGTTTTTTTTTAAAGTGATTAAAAAAACTTAAAAAATACCTGAAAAATAACCTTTTTTTTTCTGGACCATGTTTTTTTTTCAAGAGCATGAAATCTGAAACTGTTATGGCATTTACCATTAAATAATTAATACTAAACAGTATATAATAGAGTCTTAGGTTTATTCTATTTAGAATTTCTAGGTTTATTTTATTTTTAGGTCTATTCTATTAAATTTAGAAAAAAAAAACAACGACGCTAAGTTTTTTCCATGTTTTTTTTAATAAGGTGAAAAAAAACATTTTTATTTTTTATTTTACTGTACTAACCCCGCACTAGTACAGTAATTTCTCCTGTATCGTGCGTGCGTTTACAAACATATAAACTCACATACACAAACACCCAGACCCGGTACAACTACTTGTAGGTTATAGAAATATTTTTTCCGTGAGGGAATCGAACCCGGGCAGTCAATAGCTTAACCACTGCGCTAACCGTGATCTACGAATGACAACCGGGACCAACGGCTTAGCGTGCTTACGGGGCACTAAAGGTCTCGTTATGTAATGGGACATCGCAATGTGGCTTAATCTCTTTTTTTTTTCGTTATTTGGAATGGGAAATCATCAAATGACTTCTCCCGCTCTGGGCGCAGCGGAAGGGCGTGTCAGACTTTTACTGACTAAAACCCACCCGTGTTTCCTCACTTGCCTGTGCGCCAGGATTTGACCCAGGAGGCATCGGTCTTCGTGGACCCCGTCACGATGTGCTGATATCTCTTTGAGGCACGCGCGCACACGACGCCACGAGGAGCATAGCTTAATTTTGGATTGACCCGACACTCGTTATTTAGCCTTTCATTACATCAAAACGTTCTATAACATATTTTTTTTATTAAAATTATAAAGTAGCGCTTGACCGCAATCCCGCCTGACGGTAAGCAGTGACGCACTCGTTGATGGTAAAGCGCACTAATTTATTAAGAGCCTATTCACTCTAGCTTTGAAGACACTCAAATTGTAGTCCGACGGAAACACCGTCGCTGGCAAACTATTCCAGTCCCTCGATGTACGCGGTATAAAGGAGGAGGCGAAAGGCTTCGTCCGGATCGTAATAGTGTTAACAACGTAAGGGTGGAAACTTGCCGTACGACGGGTCGTCATACATAGTATCTAAATAGGTCATAAAAAATGAGTGTCGACTTGAGATTGATGTTCTCACTGCTGGAAAACAGGCCTTCTGTCGGTGAGAGGATCGTAATCTATCACGCGGGCCCATTTCAGGGTGGTTAAATTGCGTCGGTAAAATTTGGATGAATTGAGATGTAACAAGATCGCGTTTTCGCTGTAATGAAAACCAGCGTCGACAGTAGTTTAGGAAATATGTACATACTTTCGAAGTCTTTCAGATCTGTCGCTGTCCTCCATGAGTACTCCCAAGTTGGTCAGATTCTGAACAGTGCTCGCATAGGACTCGTACGTATCGAGGTGATATACTGTGTCTTTGTTCAAACGACTACCCACATCCCTGGAAGAATAATAAGTAATGATTTAAAAAGAATTTTAAAGGTAATTTAGTTATACCCGACGCCATTAATAAAACAACCTCTATACATAAATAATTAGACTATAATGTTCCCACTGTTGGGACACAGGCATCCTTTCGGTGTGGGAGTGATCCGCAATCAACCACGCTGACCCAGTGCGTGTTGGTAGATGTCACATGAACGGGTTCATGTAATTAAAAAAAAAAAAAAAAATTTGACGTGTAAAAGTGATCGGTGATCCTACTTGCTTAGTAAACCATTTCATTTCATGTCTTCGAATTTTTTGTCTCTAGGACACGCCAGTTTCCTCATGATGTTTTCCTTCACCGTTTTGAGGGCAGTGGTGATGAAATAATTTACACAAATTAAGCGCCTGATTAAGCTGATAACACTGCTGCTCTTTTCTATGATTCATTGGTATTATTTCCGTACCTCTCAAGAAATATGTGTATCTCTTTAGAATTTGCAACAGTCACAACTCCTGCAGCGATCCATGGTCGGTTCTCTATGCTGACTATTGAAAATTCACCCTCTTGAGGACCTAAGGTAACTTTCGCATCAACATTATTGCCTACAAAACAGAATAAAAATATTAGTAAAGTAATATTTGAAACTATAAAGGGTGTATCTGACATCGACGCACAAACGAGTACCCGGTGTATCCGGAGTATCCGGTACATGATTCTGAACCCCCCAGTGGTGGAATGTTTCGGCTATTAATTGATTAAAAAAAAATGCAGTTTATTTAATCTTTAGACCGTTCATAATTGCTATACTTATATAACCCAATAAGATTTTAAAGTAAAAAATAATTAATACGCTAATTAAACAAAAAAGCGCAATGTAAACAACACTCGAAAAACTATCGTATCAGCTGATTTAATAAGTTCACATCAGGGGTCAACGTCATACCTAAAAACCCGCACGAGGGCACGCTTGCAACGGTCAAAAGCCGAGTCTACACTTTTTTTTAAACACTGTGATTTCTGTTACCGCTCATTAACGACATAAATGACTATCATAATTTTATTAGTGGCATGCGGTCTAGCCTTTTCGCGAAGTTTGCGTTACGGTGTCAGATAAACCCTGTATTTAGAACCTGCGGAGAGCTGGCAGCCATTTAGAGCCATTACGCACTGTCGACTGGTCTCCCGGGCGACTTTGCCTATGCATTGGATGCTGAGGAATTATATCATGCAGTCGACAGTAATGGCTTTTAATGAAGAGTTTGAAAGCTATTCGGAAAGTAAATAACTGTAAAAAAAACGGTATTATGGACTATCATAATTATAGCTATTGCAAATTGTGGCAAGATACTTTTCCCCCTCCTACTCTTAACTTAGCAACATAGGAGCATCTTTCTACATGATTTCCGAACTCTCTTTGGACACAAGTGGAAAGATTTACGTCTGACCTGGTAAAGTGGGGCTTCGTTTGTGAACCTGTCATAAATCATGCTCCAGCTTATCCCACCAACATGCAATCAAAGTGACCTTTTTGCTGCTTTTTGCTTTTTGCACCGAAAACGTCGTGAAAGTGACCCAATTTTGAAAAACCAAGATTTAAAATACAGTCGTGCCAACGACACAAAGAAGAGTATAATTGTATTTCATGTTTACCTTTGCCCTCTGTTTTTCGATGAAAGATGTGTAAGTATCTGTCTTCTAAATAAGTTACTGCTGTTAATTTTAAGTTAGCTGCGCATGTTCCGCGTTTTTCTCTGAAATATAATTATGAAACAAGTATTAGAAATCACAAAAAAAAAAACTTAAATTATACTATAGTCTGTACTAGGTGTAATGCTGGTATACGGCATTATTATGAAATAATTAAACCTTCAGCTGTATTTAAGAGTTTCATAACACAATTTTATAGATATTCTCACCTCTTTTCAACACTATCGGTCCACAGCGCATGTAAGGGAGACGACACCATCTGGCTTTTCTCTTCGATCTTCAGCAATGCTGTCCAATGCAGGAAGTACTGTATATGTTTTAATGAGAGGTGCCCCATCGCTTCTGTACGTAGTTTAGATAGAGGATGGGATTCAGACACGCTTGGACCGCTTGTGTGCCTGGGATATTAGAAAAGGATAAATGAATACCTTCATGCTGGCTAACGAACAATGGGCTGATTTTGTAATAACAGTCCTTATAGCAATTACCATAAAGTGCCAAGTTGTGTCGATGCAGGCATGTAAGCTCGCTCGCCTGTAGTAGTTTGCACTTCAAACAGCAATTAACATTGTACTTAATATGTTTTAATTGCAGTGTTTGCAGTTAAGTCCAGTTATCTTTTTTTTTTCAATGTTAGCTAAAATTTGGTGAATCTTTTCTTCGGCAACCACAAATGGAGGTTCCCACTTTATTGTATTTTTAAAACTACATATTTTCTAAACAAAATCAAATATTTAGGTTCATACCAGAGATGCAGTGAACACAGAGTGAGGTAGGGGCATTTAGCACACGCGTTATGATGATCCACAGGTTCAGGCAGCTTCTGTTGTAACATTAAGGACGCGTCTTCTATGTCCACCAAGTTTTCTGAAAAAATAAATTAATATTAAAAGCATATGACAATTTACACCCTAATGCTAATCGGTTAAAGATCAAAATTAAATGTCAATGCATGAGAGACCAACAACATTTCATACACAATAAACACTTATCAACCAGAAAATTATGTTAAAACATTACTTAAATAGAATAGACATAGAAAGGGTGACACAATGGGCGGTCTTATCGCTAAGAGCGATCTTTTACAGACAACCTTCGGATGGAATACTATGGAGAAGAAGAGAGAAATAATGTAGGTAGTCTACAGTATAATATTTGCATAGATTATACAATAAATATGTACGTTAAGTGTATCATACTAGTTTAAATAAATATATACAACTAATTAATAAACATCATACAAGAGCAAATAAAAAATAATGATATGTTTATATAGAGAGGAAGTGCTTTTTATCATAGTTTTAAAAGTGGACAGAGATTGAGCACGCCTTACGGACACGGGCAAGCCATTCCATAGCCGAACTGTTTGTACAGTAAGGGATTTATCATAGAAACAAGTGGAATGCATCATAATATCTAATATCAGGTTTTCCGATGACCTCGGACATTTATTATATGTGTCATGAAGGAACTTGAAACGTTCTTTAAATTAAGAGGGGGTTTTAGGATTAAACAAAATGCTGTAGAGCTGAAATAGAATATAGACATAATAATAACTAGTTACCTGGGTCAATGTCCTGAGGCGACGTGGTAAGATACTGGACTAGTTGATTACGTAGCATCACCAAGTCACGACGCTCCGGGTAGCCACAGCTTACCTCACGCAACTCTACGCGATCCCTACACAAATGAACACGTATTATTTTTTATGTAATTATAAACTAGAGCTTAACTTGCGGTTAAGCTCTAGTTTATAATTACATAAAAAAATCGCCTCGCCTGTTGGTAAGCAGTAATGCAATCGTTGAAAGCGTGCTAGATTATTAAGACCCTATTCGCAAAAAAAAAAAAACAGTGAATAGGAAGGAAGACGGCAGTTGAGCGAGGTGATGCAATGTTAAACCCAACAACACGACCAACGATGCTGCGCCAAAAGGAGATTGCTCTGGAGACCTTCCCCGACCAAACTCCCAACACAACAACACTTGGCGCATCGTACCCGGCACACATCGCAACTATACTGCTCACACCCGTCCTCCGTACAGCATCACCAGCCATCATGCCGGAGCACAACGAATCACTTGGCAGTAAGACTTTGTCTGGTGGGGGGTAACTTCTGCCGGCAGCCGATGTTATGGGCTACCACCGAAATGGAAGGAGAATGGAAGAGTAATCATTTTTCGCTTCTAAGGTTGGTTGTCGCTTGTTCTTGATAAAATGGCAAGGTCTATTTGTTAAGTGACAGTAAGATTTTTTCACTTTCAACCATAGTGGAGTACCAGTTTACTGGAAATAGTAGAATAAGTGGTAAACTAATTACGACGTCTACTATACATGAAGCTGGGAGAAGGCCAATTATTCACTATTGTTCGCAACTGCTTCTCTCTAGTCTAGGCTAAGTCTATGGTGGGGTTAGTGGTGTGAGGTTTGTGGCAGTGTGGCTTGAATGACTGGTAAGTTCAATAAAGTGATCAGTTAAGTACTTCAAATATAGCAGTAGACCACGTTGCGCCGCTTGAGTAGGGTCCTCGCAGTTTTGCAAGTTGAGCATCATGCCGTACAGTACTAGCTGGCCGCGGTGCTCCGCTGACATTGACGCCTTGCCACTCTTCAGTTCTAGAGGAACCACAGCCTTTTGACGTCCTGCAAGTGTGAGTTCAAATCACAATATTTCTAATGCGTAGTCAATCATGCCTGAATATAGTTTCAGAATATTAAGCAACTGAATCGATTCAAATAATTTTTACACCATGTTATATTTTTTCCCAAATACGTTTAGAAATTGTAGCAGTGTGGTTACCGAGCGCACAAGACAGTTCACGACAGATCATAGTGGTACTAGGCGCACAGCAGGATAGGTCCCCGCAAGGGTGCAATACGCTCTAAGTAAAATTAACATGTTCTAAGTAAATTATACTACATTTAATTTTATCATCACGAGTTTATGATTAAAGTATCAAGTAGGTACTAAACATCTACCTACACTCGACCGTTACGACAGTCCAAAGCCTAAGCCCAAATCATGTTAAGAGTTAAGTATCACTAGTTAATTACAAACAAACAGAAATTAATAAATAAACGCAAGACGCCGACGCGCCGCTGCAGGCGCGGGCGGGCGAGCGGTGCGTTGACCATATTATTGTTGGGACAACCAGGTAAGATAACAAGCTCATAACTTTGTGATTTTTCAAGATATCTTTTTGAAATTTTGTATATAGATTCTTTGCTTAAAAATAATGGACGTGTTTCCGATTTCGCATATACAAAAATTAACGTTGTATATTATGAATTAAAGGTGTGATGCGTGTTTGTCTGTGTATAGATCTTGTAAACTACATAAAAGGTAAATAAAAGGAAATACAATACACATAATACATAAATACGGTAAGCGGTCGTCAATAACGTACAAGCAGTTTGAGACAAGTAAAAGGTCATACAGTATACAAGTGACAGAGGTCTCTTTACAAAGTGGAACTTTTACGTAAACTTCAGGTAAAATCAGCAACAAAAGTCGATTAACACCTTCATTTTCAATATTTTAATTTCTGAACGAAGCATTTTATTAAGATCGCAACTGAAGCGACATTTAATGAAAGAACAGCACTCTGGTTCTCTCTCTCTTCTTTAACACTTATGTAGATTCTATTATACAACGTTATTTTTTGTCTATGCGAAACCCGAAACACGTGCCAGCATTTTTAAATAAAGAACCGATGTACAAAATTGCAAAAAGATATAATGAAAAACCTTCTCTGTATGAGAGTAGACCTGTGAAAAAAGGTTGATGATGATAATCATGAAAAACCACAAAGTTATGAGCACACATTGTTATCTTACTTGGTTGTCCCAACAAAAATGTGGTCAACGCAGCGTCCTCCGCGCGCGCCCCAGTCGTCGCGGCGCGGCGAACCTCAGAGTACTATGTTCTACCGTCAGCTGAGTTGGCGCTCGATAACCACACTGCATCAGTTTCTAAATGTATTTGGCAAAAAAATATAACATAGTATAAAAATGATAGGAATCGATTCAGCTTTGCTCATTCTGAATAAACTATTCAGGTTTCGTATAAAGAAAAATAACATTGCATTTTGCAATGTTATTTTATTGCCAAAAGTACATTATATTCCCTTCACCATCATCATCATTTCAGTCGAAAGGTGTCCACTGGACATGGGCCTCCCGCCTCCCCCAAGGATATCCACGAGGACCAGTCCTGGGCCTCTTACATCCAGCGGTTTCAGGTCGTCGGTCCACCTTATCGGGGGCCTACTCATGCTGCGTCCATTAATATATTAGTTTATTTTTATTATGAGTAGTCAAGTACAAGGTGTATTCTTACCACTTCTCTCATGGATTGTGACCTGCACAGTTGCGTCAATTTTACCCTTTAGCCCCAGTTTAGGGCAGCACAAGTTTTCTTCAATATCCAAAATTTTGTCAATGTGTCCGGACCAGTTGTTCTTGTCTATTTTCACATTCTGCGAATAAAAATCGCTTAATATAATTGCCAGCATCTATTTGAGAGAGAGGTATCAGAGACTATGGTCATTGTTTATACGAGATATAACTTCAGAAAAAAGTTGCGTTTCATATACTGTTTGCTCAAACAGGTTTAACCATGTCTTTCTAAAGCTTGATGTAGAACCAAATGGAATACAATTTTGAATATAAAAACACGAATGGCGCAATGTAGTGAGTTATCGGGCGTGTCTCGATTCCCCTACAGATCAAATAATTTAATTATATGGCCTACAGGTTCCAGGTCTGGTTGTTGGTATATGCGAGTTTAAATATTTATAAACACTTCCATGATATAGGAGATATAGCGGACTAGCTTTCCGCCTGCGGCTTCGCCTACGTGGAATTCGGGAATATCATACAATAAAAGGCCTATGTTCTTTCTAAGGGTCTAAAGATTGTCTGTGCCAAATTTCATCAAAATCGGTCGAGAGGTTTAAGCGGGAAAGCGTAACAGACAAACATACAGAGTTACTTTCGCATTTATAATATTAGTATGGATAAAGTTCTAGCTCCTTCATTCCGTGGCTAAAATGGACCACAGGTCGAACGTTTTGTCCAGGTAGACCCGCCTTCCTCTACAGGGTCTCCGTCGCCTTCTGGCAGTGTTAGGACTCTAACACAATATTCTATAAACACTAAATCATCATCATAATTTCAGCCGAAAGACGTCCGTTGCTGGACATAGGCTTCCCCCAAGGATCTCCACGACGACCGGTCCTTCGCCTCCTGTATCCAGCGGTTTCCCGCGACCTTCACGAAGTCCGTCAGTCAGATTTCCAAAAAATACTAGACACGTATTTTTTGTTTTATCAAAACAATAAACATTTACAAATATAAAAGGCATCAAAGATCAGGAGTGGTGGCTGGTGACGTCACTGGCCAGTAAAAAGTGTACAGTGTTGTGACGTCACTCGAGTTTTCAACGCACTGTGTCGTCTGCATTTTTTGTTTATATGAAAAAAGAAAAAATACGTGCCTAGTATTTTTTGGAAATCTGACTGACGGACTAATTAGTTTTTTTTAGTCAAATACCCTATTCTTCAGGCTATGTCGGTTACTCTTGTTCTTCTGTGGATCTCCTCATTTCTGATTTGATCACGCAGTGAAACCCCAGGCATAGCCCTATCTATTGCCCTTTGAGTGACCTTAAGCTTTCTTATAAATCTCATTGTTAGCGACCATGTCTAAGTTCAACACGATATAATAAAATATAATAATTACCGCAACTGTTGGTGGCTTGTCTACAACATAAGTGTTCATAAAGTCGGCCAGTGGCGGTAGATATTTGTATATATTTGCTCGTGCCTCCTCTTCACTCAGTCCAGCATCATAAAGTCTTTCCACTGATTCCTTTATTATACTATCAGTAACTGACTGCAGGTGTTCTAGTGTTGAAATCTTTTGAGTCAGAGCCTTTTGTACCAACTCGTGGATTAATATCCCTGTTGTCATCTGTAATAAAGATAAGTAAGAGTGAATCACACTTGGACGCCCGGATCACCACTTTTCTGTGTCATTGCCTTTCTTGAGACTTCATTTGACAGACCAAGAAGTTCATTTGAAAAAAGCTAATCTGTGCTTCAAGTCTAACATTGTTTGAGGCTGTAGTCGTACAACGCGGAAAAAGTTAAGAATGCCATCGCGTTTATGTGGATTAGAAGAATTGAAACGTTATTACCTAGTAAATAAAGTTCACAATCGCCAAATCGGGCGAAAGCATCAAGTCAGAAAATTATATGACAACATACATCATTCATAAGACTATACCAACTTACAGCCATATTAGCAGAGTCAATCCCTCTCCATCGTTCCTGTAGCACAGCCTTGCGCTTGCAAAACACGCCGGCTACAACACTAGTGCTGGACACCAAGTGGTCTGGGCGCAACACTAGCAGCCCTGACGTGTTCGTCACACTATAGTGACCCGAAGAGTTCCGTGATGCAAGTATACTGACTATGTCGCCAGTCAGAAGGGGTGTGTCGAGCCTGAAATATTTTAATTGAAGGTTTAATTGGAATATCATAAGTCAACACTTGCCCTACGAAAGCCGAACTTAGGACCATATTACAGAACCTTACTCCTGATTCAAGCATTACTTAAAACTAGTTTCAACCAATCATAAGGCTTCAATCGAGATTTAAATAAAGCCTATTGAGTGAAGTTCTGTAATACAGACCTTCGTACTACGAAATAAAGGTGTTATCAGTAGGCCTAGTATGAGTTTTCATTACGAAACTCGTTCGTCGATATCGAGCGCGTTTGACTCAGCGATTGGCCCGCTTCAAGGTCGTAAGAACTCTCAACCAATGAGAGCGCCCAACGCGCTCGATATCGACGATCGAGTATCGTATTTAAAACTCATACTAGGCCTACAGAAACAGACTAGACTATAACCATATTTATCTGGTTGACTGTCTAAAGCCTTAAATTACAATGCATAATCAGCCAAAATGTTATCATTGCTGACACACACGAGAGTTTCTCTGTGAGAAAGATTAAGCCGTAATCCATCATGCGGATCCGAAGGAAGCGTTTCGCCTCGTCTTTTATACGATGTGTTCGTTGGACTACAGAGTGTCTTCAAGGCTAGAGTGAATAGGCTCTTAATAAACTAGCGCGCTTTACCATCATCGATTGCATCACTGATAACCGTCAGGCGGGATTGTGGCCAAGCACTAGTTAAAAAGAAAAATAAGCTCTCAGTTTCACAAAGATTCGAGTCTTTGTCTCAGCAGTGGGAAGAGTATAGATTGATTATGATCATCAAAGTGAATAAGTTTGTATGTCAGTATTACAAAAATGTTAAGTGACTGATTCCCATTCTGTAACAAATTTTAAATCTTACCATATTCCTTCAACAAAACATGTTGCCTTCTTCTCCTCACTGTTTTTCAGTCTTAGTTCTATTCTAGTTGTCATGTTCTTAGCACTTAATATCTCACAACGCTGTATTGTACTTAAATCTAGATCATCAATGCCATCCTGGGAATAAATTAATGTTTTATGAATTATGGCTAGGAACTTAAAAAACTTTGTGTGTGATAAAATACTTTTTTTTTAATACGGATCAAAAGAAGAGATGAATTGCATAGCACTTGGCCGGATATCGGATACTTGGCCAGCCATATGGCTGAATAAACGAAAATCCGGTCGCCAGATACTGCAAAACTGCCGCAGGCGGAACTTACCCGTTAGGTACATCGCACGCACGCACGAGCAAACGATCCGCTTGCTATCTCTAAATGCGGAGAGATTAGTATTTATTTTATTTATAGGCCATACATAAAATAGATGTCACCAGAAAACAGTGACTAGTTACATATGTGTGTTAATAACTGAATTTGCCCAAAGATAGTATAAGTAGCAAAATATAGGTGCAGGCATTGGTATAATGCATAGCTGTGTAAATAGATATGAACTAAACACGTGTGTACAAATAAAGTGCTTAGCAATGTAATACCATACCTCTTCAATGTCATCAACAACCCAATCATCCTCAAAGTCGTCACAAACATCTTCTGTGCTGATATCTAACACTTTAACAGGTGGTCCACTTTTGGATGGAGACATCACTTCTTTTAAGTTTTTCTCTATAGTTGTCAATTTGTTGCCTGGTGAACAGTCAATCTCTGCGAAATAGGAGCAGAAAACTATTGATAGATTTGTTCAAGACCGCAGAGATTGAAGACAAGCATCAAAGAAATCAGGAAGGCAGGCATCTATTGTAGCAATAAATGAATTTTTAAATCAAATTTTACAAAACTACTGATCTAGATTATTAATATGTATGATTTGTGAGGAAAGCAGCATATAGAAACAGAGACCACATGTGAGCTTGAGACCCAGCAATGCAAATATTATAAGCATATTATGTGTATAAATGCCAATTATCATAACAATAAATCTTTCTATAACCACCTACATACCCGATAGTGGACTTTTCTTAGGGCTGGTAATATTTACATAATTTTTATCTGGAGATTTCTTAGGAGTAACAACTTGTTGTTTACAACCTTCTGGCTTATCTCCATTCTCCAATATACATGATTTGTTTATCCTTTCTGCTGATGCACGATTTGGTACCTTATTCTCAATACTAGGCAAAGATGCAAGTGGTGCCTCCTTTTTCATTGCAATAGTATCATCTACATTTACACCACAATTAATAGGTCCCTCTAAGACTGTCTTTAGATTCTTCTTTGGAGAGATTTTTACTTGAAATTGATTCTCTTTGTTAGGTGATTTCTTCATAGGACTGGTTTTCAGGGGCAAGGAATTTATGCTACTATTTTCAGTCTTGATTTTTTTTAGTGTATTATATGTCGATTCGTGATTTAAATTACTGTTTATTGCCGGTTTACCTAAGTCCAAATGATCATCTATAAAGATAGGTGATGGAGCTTTTCTTTTAAAACTCTTTTCAGGACTTTTAGCTTGTGTTTGAGGTTTAGAAGTAGCAAGAGGTTTCTGGTTGGATACTGAAGTAGCATTTTTGAAGAAATCTGCTACTGATTTTTGATTCTTTGAAGGAGCAGCCTGTTGAGAAGTTAAAAATTAAGAAAAGAAACAAAATAAACCAGATAGCTTAAAAGCTTGTGCATATTAAAATATTCTACCTTTTTCAAACTTAACGCTCGTGGCATTTTGTATTCATAATAAATTCACTGTTATCAAAGAAACCTTTTAAAATAAAGAGACAAAACAATACATATATCAGAGTTCTCCCGCGTTATTTTTACCTGTACCGTACGACTATTTCAGCTGATATTGACATTTCCTGAACCAAAGACATTTTTTTTTTTTGGTTCACTTGTTTCCGTTCAGAGGAATGGAAAAAGCAAAGGCATAGTACGCCATACAGCCTGGTCTTAAGTAACTTTTTTACTTCAGTAAGTTTATATCCTAACTTATCCTAATTTATCCTACCTTATCCTAGCTTAACTTAACTTAACCGATCTCCTTTCGTTTTCCACGTGAAGGCCGACCAGGAGAGGTTTGGGGTAAAGACATGATGTGACCACTATGCTACAATATTTCACAGTTCTTTATGAATTATTCACTGAATGCACTTTTGACGTGACAACGTCTATTAAATTGGTACGTGGAGTCATTCTCGAAAACATCGTAACGGCCGAATCTGACGCCACACGGAGTCCACGCCTACTTTACCCCCACCCCTAGAGCGCCCGATGTGTAAACATGTAATAGACGTTGTCACGTTCAAATATCGGCAGTAGACGGAGTTCTACAGACAACCAATTTTTTACTACACAAATCATGCGTTTTCATTTAGTAAACGACACTATAAATACCCAATTTAAAAGTCCAATGAAAAATGAGCGTGGCACTCACTTAGCTTTCCCGCCTAAACTCTTCGTTCGGAAAGAAATGAACAAAAAAAAAATGTCTTTGGTGGAGTTTTGGCGGGAATGCCAAGATGAGTGCCACGCTCATTTTTCATTGGACTTTTAAATTATTTGTGAAGAAAAAAAAAGGGGCGGGAAAACGTCGCGGTTCAATTTTTCTCTCAATAATTTTGTAAATTAATTTTAAACAGTAAAGGATTGTGGTATAGTAGTTTTAATTGTATATTTTTGTAGTTTAAGTTGTATATTTTATATATTCAGTGTACATAATCTCCTGTATATATTGGTAAGTCGTATAATTTGATATTATAATATGGGCGACCCGCCTGATGACCCGGGTGGGACTGTTCCGCCCGTGTCTAACTATGTCACAATTGATGACACCCAACAAACTCGTATGGACGCTCTTTGTAAAGCCGCTTTTGAGTCGTCCATGGACACTGATGGCTCAGTTACGGAGGGAACAAATCAAAGTAGAAAAAGGCAATTTTCCCGCGCAATCTGCCGAGCCTGTAATAAGAAGAAAAGAAGGCAGGGATCAAGAAAGAAAGAGGGTCCAAATGATTGTTTATGCAATAATGCTCTTAATGATGCTATAAACTTAGAGAAGGCTAATAATGATGATGTTAACTGGATTGAAAAAAATTCGTTCTCACAGATTCAAAACCAACATGACACCAACACAACACAGACAGATAATATGCACAACATGAACTTCACTCACATTCACAATACCTCGCAGTCTCAAAAGCAGCCGGTACTACCAATTCCCTCACAACCCCTTTCCACATCTGATTCCAAGGTCAATGATAAAAATGCCCGTGTGCCAATCGGTCGTACTCATTATGAAAAAAGTGACGCTTCTCCGTATATTATTCACATACAAAAAAAGAGTTCTGAACAAAATGATGGGACAACCCTGCACCCCGTTACTTTCGGCCGTTTCCTTAAAAAACACAATATTAAAAATATAGTAAATGGCAGTCTAAAACGTATAGGGCGTAATCGTATAACCTTGGCTTTCACAACTCATGATGATGCTAATACATTTCTAAATAATCAGACTGTACATAATGAAGGTTACAAAACATTCATTCCCACATTTAATGTGACTAGAATGGGAGTAGTAAGAGGTGTTCCAAAAGAATGGTCCGAAGAGGAAATTTTGGAAAATGTCACTGTTCCTATAGGATGCGGTGCAATTTTAAAGGTAAGACTTTTAAAAAAGAAAATGATGATTTCTGGAAGCAGAGTGTTTGAGAACACAGGAACTGTAGTGTTTACATTTGATGGTCAGGTTTTACCAACCAGGGTTTATATGTGTTATACTGCTTTACTAGTTGACTTATACATCTACCCGACAGTACAATGTTATAACTGCTGCAGATATGGTCATGTTAAGTCCCAATGTCGTTCATCACCAAAGTGTTATAAGTGTGGTCAGGAGCATTCGGGTGACTCTTGTGATATTGATGAAGAAGACTATTGGTGCTGTTTATGTAAGGGTCACCATGAAGCAACAAGTAGAAAGTGCTTAGAATATAATAGGCAAAGAAACATCAAAGAGACGATGAGTAAAAGCTGCATATCATATATGGAGGCTGTCAAACTACATCCTCCAATTAATAAAATATCATATGCTGATGCTCTGCTGTCTACAGCACCAACAGTCTCTTCACAACACAAGAACTACCCTTCTCCATCCCCTCGTAGCCCTAATAAACAATCATATAAGAAAACAATATTTTTGCAACCCAGATCCCTGCCCAAAATGGGTAAATCATATGACATGGCTGCTCATAATGAAATAATTAAAAATCCCACTCTTTCTAACAACCAACCAATTTTTAAAAATAAGGAAAATGATGAAACTAAATTTTCAGATATTATACAATTTTTAATAAAATTATTATCACAGTCAAAAACCATTTCACCGTCCCACGTTGCTATAATAATAGATGAATTATATAAATCTAATAATCTTTACAATGGATCCCAGGTCCAAGGTAATTCAATGGAATTGCCAAAGTCTCAACAATAAAAAACATGAATTAATTGAACTTATAAATAACTATGATCCTTTTCCTATAGCTCTCCAAGAGACATGGCTGAAGCCTAACTCCTTGTTTAGGGTCTCGGGCTTCTCCTGTGTTCGAGCTGATAGAGCTGATGGGTATGGTGGAGTTGCCATACTCATTAAAAATTCTCTTTCCTTTTCTCTTCTTTCTCTTCCTACCTTTTCTACTGATATATCTGCAATTGCTGTAAAAGTAAATAATACATGTTATGTATCTATATATTTTGCTCGTCCAACTATTGAGATTTTAAATGAAATAGATAATCTGTTTAAATTCTTACCAAAGCCATTCATATGTTTAGGGGACTTCAACTCCCACCATATGTCTTGGGGTTGCTCTTTTACATGTTCAAATGGTGAGCGTTTATTAGAATTGATTGATTCTCATAATCTTTGTATAATAAACACTGGTCTGCCAACAAGGATTACAAGACCAAACCAAAGACCAAGTGCCATTGATTTGTCCATCAGTACTCCGGATTTAGCTGCTAGCCTTACTTGGGATACTCTTGATTCTACACATGGTGGAGATCATTTCCCTATTATTATAAGTTTTCCTTTTAGCAAACCTCCAAAGCAGGTGAAACTTCCTCGGCTGAAATACAAATTAAAAGATGCCGATTGGTTTGAATTCAAGAAAAGGGTAGAGGAAAGAGTTCTAAGCTTGCCTGAATTATGTCAATCTACTGTTGCAGTTTGTTCAGAGTTGTTTGCTAAATTACTAATAGAGGCAGGGGATGAAACTTTTCCTCTTAAAAACATTAGTTCTGATAGAATACCCTCACCACCATGGTGGGATCATGAGTGTACTGCTGCAGTTAGGGAGCGAAAAAAGGCAGAGACGCTGTACTGTTCCAATATGTCAGATGCAAATTGGGATAATTATATTTACATAGCAAATAAAACTAAAGATTTTTTGAAAGTTAAGAAGTTTGAGGGATGGAGAAGGTTCTGTACTTCTATTTGTCCTAATGTTAATCCAACCATTGTGTGGCAAAATATTAGAAGGTTTAGGTCGGCATTTTCCGACCCCCAACAAAATAAGGTATCTCCAGATTTGGCAGAACAGATCATGGATCGTTTAGCCCCACCTTATGTCCCTGAAAAGTTTGTTTATAATAATCCTTTAACCACATCTCTCTCTCCGACTTCTCAACCTACAAGTAATAATAACAATAGTTTTGATTTAAATTCACCTTTTACTATGTATGAATTGAAAGGTGTCCTTTCCAAACTAAAGGATTCGGCTCCTGGCGAGGATGGCATCCCTTATTCCTTTATAGCTAAACTCAATGACCAAACTCTCGAGTATTACTTATCCTTAATTAACACTGTGTTTATCACTGGGAACATCCCACAGTCATGGCGTACTCAAACTTTAATTCTTCTACTGAAACCAAATAAACCTAAGCTTGACCCATCCTCTTATCGCCCTATTGCACTCGCAACAGTCTTATGCAAAATTACAGAACATCTTGTTAAAAATAGGTTAGAATGGTACATCGAACATAACAATTTGCTGTCAAACAATCAATATGGCTTCAGAAAAGGGAAAAGTACCATAGATAGCATAGCCATATTGACCACAGATATTAGGTTAGCTCTTTCTAAAAATGAATCATTGATGGCGGCATTTTTAGATGTTAAAGGAGCATATGATAATGTAAATATAGCTATTTTACAACAAAAATTACTTTTGCTAAATATTCCAGCTTTATTAAATAATTTCATCGTAAATTTGTTGTCGGAACGATATATTAAATACGAACAGGGGTCTGATATAAATACGTCAATAAAAAGAAGTGTTTGGAAGGGGTTACCTCAAGGTTCCGTTTTGAGCCCAATTTTATATAATATATATACATACGATTTAGAACCATCCCTTGATTATCACGCTAATATCTTACAGTATGCTGATGATTTACTTTTGTATGTCGCTGGACCATGTATCAATAATCTCAGTACATCTTTAACAACAGCTTTGTCCCATCTCAATATTTGGATGGATATAAATGGTCTAAGTCTGTCTCCTTCAAAAAGTTCTATAGTTCTATTTTCTAGAAAACGTTCACCGTGTCAGTTTAATGTGTTGTACGCTGGGTTATCATTACCAGTAAAGGATCATGCAAAATTTTTGGGAGTTATTTTAGACAGAAAACTTTCAGGGCGACTGCACTGCGACTATATCGTCAATAAATGTGAACGGAATTTAAATATCATTAAATGTTTGGCTGGAGTATGGTGGGGTGCACATCCCTTGTCATTAAAACTTATTTACAATGGAATAATAGGAAGCGTTATGGACTACGGTACCTTTTTACTACATCCGGGCAATACTAGTGATTTTAAAAAATTAGATAACATTCAAGCAAAATGCATGCGGCTTATCATAGGGGCTATGAAATCTAGTCCGATAAATTGTCTACAAGTTGAATGTAACGAACCTCCTCTCGCGTTACGTCGACAATACCTGTCAGATAGGTTCTTTTTTCGGATAATACAATATAAAGATCATCCGCTACTTAGTAAGTTGGAAAAGCTTGCTAATGCAGTTCAATCATCTAGATATTGGACACATAAGAGTACTCCTTGTCTTGTTATTAGTTACAATAAATACAAAAATCTGGAAGCACCCACTTACCGTAATCCGATATTGCCTTTGTACCTATATGACTACAATATTCTTACAGTAACACCAGATATAAAATATTGTGTAGGCCTGAATAAGAACGACCAGTATCAAAACCTTGAGTTCAATAACATTGCTGAGAATAATTGGCCTGACTGGCATTACATTTTTACGGACGCGTCAAAACAACCAAGTAGCTGCGTGGGGGTTGGCATTTTCCATCCACAGTACAAAATTGTGCAGAAAATCAAATTACCGCCAGAATCATCTGTATATACTGGGGAATGTTTTGGGATACTAAAGGCCATAGAATATGTGATTTTGACTAAAATGTCTAAGGCGGTTATATTTACCGATTCCTTAAGTTCCTTGCAAGCAATATCTAGGTTCCCTTTTGGACCTCAAAAACATTCTCCAATTATATACGCAATAAGGAATCAAGTTTTTCAATGTATAATCAAAAATATTAACCTGGTTTTTGTCTGGATTCCTGGGCATGCCGGTATTTCTGGTAACGAGCGGGCAGACCGACTGGCAAATGAGGCAGTTACGAGCGGTGATTTGTTCCCCTATATTAATTATCCACAAGATTTAATTTCGATTTCTAAAAAACATTTAATAGATTCTTGGAATCAGATGTGGAGTGATTCTAATTCAAAAGGTCAGCATTATCGTAAAATCCAGGAATGTATTCCAAGAAAGCCATGGTTTAGTAAATTTAATTTCAATAAAAAGTCTACTTCCATAATTTGCAGAATGCGCTTAGGGCACACTTGTACACCAGCACACCTTAGTAAATTTAACATCATTTCTGATCCTTCGTGTTCCTGTGGGGAGTACGGCGACCTAAATCACATTTTGTTTTCTTGTAATTTGTACGATCGTACATTAATGTTATCACAATTAATATCTATCCATGTTCCTTTTCCTACATCTATAAATTGTTTATTGTATTCTAATGATTATGATATATATAGTATCATATCTCAATATATTCAATATAATGATATTAAAATTTAGATATTATCTATATTCTGTAACCCAATCCTTGAAGATCCTTTGTTCCGTTCCTTATTGTCCTAAGTTTTCCCTAACTTTTACCCTTTCTCCTTAACTTGACATTGGCTAATGCGATGGCAAAGCCATTAAAAAAAAAAAAAAAATTATTTGTAGTGTCGTTTTTTTTTTTTTTTTTTTTTTTTTTTTCTTCTTTATGGCTATGACCAATGTCTTTAGCCAATTATCAAAGTTAGGGAAACAAACAACAATATACAAGATTACGGGATCGGGAATTTAGGATGAAAGGATTGGTAGGTACATAGGAAAGTTCAAGAATAATTTAAAGTCTTAAATTATTAATATGTACAAACTGAATTAATAACTTATATACATCTAGACTACATAAACTTAACAAACAAGTAATAGAAGTAGGAAATGGAATAGATAAGGATATGAGGTTCGAAATGAACTGTGTTCTATCATACAAAGTACAAGAAAAGAAAATATGGTTACTGTCACCGTACTCTCCACAAGGACATGATGGATCTGTTAAAATGTTAATTTTGTTCAGATGAGCTGGAGTCGACACATGACCTAAACGTAATCGGCATAAAATCGATGTTGACTTTTTATCAAAGTTTAACCTGGAAAACCAAGGTTTATGTGAGATATGATCCTGCACAAACCTATAATATTTCCCCTTTTGCTGGCAACTATCCATCCACACTCGATCCCAACATGCATATAGAATTCTTTTGGGCATGTTAATTAAGTCATGGCAGTAATTTACAAAGGGAAACACATCACCATCACAAATTGCTTCATTTGCTAACCGGTCTACTCTTTCATTGCCCAATATGCCAACATGACTCGGAATCCAGGCTAAAACAACGCGAAATCCTTTCAAAAAGCACTGAAATAAGAGATTTTTAACTTTGAAAACTATAGGATGTTGTTTGTGGGATTTAAAAGGAAAACGTGATACTGCCTGCAAGGCGCTGAGAGAATCACTAAATACCACCACTCTTGACAAGCCCATAAGAAGAACATATTCAATGGCTTTAAATAATCCATAACATTCTCCTGTATATACAGATGATTCAGGTGGAAGCTTAACTTTTTCATGAATTTTGTACTGTGAGTGATACACTCCTACACCAACACAACTATTATTAGATTTTTTGGATGAGTCTGTATAAATATAGTGGTAATTTTCCCAGTTAAGATTAATAAGCCTATTAAATTCAACATTTTGATTATTACCCTGTTTGCATAAACCTAAGTCACATTCCACCCGCGGACTAAAAATATGAACACTGTAATCATATTGATAAAGAGGAAGAGTATTAGATTGATGAGTTTTAGCTTTTATGGAATTAAACATCACCAGACTATTTACTAATAGAGGTGTATTTTTTCGAGCCCAGTATCTTGAGGACTCTACTTCTTCTGCAAGTAATGCAATTTTGTTAATTAAGATGTTATTTTTAATTTCCAAATTCTTGACAAAGAATCTATGACATAAATACTGCCGCCGTAAATGCAGAGGGGGATCACAACATTCAACTTGTAAACAAGTTGTAGGGCTTGACTTCATACATCCAGTAATTAAACGCAATGCTTTGGATTGAATTACGTCTAATTTTTTAAAAGCTACTGTCGCGACTTATCGCGAAATACTTGATGATTACTTTCTTCTAAATGTTTCCGGCGGGAGTGTCGCGACGTATCGCGAAATCACTCATAATATTGTAAGAGAAGACATTCTCGCAAGATCATAGACAAATTTGCACAAGGTAATAGACAATACCATAACTTGGTCATTTATAATCTATGGTTATTTTACCTAGCGAACCAACGCTACAGGTTCATTCCTGTAAGCGTCGGTTGCCGCCATCTTTATCAGTAATTTAAGTAATGAAATATATTTAAAGTATTGTTCTGAGTGTTGTGCGAGTGCCGGGACAGCTGGGAGGAACTCCAGTTGACGAAAGCTAAGTGCCTAGGGTTAATTCATTAACTATCTAATAGCAATCTAATTATAATGTACCGTGATAGTTTGATCGGTGAGAAAGCTCCCGAATGTATGTAATACAAAGTACCGCAATCATTGTATGTCCTATAGAACTGTGCATAAAAACCAACGCTGTGAGCGTTGGGCCTCTGAATGGAGGTGAAATTAGATCGTCGCTGAGGGCGAGATCGTGTGTGTAAAATCCAACCGTTGGGCCTCTGAATGGAGGTGAAATTAGATCGTCGCTGAGGGCGAGATCGTGTGTGTAAAATCCAACCGTTGGGCCTCTGAATGGAGGTGAAATTAGATCGTCGCTGAGGGCGAGATCCTGTGTGTAAAAACCAATGCTGTGAGCGTTGGGCCTCTGAATGGAGGTGAAATTAGATCGTCGCTGAGGGCGAGATCGTGTGTGTAAAATCCAACGGTTGGGCCTCTGAATGGAGGTGAAATTAGATCGTCGCTGAGGGCGAGATCGTGTGTGTAAAATCCAACGGTTGGGCCTCTGAATGGAGGTGAAATTAGATCGTCGCTGAGGGCGAGATCCGTCTGAGTAGAATACAGCTCGACGCCGTGTGCGTGGGTACAAAGACGTGGTAGCTACGTAAACAACCATCATAATTGTTTTAATGAAGTAAGGATTCCATAGGCCTCACCTATTAATTGCTGGAGCTTAAGAGAAGCTTGGAGGCAGTCAATGGTGTGAAAGCATCTGAAATTCGTTTTCGCTATGAGTCAAGGTTATAACAAGCATGTTCGCTATCGACAAAATTGTCATTGTTGTTTTACTAATACTATTGTCATGTTGTAACGGCACAGTTACTGGAATATTCATACGATTTTAGGTATCGAAATAGTACAAGATATGTACCGGAAATGAAAATGATACTTTGAAGAAAAACGTGACTATGTGTACGCTGCCTTATTAAGAATGACGCTTCGTTTTCGTTCATATTCGTGTCAACGTTCAAAGTTCGACAACAGACGCCATTACGTGGAAAACTTTTTCAACTACTCAAGAAAGTTGTTAATACTTGCTGTAAACTCGTGTAACCTGTGAAATAAACACTAAACGAGTGTTCAATCGATCTAGTTTTGGATCTGTGAATTAAGGTAAGAAAAGTAATTATTCTATGCGTAGTACGTCGAAGGTACCGAATTTCAAATTTTTTAGAATTTCATGGCCACATGGGAATGCCAGAAGGATTTAAACAGTTTTACTTGATACTTACGGTGAACAAATTACAAAATTACGGAGTCTAAACAGAGAAATACATTGTTATTTAATAATTTTTTCTTCTCTTCTCAATGTACCTACGTACACACTTGAAAGGAAAGAACTTGCTTCTTATGTTACTTTGAGAGGGAGATTTATTTGGCTACCAATACTTATTTAAAGTTAAACCAAGTGAAGGCATTATAATGCACTAGGTATAGTTGGACAATAGTTATTATTTGAAAAGTGCACTCAAGAGAAACTTCAACATCTACTCTCATATTACTTTGGATTGAAATTCTCATAGGAAGATCCCTATGAAAATTTAAGATAGTCAATTAACTTATTTGTCTTGAAATTCTTCCAATTTTATTACTTACTTGGCCACAACTTTAATTATAATTCAGTCATTGACAGCGATATGTTTGGAATATTGCCTGTTCCCTGAAATTAAACTAAATTAAATTAATCAATGATTAGAATAATAAACACATGCATACCTACATGTGACAAAAGTAACTTCAAGAAAGTTTTTATTTTTGTCCTAGAATCAGAGTTTAAGTTAAAGTTTGAAAGTATTGGTACTTTCATAAATATTAAACAGGTATTGGCTGTTTGGATATGAATGCACATGAGTAAAGTTTAAAGTAAAATAATTATGCTTTAATATTAATTATACAATAATACTGTAAACTGTTGTTATTTCAAGACAATAAAATTTATATTAAACTGCATGTCGGAGAGCAATGACAATTAAGATGCATATTTTATGAAGATGTTGGTAAATGATAATTATGAATTGAAGGACTATTTATTAATGAATACTCACCTAGTACTTACTTGTAAACAAATATTTTATTTTTTTTCATTCTTTAATAAGTTTTCAGTTGAAATTTAAGGCCAAGTGAATTTTAAATGAAACCAATACTTAAGGGAGAGTTACATTTTTGTTAAATTAGTAAAAGTAAATAATTTCCAAATGAAATGGATATAGTTAGATTCATAACACACATGTTGGTATATAAGGTTATAGTAGTATATGATAGTCATAGGGGTATATAACTTTGCAGAAAACCTGAAATGGAAGAAATATTAATGAACCGTTTGACTAAAATTGCCAATGAAATCAAAACCATCTCTGCACTTGCATATGATCTATCCACTAATTTAAATGATGACAATTTAGAGGAAGCAAAGGTACAACTGGCTAAACTCAAATCATTATTATCACGATTCTCATCGGAGTTGTATAATTTTTTCAATATTTCCACGAATCCAGACCCAGATGAGATCTCAAACTTAACAACATACCAACTGAATGGGGAAGATATTGTAGCCGAACTAGACACAAAGATTAAGTCTAAATGTGAAAACAACCTTCCAATTAAGTTACACTCACCCACTTACAGCAAACTCCCTGACCTTAATCTACCTCACTTTGAAGGCGATCTTTTAGAATGGTGTTCCTTTTGGGATCAATTTAACTCTAGCATTAATCAACGATCACTCACTGATGTAGATAAATTATTATACCTTAAGAGTTCAGTAAGGGGCAATGCTCTTAAACTGATAGAAGGCTTAAACACAACAAATAAAAATTACCATATTGCGGTGGAAATCCTGAAGGCCAGATATGGAAAAGAACAAGAAGTAATTCATGCGCATCATAGAGCTATTAATAATATAAAACAAGCAGTAAAACTGGATGAATGCCGAACCACATTGAATGAAATTCAACGTCACTTGAGAATACTTCAATCCATGGGAGAGAATACTGATACGAATCAAATGAGATTTTTAATAATGGAAAAATTCCCTACTGACCTAATCTATGATACCAACATGAGACTTGGATCTGACGATACATTTACTGTGGAATGCATTTTAACGCATCTATCCTTGATAATATCCACTAAAGAAGACGCTATAAGGATAACTCAACAACCTTGTACAAGTAGTGCTGTTGAAAGTCTATACACTACAGAAACCTTGCATATAAAGGCTGCTGCTAATATTGAAAGAAAGAGACCTGCAACGTCAAAGAAAGTTTTCACATATAGTAAAAGACCATTGAAAGGATTTCAACACAATTTCAAACCAAATAGTGACAGACTGAAGAGAAGATTTGATCCATATACAACTAAAGAAAAGAGGTTCCACAATTCTGATAAAAGAAAGAAGATCTTCAATTGTATTTTCTGCAATGGTGAACACTACAATAGCGATTGTGAAAAGTTTAATACTCTAGAAAAAAGGAAAGCAAGACTTCAAGATAAATGCTTTAATTGTTTTAAACGGGGGCATCAATGTGCTCATTGCCCTAATAAAAGAAGATGTCACTTCTGTGGTAAGCATGGAAGACATAACCAAGCTTTATGTCCTACCAAAGTACAGCCGAAGAGTCAAAATAAAAAGGAATCGACAAATGTAATGCATGTAAGCGGAAAGGGGTCCACAATATTACAAACAGCCGTTGTCACAGTACTAGGCCACAGTAATAGCCGAAGAAACTGTAGGATACTGTTAGATACAGGAAGTGAGAGAAGCTATATTACAGAAGCTATGGCTAAAGAATTGAATCTTCAAGAGGAAGAACGAAATAACCTTGCAATATTTACGTTTGGATCTCAACTCCCTAGAGAGATAACAAGCTCATTAGTGAGAATAGATATTATGACAAATCATAATACAATCAGGTCAATATTTGCCAACGTTATACCATCAATATCCCCAGGAGTACCTTATCCAGAGGAAAACTTACTTGGGTGGAAGAACCCTGGTGAATATCTGTTAGCTGATGATGGGTCACTGCTTGACCGAGTTGACATATTGATAGGCAATGATCATTATTATTCTATAATGGCAACTGATAAAATACAAATAGGACAAGATTTGTATTTGATATATTCTGAATTTGGTTGGATAGTTTCTGGTAGAATAAACTCTACCAAAAGCAGGCAACGTTTATCAGTACTTACATACTTTGAAAATTCTGGTAATGACAGTTTCAATCAACTAGATCCACCATTACACAGAGAAAGCTTGAAGTGTTTATGGGACTTGGAGTCCATAGGTATAACAGACTCACCTAAAGCGAATAGGGATGAAGAAGCTATCAAGCATTTTAATGAAACTACAGAGTATAAAGATCACAGATATTATGTCAGCTGGCCATGGAGCGATAGTCCAACCGGATTGCCATCCAACTTTGGGCTGGCATTTGGTCGGCTCAAAGGCTTACTTAAAAGATTAGATGCAGTTACACTCACGTCGTATGATGATATAATCAAAGATCAGTGGAGTAACGGAATAATTGAAGAAGTCCCTAAGAGACAAGTAAACCATGCAGTACATTACCTTCCTCATCACTGCATCACTACATCAGGGAAAGTACAACGTATAGTCTATGATGGATCAGCACATGTCAAGGACAGTAAAAGTCTGAATCAGCATCTTTATTGCGGACCTCTGTTATTGGAAGATTTAACAGGACTTTTAATTAAATTCCGATGTCACGCAATTGGAATAGTAGCAGATGTCGAAAAAGCTTTTCTTCAAATTGGGCTTAAAGAATTAGATAGAGATGTGACAAGATTCTTATGGTTGAAGAACCCTCATAAACCAGTAACCGATGAAAACCTCATCCATCTAAGATTTACCCGTGTTCCATTTGGTCTTACAGCATCACCATTAATACTAAACGCTACAGTCAAACATCATCTAAAATGTTCAAGATTCGAATATATACAGAAAATCGCTAATGATATTTATGTAGATAACCTTCTGACTGGATCAAACACTGTTAATGAAGCAGTAATGCTATACCATAATTTGAAAAACACATTTGATGAAATTTCCATGAATCTAAGACAGTGGAGTTCAAACTCTAACGAATTTATAAAACAGATTCCAGAAAGGGATATATGTCCTGACAGAACGATAAAATTACTCGGTATAGAATGGAACTTAGATCAAGATACATTAAGCTTAAGAGCAAAAGTAAATGAAAATAATAAATGCACAAAAAGAGGAGTTTTGAAAACGATAGCAGCTGTATACGATCCGTGTGGATTTAGTGTACCCAGTATGCTATCTGCAAAAATTTTCTTACAAGATCTATGGAAGAAAAAAGTAAAATGGGATAGTCCATTAGACATTGATGCTAAAGAGCGTTGGATAACCATTGTAAAAGACATAAAGTATATAGAGAATATTTGCATACCTCGTAGAACTATTAGCTCTATCGATGGGTTAGCTGAACTACATTGTTTCTGCGATTCTTCACTGCAGGCTTACGCTGCAGTAGTCTACCTAGTACAGGGAATTGATATACATTTCATAATAGGAAAATCACGACTCGTACCGATAAAAGATCAACAAAATTTAAGTATTCCTAAATTAGAGCTACTCGGTGTACTTATTGGAAGTAGACTGATTAAATATGTTCTCAAGTTTTTACCAATACAAATCAATAAGCAAACCTTGTGGACAGACAGCCAGATTGTGATAGACTGGTATAATTCTAATAAACTACTTACACCATTTGTAACAAGAAGGTTGGAGGAAATAAAACTGAATAGGAACTTGGTACTTAGACATGTTCCATCACATCAAAACCCTGCGGATGCAGCAACGAGACCATATGCTTCGGAAGAGGAAAGGTCATGTTGGTTACTAGGACCAGAATTCTTAAAGTTGGACCAATCGGAATGGCCACTTGTTCCACTAAATACCATTACTTTTTTAGCGAGGGAGGATCTGCCAAATGCAGAAAGCCTACAATTGAATATTACTCAAGATGAGGATATGTCTGAAAAGGTAGCTGAAGAACCCCAGCTACAAGAATCACCAGATCATTTGTCAGAAGAAATGCACTCTGAAAACAACATATTAAAAGAAATTAAGAAATTACAAGCTGAACATTTTGGAGACGAATTGAAAGGAAAGGAAACTAATCTTAGTCGAAATCTAGGTCTCTTCAAAGACATCGACGGTATACTACGTTGCAAAGGCAGACTGAAATATGCCGGTTGGGCATTTGATAAAAGATATCCGATAATCATACCGAAAGATTGTGAATTCACCTCTAAGGTAATCATAGATACACATGAAAGAAATTATCATGTGGGCGTCAACCACACATTGAGTATAATTCGTGAAACTTACTGGATACCTCAAGGTAAAAGCCAGGTTAAGAAAATATTGAGTAAATGTTTCCGTTGCATGAAACATGGTGGGGGACCATATAAACTACCATCCACACCAGCATTACCTCCTGAAAGAGTGAACTATAGCCAACCATTTACCTTTACTGGCGTTGATTATTTAGGTCCAATATTAGTTAAAACAGATAACGGCTCAAGTAAGAGATGGATATGCTTATTCACTTGTCTTGCTGTCAGAGCTGTACATCTCGAAGTGGTTGAAGATCTCTCAGCTGAACAAGGACTACTTGCTTTAAGACGAATGATTTCAACTAGAGGAATACCCACACTTATAACTTCAGACAATGCTTTGCATTTTAAGTTGATATCCGACATAGTAGCAAAGGCGTACTGTGTTGTGAATAAAATAAAATGGCGTTTTATACCTGAACTCGCACCATGGCATGGAGGTTTTTATGAACGCTTAGTTGGATTAATAAAGCATTGCATGCGAAGAACATTTCAAAAACATCTTTTAAGAGATAGTCATTTGTTAACAATGATAAAGGAAATAGAAGCGGTGGTCAATTGTAGACCATTAACTTGTGTTGATACCGAACTCGAACATATTTTAAAACCATCCGATTTTCTTCAAATTGGCAGATGTGTCACTCTTGAGAGTGTAAAAACTGTCATGATGAAACTGTGTAAGCCCTCAAGTGAGGCAATAAGCCCTGCAGTGTGGCATCTGTGCATATGAGCCCTTCAGTGGGACAAAGCAGTCCGAGCCCTTAAGAAGATAGGGGAGTGGACGCAGAACCTAATGGTTACCTTCTCCTAAATGTTTCCGGCGGGAGTGTCGCGACTTATCGCGAAATACTTGATGATTACTTTCTTCTAAATGTTTCCGGCGGGAGTGTCGCGACGTATCGCGAAATCACTCATAATATTGTAAGAGAAGACATTCTCGCAAGATCATAGACAAATTTGCACAAGGTAATAGACAATACCATAACTTGGTCATTTATAATCTATGGTTATTTTACCTAGCGAACCAACGCTACAGGTTCATTCCTGTAAGCGTCGGTTGCCGCCATCTTTATCAGTAATTTAAGTAATGAAATATATTTAAAGTATTGTTCTGAGTGTTGTGCGAGTGCCGGGACAGCTGGGAGGAACTCCAGTTGACGAAAGCTAAGTGCCTAGGGTTAATTCATTAACTATCTAATAGCAATCTAATTATAATGTACCGTGATAGTTTGATCGGTGAGAAAGCTCCCGAATGTATGTAATACAAAGTACCGCAATCATTGTATGTCCTATAGAACTGTGCATAAAAACCAACGCTGTGAGCGTTGGGCCTCTGAATGGAGGTGAAATTAGATCGTCGCTGAGGGCGAGATCGTGTGTGTAAAATCCAACCGTTGGGCCTCTGAATGGAGGTGAAATTAGATCGTCGCTGAGGGCGAGATCGTGTGTGTAAAATCCAACCGTTGGGCCTCTGAATGGAGGTGAAATTAGATCGTCGCTGAGGGCGAGATCCTGTGTGTAAAAACCAATGCTGTGAGCGTTGGGCCTCTGAATGGAGGTGAAATTAGATCGTCGCTGAGGGCGAGATCGTGTGTGTAAAATCCAACGGTTGGGCCTCTGAATGGAGGTGAAATTAGATCGTCGCTGAGGGCGAGATCGTGTGTGTAAAATCCAACGGTTGGGCCTCTGAATGGAGGTGAAATTAGATCGTCGCTGAGGGCGAGATCCGTCTGAGTAGAATACAGCTCGACGCCGTGTGCGTGGGTTCTCTGACTAAAACAAACGAAACTCGAGGCTGTGGGCTCGAGTCACACTATACAGGACATCCAATGTTAAAGCCGATTAGTACGACTCGCTATGTCGTAGAGCACGGCGTGGCATTAGACCATCCCTCCTTTGTATAATTATAGAAAGATATCTATTAATATGAAATTAATCAATATAATATAATGTCTGGTTGGCCCTGTGCACTTAGTTCCATAACAAGCAAATGATGATTGCTTAATCCCTACAGACTAAAGAATGGAGAGGTTAACATCGAGCGTGGGCTTAACTCGGAGGGCATACATCGTGTCACAAAGCGAAGCAGATCATTACGTCCATTGCACACCAGTTGAAACAGGATCCACCTAGGTGAGTCAAGGCATCCATCCTCGGACCCCCATTAATAAAACATTTCGTCGAGTGGCGGTTTGGGCACAGATTCCCGCTAAGAAAGTATACGAGGAATCACACGTAGGCCACTCGCCGACAGCTACTGAATTGCCTGGGTGCAATAAAAAACTACCGTAATCTAAAACACTTCTTATTATTGTATTATAAAGGAGCCTCATCGTGACTGGATGTGACCCCCACCAAACTCCAGAAAGACATTTTAGAATATTCAAGTTCCGTTCACATCTCATGTGCACATAGTCACAATGAGGAATTCCCGTCATTTTAGAATCTAGTATTACACCCAAGAACTTCACCTGATCTTTTACTTCTAAACGCACACCATTATACACAAGATTTACTTCAGGTACCACGCGTTTTCTGGTAAATAAAACTACTGTGCTTTTAGACGCCGATAATTCCAAACCATTACCATCCAACCACAGCTTTAAATGAGTCAATCCTAAAGACATCGAATTACTAATTTCTTCTATAGAAGGTCCTGAAGCGTATAAAAGAAGGTCATCTGCATACTGCAGCACATTGACATGTTTATTAACAGCAGGCTCCAGGTCAAAGGTATAAATATTATATAAAATAGGACTCAACACAGAACCTTGAGGCAGACCTTTCCAGACAGTTCTACAAATAACTTCATTATTATGTGGGTCTGCAGAATATTTGATAAATCTTTCAGATAAAATGTTGATGATAAAGTTAGAAAGAAGGCCAGGGACGTTTAAGATACGTAATTTTTCATTTAATATTGTGATATTGACATTGTCATACGCGGCAGTGATATCTAGAAACGAAGCAACTACAAAATCGTTTCTAGAAAACGCCAATCTTATATCTGTGGTAAAGATCCCTAAACTGTCAAGAAGTGTACATTTACCTTTTCTAAAGCCAAATTGAGTGTTAGAAAAAATGTTGTTGTGTTCGATATACCATTCTAACCTATTTTTTACTAAATGTTCGGCTATTTTTGCTAATACTGATGCTAGTGCTATTGGTCGATATGATAATGGATCAGAACTTGATTTTTGTGGTTTCAACAATAAAATGAGGGTTTGTGTTCTCCACGACACCGGAATTTTCCCAGAAACCATAACAGTATTTATTAGGGATAGGTAATATTGAAGACTTTCTCCACCAAGATGTGTTAAAAACGAGTACGTTATACCGTCTTCCCCAGGCGCGGTATCCCGAATGTCAGAAAGAACACCTTTCAATTCATTTAATGTAAAAAGTGAATTGTGATCCGGATTATCATTTTCATTATAAATCAATGGTAACATATTTGTGTACTGGGGACATTCCAGCTGTTCTGGGACGTATGGAGGAGCCAGGCGATCTATTACTCTCTCTGCAAGTTCTAAAGGAATTGAGTTTTGTTGGTTTTCAGTAAAAGCAGATCTAAATCGTCTTATATTTTGCCAAACAGTGGAAGAGTTAACATTTGGTGAAAGTGATGTACAAAAGCGATGCCACCCTTCAAATTTCTTTCTTTTAAGTAATTCTTTAGTAGAGCTGGCTATTTTCAAATAAGAATCAAAATTTTCATCATTCATTGAATTACGATATTGTGTTTCGGCTTCCTTTCTCTGCTTGACAGCAATGGTACATTCCCTGTCCCACCAAGGGGGAGAAGGAATCTGACAAGGCCTATTGCATTTAGTTGGAAATGTCTCATCAGCTACTTTTATCAGTAATTTAGCCAGTGTATCAGCACAGGCAGATACATTTAAGTGTGATATCACAGGAAGCTCAGATATCTTTTGTTCCACCTTTAACCTATACTGATGCCAATCAGCCTTATATAGTGTATGTTTTATACGAGGTGTTTTTAATGTTTTTTTAGGTGTCCTGAAGGGAAAGGTGATCATCAAAGGATAGTGATCACTACCATAAGTGCTATCAAGAGGGGACCAAGATAAGGAAGAAGCAAGGTCAGGTGTACATAGAGAAAGGTCTGGAGCACTTACAGCCTCTCTTGTAAGACGGGTTGGCAAACCATTATTTAAAATACATAAATTATGATTGTCAATTATTTCTAATAATTGTTCTCCATAGTATGAAGATGAAGAGCAGCCCCAGGTTTGATGATGAGAATTAAAATCCCCTAAACATATAAATGGTTTAGGTAAAATACTAAATAAATGATCAATTTCAGTGAAAATTTCCATGCTGGGCCGAGAAAAATATATAGATACATAACAAATTTTATTTACTACAATAGCAGATACAGATATATTATTACAAAGAGAAGGAAGGGGAAAAGAAGAATAAGGAAGAGAGTGCCTAATGAGTATAGCTGAACCGCCGTACCCATCAGGTCTATCAGACCTTATGCAGGAAAAACCAGGGAATTTAAAGTTAAACTCCTGCTTTAACCAGGTCTCTTGAAGACAGATAACAAAAGGGTTATATTTATTTACAATATATACAAGCTCATGTTTTTTATTAATCACACTGCGACAATTCCACTGAATTACTTTGGATTTCTGATCCATAATTAGTTAAATTTTGTAAAGTGTTTACAATTACAGCAACGTTGGACGGTAGTGTTTTAATATTTTGATTTAATAGACTAATAAGTAACTTTATGGTCTCTGAAATAGCATTATCATTTTTGTCTACATTATTAAAAACCGGTTGTGATTTTTCTATTGTTGGGTTTCGAATTATTTCCCTATGGGCAAGTTGATCGTAACTTTTAGTATGTTTAGGAGGAGATTTAGGTTTTAAAAATATTGTTTTTTTATATGAGTCTGTTTTACTTGTATGTGTAATTTTCGTTGGTATATTATTAGTAGAACCTCCAGAGCTATTTGTAGTTGAATGGGTTGAGGACAACAGTGCTTCTGCATATGATACTTTTGAAACTGGAGGGTGTTGTTTCATTGCTTCCATGTATGAAATGCAACTTTTACTCATTGTTTCTTTAATGGCTTTTTGCCGACTAAGTTCCAGGCATTTTTTGCTGGTGGCTTGATGAGATCCCTTGCAGAGGCAGCAGAAAAGATCCTCCTCCTCAACATCACAAGAATCGCCAGAATGACCCTGACCACACTTATAACAACGCGGTGTTGAACGACATTGCACCTTGACGTGACTGAATCTGCAGCAATTGTAACATTGCACCGTTGGGTAAATATATAATTTAACTGTTACTATGTTGTAACACATGTACACACGAGTCGGTAACACCTGACCATCAAAAGTTAATACCAGTATGTCTGTATTTTGAAAGTGTTTTGTATTATCAATAAAAACTTTCTTTTTAATTCGTCTTGTTTTTATTATTGGACCACAACCTACTGGCAATGTGATGTTCTCCAATACTTCTTCCTCAGACCATTCTATAGGTATGCCTCTTACTACACCTAATCGTGTGATGCTAAAGGTTGGAATGAATGCCTTGTAATGTTCATTACACAGATTTTTGTTATTTAAAAACGTATTTGCATCGCTATAATTAGTAAACGCTAACGTTATACGGTTACGACCTATGCGCTTAAGTGAGCCATTAGCTATACCATTTACATTATTTCTTTTTAAGAACCTGCCAAAGGTGATGGGATGTAGAATATCACTACTGTTTGCATTTTGAGTAACCCTTTGTACATGGACAGTAAAAGGGGCGACATCTGAACGCTGAAACAAGGCACGCCCAATTGGCTTTTTGACTGTATCATTTTCCCTCTGTACACTACTACCATGAGCTATTTTATTGTTTTCATTGTGTATATTGTGATCGTTGTTAGGCTTAGCAGGCTCACATTCTTTTAAACATTGGCAATCACCAGGACTTTCTCGCCTAGATCCTTGCCGCCTTTTTTTCATGTGGCATGTACCACATAACGATTTGACTGCTCGCTTACGCTTTAATTTACTATTACTATTCGTCAAAGAGCAGTCCGTGTCCATTGACGACTCCAGGACATCAATTAAAACATCAATTGATGTTTTTGTCCCACCGGGATCTTCGGGCGGATCGCCCATGATTTTTAATATATGTAATTAACTTACGAACTAACACTTACCAAATAACTGGAACTATGAATATTATAAATATATACAACAAAAACTACAAATAAATACAATTATAAACCAATCCTTCTCATAAAATATAAAAAAAAATTTAAATTGCTAGGAAAAACCGCGTCCGCTCGACTCAAAGTTTCCCGCCCTTTTTCTTGTAGTGTCGTTGTCAGTGAATAATTCCAAAAGAACATTGATTTTTTTTTTTAATTTTATTTTACCTGTTAAGGCGCGGTGGCCCGGCCCGCGAGCTAGCCTACATGGTGACCCGGATTTCCTTCCAGGATTGCATTACAAGGAGGGGGTGGGTTTCCTATCGTTTATTAATTTTTATTCTGATGCGGTTAGCCCGACCTTTCTTATCTTTATCACTTCATAACTTGTTACTCTTTCTAACTTATTTTAAGAATTTCATATTTTACATGTTTATCGGAGACATTTACCTCTTACTTCTACATAGTATATTTCTTTATTATTGTTCTTACTTCTATTTACTTACACTATATTTCTTACGTTTATTATTTCCAATATGTTAAACAATGTACTATATTAGCTACTTATTCTAACAGTTTGAACTTTTCTACTTAATCTATCGTACTTACCTACAACAATTTAACCTACTTTAACTTATTTCTACACACTTATTCTGAAATTAATTATTTATCTAATGACAATACTTTGTTAATTTTTATATATATTCAAATATATAGTTTAACAATCTTATTTAACTACTTATTTCTATTATTTACTATTTTACATATATTTGTGCAGTATTCTATAAATTTGTTGCGGCTTGTCTTACTGGTAAGTAATTCGCAAAGGTTTTGCCTATCTAATTTCACATTGAACTTCTGTTCCAAATCATACCTCTGAACTGCATGAACATCCTCCACAGCGTCTGGATCACAGATGCATGCTGGACTCTCCCTTAACTTAAAGCGATTCAAGTACTGGGAGAATCCACCATGCCCCGTAAGTATCTGTGTGAGCAGTCCCTCGGGTTTGGCTTTAAGCACAAAGCGGTAAGCCACTCCGACGTCGGGTAGGAACATCTTTGTGACCGATGCAGTGTCCCCGGCTATATACCGGCTATTCCATATTTCTAAAGATGACAGTCGTATAAGCCGCTTCACGTATGATATGGGACACTGGTCGTAGTCAGGTTTCCTTTTCAACGTCAGAGCCGCCTCTTTCACCAAGTCATCGGCGCGTTCGTTCCCCGGGAGTCCCGCATGGGCCTTGACCCAGAACAATGATACATCTTTGCCCAGAGCCAAGGCTTTCCGCAAGTGCGCCCTCGTCTCCACGGCCCGTGGGTGGAGTGACAAATGGTTAACGACAGTCTCCAAAGCGGCTCTCGAGTCGCTATATAGTCCATAGATCAGCTCCTTACCCTTGAGGATGACGCTCGTGGCTTTACATAAGGCCAGAAGCACCGCCTGATAGATATTCCACAAGGATACCGCGGCTCCGACCTTCCCATCAATCTTACTGCCGTCGGTGAATATTCGCACCTGCTGCACATTACACCTATCCACAAGGCTTTGGTCCATCAGTTGGGTGATTTCTAAAGCCACACATTGAAATATTGCAGCATAGTGGCCACATCATGACTTTGTCCCAAACCTTCCGCCTAGTGTCGGTTCACACGGGAAACGAAAGAAGATGTGTAAGCCATGTTTTCGTTTTGATAAACATAATATATGAATTTGAATATGTAAAATTAACCCTGACTGTTTGTGCTATAGTGTGTTATATGAATAATATATGTTTGAGTTTAGAAAATGAGTAAATAAAAGCAGAAGTGCTGCATATTTACCAGTTTATCTTCTCCAAATATCTAAATCCATTGACCTCCCTAAGACAACTTCAACTGAACCGGTTATGGGCCCAGAAGAGTGCGGGAGGAGGTACGCATATTGATGTTGAGTATGAATTTGAGAGGGGACGGTTTCATAGAGAAATTCAGAAGAAGACTGATACTAAGCAACAATGGAAAGGGAGACTTCTGTTTTCGACGAGGAAGAACATTTCGCTCTTGGAATAGAGGAAGAACGAAATGCTGCTGTAGAAATTGAAGAAAATTACGTTTTTTAAGATAGTATTGTTGAATTTGTTTTTAAATAAAGAATAGAATACCTATAATTTGGAAGATAGTTGTCAAGAAGTGAATAATAGAGTTTTGGTGGGAAAGTCAAGCTGAGTGTCACGCTCGTTTTTCATTGGAATTTTAAAATTATTTATAGTGTTGTTAACTAAATAAAAGTGCGTGATTTATGTAGTAAAAAGTGCATTTAGTAAATAGTTTATAAAGAACAGTGAAATATCGCAGCATAGTGGCCATATCATGACTTAGCCCCAAACCTCACACGTAAGACTAGTCACGCTGCAGTCTTTTTCTACATGAATAATTCATAATTACTTGACATTGGCCAAATGCACAGACCGTGCGAAGCCAAAAAATAAAGAAAGAAAGAAAGTGAATAATAATATAGATGAGTTTGAAAATAATAGAATATTAACGTTGGATGAAAATTGAGACGTTTGAAGAAGCGGAGGAGTTTTTTGAAGAGATTTTTTTTTTATCTTTGTTTTTTTTTATTATTAAAATATAAACCAGCGCTTCCGTACCGCGCAATCGTTGATGGTAAAGCGCACTAGTTTATTAAGAGCCTATTCACTCTAGCCTTGAAGACACTCAAATTGTAGTCCGACGGAAACACCGCCGCCGGCAGATTGTTCCAGTCCCTCGATGTACGTGGTATAAAGGAGGAGGCGAAACGCTTCGTCCGGATCGTAGAGGTGTTAACAACATAAGGGTGGAAACTCGCCGTACGACGGGTCGTCCGATGGTGGAACGGAGATGGGGGAATTAAATCGTGCAATTCCCACGCACACTCCCCAGAATGTATCCTATAGAACACCGAAAGGCTGGCTACTCTACGCCTGTGCTCTAGGCTTTGGAGACCAACTCGAGTTAAATCAGGGTCACCAATCAGCCTCTTCGCACGCCACACTCCACTGAATCCAAAGTGGCCAGGTGACACTTAGCAGCACCAGCCCAAATGTGGCTGCAGTACTCCACACACGAACGGACCTGTGCTTTGTACAACATTAGAAGCTGCCCTGGTGTGAAGTACTGCCGGACCTTTGCAATAACGCCAAGTTTTCTGGCCGCCACCTTGGCCTTGAACTCAATGAACCGCCCAAAGTTTAGGTTCGAGGAAATCTCAACACCCAAAAGCTGAAGGCGGTCGGTACACTCCAAGGATACATTCCGAAAAGTAGGAGCCAAGGTGAACGGGCTCCTTTTGGCGGTGAAAAGACACGCCTGCGTTTTGGCGGCATTGAATGCTACAAGATTGGCATTGCCCCATTCGGAGACTGTCGAAGTGCAACACTCGTTCGCTCTACCATGGCCTCTCTTTCGGACTGGATTGATTCCCTACTAGCCCGAGCATCCGGCAGGTATCTCTCCACAACTGTGCTGTCATCTGCATACCCATAGATACCGGGCATCAGCAGATCGTTAATATGCAGCAGAAACAGAGTTGCAGAGAGAACAGACCCCTGAGGAACACCGGCATTAGTCGACATGGGCTCAGAAGAGCATCCGTCGACAACAACTCGGAGGGACCGTTCAGTCAGGAAGTCTTTTACCCAGCCAGTCAGGCTAGGGGAAATGCCGTACGCTGGAAGCTTACTTTTTGAGTAAGCTTCCAGCGTGCCATACCCGGTCGAAGGCCTTCGAGGCATCAAGGGAGACAGCAATCGCTTCCCCATTTCTCTCGAGGGCCTCGCCCCACAAGTGAGTGGCATACACTAGTAGGTCCCCAGTTGACCGATTGCGGCGAAACCCGTACTGTCGGTCACTGAGGAGATCGTTACCTTCCAGGTATGCCAAGAGGCGCGAGTTCAATACACGCTCCATAATTTTGCAAAGTATGGAGGTGATCGAAATCGGCCGATAGTTGGTAGGATCGGCACGACTACCCTTTTTGGACACGGGCTGCACGTTGGCAAGCTTCCAGGACTTGGGCACTATACCAGTCCCAAATGAGAGGCGATACAAGCGTGTCAATACAGGAGACAACTCGGGCGCACATGCTTTTAGAACAATCGCTGGTGTACCATCCAGACCACTAGCCTTATTCACGTCCAGACGACACAGTGCTCTCAGAACCTCCTTGTTCCGAATGCGAACCTCAGACATTGAAGTACCGCAGTGGGGTAAAATAGGTGGAGTAGCACTGCCACTATCAAGACGCGAATTATGGTCAAAGAGAGATGCAAAGAGACCTGCTTTCTCTCTCGCCGTATGAGCCAGTGTTCCATCAGGCCTAACCAGCGGAGGCAGTGAGGGCCGACAGAAGTTCGCCTCGACCGATTTGGCAAGGGACCAAAAAGATCTGCTACCGGAAGGCTGCGCAGATAACTTGTTGCCAATATGGGTAATACGGTCGAAGCGAGCCTTCTTTAGCGCCTTTTTGTAGGACTTGGCAGCACGGTTAAAGGCTCTCTTCTTTGAGCTTAGATCCGGAGCTCCGCGGTCACGAGCGTCAACCCAGGTGAGAAATGCTGTGTGCTTACGCTGTTCGGCTTGGGCACAATCGGCATTGAACCATGGGCGAGCCGAGCCACCGACGGGCACGTCATTATAGGGAATAAAATATTCCATAGCTTGACGCACCACATCGGTTATAGCATCCGCACTGCTCGACGGATTGCTAGAAGAGAAGCAGACCTGCTGCCAAGGATAAGACGCAAAGAAATGGCGCATCTTATCCCAGTCTGCTGACCTGTATCGCCACATTCAGCGTTCACCACGAGAGTCGTGATCTGGTGGGGAGAAGGTCGACACAGACTTCACCAGGCAGTGGTCTGAAGTTCCCAACGGTGAGGAAACTGTTACAACACACCTGTCCGGATCAGTGGTCAGCAGAAGGTCCAGACAATTGGCAGTATGACCAACTACATCAGGCACCCTAGTCGCTTGCTTTACCAGCTGGGAAAGACCCATTGAAAGCGCGAAGTTTCGCGCTTCTCTCCCAGCGTGGTCGGTCCTCTGGTACGGGAAAAGCCAGTCCTGATGGCAGGCATTGAAGTCTCCCAGAGCGACGAAGTGTGCGTCAGGGTGCCGGTGCAGTGCATTGTCAGCAGCCTCACTGAGGTGGTCAAATAATCGAGTCGTCTCCTGATCACGGCTGTGCGATCGGTAGACACAAGTGTAAACAATTTTGTCCACACCAGTGTCAACCAACAGCCATAGGGACGAGAAATGAGGGTCTTCGAGGTGACGGAGGCGCCGGCAACAAATGTCATTGCGGACATACACACAGACCCCGGCACGCTGCAGGAAATGGTGCTCCAATGCGTATCCCGGGTAGCTGATGTATGCCGCATCAGACGGACATCTGATTTGGGTCTCCGTCAAGAAAAGTAGATGGGGCTTCTCAGTCTCAAGGTGGTGATGTACTGCAATGAGATTGGAGTGCAGACCTCGAATATTAGAGAGGTGCACTTTGAAAGAGAGGACGTGCGCCCGCTGTACACACCTACTTTTCTTTTTAGACCTTTTCATATAGAGAAAAAAAAAATTGAGTGAATAGGAAGGAAGACGGCAGTTGAGTGAGGTGATGCAATGTTAATCCCAACAATGCGACCAATGATGCCGGGCCAGAGGGAGATTGATCTGGAGACTGCGGGGACACCCGAACCCCCCCCCCCCCCAGGGATCGCCATCGGGTCCTCTCGTCCGGTCGTCAACCGGCACGATGGGGCCACCCTGGGATTTTTCGCAGTTGGCGGGGCAGCCTTTCGTATGTGGCTGGCACACTACTTGGGCCCCCAACTACCTGCGGTCGGCCAGCGGAGCACCGTGCTTCGGATCCCGCTACCCTCCACGACCAAACACCCGACACGACAACAATTGGCGCATCGTACCCGGCACACATCGCGACACAACTGCTCAGACCCGCCCTCCAAACGGCTTCACCAGACATCATGCCGGATCACGACGAATCGCTTGGCGGCATGACTTTGTCTGGTGGGTGGTAACTACGCCGGCGGCCGATGTTAAGGGATAGGGAGTTGAAACTATAGATTTGAAGCTATAGTTAGTGAACTCACTGGCGGACTTCACAACTATAGCTTCAAATCTATAGTTTCTGAAATAAATTTTATAGTTGAATCTATAGTGAAGTTATAGATTTTTTCTCTTTGATTTGAAGCTATAGATAGTGAGTTGAAGCTATAGATAGTGAGTTGAAGCTATAGATAGTGTTGAAGTTATAGATGGGGTGTTTTAAAATAGAGTTGAAGTTACAGATGTTGAATTGAAGTTTTATATGGGTTGTTTTGAAGTATTGAGGAGTTTATAAGTTTTATATAGTTTGTTTTAAAGTACAGGGTGGGCCATGAATTATTTAACAATTGAAAAAATCGTATAAAGAAAACTATTTGACATATTTTTAAAATTATTTATTTACAAGAAAGTTAATTATTTGGAATTTATTTTTTAAAAATAACATCATCTAAATGTCCACTGTTTCGATTTTTGGACTCTTCTAAGCGAGCACCGAAATTTTCGAATACTCGTCGACAAAGAGACCGCGAGATCGCTGACATTTCTTCGCTATTTTGAAGTGAAACTTCTTTAGGCACGCTTGACTTGGGGAGTAAACTCGCGAAAGCGTTACGAAAAATATTACAAAAATGATCGGGCAAGGCGAACGGAAGCAAAGTATAGTCCTATTTCGTCTGTACTACAACCAAGCAGTTGGCACATGTAAATATTGCATGACATGCCGTGTATAAAGTTGTGGGTTCGCATCTCGCCGAAGACAATGTATATTTTTTGGATCTTTTTAAGATTTGTTAACAATTGAGTCGAGTATGAAGTTGTGAGTTCGCATCTCGCCGTAGGCAATATATATTTTTTGGATCTTTTTAAGATTTGTTAACAATTGATTACCTAAGAGCACAAATAATTTATAAATTTCGTTCTGTTCTGGCTTTTATATTGTTTTATATATTTTTGCTGAACATTTCTGATATAATTGAAAGTATAGAAGAAGATATCGTCACAATACGATAATTGGACACAAAGTACAAATTGCTTTCGAGCCTCATAAGCTCAATTATTAAGCTAAGTACCTTGATTGATTAAGAACTATGAATTTCTTCGAGAACATGACGCTGCGAACACCCCCCGACTCCCCTCATTGATTACCTCACCCCCCCGAGGATTATCTCGGGAACCAGAGGTCGTGGACTACCCGAGTTTGGGGTCCCCTGAATCAGGAGGAGGAGCCCGACCTTTTGGCCCCGAGGGAATCCACTCCACCCTCTCCCCTTCCGCCCTCTCCCCCTCCCCCTACCCCCCGCAACCCCACGAAATCTAACCCCCCCAACACCCCCCCCCCCCCCCCTTTAGTTACCTCACCCCCCCGTGGATTATCTCGGGAACCAGAGGTCGTGGACTACCCGAGTTTGGGGTCCCCTGAATCAGGAGGAGGAGCCCGACCTTTTGGCCCTGAGGGAATCCACTGCCCGCTCTCCCCCTCCCCCCTCCCTCCCCCGCAACCCCACAAACCCTATCCCCCCCCCGACCCCCTTTAGTTACCTCACCCCCCCGTGGATTATCTCGGGAACCAGAGGTCGTGGACTACCCGAGTTTGGGGTCCCCTGATTCAGGAGGTAGAGCCCGACCTTTTGGCCCCGAGGGAATCCACTTTTCTTTTTTTTTAAATTGGAGGTCTATGCAAAAATATTAATTTATAAATGAAAGCATGAAATAAATTTAAATATTTATAGAAAATTAATATATGTAAATGTGTATACATGTATATATTGTACACACATATATATATATATATATATATACATACAGATGGTGCGAAAGAAGTTTCACTTCAGTCGTGTGGTCATAAGCACACTCGTTTTTTTTTCCTTTAGTTCACGTAGTGTTTTTGGTTTATGGATGTAAACACGACTCTTCAAATAACCCCATAAAAAGAAGTCTGCTGGGGTTAAATCTGGACTCCTGGGTGGCCATGGGATGTCGCCTCGTCTGGAAATCAGCTTTTCCGGAAACATTTCTTTGACTACCGGCAGGGACTCGTTGGATGTGTGACAAGTGGCTCCATCTTGTTGAAACCATGTGTTACGATTGTAGCCAGCAAATTCCAGTAGCTTCGGTGCCAAGAACCCCCGTAACATTTAAACATATTCAACAGAATTCACAGTAACCGAACGGCCGCGAGAATCTTCGAAAAAATAGGGCCCAATGATTCCTTTTGCTGAAATTGCAGCCCATACCGTTACCTTGGGAGAATGAAGTGGCCTCGCGTGTTTAGATTTGGGATTTTCGCTGCTCCAATATCTGCAATTCTGTTTGTTTACGTGTCCGTTGAGGTGGAAATGGGCTTCGTCGGAAAATAAGAGGTTGTCAAAATTATTGAATCGATCTAACATTGTTTCGGCATAGGACTTGCGCAAATTTAAATCATTAGGTTTTAATTCCTGTACTAACTGGATCTTATGTGGATGTAATTTCATATCTAATTTCAAAATACGACAAAATGATGTTCGGGATAGTCCTAATTCAGCCGAACGTTTGCGCGTCGATAAATTTGGATCACGTCGAACTGATGCGGAAACTCGCTGCACGTTCTCTTCGCTCCGATAAGTCCGTGGGCCGCCGGTTTGCTTCACGTTTAGTGTAGATCCGGTCTCTTCGAACTTTTTAACCCATTTCTTTATTAATGGAGCACTCGGACACTGATTTAAATCGTGTAAGTCGTATTCAACGCGAAATAAGCGTCTCACAGTAATGAGCGAACTGTTGTTTAAATAAAATTGTTTCACACAATAAGCGCGCTGCGGCCCCGTGAAACGATCCATTGCGACTAAATTTCCGAGAAGCGAGCTAGTGGTAACGCCCCTCCCCGCTCCCCGCGCGGATTGTATTAGCGCGGGGTGTTAAGTTTAAATGTTAACGAATTCTTGGCCCACCCTGTATTAGGAGTTTACAAGTTTTATATAGTTTGTTTTGAAGTATTGAGGAGGTTTTATGTTACATATGGGTAATTCCATGAAAAACGCTACCACAACATAAATTTTTCAATTACTGTTTTTAAATTAAAATGTGTCTTAGGATAATCTTAAAACCCCATATTTTAATAATATATCATTATTTTTTCGATAAGTATGTAATTTTTGATTTTTTTTTAACATAATTAAGTTAGGTTACTATGAACGATTGATGGTTGATAAATTTTTGGAGGAGGAATCTTCTCATGTAAATAAAACGTGCGTGTCCGATATGATCTGTGTAATTCGACTTCAAAAGCCCTGTTTATATCTACATGTTTTATGGCACAAGTTGTGGTATGACTAATTATTTACAATTATCAATTACAATATTATTACTACGATCTTTAGCACGCGCCGCGTCTCAGTGAGGGGCGCGGGGCGCCGTTGGCCCGCGCTGTGAGTCTATAAATATAGGTCGACGCACTGAGTCGTTCCCCCCCCCACCCCTCTCACGACTCGAAGTGTCAATGTGCCGTCTCGGCATGACAGGCCACCAACCTATCACATTAGTGTCGGCCTACCTCCCTCCCAGTTCCTCTGCAGAAAATCATCAACTCTTAGCAGACGACATCACCCTACTTCTGGGGTTGAGCGACTCCGTTATAATAGCGGATGACCTCAACGCCAAACACACCGCCTGGAATAGCACCAGGACCAACTCCAGAGGCAGACTTCTATTTGACCTCTCTACCCGAATGAACTTCGATGTCTTGGGACCTATGACCCCCACCCATTTCCCCTACGACCCCGATCACACCCCGGACGTCCTTGACGTGGCGCTCCTAAAGAACGTCAACCTACGGTTAGAGTCTATAGAAGCGCTACCTGAGCTATCGTCCGATCATCGACCAGTCGTTATCAGACTGGCTCCCCGCACTGCCCTCTCTGACTCAGGTCAAGTACCCCTGACGAAGGTGGTAACGGACTGGAGGAAAGTAAGCGATCGGCTGAAATCCTCCACATCCCCCCACCTGGACTCCATACCTGCACGCCTGGACTCTATCGCGGACACGACGACCGCGATCGACTCGTTCACGGATCACGTACAGTCAGTTCTGAACGACTGTTCAAGGGAGGTAACAGTGACAGAAGACTGCCGCTGGAAACTTCCCACTGACTTGCGTGAACTCTTGACCAAAAAGAACGCGGCTGTCCGTGCCTTTTTTTTTTTTTTTTTCCGGGTGTAAAATCCTCATGGATGTCCGCCGCCCTGGGGTGGGCGACGGGGTCTGTCAGACTCCTACTGACTAAAAACCACCCGGGTGTTCCGTCTCACACCTACACCGGGGGCTGCGAGAACTAATACTGCTTCCGCAACCCCCGATTGGTGCTGGCCCGCAGCCGTGGGGCCTCCTCAGGTCAGGGGGGGGAGTGAGGTGTAGAACTCCCCCCGTGACGCCTAAGAGTAGCGCGCGTGGAACACTTCGCGCCGCCACCTCGGGTCCTGATGTTTGGGGAGCGACAGATTTCCCCGAGTCTATCGCCCCTGGACCCATTTAGGGGGGCTGGAAGAGGGCATTATCCGCCCTCCGGCGACGCCCAGTACGCCTGCTGCGGGCTGGGTGAGAGGATGAGATCTCCCTCTCCCTTTCCGCAGCCTCCTTCTGCGAGACAACTGTTTCGCAGAAGGAAACCACCGCATCCCAGGACTCTTCGCTGCCGACCATCGACCTGATTACGGCCGGCAGCGATAAGTCACTGCCTACTTCAGAGATGAGGGCACGGCGCAGCTCCTCCCAAGCGGCACACTCTGCCAGCGTATGCTGCGCTGTGTCCTCCCGGCAGTCGACGCAGTGGTGACACCGGGCGTCCGGCTCCCTGTTTATGCGACACAGGTACTTTCCGAAGCAACCATGCCCTGAGAGCACCTGTGTCACCCGAAACGTCAGGGAGCCATGCCTTCTCCCGAGCCAGTCCGCCAGTACCGGCCGGATGGCCTCGATGGTGGTGAGGCCGGCGGTAGGGCGCGAAAGCCTGTCCCGCCATTCCGCCACCAGGACCTCGCTGAGCTGCGACCGACGCTGCTCAAGCTGACGCTGCATCGGCCGTTCGCCCCGTTCTCGCGTCTGCTCACGCCACCGGTACAGTGACGCGAGGACCTTCGCCTCCAGGTCCCATGGCGGGGATCCAGCCAGTAGGCAGGCCGCCTCATAGGAGATCGTGCGATACTCATGTATGACTCTGACGGCCATCACTCTCTGCGGTGGCTGTCCGTGCCTACAGCAACTTCCCCTGCGCGGCCAACAAAGCCCATATGCGCTATTTACAGAGAACTGTAAAAAGACGCATATCGGAGTGGCGTGAAGCCGGCTGGGATAAGATGCTGGACGAGTTAGAGCCCACCCATCTAGCCTTCTGGGAACTTCAGAGGAAGTTAAAATCCAAAGAAGTTGTCACCATGCCTCCTCTGGTTCGCCCCGACAATACCATCGCCTTCGACGACGATAAAAAGGCTGAATGCCTTGCCTCCTGCCTCGAAGCCCAGTGCTCCCCCAGCCTCCTACCAGTAGACCAAGCCCACCTCCTAGAGGTCGACGCTGAAGTAGAACGTAGGACCTCCCTCCCGCCCGTTGACGACCCGGATGATCCCCTGCCTCCCATCACTCCAGATGAAGTGCAGGACATCATCAAAGGCCTTCAACCCAAAAAAGCACCCGGGATCAGACGGCATCACCAACAGAGTGGTCCGACTCTTCCCAGCTCACTTAGTCCTTCTCTTGACCACCATCTTCAACGGTGCAATGGGGAATAACATTTTCCCACAAACGTGGAAAGAAGCCACAGTGATTGGCATTCCCAAGCCCGGTAAGCCTAAAGCCGATCCCAACAGTTACCGTCCGATCAGCTTACTGAAAGTTCTCGGCAAAATCTACGAGAAGCTTATTTATAAGCGTCTCAGAGCCTACGCCGAGAACAAGGGCCTCATTCCAGATGAGCAGTTCGGGTTCCGTACCCAACACTCCTGTCCACAACAAATCCTACGCATCACTGAACATATACACGCAGGGTTCATGCGTGGTATGTACACAGGCGTAGTCTACTTCGATATAGCGAAAGCGTTTGACAAAGTCTGGCACAACGGCTTAATCTGTAAGCTGTACAAACTCGGAGTGCCCGACCGTCTCGTTCTCATCTTACGGGACTTCCTGTCAAACCGCACCTTCCGCTACAAAATCGAAGGAGCACACTCCTCCCCCCGCCCCATCCGTGCAGGTGTTCCCCAGGGCTCCGTGCTAGCCCCCCTTATATTCACGCTGTACACAAGCGATATCCCGAAAGGTGGTAAGGCCCAAGTCGCCCTGTTCGCAGACGACACCGCCATCTACTGCTCGGGACTCAGCCCTGACCGAATTCGACACCATCTCCAAACCGCAGTCAACAAACTGGCTGACTGGTTCAAGAAATGGAGGATCGAAGTTAACCCCCAAAAGAGTCAAGCGGTACTCCACACGAAGCCGCGACTAAACGTCCCCACCCCACGACCCATCTCCATGTCTGGCGAGCTGATCCCCTGGGGGAAGCAAGCCAAATATCTAGGTGTGATCCTCGACCGCAACCTCAACTTCTCAGAGCACATTAAGGCGGTCCGCTCACGTGCCGCCTACGCTCTGGGTCGACTCCACCCCGTCCTCAACCCGCGTAGCAAACTGTCGCTCAGGTGTAAAATGCGCTTGTATACAGCGTGTATACGCCTGATTATGATATACGCTTGTCCTGTCTTCGCACACGCCAAGCCGAGTCATATCCATAGGATGCAAGTAGTCCAAAACCGTTTTCTTCGTAAAGCCACAAACGCCCGTTGGTTCGTCCGAAATGAGATCCTCCACCTTGATCTCAAAATCCCCACCATCCAGCAGTTCATGAAGCGTCTTTCCAAACGCTTCTTTGACACTGCCGCCAAGCACCGCAATCCCCTGATAGTAGCGGCTGCTGACTACACCCCCTCCACCATCTCCAAGCTTCGCCGCCCAAGGCACGCCCTCACAGACCCAGATGACCCCATAACCCTCCTCCAAGAGGCCAATAGGGCCACCAGCACAACACACAGAGCTAGACCGACCTACCGACCTCGCCGCCGAGGTCCATCGCGACGCGTTCAACGTAGTAGCCCCCTCCCCCGTCCCTCGTTCGATGAAGGCCAGCCCGCGCCGCAGCTGATCCAGTAAACATAACTTCCCAACCATGACCTCTGAGTTTGTTTCGGACGTTTCTTCTCAGAGCTAGTACTAGGAAACGCCGCGGTCATCAAACCGAAATAAAAATAAAAAATTCGATCCAGCCACCCCTTGCTGTTCACTCCAGCGACGCCCTAAGCCGAGGTCCGTACCCCACAGGGGGTGCCCTTAGTGCGCAGTCGCTTAGTTTTTAATAGCCCTGGCTGGAGGCTTTAAATTCATTTAAGGCATCCACAGGAAAGTCCGATTAAGTAGTCACGGCCTCTCAAGGTCAACTACGAGATGCCATATCAAAAAAAAAAAATGAGTCGTTCCATTCGATCCAGCCACCCCTTGCTGCTCTCTCCAGCGACGCCCTAAGCCGAGGTTCGTATACCCCACAGGGGGTGCCCTTAGCGCAGTCGCTTAGTTTTTTAATAGCCCTGGCTGGAGGCTTTAAATTCATATAAGGCATCCACAGGAAAGTCCGGTTAAGTAGTCACGGCCTCTCAAGGTCAACTACGAGATGCCATATCAAAAAAAAAAAAATGAGTCGTTCCTTTTCGTCGTGGGCCGCCCGCCGTGTCAAGATCTCCGCTGCGTTGCACCAACTTCGTGTGTAGTCTTCGCGCCAAGATTCCGCTGCGATGCATGACTGCGATGATGATTCCTTCGTATGCAGTCTTCGTGTACAGATTTCCGCTGCGATTTAACCTTCGAGTGCAGTCTTCGTGTACATATGATCTCCGCTGCGATATACCAACTCCGTGTGTCAAAAACGTACTTACGAGTGATGTCGTTGAACCCACGCAACGCATCACGTATTTTATTCCTTTGACAGTAAACGCCTTTTTCAAGGCGGCCTCTTGTTCCTTTCGACAGATGTGTCAAACGTATAGCGTCTCTCTCGAGACGGCGTTGTTCGATTATTTCTGAATGGATGATGTCAAAACGTGTTGGTATAAGGTGTTGGTTGGTATTACTTGGTAACTGGTAACTGTTTGGAAGTACGGTAATTCTAGGTGTGCTGTATGTATGTCTCTACAAATTTAACCTTTCGCGTGATCGGCCTTTCGCGCCTCGATATCCCGTAGTGTAAAATTGGATACACTGAAAAAAGAAAATTATTGTTAGTTTGGCATTACGCTTCCCGCCATTCGAAAAGAGCAGTTTTCAACAGCTGTTGCGTGTAATATTATTTCGTAAGTTTAATTATTCTTTCCATTTATTTAACTTTTAAATTATGCCTCCTACCTGTAACACCCGTTACAAAAAAGTACATTTGTTTGTTTGGCGATTAAGTTATTGCACGCATTATAAAATGCTTTTAAGAAAGTAAGGAAATGATTGATAACTACTTAAGTTTGCTATTTATATGAAGATTAGATTTTGGTTTGTGAAATTTTGACGGGTAACAGTGTGTAACACCCGTTACGTAACGGGTGTTACCAACTTTTGACATGCCTTGATAAGCACTAATAAAAACATAATCTCTCTAGTTTAGTGATTTTTTTAAGGTTTTACGTTTAGGGGCCCGACATATATTGTAATGATACGTTTTTTGTGTCTTTCGTTAATAAAAAATGTTGTCATCATGTTGACAACATTTTCATTTTGCTGTGTTGAATAAAATATTTATTTTTTATTCTTACTTCTTATCTTATATAAATTATAGTTAGCTGTTTTCTAGCAGCCTTTGACGACAGGTCTCTGACACTAACTGTTGCAATTCAGCAAAAATGCCGACAATTTAACTTAGTAACGTGATTTATTGGCGGGCCCCAAAATAATATTATGTCTGATGCCTAATGCAGTATGGTGTACTTTGCTTAGGTTGAGCTAGCTTTTCTTTTAGATTGACGATGTCTTCAGCGACAAATAGAATGAAGAAAAATATGGACAACGACTGAAAAAAAATATCTCCAAAGCATTGCATGTTTTGCATATTTTTTTTTTCAGTCACACAAAACACCATGCAAAAAGAAAGAGAGAGGGACAGAAAATGAAAAAGAAATGATAAAGAAAAAATTGTACAAGATCCAAACTTAAAAGCTTAAAACCAGACAAAGAACTAGAGATCGCGTAGAGAGACTTTTGATTTTTGTTTTTTAGTCAAAATACTCTCGCTGAACGCAAAAAGAAAAAATACTACAGGGGCGCAGGGATATGCCAAATTTGTCCATGCGAAGGAGCAAATATAAATATTTTCCCAATAATATTAATGTAAATTAGCAGTAAACATGATTATTTCACTGCTATTATTATTAAAATACCTTTCTTGGTACAAATATTGTTGTAATTTCGTACTCGTAACACCCGTTACACTCAGCTGTAACACCCGTTACAGTTTTAAACTTCGATAAAAAATCATGTTTGTATTTTTGTTTTAATCCAAGTGGACTACGAAGTAAAGAATTTATTTAGCTACGTAGTTCCAATTTTTTGACTAACGTAAAGTAAAGAAATTCACAGAGTTTTGCTTTCATTTCGGTTAAGCTCGAAAGCTTAGACAAAATCGTGTAACGCTCGTTACACACATATCTTACCTTTCATTTATTTACTGCTGTTTGTAACTGTCTAATTTATTACAGATACCGGTAAACAGTCCTAAATGGAAGGTGTTAAGGTCATAAAACTTAATTGTTTTCTTAATGCCTCATTAATTAATTGTCAAGTACAAGTGTAGAACCTGTAACACCCGTTACATGGAATGACCCATGTATAGGTTGTTCTAAAGTATTGAGGAGCTTATAAGTATACAGATTGTTCTAAAATGTTGTTGTAGAATACATATAGGTGGTCTTAAGGGTTACATACATGGTGTTTGAAAAATTGTTGAAGATTATAAAGATGTTTTAAAATTAGTTTTATTTGAGATAATATAAAATTCAGAGGGGATGTTGTAGAATGAAACATTATATAAGTAGGTTTCATTGGTTTCTATTGAAGTAATGCGGATTGTTTGAATTCGGAATCGTGGGCTTTTGTTATTTTGATTGTAGAAAATTTTCATGGACAACTCAGTATGAGTTTTTGTAGTTGAGACATGTTTTCGTTTTGATAAACTTATAATATGAATATGTAAAATTAACCCTGACTATTTGTATTATAGTGTGTTCGTTTGAGTTTAGAAAATGAGTAAATAAAAGCAGATTGTTGCATATTTAAAGCAGTGTTTTTCTTCTTAAATCCATCAACTTCCCTGAGAACTCCAACACATATTTCAAAAGAATCACTAAAATAACATGCATACTAAAATGACATTAAAATGTATGTGATAGCCCTACAAAAAAAGAAACATGAATGAAACCCAGGTATTTAACCCATTTTGTGGAATTCAGCCAATGAATCAAAGACATTAAAATTATATTTACAATAGACAGGACATCACGAACAAAATTGTAAGCCAAAACTTCTGACGACTTGGTTAAAAGTCGCTCAGTCTAGTGTCCGCGTCAAGACGTAACATGTGTCCACCAAGAATAAACATTTTCTAAGGAAATAAGTATGCCCTGTTGCGCTTTGCGTTACTGTACATCTCGTTATGGTAAAATGACTGGACCTAACTTCGGAATGTTTTTGTATGAATTATTTATATTTAGTCTGTAATTAAAATTTTAAAAAATTCTTAAATAGTTCTAGAAACTTTTTTATTATTGTAATAAGCGCCCTCTATTGTTGAATAGTTTTATTATTTTCATGTAGAGATGTAGTAATGTTGTTTATCAATTTAGTTATCGATAATAATTATTAAGTTGAAAACATATAGCTATATTTTATTGACATTTAAAATATAGCTAAATAAACTTAAAATATTACTATATTTCAAGTTTATTTATTAGTAACTCTATTTGAACATAATCTTGTCATATTAACGAACAAAATTGAATAGGTTTTATGTTATTTTAGGTTTTCGAATAAAAATTATGTTGTACGGGAAAAGTGTATACGATTTGTCCAGATAGACCGTAGAGAAGAAAATTGGCTTCCATCTACTTCGTCGAAATTATGCTCAAAGCATTTTAAAAGTGAAGATATCTACTTTTTAAAGAAAGAAGATTTGTCGGTCAAATTAAAAAAAAAAAGGATCGGTACCTTGTACTAGTAATGAATTAGTAAGTTATTAATTTCAGAACTTTTCCACTTAATCGTAAAAATTGGGATAATATTTATGGTTAAGTGGATAAGTACATAAATTAGATAACTTATTTATAATGAAATATATTTATAAAATATGTAAGTACGTATATGTAGTACAATGATTGCAAGCTACTTTGTGATTTTTAAGATTCCGTACCTAAAAGGTAAAACGAACCCTATTCATGAGACTTCACTATTCGTCTGTCCCTCTGTCACCACGCTGTATCTCATGAACCGTAATAGCTAGTCGTTGAAATTTCTAGAAATTATGTTAGTATTTCTGTTGCCGCTATGAAAAGCGCTAGATATTTTAAATAAAATATTTTCCCATACAACAAACATGATTTTTTGCTCCATATTAATAACAGAAACAGATAGACGCTTAAAAGGTTCACAGAATATTTGGTTACATATTCAAATTAAAAATAAAATAAATATTGAAAGCTCCCATTTTTAAAGATAATGAATGGTACGGAATTAGTTCGCCAGATCTTGCTCCAGCAGACTACCATTTTCGTCGTGATTTGGACAATTAATTCACACATTAGACAGTTCTTCTTTCACACAGTTTGTGCAGTCTAGATCCTCAGAATTCTATCGCAAAGGTATAAACAACTTTCCTATTAGAAGGCAGCAATGTATACATAATAATGGTAACTATATTGATTAAATGTGTTAATTAAAAATGAAAAAATAAACAATTATTTAGATTTTCAGTATTAATCGGTAAATTTAAACTTTAACGCTAAGTTTCTATTTATATTAAAAGATTTATATAAATAGAAACTTGTAAACATTGAAAATATCTATAATTTTTCTGTTATCATAATACGAATAAACATCGTCGTAGTAACTTCTTTGAATATTATCGATAATTTTATATCGAAATGATACAATTTAAAAATATTTGCAAACAAACGTGTAGAAAAGAATCATTTTGGTAAAAACGAAATGCAAAGAAAAATTTCAAAACAAAATGCGCTTTATGGCCTAAAAAGTCTATTATAGTCAAAAATCGCAATAAACTGAGTATTAAAATAATTCGTAAGCATAACACATCTAAAATGCCAATAGACGGTGTCACGGAAAATGAATAGTAGCTAATTAAATTTTAAAACAGTTTTTGATCTCTGTACATGACAAGTTTCACTTAATTTATTTACTTTTCCATATTTATTTACCCGATTTGAACTACACTAGGGTATTAAATAGGATCTGGCAACATAGACCACACTGGCCACCTACCGTGCAATAGCTGAATATATTTTATGTAAACTTATTTCAGTTTTACTATTTGATGTCTCCAATTGTCGATGTAATTTTGCTATATTGTACTAGATGGCGGAACTGGGCCATGGGATCACAGTTTTTCTATGCGATTTTGACACATTGCCCTCTCTATTTATCTTAAATCTCTTTGCAATGAATAAAGTTAAGGCATTTGTCAATAAAATTTTGCGTGTTTTAATTACTTTCAAATCAACTGCATAAAATGTGCATAAAAATACTACTACTACTACTACTTTACATACTAAATACTAATACGTATGGACCAAGTATAATATTTATCAAAAATTTAAATGTCATATTTCATTCAAATTGGTTAAGCGTTCTATTCAAATAATAAATATCTAAAAATAAATAAAATGTTTACATTAGTAGGAAGTAGGATTACCACTTTTATGAAAATGATCTATCTAGAAAATATTGTTAACATCTGTCTTTTAGGCGTAAACAACTCTTTGCCTAGCAACGCTTTGGGACAAACGCGTCTTCATTAAAAATGTTTTAAGGTTAAAAATCATAATGTTTGAAGGTTGAAATAAATTTCTATTACTTCAACAAAAGTTTTGTACACAAATCTTTCAATAAATTATAAAAATATACCGAATATTTATTACATCGGAAACGATGTCATAAAATTGGGAAAATGAGACTATTTATTCTTAGACGCATTTACCCGCTGTCAAATCCAGATGTTCAGAACATTCTTTTTTGACGTGACAACGTCTATTAAATTGGTACGGCGTGGAGTCATCTTGAAAACACTGTAACGGCCGAATCTGACGCCACACGGAGTCCACGCCTACTTTACCCCCACCCCTAGAGCGCCCGAAGGTATACTCGGAAACATAGGCATAGACGTTGTCACGTTCAAATATCGGCAGTAGACGGAGTTCTACAGACAACCAATTTTTTTTTAAAGCAAAATTAAAATAAACTGTCTTGCAAAACTACTTTTATTTTAGGGTGCTAAATATAAGCGACATGTACATTTTCGAGATTTAATCAAAATCAAGTTACATTAGGTAGATGACCTTTTTGTATTTGCAGTCAGAGCTCTCACAATTTGGGTTTTTATTGCCGGCGCCGTTTTTACAACATAAAATTAACATTTTTACAGATATTCTCGGTATAAAGATCTCGTCAACACAAATACGACGTAGCTACGATATACCGTTGACGAGTTCTCTCGATTCTCTGTCGTCTCCATCATTAGATCATCTCTAAACCTCCATTGTATTACAGTATCGTCAGACATACACATTAATATAAAGTTTTTAACTGATGCTCGCCTACAATTTTCGAGCGGCCCCTCGATTTCTCAGGGTTTCCAACACCATATCTTAGACCCGATGACGATGGGATCAAGTGGCGAGTACTTAACCCTTTCAAACAAAAAAAGAAATTGTCAAATCGGTCTATTCATCTTCGAGTAATCGGTGAACGTATATAAAAAATATAAATAAATAAAAGATGCACATGAATTGAGAACCTCCTCCTTTTTTGAAGCCGGTCAATAAAATTACGACAAAGATAAACCCAAAAAAGGTTTTAAATCTCAGGTATTGGAACAATTGCGTCATATAGACGCAATAGCCCCGAAACAGCAGACGCATTTACCCCAAAAATCCAGACCAAATCTATAACAATGAAATCTTCATTTTTCTACAAATAAAACGATTTCAATAAAAATAACGATCGGTACAGACAGGCTATTACATATTGTGTATGAACATTTCACATTAAAAACGGAAAACTTAGGAGCAATATGGAATCTTAAGGATTTTAATCACTCGCACGACTTGACAAAATACATGCTATTTTCCGATATATGGCCGACATTTTGAATTTGTGCGGTACAACGCCATCTATTTAAACTATACGTTATAGTTTTATACAAAGTAAACAAAAAAGACGGCAGAAGAGGTTAGTTTTGAACTAGTGCGCTTTACCATCAACGATTGCGTCACTGCTTACCATCAGGCAGGATTGCGGTCAAGCGCTGGTTTATACCTTAATAAAAAAAAATAAAAAAAAAGATTTTAAATTATTTCGATTAGACGCAATTGCCCCAAGGTCGCAACTGCCCCGCTTGACCTTAATAAAATTAAAAAATTGGTTGTCTGTAGAACTCCGTCTACTGCCGATATTTGAACGTGACAACGTCTATTACATGTTTACACATCGGGCGCTCTAGGGGAGGGGGTAAAGTAGGCGTGGACTCCGTGTGGCGTCAGATTCGGCCGTTACGGTGTTTTCGAGAATGACTCCACGCCGTACCAATTTAATAGACGTTGTCACGTCAAAAGTTCGCATCCATACGAACGCACGTAAGCTGTCTCCCTCGGACCGCGTTTTGATCGATAGTTCACATTCCAGTTTAGATATAAGTTCCTTGATTACGCCAACATTCAGAAAATAAATGCCATCAGTTGTTATTCTGTCATCCTCATCTGTGTCATATTTCGTGCTCTGTGGTGTCATCTGATCTGATATTTTTGAGGTTGGGGCTCGTGTTGCTTTGTTTTTTTATTACAAATAAATTAGTTATAGTTCTTCCTGACACAATTTGTAACAATGTCAAAGAGACCAGAACACCAGGCACCACCTGAAGTTGTAAGCATATCTTATAAACAAAATACTGAATTGAAAATTAATTTGTTTACCATGATCACTAATGTTTTGTTATTTTTTAGTTCTACAATGAAGACGAAGCTCGAAAGTACACTCAGAAGTAAGTTTCATCATCATCATGAACCTTTTATCGTCCCACTGCTGGGCACAGGTCTCCTCTCATACAGAGAAGGATTAAGCGTAATCACCACGCTTGCTCAATGCGGGTTGGCGATTTCAGACTTGAAAGTCCAGGTTTCCTCATGATGTTCCTTCACCTTCAGTCATTGGTGTCCAAGATATCCTTAGAAAGTACATATAACTTGGAAAAGTTACATTGGTACTTGCCTGACCTGGAATCAAAGCCACACACTCATATTTGAGACGCTGGTGTTTTAACCACTAGGCCACCAAGTTTACTCTAGTAAAAATACCCAACAATAAAAAAACTCCATCATAAGATGCCTACATAATGTGCATTTAAATTTTTCAGTTCCCGTATTATGGATATCCAAGCACAGATGACAGAAAGATGTTTGGAGTTACTGATGTTACCTGAGAATACTCCATGTCTTCTCCTGGACATAGGATGCGGCTCGGGCCTATCTGGCACAGTACTAGAGGAGAATGGGCACATGTGGATTGGCATGGATATATCACCTTCTATGCTTGGTAAGTAATTACAAAAATGATGCAGCGTTTAACAACATAACTTCATTTTATTTATTAAGAAATTGTGAAATTTACACCATTTCTTAATAAATAAAATGAAGTAACATTTCAAAATAAAAGCAGCAATTATTCAGCAGCCCTTCAAAATCGACTTTTAATCATCATAAACATTTCAGATGTAGCCAAAGAAAGAGAAACAGAAGGAGACTTAGTACTAGCAGATATGGGTGAAGGAGTGCCATTCAGAGCAGGGTGTTTTGATGGAGCAGTCTCAGTATCAGCCTTGCAATGGCTGTTCAATGCTGATAAGAAGTCACACAACCCTGTCAAAAGGCTCTATCAATTCTTTAGTTCCTTGTATGCTTCTTTGGTATGTAAAACATTTTTTTTTATAAACTGTATTTTTATTTTATATATCAATAAAATGAAGTAAGGAATATGTAAGGATCATAACAGGTAGTGTTCTGTACTTTCTGCATATTCCAATAGAAAGGATTTGTGTATGAATAAGCACAATATTAACAATAAAGAACCTAAAATCAGAAAAAAGAAAACCACTTTATTTGGTACTGGCACTTTACTGTTTCTATTTTGAAGATTTTTAGTAATGAATTTTGTTGCAAATTATTATTCAACAACTCACCAATCAGTATTTCATTTCAGTCAAGATCAGCCAGAGCAGTATTCCAATTCTACCCAGAGAATGAGAGTCAAATGGATCTAGTCACCACACAAGCCATGAAGGCTGGATTCTATGGAGGTGTTGTTGTAGACTTCCCTAATTCTGCCAAAGCCAAGAAATTTTTCTTGGTGCTGATGACTGGAGGTTCAGCTCCATTACCTCAAGCATTAGGTAATTTTTGAAGGAATGGCTTGTGATATACCCTATTTTACATATTATAAATTAGCTTGTGTGATAATAGATTGGACTCTAGACTTACAAACCTTTTTATGCCAGAAAATAGGTCCACATGGGACTCTGGCTTTTTAATTGCTTCTTTTATTACAGAAAAACATCATTAAAATAAAATGATTATTAATTAATTGGTTGATGATCATTTTATTTCAAACATATCCATTTTGTGTGATTATTTTAGACAACCTAATCAAAGAATTTTCTGTTTTATAGGAACTGATGAAATGGATAACAACCTTCAAGTCAAGTATGCTAAAAGAGAAGCTAGCAGAAATTGTCGGGGTAAACCACTTAAAAACACAAGAGCCTGGATTCTGGAAAAAAAGGAAAGGAGAAGAAAACAAGGCAAGGACACAAAGGCTGATACAAAGTACACAGGAAGGAAAAGAAGTGGCCGTTTTTAGAAATAATATGTTTTGTACAGTTAACAGTGTGTATATTAATTTAATAACTAAGCTAGTCTATAAAACAAATATATAATCATAATATGTTTGTTCTCATTCTACCTTTTCACAACATATTTCCAAACAGTGTCCACACCACTCCCTACTGTTTCAACAGGAGTCATATTTGGCAATGGAAACCGGCATGCCACTACCACCGTGTCTTTTCTTGTTTCTGTTAATAATTTATGTTCAAAGTCCTTCATCATCTGTTCAACACCAAATATCACTATGTTGTTATATGGCTTTAGATCAAATTTCCATAAGTCACACCGAAAGAACTTGCAGCTGCGGTATTCCGGTTTCAGTAATGCAGCAATTCGAGAATAGTAGACTAGCCAGGGATTTAACTCTACTCCATCAGCTTGAAACCCTAATTTGGCTGCGGTAAAGACAATCCTTCCATCACCTGAACCAACATCTAAAAGTTTACCACTACGACCAGCCAAAGCTTTGCTAACTCCAAGGAGTTGGTCTGTGGTGGCAGGAACGTAAGGCAAACAAACTTTCCTCAGGGCTGGTAGTACGGTGAACGGTATACAAATAATACTGACTCCAACAGCTATGCCTCCGGTGACACAAATTAATACTTTGCCTGTAGACGATAACTTCGTTGGATTTTCTGTTCGCGCGCCTTGAAGCAGTTCTAGCTCCATTTTATAAATCAGTTACGAAAATGGCATTGAGTGCATAACAAAAAAAAAGGTTATGATTCGTTTTACAAATTACACTGTGACAGTGACAAGTGACATTTCTAAAGGAAACTATGGTCCGTATTACGGAACGTCACTCAAAACTCAAGCATTACATGAGTTAAATAAATTGGATTTCATTAATTCAAAGTCAAAGAAAAAAATTACCCAATGATCCAAAAAATTACAATAATACAATGTCAAGATTTAACCAATAAAAAGTCCGATAGACTATAATAACATTTTTGACACAGCTGACAGCATACTTCTTAGTTTTAGTTTAAATGAATTATACATAATCAGTCTTATTCATAAAACTTTAACCATTTGCTAAGCAACTGATTAGCAAAATTCTTATTCATAAAAGCTGTTTAACGCTAAGAGGATGCTAAGCAATTGATTAGTAGCTGTCAAAATTAAACATCACCGGACCGCTGTTAAGAGGATGGTTAGAGGGAAAAAAGGGCGCGAACTTTGAAGCGAAAAGTGCAATTTTTTTTTCAAATTAAGTTAAAAATAGCATTTAAAGCCCTTTTTTGACTATTCATTTAATAATACAGGTAGAAAGTTTTTAAGATGGGGGAACAAAGTGGGGGATTGGTTAAAAATAAAAAACGAAAAACTGAAACTGAAAACATTGATTCTCCAAGCAAAATACCTGCGAAATTCACTAGAAATACTAGAGGTTTATTCCGTGATTATAACCACATATATACAGAAGAAGACAAAAATGATTATCCAGTGCTACTCTCGCATATGGCATTGGCTGATGGATCAATTCCTAAAATGGATATCCTGAAGTCGAATAAATTGCTTAAGAACGTGAATGGAGTTACATATGTGAAGCAAATCGGTTTGGCATTACTGAAAGTTGTGTTTGCTACAAAAACTGATGTCAATAATTTCATTTTGGATAAGGCTTCTCTGGAAAAAAGTGGATGGATTGCTAGGATTCCATATGATCGCCTGGAGTCTCTGGGGGTCATTCGTGCACCTCCAGAACTTTCCGAAGAGGAACTTCTTGAACAACTACAATCTTCATCCACTATAATTGGTGTCAAGCGTTTTGTCAAAAGAACAGCATCTGAAATGTTACCAACACAAACTGTATTAATTACCTTTCTGGGGTCTGTCCCACCGGATCATGTGACTTATGACCGCATATGGTTTGATGTAAGACCATATGTCAAGCCTGTTCGACAATGCTATACTTGCTACAAATTCGGCCACGGCAAGGGTTCTTGCAAATCAAAACAAATGTGCTCTATTTGTGCAGAACAACACTCTTTTAAGGAATGTACTAGTGAAATCAAGAAATGTATTAACTGCAAAAAATCAGATCACATTGCTGTTTCACCTGCCTGTCCTGTGAAGAAGGCGAAAATAAATGAAGTTAAAAATCAGATTCTCGGGAAGACAACATTTGCCACTGTTGCTGCCAAACCTTTGCCACCCCCTTCAGCTTTTCCACCACTTAAACCTTCGTCTACTGGTCCACGTCATAGAGCCGCATTATCAGAGATTTTGAATTCAGACTGTATAATCAAGGCAATCACTAAAACAATTCTTGACATTCTGAAACAGAAAGATTCATCAGAAAATAACTCTCCTGCTATATGTAGCAAAACTATAAAAGAACTGCTTATTACCAACTTCGCAACTTAATGGATTGTGAGGTTGGTACTGAGCAGCTTGTTATCTTACATTGGAATTCACGGAGTATCCTGCCAAAGCTTTCACAATTGAATCATCTGATTTCCTCTAGCAAAACAGACATAATTTTACTTAATGAAACTTGGTTAGATGATAGTAAATGTTTCAGACTTCCTGGTTTTGAAATCATCAAACTAGATTCTAGCCGTCCTAGTGGTGGTGTTGCAGTCGCTGTAAGCAGTAAGTTCACTATCAAACATATTCCTACTGCATCTTCTTACCATTTTCAAAATATTTTATTTTCAGTTACCATTGGTTCTGTAACATTAGAAATTTTATGTGTTTATATTCCTCCTCCTCCTAATGGTAAATTTAGTATGCAAATGTTAAATGATGCTTTCTCTAAGATTTCTAGCAATAATTTCTTAATTATAGGAGACTTTAATGCTCACCATACAGCTTGGGGTTGTAGAGATGTTAATAGGAGAGGTAACTTGATACATTCATTTGCGGACTCACAAAATCTTGTATGTTTAAATGACCATGACCTAAGAGATACCACCTTGCCTCCTTTGGGCCAAGAAGGTAATGTTCTTGATTTGGCATTTGCCTCCCAGACCATTAGCTCTAGTTGTACTCTCTCTGTGGGCGATGATCCCATGAGTAGTAATCATTTTCCATTGATCATTGAAATTTTATATTCAAGTCGGTTTTCTAAGTGCACTTCTGTTACTCCTATAAATAATTCTTCCCCTATTCATTGCTTATCAGGTATTAATTATAATAAGGTCGACTGGCCTAAATTTGTAGAGTTATGTAATGATAAATTTAGTAATTTTAATTGCGATTCGGATCCTGTCATTGCCTACAACGAATTTATTCAAAAGCTTTGTGACATATTATTGACGTTTCCTAGAAAGGTACTGAGTTGCCAAACTAGGAAGCGTAAGGCTCTAATTTGGTGGAATAATATTTGTAGTCAAGCGGTTCAACGAGCTAAAATAGCTCTAAATTCTTACAAAAGCTATCCCTCTGAAGAAAATTACATTTTGTATAAGCAATTTGATGCCAAGAAAAAAAGAATACTGTCTGAACAAAAACTTTTAAGTTGGAGAAATCTATGTTCTTCTTTTAATCGTATGACATCAACAAAAATAATTTGGGATTATATTAGAAGATTTAAGTTCTCGAGATTGAATAGAAATTTTAAGACAGTCTATTTAGACGACTCTAATAATGTGTTCTTGTTTCTTGACAAAATTACTTCACCCTCAGTGACCAATGACACAGAGTTTAATTTACAGTCTCTATTTTTAAACGAAGGCTCCCCTGCAGCCGCATGGTTGTCCGATCCTTTTAATTTTTATGAATTGAAAGCTGCTGTACATAACAAAAAAAATACCTCTCCGGGTCCAGATTTTATTCCGTATAAAGTCATACAATCACTGCCTGATTTAGTTAATAATATTTTATTAACTATTTTCAATCAGTTTTGGAAAAAAGGAATCGTACCCCATGATTGGAAGGTGCAACATGTAGTTCCTATTCTCAAACCCTATAAGGACGCTAATAGTGTAGATGCATATAGACCTATTTCTTTAACCTCGTGTTTTGCTAAATGCTTTGAAACTATGATTAAGAATCGTCTAGAATGGCATGTAGAAAATAAACTGCATATTCCTGATTTTCAATTTGGGTTCCGTAAGGGAAAAAGTGCCATGTTTAATCTAGCCTGTCTGGTTGGTGATATCAAAAATAATTTTACTAAAAATAAAAGTACTTTGGCTGTTTTTTTAGATATTAAGGGTGCATTTGATAACATAGATCACGAATATTTAATAAAAAGTTTAGCTGATTTAGGATTACCTGGCCCAATATTAAAATGGATATTTAATTTTCTGAACGGTCGTAGCTTGTCAGTTAATTATAAAAATAAATTATATGGTCCCAAGTATTCTTTTAAGGGTACCCCTCAAGGATCAGTCCTCTCTCCTTTAATTTTCATACTTAGTCTTGTAAAATTAATGCATTACATTCCCAACTATGTCAAATATTCTTTTTATGCAGATGATTTAGTCATTTATATGAGTTGTGAAAATTTACAACACGATCAAGATATGATGAATGATTGCTTGGTAACTGTTAGTCATTTGCTTGTACATGAACTAAAATTAGAGGTTAACGTTTCTAAAAGTTCAGTTATGTTATTTACAAAAAGTGCAAATTTTATTCCAAAAGTTTATTATCAAAATTCATTGCTCCCTTTCCAAGATTGTGAAAGATATCTTGGCTTAGTTTTAGATTCTAAATTGAATTGGAAGGCTCATATTGAGCATATTTGTAAAAGAACTGAACTTGGATTAAACATTTTAAGATCTTTGGTAGGGGTTCGCTGGGGCTCTGATCCCAAGACTTTGAAAACATTATATATTACTACTATTCGGAGCCATTTTGATTATGGATGTATGTTCTACTCTGATGCTGATAATCGTTTGCTCAGAAAACTCGATGTTATCCAAAATAGAGCTTTACGCATTATTTCTGGCACTATGATGTCGTCTCCTATCAATTCACTTGAAGTTGAAGTGGGAATCCCCCCATTATTTGTTAGAAGAAGTTATATCATTGATAGGCTTTGTTTGCAACTTGTTAGTCGCGATAACGTAGTGGTGAGCATATTTCTAGAGAACTACTCTTATCCTAATTTTAACGAAATTTCTGTTCCATATTTGTCCACTTTGAGTAACTCTATTGCATATTTGAATTTTCAATTTCAGGATGATATATTTTGGTCCCATGCTTTGCCTTGTTTTAGTTATCAATTCCATGCTTTAATTTTCGATATACCTATCAGCCTTACTCGCTTCAATACCAAATATGATTTTTATGTTTTTTCCGAAACTAAGAAAGACTTTGGTAAGATATATGCCGACGGCTCTAAGTCAAAGGATAGAACCTCCTTTGCTTTTTATGATGCTACTGCTAATATTGGTAAAGTTTACGAATGTAACAAATTGTTTTCCATTTTTTCTACTGAGGTGTTGGCTCTGATTTATGCTGTTCTTTATATTAAGCGAAATAGTCATGATTATAAAAAGTTTTTGATATTGTCTGACTCGATGAGTGCTCTTCAAGCTCTAGGGAGTAAAAAAATCTCCGCTAGTTTTAATTATTTAATTTATGAATTGAGAAGTCATATTTATGATTTGCTTTGCTCAAATATCATTGTTGAATTTTGCTGGGTTCCTGGACACTCTGGAATATTAGGCAATGAAATAGTTGACTCTCTTGCTAAATCAACACAAAATGTCATCGAATGTAATTTTAAGGTTCCATACTCCGATTTATATTTGCCAGTAAAAGAAATTATGTTAAAACGTTGGAATGATTCACTTAAAATCTCTAGACAAGACAAAGGCAAATGGTTGGCTGAGATTCAATATGCCCCATCTACTAAAGCATGGTTTGAAAAATTATCTGTTTATTTGGGTAGAGACTTTATTACATCATTGTGTAGGCTTCGTATAGGCCATTGTAAGTTTCCCGCGCATTTACATAGACTAAAATTAGCTAACAACTCTGCTTGTAAATATTGTTCATTTGAACCTTGTACCCTAGATCACTTATTTCTTGTTTGTCCGGCCTTTAATTTACAGCGATTATTATTTATTTGTGCTTGCAAAGATGCTATTAAAATAAAAGTTTTTCCAAATAGTGTTCAGGAGCTCCTAAAATATCAAAATTTATATTCAGTAATTTTTAATTACATGTCTCATACTTTTGGTCCTCTGTAAATATTATGTAAGAGTTTGTTTAGTTTCTAATTTGTTTCATAAGTTATTCCTATAGTTTAACTGTTTAAGTTGTACCTATTGTTTCTTTTATAAGTAATTTCTGTAATTATTTTAATTTTAAGTTGTTTTTTTTTTATCTTGTAATATTATTGTCAAATTCATTTTAAGCTAATGGCCTAGTAGCCAAAGCTTCAATAAATTAAAAAAAAAAAAAAAATGGTTAGAGGCAACAATATGGCGGATTTTATTTGAATCAGCTGATTGATATAATATGATCATTATGCTTCGAAGTTATTTTGTTTATAATATCGAATAGTGCGGAAATATGGATGTTGAAAACCTTTTTGAATTTCCAAAGCGACGTAGTAAAGTTATAGGTATTAGCTTTGAAACTTTTTTTACTTACAAGCTTTACTCAGTAGTAGGCTATAACATCGGCTGCCGGCAGAAGTTACCACCCACCAGACAAAATCTTGCCGCCAAGCGATTCCTCGTGTACCGGCATGATGTCTGGTGAAGCCGTACGGAGGACGGGTCTGAGCAGTTGTGTTGCAAAATGTGCCGGGTACGATGCGCCAAATGTTGTTGTGTCGGGAGTTTGGTCCTGGAGGGTCTCCAGATCAATCTCCCTCTTGCGCAGCATCGTTCGTCGTGTTGTTAGGTTTAACATTGCATCACCTCGCTCAATTGCGGTCTTTCTTTTTATTCACTCAGTTTTTTTAAGTGAATAGGCTCTTAATAAACTAGCGCGCTTTACCATCAACGATTGCATCACTGCTTGCCATGAGGCGGGATTGCGGTCAGGCACTGGTTTATAAAAGCAGTACTTAATAAAAAAGACAGTGATTTTAGATGCTGCCCTATGTTTCCTTGTGTTATCTTATGTCACATCTAAGGCACAGGACTAAAAAAAGTCATTTTGGGGCAGCAAGACACAAATAATAAAACATTTTTTTAGAAATATTTTATTTTGATACGCAATAAAACTGTTTACATTTTTGTTATAAAAATAATTCATTGTTTTCTTCCATAAGCATGAGAGCCATTATTGACTCACGCGACCCTCATTCCTCATCTTTTTCACTCAGCATGGTCTTCTCCTTCGCCGTCATTGCGAGGTAGAATAATATTGCCGCTAGGTGCTAATAGTGGCTTCGTATACAGCAATAAAACGTGTGCCTGTAAACAAGTATAATAATACTGTAAAAAGCAGTACAAAAGCAGTAGGAAGTAATGTAATATATACACAAGAACCCACTTAAATTTCTTAAATATCAAATGGATGTTTACAAGCATAAAGAGCAGGAAAATACACAGTTACTATCGGCTACTGCTTTAACATTAATTTCGTCAGTTTAAGATTAGTAATTACATATAAATACAGAGATAAATACCTTTTTCTGTTTACTATAATATTATTGGAGTTTATTACTTTCACTACTATCATCACAAATACAATTATTTAATTGTAATAAATAATTTTATTTATATTCAAATTATCCGATCAAATTTCTGACATTTTTCTGCCAAACACGACAGATAAAAAATCGCAGTTTTGACAAGTTTTTTCTAAAAATTCCAATTTTTAGTCAACTATTTTGATTATAATCTGTGCCGAACGCATAGTTTCACCTCTACTTCGTATCGCTACTAATCATCTGCTAACTAGCTTTTATGAATAAAGAAAAGTTAAGCATTGATTTAGAGCTAACTAAATGGTTAGCTAAATAGTTGCTAATGAGTGATTAACGAGTTTTTTATGAATAACACAGTTTAAAGTAACAATGAAAAAAAAATTAAATTGAAACGCACCGTACTCTATCATAGACAAATGATGCCTTTTTATATCTTCAAGTGGTAAAAAGATATTGCTAGTTAGTCTTTGGTCGCAATTTTTAAATTCATTGGCTAAAATTTATTTTGAAGACCAATCAGAAGACAGCAGCTTAGGAAAAACAAGCGTCCATTTTCTACAGGACTCCTAATACTCAGTCTTGACATTTTGGAAGAAATTGTATGAATTATTAATATTTTTTACTGAAATACATTTTGTAGTAGACAATTTCCTACGTTTTATAGTTTAGGCAATTCGAAAAACTGTAAGGAAATGAAAAATACATGACATCAGATAGACAAATCACATGATAAGTACTTTCGATCCTAATATGACAAGGTCTGTTACAAAATATTGGTAACTCGAGACAGTCTGGTTTTGTTTGTGTCTAGTTTAACAACTTCTTCGATGGTATTTTGTGATTTTATAACAGCGATTATCAAGTTCAAGTGGAAATGGTTCGAGGTTAGTATGGTATATTTACATAACTATACATAAAATTGTCATGATGTCCATGTTATTTTTGAGGCATCCTTTGTTCACGGTATCTTCTCCTGTAATTCAGTCTTTCTAATGCAAGCGTTTACAAACACATTTCTTTTCAAAAATATTTATGAATAATCTAAATCCTATGCTTATATATTATCTATTTGTTGTGTTTCATTATTAAAGTATCTTGTTCTGGTAAGGTAATCTCTTTCTGAGATGATGAGTTCTAGATGCTAACCTAAATATTTTTGAAAAATATGTATATACTAAACTAGCCTAACCCACATGATGGGATAATAAATCTTATACATCTGTATATATTCTCTGATATTTATATATTTACATTAACATCTGTGTTTTCAAAATCATAACTTTTTTTTTAAAGGTTTGTTTTTTCGGATTTTCTTTTAATTCTTCAAAAATAAATGTTCATAAAATACACCATGAGGTTAGCAATTTATTAGGACTGCTTACAAATTAAATTAAATGCTAAAAAACCTTATTGTAAGTAAGTAGTAAAAATCTTAGATTTATACATTAAAATGTATGAGTACTGTGATTCCTACATTTTCTGGTCTAAATTTTTTGATGAGTTGGCATAGATAAGACACCACAGGCATGGTCTCTGCATCATGCTCAAATTTTGATATACATATTTCTAGTTCCTTTATCTTCAGTCCTATTTTATGTATTTTTATATATTTTCCTATAAATTGTATAATATAATTAACAGTCATGATTCCCTTTGGACTATGAACCTCCTGCTTGCACATGGTTTATTCATGCCATATTTTCATACAAGCTATATACAGCATGACCGCTTGAAATAATTGTATATTATATTTTACTAGATGTTATGGTGCATCCATTTAATAACTTGTTTTGCATATTTATAAAACAACAATTATTTTTAAAATTTATATTATAATAGATTAGTATGTATTTATAATCTGCACCATGAAAATTATACTAAGTAACACTAATTATCTGGCTCTTATGCTTGACCTGCTGTCGTCCGTACTTCACTAATGGAGATAATATATTAATTGTGGACATTAGAAAAACATTTAAATAACATTTTGAAATAGTTATTATAAGGAAAATAGGTCATAATGATAAAATCGGATTCCAACACACAAGGTATGTTCTCATGTATAATTTATCTCTGTGCTCTGGATAATATTTTTTATATTATTAAACCGAAGTATTTATGTAACTATGCATTTGTAGTTTCAATTGTTTATTTATTAAAACTGAAAGAAATACATATCAAACACAAAACTAAAATTATTACACTATCTGCATTCTCCTCATCATACTATACTTAAAATAATCATAAAATACTTTTGTATAAAAATTTAAATAAAATAATAATTTTTAAGCTCTTGAATAAATATTTTTATTAATTAGTGTACTGAATATGCACAATGGTCCACTGGAAGGACTAAGTGCGGAAACCAAACCCTTAACATGAACAACGAGTACTGGAAAAATATGGAGTACTGGAAAAATATGCCAGTGGCGTTCTTCCATCTGATTACATTTTAAGTGTCTTATTTAATAGGCTAATGAAATTCAGTGCACTTTGTCATCAACAATTGCGTCACTGCTTATAATTATGCGGGATTGCAGTTAGCCACTACTTTACAATATAAATGAAAATCACAACACAATTTTTATTTTAACATTAAACTGACATCATTTAGTTTAGTAAAACTTGAAGTATAATTATTTCGTGGTATGGTTTCCAGCCAATAGCTTGATGGCAGCCCAGGAGGGTGTGAAGACCCCCCACCGCATTGAACTATGCGAGGAGAAGCCTGTCAGACCTACGCGCAACTATAGAAAGCGCAGGTAACTGAGGCACTTATTATTTTTATATTTCACTTTGCCCCATCCATAATGTTATTTATTAATTAATGTGGATTAGCCACAACAAAATATATGGGATTAACTAGGATGATCTTCTTGAAACATTCATGTATTATATTTATTAATATTTGAATATGCTGTCTATAAAAAGCTTAATTCTTATGGGATTCTATTATCTGTGGTTATGGTTATTTCACAACTAAATTAGTCACATTATCTACAGTAATATTTGTTTATAGGATTATAGCAACAGTACAGCCAAAGACTGAGAATGCAGAACTAATTTCTGAACCACCATTGAAAAAAATAGAATTGAGTTCTAAGCCGCTGAAGACTAGCAACGGTATGTAATGTTGCCTATCACTAGTACATTTTATGTTTGTATACTCCTTACTTTTTACATGAAGATCCTTGGAGGAGGCCTATGTCCAGCAGTAGACAGCTTTCGACTGAAATGATGACTCCTAATCTTTTGTTAACTAAATTATTATTAATTATTTTTGTCAATTGGTATACAATTAGAAGTTGCATAAGTAAACTATAAATATTTAGTACACACATAAGTCATTCACTTAATATCTTTGAACTTTAGATAAGTAGGTAATATTTGTTAATGATATTTACTAATTATGTTCACTTTACTATAGTACTATATAAACTAGCAATTAATTTTTTTGGTCAGTTCAATCTCACCGTTCAAGGTGTTCACTCCAATTTAAAATTAAGATCATATTAACTTATGAAAAGTAGTCTTAGTATTTTTTTTTTAAATCATGTTATCTTCTTATTACGAAACAGGTATAACAAATAACAATATGACGAACGGACATACTTTGCGGTCTAGAGGTGCGCGCTCTGCCGCCCGTACGGCCGAGAGTCACAAGCTTACCGAATATTTCAAGGAAGAGCTAAAAAGTCCCAAAATCGAGCCTCCACCTTCACCGCCACCTATTGAAAAAACTATTATCAAAATTGATAAAGTAGTGAATGGGGACACGAATCACAAGCTTACCGAATACTTTCCTGTACGACGTAGTGTTAGGAAGACTTCAAAATGTGTGATGGCAGAGAAGATGCGGGACTTGGAACGGGCTATTAGAGAGCAGAGGGAAGATGGACTACAAGTAAGTTGTTTACAATATAATTCTTTGTAAGACCTTGAATTTTTGTTAAGAACCCTTTGCTTTGGGACTCCTCTTGGAAAAAAAAATATCCATAGATAAACAGTAGCTTAAGTTAGTTAATTGAACACAAAACCGTATTTATGTCTACAATACTAGTAATCGTACTACCATTTTAACCATCGTATAATAGTCCACTTGAATGACCAAATGCTAGAGCCACTTCAACCATATTATTTGAAATATCTCTTGAAGAAGTAATTCTACAAGATGTCTAATGGTTATGACCTACGTAGCTAGAGAAGTACAGAATAAACATAATTTAATTATTATGCCAAATAAATAAATTATGTAAACAACATGTAGATTCGCGTTGAATTACTTGCTTTTTGACTTTCCTTGCCGAATCAGCATTCATACATGTATTATTAGTAATGACTCTCTGAAAAAGCTAAACAGTACTTAGTTCACAACAAAGACAATATGAAGAAATTAACTGGGTACGTACTTAATTCTCTGCACGAACCTACTTATGCTCTATTACTCATTATCTGTAATTGTTTGTAGCAGATAATTTAATGCTTCATTAGAAAAAGCTGTAAAACTAAAATTAAAATTTTGTAATGCGTCATTATCATTAACGATACAACGATCCTTAATGATAATGACACATTAGAAATTTTTAATTTAATTAAGTATCATTAAACGTCACCACGTTTCCATCACCACGTAATCTCAGCGGTGGCCCGGTGGCAACAGCCGCGACAGAACGGATCGTAAGGCGTAGGTTAGTCAGGCGATTTACTTTGTTTATAATGATTTACTCTCAAAATAGGAAAACATGGTGAACATGGCCTAAAATCAAAAATTTCACCACAAAAAGGCCATGATATCTAACAATTCGATCTGGGCTTCCGTGATGGATTATGTCCCACTACCCTCTCACCGAGAGGAAGAGAAAGGCCTGTATCTCAGCAGTGGCAACAATATAAGCTGATGATGCTATAAGTCCTTTTAAAACTATGCTAGCGGATACTTTTGTGTAAAGTAATCACAAGTCTTATTTTAACAGCATCGTAAATACGGTAAATCCTACGCAAACATTTGAACACAGACAACTTTGAACGCTTTGATTTGCGCTCGAAACCGACAACGAATGGCAATGTACAAATGTTTTAACAAAGCTTTGAACAAATACTCAAATCCCGTGCTACACATGTGTTCAAATAAGTGATCAAATATTTGAACTATGTCTGTCGCCGCCTTACGCAAGGAATGTGCTATTCAAAATTGCTTGAACCATTATTCCACAAATACTGAAATGAAAGTATATACGTCGACACGGTTGGCGCTGTGGCTGAGTAATTGACTACTGTGCTGCGTATCGCGGGTTTGATACCCGCACGGAACAAAAATTTTATTGTCTACAGGTAGTCCCGGGTCTCGCTGTTTGCGTATGTGAGTTTATATGTTTGTAAACGCACCCACGATTCAGGAGCGAAACCCGAAATACGTGACCAGTATTTTTAAGTAAAGAATCTATGTACAAAATTTCAAAAAGATATCATGAAAAACCTCAAAGTTATCAGCTTGTTATCGTACTTGGTTGACCCAACAAAAATATGGTCAACGCACCGACCGCGCCGCTTCAGGCGCGGGCGGCGCGGGGGCGCCCTGTCTCACTGTGCTCCAAGTACTATGATATACCGTCAGCTGTTTGCGCTCTGTAACCACACTGCAACAATTTCTTAATGTTTTTGGGAAAGAATATAACATAGTGTAAAAGGAATCGATTCAGTTGCTTATTCTGAATAAACTATATTCAGGTTTTGTATAAAGTAAAAATAACTTTATATAATTTAATCAGTACGTCCGAGTAATTAATTAAACGCGGAAACTAAACGTTCATTAGTACTTAGCGAACTTCTTTATCTTGAATTACTTCCTTCTTCAGAATAGTGCAGGCACAAGAAAATATAAGTTGACTTATCAGTGCAACACCAAGGCCGCTCGTCAAAAACTATCTACTGAGTAACAGGTTATTGTGTTAACGTTACGACTAGAATATTGTTTACTGAAGATAATAACGAGGCCAATTTCCAATATTACAAACCTTCAAAATCTAATAGCAATCTCATCTTAGCGACAATTTATGTCAAAAATGTAGGTAGCGATATTTTTCACAAATTGAGGCTTAGGCCTAACTCCGAACGTTTTTAACAATTCGACAATTACATCACTGATTTTATAATTGTATTTATAAGAAGTTACAATGCTTGGGTATATTTTTCGATGGCTTTCAAGGAACTTTTTAGGGTTCCGTACCTAAAATGTAAAACGGAACCCTATTCATTAGACTTCGCTGTCCATCCGTCCGTCCGACTGTCACTAGGCTGTATCTCATGAGCCGTATTAGTTGAAATTATCAGAGATGATGTATTTCTGTTGCCGCTATAACAACAAATACTAAAAATAAAATATTTAAGGAGGCTCCCATACAACAAACGTGACTTCTTTTTTTGCCGTTTTTAAAAATAATGGTACGGAACCCTTCGTGCACGAGTCCGACTCGCACTTGGCTCGTTTTTTTTAATACATATAAGTTATAAACTAGTGCTTGACCGCAATCCCGCCTGATGGTAAGCATTGATGCAATCATTGATGGTAAAGCCTCGCTCTAGCCTCACTAAAATTTTAGTCCGACGGAAACACCGCCGCTGGCGAAACGCTTCGTCCAGGTCGTAGTGACTCTAGTAGTGTTTCTGGTAGACTCATGACCCCTTGTATTAAACTTGGGTTTACACTGTAAAAACAGCCACAGGTCACCATCGGTTACACCTGTAATACTCAAAAGGGCAATGTGGTTAGTGGTCATTATGATTTTCATCGACAATTGCTTCACTCACACACAACGTCAAAAAATGACTAGAATTTTCGTGATCGGTATCTATGCTTACTTCGGCTAAGTGTAATTTAGCCGCCAGTCTATCATTGTCTTTGCGAGCACTAAAACAATAAAATGTGTGAGAGCGTTCATTAAATTCTCATAATCCACGCATCAAATATTCCGGTCAACCTATCAAAATTTTATCGATATTTTCATTGCTACAGGTAGCATATTTCGAGGGCAAGGGGCGAGGAATCATAGCGACCCGTCCTTTTGGCCGCGGGCAGTTTGTGGTGGAGTACTCTGGAGAACTAGTGGGCGTGGCGGAAGCACGGGAGAGAGAGCACAAGTACGCACAGGATCCAGAGGCCGGTTGCTATATGTATTACTTCAGACACGGAGATCAACAGTATTGGTGAGTTACAGATGCTAGCACTGGCGCTGAGTTATGCTACTCGAATTCTCTCGGTTCTAGATCAACAACTCTTTTACTGTAACCAAATGACAGTCTATATTGGCCCTGATTATACAAACTAAACCTAAATTCAGTGCATAATTTTTTTAAGGTTTTTTTTTAAAGCAAAAACAGAAGATAAATATTAATTTAGTCTTGTCATATCATGTCCATGCTTGACATAAATTGTCGTATGTATAGTCTCATTTTTTTAATAGCGTCTAAACTGTTTATAAAGTACCTTAATTTGACAGGACTGCACCAATTTGCTATCGTTTTCTTAATGAAATAGAAAGAAAAAGATGCACAGAATTTAAAATTAGTTTGTGAATCTTTTTCTTCATATTTAATTAAGAAAAGGACATACATAACAAAACATAATATGTCAGTTTAGAACTGTCAAATTAGTTCACGCCTAATATAAATTGGTGTATTTTTGGTCGCCATTTATATAAACTGTCTATGGAGTAGGTATCTTAATTTGACAGAACTAAACTAAAATGTTATCTTCTATCCTTTTCTTAATGAAATAGAAAGAAAAAGATGCCCATTAACTTACTTTAGTTTGTGAACAAGAGTATTACTTTTGCCTACTATCGCAAAAAAAAATATGGAATACACCAAGAACATCTTAAATAACAGAAACCCCTATTCTAATATTTGCTGTAAAAGAAGCAATTACAGTCTCTCCAAATGGTGCATCAGACCCATTGATACAAATAAAAATGATCTCATTAATAATGCTGTAACTCTATTGTAACAAAATGTTGTTCTGCTCTTGCAAGCATGCAAATGTTGCGCGTTTATTTAGCGTTCTAAACTCGCGCGGCCGTTTTGTACTTTATGGCGACTGTTAACTATACAATATACATCATATTCTATTTACTCTGATTAGATACTGGGATTAGACTTGCAACATTGACTGACATTGAGCAACAAATATACTATAAGGCCCTGGAATAGAATTTAATTATAACTCCCATCTTCTTTCTCCACAGTATCGACGCGACAGCAGAATCCGGCCGCCTAGGTCGTCTTGTGAACCACTCGCGCAACGGTAATCTGTTAACAAAGGCAGTGTGGGTCGACGGACCTCGGCTTGTGTTGCTAGCAGCACATGATATCGCGCCCGGAGAGGAGCTTACCTACGACTATGGCGACCGCTCCAAAGAATCGCTGCAGCATCATCCTTGGCTTGCGCTTTGACCTGGGTGAGCTTACTAGTTTTTAGTCTACGGCAATGGTCACGGAAAATAGGGCATATTATACAGGATTATTATCTAGTATAATCTAATTTTTGTCTAGGCATTAATCTTAAGGAATTTTGTGCAAACATTTTTTTTTGCAGAGCTTACCCTAATCCAAAACATACACTGTGGACTTATATTTGAAGAAATAGATAGAAGTATAGTGTTATCAATTTAGTTTGGCGAATGGAAATCAGCAGGGATGCATATCCACGGGTGCTATGTTACCGAGTATGATTTTCGTATTTAGCACTTCAAGTCGAACATTGTGTGAATCCGCAGGTGATATCCATAAACATGACATCTTTGACAACTTTGTGATGTGTCTCGATATTTTCTTACTCACCGGGCACTAAAAGAAAAACACATATTTACTATTTATACAAAATATTTCTGTATGATTAAGGTTGTCCCCAGTGTATGGCAGTGTTAGCTCTGCAATAAAAGTAGTAAGGACAAAATTCCTAAACATTAGTCCAGTTTATCTACTCTTAGATATTGACACTGAACTTGGGTTTTAGCCCAGTGGTTCCTAACCTTTTCAATGCCACTAGGTACCCGAACAAAAACAAGTGAAAAGTATGGGAATTGATTTTACCCGTAGCTAATTTAAAATAATTAAAACAACACAAATTCGAACTAAAATATGTTTATTATGTAAGAAATTACATGTTGAGGTAACTATTAAAGTATTATATAAATCTCGGAGTTAACTAATGTGAAGGTTTAAATTGCTTTGCATTCGCAGCTTTGACAATATTTGGTTCGGTTTCACTCAACGCGCATCTCATAATTAATCTATTATTTTGTTTATTGCTATTTTAATACTATTTCGTGCCATCACGTGTTACCCCCCGGTTAGGAACCACTGTTTTAGCCATTTTGTTTTGAGTATAATTGATTCTTTGCTAGCTGTCTGATTAATTCATTTTTTATTAATAGGGCTCTCCTATGTGGTTCTATTACAATTATTCTTATTCCGTGTTCAATGTACATTAGGTTCCTATGTTGCCATCCAATTTACGATCTTAATTCGTGAACTCGAGTCGCCGTTTTAGACCAAAATATAAAATACTGCTTGCAATTCAGCCAATAAAATCTAATAGCATCTGTCATCCTGTCCGGACTTTGTCTATGCTTTATGAATTGATATAATGTGTTTGTTTGTCACCACATGTCTGAGGCGACCCATGCTAGATGTTTTTATGAAAAAAAGGGAGTGAGGTATGCCAAATTTTAAGGGCCGGTGTTATACCAAGAGAATGGTTTGGAAATGGCATTTAATTGCAAGGCAAAATCAATCTTAGTATCATCTATAAGGACTCGTTCACAAGTACCATAATCACACCAAATTGCAGCGATAAGATGTGACAAAGCAGTGGTTGCATGTGCATATTCTCGCTGCAACTTATTACTGTTGCATTGTCGCTAGTACTTGCAAAGTGGATACATTGTGGTTAGGGTATTGAGATAGGCATATCGTTGTGTGCCATATGGCCGGATGATAGTGCGCTTTCTTGCTGGTGGTTGTGCGATGAGACCTTGTTGTGGTCCGTATCGCCCACACGATTGATTTGGACTGCCAAATGCTATCAATGTCAATAAAATATTTACTTTCATACCGTGTTGTCGATGCGGTTGTGTTTGTGGTATGTCTGTTCAGACTCTTACAGATTATTTTTACCAAATGCCAAGGTGTGGCGCCAATTAAATTAAAGTATATAACTAGTCTTTTCAATAAAAATTACCTTCACATAACTAAAGATAAGCGCCGGCCCTTAAAAGAAGAAAATACTAAAATATTACCATAATAATGTTAATAATTTTTAATTGCATCTTTTCAGGTATGGTCATCAAAAATCTCATTGGACTACTAAGAATTATTTATTAATTTAGTCTTAGTTACGAAGTTATGAAGTTTGTTTGTTATAAAGTTTTATGTTAATCGGACATTGACGTGTTTATAGTGAGACAAGTGGCCTAACACTTTCGAATAATGAGGGAGTGGTCGGTACACGTTTAGTAAACTGCCTTAAACCACTCGTGGTTAATGTGACTAAGATACGGAACTAAATGAAAACAACAATGTAAGGAAGTTATGTCTAAAATTCGAATAATAAAGTTGGTATTCGCCGAGAATAATTAGCAATTTTCAAGACAACTGTAAATAATACAAAGATTGTATTAAATACGAGATCATCATCATCTCGGCGTTAATTCCAGTCGCATCCGAAGCATTTTCAGCTTTTGGAGTATGGGGTCCGCTTTAACTGCTGATTTTGGCTAAACTTCGTGTATTAAATACGAAATGAACTGACTAAATGTAATGAAAAGCAATTTTTTTGCTTCAAAAGTCGGGGACTTAAAAGATAAAGGATAACTACTTCAAACCAACTGTTTTGATGATCTCTACATGTCCAATGGTTTGTAAGGACGTTGTGTTTCTAGTTATCTTTTTGTAATTGACAATAGTATTGTAGTGTGTATCAGTATTTCATGATTGTTTTGTTACGGGAGTAATCTCAGCTCCATAGCCAACATATGTTTACTGTCTAGTTTTTATTTATGGGTAAACCTGTGGTACAGATATTAGTTATATAATATATGACAACTACTTGTTTTCCCTAAAAAAAATTATGGTGATTAAAAAGTTGTTTCAATGATGAGAAAACATGGAATTTATGAATAGTATTCAGTGGACGTACTACTTTTTGATATTGAGGCTTAATACAATAGAGAACGCTAAATTATGTATGCGTTTTACGCCCATTGAATATGAATGACCTTTCAACTAGGTATCTTAAAAGCAGGGATATATTGTTAAACCAAATTGTTCGAATTTTATAAGAGCTATTTTGGGTAGACTTTAAGTCCATTGAAAAAGATATCAAGTAGATAGTTCAATTGTTAGTTGAATGTTGCAGAGTGCCTCAAGTACTTGATAAGTGTACTCGGTGAACGGAAGCAACGATGACACGGCCAAGTTACGATTATTATTTAATCGACTTTGCTTGAAGAGAAGTGACAAGTTCTTATTAGTTAGGGTAAGGAAACAGCAGTCTGGAAACATGAAAATTAAAAACATTTTCCAATCAGCTGGTGGACCATGACCTTAATATCAAATTACGTAAATAATTCCTAGGGCATTCATATGGCTTTGGTAATGTCAGTTCCTAGACGTCGATCTCCTCCAAGCCACGTCGAATTACCTAAAATTAAACTTTATAAAAGATGCCTAAAAGGTACAAAATTGACCAAGACTATGATGATGGTTGCAGACTGTTATAATATCAAAGACTTGGTACCAACCACGATACAAACTCGGTCACGACACAAACTCGAATAGATATCGTATTTATAATTAGTTTTAAATTTTGTTTTATGTTAAGTGAATATTTTTGTGAAAGACGGTGAGGATGTAAGAGTTGCTCATTGTGTGTTGAAGATATTTTGATTCCTATATTTTTCCAAATATTAGTTTGCTTCATGTTATTTAAATTCTTCATTCAATGTTTAGTGTAATATCATTTGAAATTCGTGCCGTATACATTCGTAAAATGACGCTGCGATTGCCCACCGAAGTGAGAAATTAGGCTTCCATAATCCATCCATTGTGACATCACCGAACACCATTATAGCAATAATAGTACATCATATAAATTTAGAATATTAGGCGCCGTTGACTTTATATAAGATGAAAATGAACACTCCAAAATAATAATAGAGAAGAATTATTTTTTAATATTAGATTTTGCAGAACTGTTTCGGTAATAAGTGATCGTAGAATAAATACATCAAACATTACATAGAAATAATTTTATAGACCGATCGAAGAATTCGCGTTGGGTATAACTATATTCGGTTCATTTTAACTCATGGTCATGAATAAGAAAAGAAAATTGCGTATTTAGTTACATCAGATGATACGCTTATTTAGCTCGTAAGTCCAAATAATAAGTAGCACGAATAATATTTGCCGAACTATATTGTTGGGCACTAATTAGGTAGGTATAGAGCCTGAAACACACGAGCGCATTATGGGTGAGTTCCAGTGGGCAGCGAGCGCACGCACTCACTCACGTTTATATCATCCCAATACGTCGCCGCTATCAGCTAAACAGTCTTTACCACAAAATAGGCCACGCGCGCTCGTGATTTGCAAGATCTATACGAGTAAGTAATCATAACATTGTGTGACATTATTTTTACTATTAAGCAATGGAAAAACCTTACAATTTCTTTTGCGTAATGTCTTTTCGCGGGACTCGTATAAGTGATTATAAGCGTATGTGTGATAGAGACTGTATCTTCGATAGTAAGTAAATACGATAGATGGAGGTGTTCTCTTTTTAAAGTGAAAAATGCACCCGCGACGCGCCCTCTTCGATGCAAGCGCCTTATCGCCTGTATCGGGAACCCATTTTTGATACATAATAAGTCAAGTAGTACGAAATTTTGTAATACTAAGAAATTTTTATATGTATCGTAGTTTATAATAAAATTATGATTGTAAGTTATGCAGCTGGTGAATAGCAATGGTCACCAAAAGAGTTAATTAAATTATTATTGTTAATGATAAGATAGTCGAGGTAAGCCGGTCCATCTATCTTTGTAATTCAGCTTGAGTTATTAATTAGAACCTTTCGCATTCTGAAACTATATATTTTATACCATGAAGTTATAAAAAAATGTGTAGAAAATTAATATCAATTGGCTGGCGAACCTGTTAAGAATAAAGTTATTGTACCGATTGTGCACTTCATTGTTTTCAATTTAAAATAAGCTAAATGATGCTGGATCTAACCCGCAGTGAAACTCGTATTTATCACGGTATTATACGCTTGACGCACTATCATGCCAAATAATTGTATACAATATGCAGAAGAGTACAGTAGTGCCATCTTAACTAAAGATCCAGCGACATTACAGCGCTATAATAACATTCGTATTGCTTTGTAATTCCTACTTCCTCAAACTTGTTATATTACTAAATAAAGTGTGACTTCCTAACCTACCTTACCTATTGTTATGTACTTTATATTTCATTACTATAGTGATACTTAGGTATGCAAAACCTGTTAGTTGCGTACCTCCCTAATCAATAAATATTAGGTTAAATAAAAAACATTAAATTAATTAAATAGATATATTTATATTTGAATGCATTTTGTTTCATCAAAATAATGATTGCACCGCGATTTTAATCAGTTTACTCTATAGAACTTTGTATTTCGTTATTTACGTATTACGGAGACAGCTGTGATATGTATACGAAAAGAGGTCATCTTAACTAAAGAATCAGGAATTAAGGTTAGATAAGTGGCCCCGATTTCCTTGTTCTCGGACTAAACTAAGTTGTAAGTTCAGTTCCTTTTTTTTTTCTATCGCATTAAGGCAAGGCTAGAAGTTATATTTTATCTTCTGCTCTTGCTTTAATGCGATATATTTTCTAATATTATTGAGTTAGTTCTGTCAAATTAATATACTCCATAGACAATATAGACGTGATTAAAAACATGGCGATAAACTAATATTTATCTTCTGTCTTTTTCTTAATGAAATAGAAAAAAAATTCACTGAAATTAAATTTAGTTTACTTTTAGAACAAAGAAATCGACGACAGTAGCTAATTTTTTTTAATAAACTTGTAAATATTCGGTGACTGGCGTTCAAAGAATCTTTCGATTAAACTAGATTACAGTGGGGATTATTATGATATTGTTGTTTGATTAAAATTAATTTTAAATTGTGTCGAATCCAGATGTTTCAGCGGTTGTAGTCCCATTCAAATGTATTAATGGATATATTTGACGCAAAACAAAATAACATGAAATTGATCTTGATCTTAATTAAACCAGAAAGACAAGTCGAAAGAAAATTATTGGTTGTGATAATATCACATGCACAGACTAGAGTGCAAGGGCTAATGGCTGTCCTTTGCTAAACAAGACAGACCACAGACACTTAACAGAGTGTGTGAAATTATGGGGTCTACAACAATTTTGTTCTTGCTTCAAACTTTTTAGATAAACATAATAACATGTCTCTATATCCAACTATAATAGCTACTCATGTGAGTGGTAGAAAACGAAAAGGTAGGAATCAAACCTTCCAGTTTATGTTCGGATTTAGATGAATTTGAGTCAATGAATTTGATAAAATCACAAAAAACTTGTGAGAACTTGCTGAGCTAAAATATCCATCTTTAGTGAATAAATTATTTAGAAATCACAATAAGTGTCTTGTGCATATATGGCTGCGATATGGCAAGTGATTGTTTGTTTAGCGCTTATATTGTTGGTGAATAATAATTCCTAGGTTGATAAGCAGTTATTTTTGATAAATCATTGAAGATATTGTTAGACATTCTCCACTGCATATTATGTGACTGCTGTCTAGTTGACTAGATAATATAGACGTTATCTTGCAAAATGTGCTTTATAAGTAACTACGTTCTAAAGCTAATCACTGTAAGGTGCGATTTCGCAAGAAGTAATTAATTAATAGTTCTTAAAACCTAAGTAGCAGTTGTGCAGTGGACCGTCAATTTAAATTTCAAGTTAGATTTTATTCTCTTCATATTACACAATGATGTCTATGATATATGTACGCTGATAGTGGCCGAATTAATTTTTTGAATACAAATAATATATTTTTATACATCAGACATTACTTTTCCGAAGCAGTTTTTATAGAACACATTTTATACTCCTTGTGAAATATGAAGCGATGGGATTGCAAAGGATTGGAACTTTGATTATTATAACAGTATTGTGAACGGCTATTTTCCCAAGTAGCGTTGTTATGAGACTTAATAATTTATTTTAAAATTCGGGCTGCCACACTGCCCTAATAATAATCAGTAGTGATTGAGAATTGGGTGAAATACAAAAAATGATCTTTGAACTGTGTTTTAATTATTTAATACACTGATAAAAACCTTTATTAATTAGAATTGCCTTGCCCTTCATTACTTATAGAGAGTGGTGCTGACAACACGACAATAAATGAAAACACGGACAATGCTGGTTCATAGGAATAATCCTAAACCATAGAAAAAAACCAAGCATCAAAAATAAAAAAAATGAAAATTTCAAACAAACTAAATCGCATAAAATTGCAAAAGGAATAGAACATCCTTTAAAAACATTGGTTCACTGACCTCCGATCGGCGACAGCGCGATCCTGTATCGACTTGCTTTTTTCGCGCCATTTATTATTAAACTATGGTACCGCTGGATGCGGCGGTCATTAACCTGTAAGCGCTTCCTTATCAACATGTACATTATGTAGAAAATGTGAAAAATTAAAAATAATTTCCCATGACATTAGTTTATAATGGACATATTTATATGATTTTTTATGGGCAGACTGAGAATGTGTTGAGGTACACGATGTTTAATTTATTGTCGTGCTGTCAGCACCACTCTATATAGGAATTTCACAAAGACAGCCCACTTCATTCATCCAATGACTACTAAACAGTAAAAAAAATAGTTTTTTGTATAATATAAAAAATAATAATTTATATTATTATGACCCCTAACGTACTTTAGAACTACTATGCGAGCGTAGTCTGAGTCATGCGTTCCAAGGGCACGCGGAATGGAACTGCGACATGTTTACCAGGCTTCATTCACCTAGCACAAAAATTAATAATTTCCATTAATTATATTTTTTATAATGTTTAGTAGTCATTGGCCAGATGAAGTGGGGCCATCTATGTAAGACGACTAACATTCCACAGTGTAGACACAATTATGTATATTTAATAATAATACTAAAACATACATTAAAGATTATCAGTCTATAAGTTAAATAATAATCCTTGAAGTAAACCACATTATACTGACTGATATTAAGCGATGGTAACGTTATGATGCATCTTGAGATAGAAGAGCTGCGCTTGCGACTCTAGTTCTTGCAGGGATTTCACTACTGGCGCCATCTGTGTGACGTGATCCTGCAAATGACGGATAATTGCTATTTATGTAACGTCTTACAATACAAAGTATAATTATTTAAAACAATGTGATGACTATAGTGCCTACATTATTGCTGATTCATTATTTTTTGAACTCAGCACTGTAACCTCTATCAGTGTATGGATACTAATGTTCTCTTTTACCCATGCGACAGTTGATAAACAAACATAGAATCGTACCTGATATCCAGAACCAGCCGACTTCTTCTTCTGTCCATACACGACTTTGCCATCAAACTCATTGGCAGGCACGGCCATGTCATTTCCAATTTGCTGGATTGTGATGGTCAGGTGCTCTTCGATGTCAGCCAGGTACTGGAAAAAGTGAGTGGGGTGAATAGCGGCCATTACAGGGTGTTCGATTTCCAAATCAAAATCAAAAGTCATTTATTCAAATTAGGCTGAGAATCAGCACTTTTTGAACGTCGATATACACGACAGTCCCCCCCCCCAAAACGCCCGCCCTCTTCCACTTTCTAGTGCTTTCACTGGGAAGAAGTGGCGGAACAAACTCCCTTTGTCTGTTCATTTATTTAAAAAAACATAACTTTATACAATACTATCACATAACATTAAATTGATTGTCATGTGGGTAGTGGCACACGGTCAACATCGAGTCTGTTTTAAAAATTTCTTTAAAAATAGTTATAACGTAAAAGTAAACAAACCTATGGTATAATTTAAACTGTTAATGTACTTAGAGGGCTATTCAGTGTTATCTTCAAAAAAACTCAGGTGCAAAGTGATGAAATACGGATCGAACGAGTGATATTGAACTTGAACTAAATCGACACCTTCCATGTTGAACTAAAACAGTGTTTTTAAGTTCGGAACCCTAATCCCCGTAGAATCAGTGCGGTGGTCTTAATTGCTGTCTCGATCGCTCGACGACCGCTTCGTTGCGTCATTGTGCTGGGTGTTTTGTTCCTTGTCGTAGCTTCGCACTACCTACCAGTATATATTATATAAGCTGTTGCGCGCTTCACCTGCGTTTATTGTACTTTGGCTTTGAAATCGTGCCCCGTGTACGGCGCTCACCGCCACCAGACACACCGAAGACTGTACTTACGATGTCCGACTCAGATATTCCACAGCTGATATCTAGTAGCCCGAGTGATAATGTTAACGCTGCGTCGCGGTCTAACAAGCGCCCTCGAGCTTGCTTCTCTCCAGGTACCGAACTTCAAGATTTTAAATCGGAAATTCATCAGATGTTAAGATCGTGGAAAGAGGAACAGCAAGCCTATCTTACCAAATTTTGTGATGATCATACTTTCTCCTTGAACAAGTTAGTGTCAGAATTGGCTGAAATTAGACGACAAAACTTGGAAATTCAAAAGTCGCATCTCGAATTTGAAAAATCTCTTAATTTTATAAGTATACAGTATGATGATATGTTAAAGCAAACTAACGCGTTACAAAAAGAGAAAGAAATGCTCAGAGAAACTGTACGGAATCTGGATACAAAAATTCACGACCTGCAGCGCTTATCCCGCCCTTCTAGCATTGAGATCCGGAACATACCCGTCAAGGAAGGTGAGGCAGCGGCGGACCTCCACACAATTATTACTAAAGTGGGCTCGTCAGTTAATATGTCGCTCAATAACACTCATGTGCGTGACGTATACCGGCTCCCGGGAAAACCGGACAGTGTCAGGCCAATCGTGGCTGAGTTCTCGACTGTTTCGACTAAAAACGAGCTGCTGGCAGCAGTCCGCGACTATAATAAAAAGCACCCAAATAATGACCGTTTCAATACCCAAACCATTGGCTTGACCGGTGAGCCCCGGCCGATTTATACATCAGAGCATCTTTCTGCCGGCTCGAAAAAACTCTTTTTTGCTGCCAAGGAATTCGCGAAACTTAAAGGATATGTTTTTTGTTGGACTACAAACGGAAACATATTCCTGAGAAAAATCGCAGGAGCCAAGCCAATACTCGTTAAATCGGAACAAACCCTTCATGACCTACAACATTCAGGAACCCTATGACTGCACCACTCAGCGATGTACCTGCTACGTTTGGAACATTCCTTATTCTTATTCACCCTAATTAATATAATATTAACTAAAATAATTTGTAATTTCTTTAAAATGCTTAAAGTTGTAATTAATCCTTTTTATATAACTATGTTAGACAGCAGACACCCCTTAGGTGGTAAAGTAACCAAGACATACTACGTCACATCCTATCACTGGACTAAACATTATATATCAAATCAAACACATTCACATCTAGCACGGCTTTACACACACACATATACAAAAACATTTCTCTTCAACAGGACACTTCGACGGCGCTTATTCATAATATTATATTGTTTCGCAATACAAATTGGCTATCTTTGCATAATAAATCGCTATCTCCTGTTTGGGGCTCCTATTGAAAATATGAACACTAATCATAGCAATTTTCTGTATCTCTTTTTTGACTTATTTCCGCATTTTTTAAGTTATACCAGGACCATTAAAGTATTTTAAATTTTCAAATTCGATAACCTAATAGAAATAGCTTATGACCTTGACGAACTAGCTGTCGCAACCTCATCCCTTGGTAGTGTTGATTCCTTTTATCATGAAAACCCAATTCAAACTTCATTCAAAGTTGTGTGCCAGAATATAAGAAGTATTAGCTGTAATTTCTCTAGTTTTATGACATTATTGGAAAGATCGAAAACAAAGTGGGACTTAGTTGTATTGACTGAATGTTGGCTTCCCCGCACTCATTCCATTCCCCAGTTGCAGGACTACGAATACCTCTATACACTTAATAATTTAACTCAAAATGAGGGTGTGGTTGTGTATTACAAGTCTTCATTACGATTGAAATCTGAAGAACCTATACTTATGGACGCCAACTGCCTCATGTTAGAAATTAACAATAACACAATTGTTCTTGCAATATACAGACCGGCTGGTTATAGAAACACATCTAGATTTATTGAGTCCCTAAATAAACTTTTATGTAATTATTCCGCTTATTCAAATATCATTCTTTTAGGAGATATTAATGTCGACATCTCATCAAATAATAGTGACTCCAACTCGTCTTCATACTTAAACCTGTTAGCCTCCCATGGTATGTTACCAGCGCATACAATCCCCACACATAGTCTCACATGTCTTGACCATGTATTTCTTAAGTCAAGGTTACCTGCTTATTGTTACATAGCAGAAAGTTCTATTACCGACCACGATTGTATATTCTTTGCAATTAAACTAAATTCCCGAAACCATAAGCCTTTTACAAAAGTAATAAAAAAAATTAACTATAACACCTTGGACAATGACATGAACTCGATTGACCTTTCTCCAGTATATAGTGACAATGATGTCAACACTTCCACGAATTATTTTATTTCGGCACTAAATCAAGCAATTATAAATAATACTACAACGTTTAAGACCTCTAATAGGAAAATTATTAAGAAACCCTGGATTACCAAGGGTCTGTTGAGATGTATGAGGAACCGTGACAATATGCAACGAAAACTAAAAGTACTCAAAAATAAAGACCAATTTAATGAAACACTAGAGGTAACGTACAGAAGATATCGCAATTTCTGCAACGATCTTTTAAAAAAAATAAAAGCTGGTTATGAGAGGGCTGAAATCAGCAAAGCTGCTGCTACTAGTAACAAAAAACTCTGGGAGGCCGTAAAGACAGTCACGAATACAAAAAAACGCGAGGACATCCCTACTGAACTAATACAAAACAGTTCCCATGACGACTTAAATAATATAAATTCATTTTTTGCAACCATGGACAAAAATCTTGCTGAGAAAATATCACTTACAAGTAGTAACAATCGCTTTCCGGAGGTACACACTAAAAAGTCATTCACACAATCTTTTGTTTTACTTCCCACTGATGTAGCTGAGGTTGAACAAATCATCTTAGGACTCAAAAATAACTGTGCCGTTGGTCGCGACAACATACCTGCAATCTTTCTAAAGCGTTATCGAGAGGTTCTGCTTCCACCTTTGACTTATATTTGCAATCTTGCTTTTACAACAGGCGTTTTTCCGGACTCTTTAAAACTTGCCGAAATTCACCCTATATATAAAGGGGGAAGCAGGGGCTGTGTCAGTAACTTTAGACCTATCTCAATTTTGCCAACGGTATCCAAGATTCTGGAAAGGTTAATAAACAAACGATTAACTAACTACCTTGAGTCAAATAAACTGCTGTCACCTTCTCAGTTTGGTTTCAGATCTGGAAAATCAGCTAGTGATGCTGTCCAAGAACTAGTGAACTTTGTTTCTACAAATCTCGATAGTAAACAAAAAGTATTGGCGATCTTTCTGGACTTGGCTAAGGCTTTTGACACGGTCTCTGCCCCCTTGCTCCTCGAGAAGCTGGAGGGGCTTGGAGTGAGAGGCAAGCAACTTGACCTACTTTCTGATTACCTCACAAATCGCAGGCAGAGAGTAAGGGTTGGTGAAATGTGCAGTGATGATCTTGACATCACGTATGGGGTACCGCAGGGTAGCATCCTAGGTCCTACATTATTCTTGACGTATATCAACGACCTGTGTAACCTCAAGTTGCGTGGTGGAAGGATCATTACCTTTGCGGATGATACAGCTTTGCTTTTCCATGCGGACTCATGGGAGAAAGTCTTTCTAAATGCCCAACTTGGTTTTGACATGGTAGCCGAGTGGCTAAAAAATAATAAACTTACACTTAATGTGACCAAATCCATGTATATCCCCTTTATGTTGAGAAATCATGAAATCCCATCTTACCAAAATCTTACCATAACATCACACATTTGTTCTCTCCAACAGGATAAACCTTGCTCATGCCCTACTCTCAAAAAAACGGCTGGTATCAAATATTTGGGAATTCAGATTGACAATCGTCTTGGATTTCAGCCACACATAGATTTACTTACAACGAGAACACGAAAATTGATATACGTTTTCAAGAACCTTCGTCATGTGGCGGAAACTAAGATTATAGACACCGTATATTGTGCACTAGTTCAGTCAATCTTATCATATTGCATAACGGCTTGGGGAGGAGCTCCAAAGACATCCATGCTGAAGTTGGAGAGAGCTCAGAGAGCTGTTCTTAAAGTTGGTCGTAAACTTCCCTTTCTCTTTCCAACCAAAGAACTTTACGAGCATTGTAAAGTACTGACAGTTCGGCAATTATTCATTTTGAATACCATTTTACGTAAACATTCCCAACTTTCATACAATCCTGTTGAAATCCTCACTAAGAGACGCAAACACACGGTCTGTAAATCTAAGTCGTTTAAAACCAGCTTCAGTCGTAGATTCTTTTGTTTCCTGGGAGATTATCTTTACAACAAAGCCAATAAAGCCATTTCTATCTACTCCCTATCCTTTTTCAATTGTAAAACAAAAGTCCAAAATTGGCTTCAATCTCACGATTATGATGCCACTGAGAGACTTTTGGAAGTGATCTCATAATAAGCAACTCGACACGTCCTACCCACACACACCCACTCACTTCAAACACACTCACACACCCCCACACACACACATTCACACTTCACAAATAGACTTCATAACCACACCCACAATCAAACATCGACACGAACATACCCTACTTTGCTGTCAATTCTTTTAAAATTATATAATTATTTACTTTGTGTTTTCCTTTATGCATTTTTTTTTTTTTGTCAATTTTCTTTCATCTCATAATCTTTGTCATCTGTTAGTATACGTTTGTATTAGTTGTGACACGACCGTGTAGTCAGGAGGCCTGGAGACCTGTAACACAGGTTATCCTAGTACAGGCTCCAGTTTCCACTACATCATTATATCTTGTATACTTTATTTTGTGGTAAACTTATGTTTTAATTGTGTGGTGGAAAAAATAAACGTTTATTATTATTATTAAATGAAACTATCCACCATATGCCAGCTAGCCACGCCAAGGTACCAGCAAAGCAAAAAAATTAATAAAAACACAATTAAAAATGGAAATGCAAATAAGTAAAAACTTATTACCTAAAATAGTTAAGTAACTATTTTACTATAGTCACCGGATCATTGCTTAATATCAGATCAGTAATGAGGTACCTAACACATCAAACAGGAAATTTTAAATAATTTCGTTGGCGAATGGGTTCGCTTTTTTAAGGGTTCCGTGCCAAAAAGTTAAAACGGAATCCTATTGATGAGACTTCGCTGTCCGTCCGTTGGCCCGTCTGTCACCAGACTGTATATCATGAACCGTAATAGCTAGATAGTTGAAATTTTCAGAGGTAATGTATTTATGTTGCTGCTATAACAACAAATACTAAAAATAAAAATAATTAAGGGGGCTCCCAAACAACAAACGTGATGTTTTTTTGCAGTTTTTTTGCTCCATATTAATAACGGGAATAGATAAACGCTCGAAACGTTCACAGTATATTTAGTTATACATTAAAATTAAAAATAAATAAATAAAATAAATATTGAAGGGGCCCATACAACAAAAGTGATTTTTTTCCCGTTTTTAAAGATAAGGTTACGGAACCCTTCGTGCGCGAGTCTGACTCTTACTTGGCCGGTTTTTTTTATATAATATACCTAATAATCTTGTCATTAACACGTGTTAATGTCAATGTAAGTGTTAACCTTACGTTTAAAAGTATCTAAAAATAACACCTTATTACTAAGGTAAGGTAGTCGATCCTAACCTGGTCGGAAGACAATATCGAAATCCCGGCCACAGTAGGCGCGGGCCTGCCGGCGGTGAGCAGTGGGCAGCTCGCCGCCCGGTAAGGACCAGACCCGCACCGTGCGTTGTGTTTCACGCGTACCTCAAAGGGAAGTCAATACATGTGATGGGGTCCACGAAGACCGATGCCTCCTGCGTCAGGGTTGCGGGTTAGTTAAAAAAGAAACCGTGGTCCTGGCCTGGCCCCTCCGAAGCTTTTTCAGCTTTGGTGGAGTCCGCTGGAAAATAAAAAGAAGTGGATCCTGGTAATACCTGTGGCTCGTTGTACCAGGTGCAGCAGCCCCTAGGGCGGTCGTCAATGAGGTTAGTATTCCAACAGTTGCGGCCGCGCGACGAACACCACTCGCCGTGGTACCACACCTGGGACGAATAAGGCAAACATATTCCCCCTTATTCATAAACGCTGCTTAAAGTTAACTAGTGATTAGCGATTCTTTAACCATTCAATTTTAACCTTTTAACGTCACTTAACTTAAATCATCCTTTATGAATATACACCACAGTGTTTAAGGGGTTTATTCATAAACGAAAGTTAAAGTTAAGTGACGTGCAAACGTCTAAAATGTGTGCCTAAAGAATCGCTAATCACTAGTTAACTTTAAACATCTTTTATGAATAAGGGGGATTGTGCTAAAAATCTAAGTCAATGCATGGGTTTTTGAATTTACAATGACTTAAAAATAAAAATAAATAACTGCATATCACACTTGTAATAGTATTCAATTTGACAATTCGACAAAATTAATTAAGTGTTCTTGAATTTCTGTCGAACACATGATCTTTCCAAATTATGGAGCAGCAATTTTAAATTCCTAGAAATTAGTTTGGTTTTACAGATTATACGATTGGTGTTTAGCAGCTTATGTATCAACTAAGTTAAAACGATGTTCTAAAATGGAGATTTTTATGGAGACAGGTTTGTGTTTTATGTTGTATGATATAGATGGTGGTCTACCTTCTCTGGGACGGTGGAAACAAGACTGATGGCAAGCCCCATGCGCTCCGCACGACCGACACGACCGATGCGATGCACGTAGTTGGACTTCTCATCCGGTAGAGTGATGTTGATCACTGATGAAAACAAACAAGTTTTAAGAGATAACGCTTTTAGAAACTAAAACGTATATAACTAAAATTTAATATTTGTTTGTGTTGATGTTTAATGGGAAACAGTCTATGAAATAAAAGTTTAAATATTTAACTTCATTGATTCGGTAAGTTTGGCCAAGGCTGATAAAAAAATAATTCTTATTATTTAATGGCCTTAGGAAATTGAAAGCCTCAGAAAATTTTCACATACTGTGGCTTTAAATGGGTGAATTCGCTTTGATTGGCTTCATTGCTCATTGATCTAAATTCTAACAGAAGTAGTGCATGATATTAATTGCCATGGTGAACTCGCTACTCGCTCCCTCCGCGTTGTTGCAGAAACAAGGTTTTCTAATACAATCGGTCTATTGAAATTTAACAAAACCACTTACTAAACGGCAGTCCAGAGATGTCAATTCCCCTGGCAGCGACATCAGTACAGATAAGGAATTTAACTTGGCTGTTCTTGAACTTTTCCAGGTTACTCTTGCGTTCCGCCGGCTTGCGGTCACCGTGCAGGCAAACGCAGGTAAACTCAGGACCGCAGGATTTGAGGTACCGTTCCAAGTTATCGCAGTCTAGCTTTGTACGGCAGAAGATTATAGCTCTGCAGGAAAGTGGTATAGATATGTTATTGCATAATGTTATTTAAATTGGTGCGAAACTCGCACTTAACGCTATTACTTCAAATTATAACGCGGGATAGGTTGGTTATTCTAAAGGTGGTCAAAAACAACTCTCTTCACAATGGATTGCTTCTCATGTTTCCTTTGACCACTTCCCTATTAGAGAATCTAAAGAAGAGAGAATCTCAAGACTGTTTTTTTTTTTTTATTAAAATATAAAGCAGCGCTTGACCGCAATCCCGCCTGATGGTAAGCAGTGACGCAATCGTTGATGGTAAAGCGCACTAGTTTATTAAGAGCCTATTCACTCTAGCCTTGAAGACACTCAAACTGTAGTCCGACGGAAACACCGCCGCCGGCAGATTGTTCCAGTCCCTCGATGTACGCGGTATAAAGGAGGAGGCGAAACGCTTCGTCCGGATCGTAGAGGTGTTAACAACATAAGGGTGGAAACTCGCCGTACGACGGGTCGTCCGATGGTGGAATGGAGATGGGGGAATTAAATCGTGCAATTCCCTCGCACACTCCCCAGAATGTATCCTATAGAACACCGAAAGGCTGGCTACTCTACGCCTGTGCTCTAGGCTTTGGAGACCAACTCGAGTTAAATCAGGGTCACCAATCAGCCTCTTCGCACGCCTCTCCACTGAATCCAAAGTGGCCAGGTGACACTTTAACGTGAAAATTATTTTACTAATTTTGTATCTTTGTTTCTTCTTCAGCCTATAGAGGTCCACTGCTGGACAAAGACCTTCCCCAAGGCTTTCATTACATTGGTGGGATTTGCCACAATCCCCACGCTTTGCAGGCGGGTTGGGGATCGTAGTAATTTAGTAGTTTTGTTATTGCATAGTGTATGTTTATGACATGAGATTCAGACAATTCAGAATTCAGTCTTTCACTGTTTTGGTATTACAAATCTATACTAACATATAAAGCTGAAGAGTTTGTTTGTTTGAACGCGCTAATCTCAGGAACTACTGGTCCGATTTGAAAAAATATTTTGCGTTGTATAGTCCATTAATCCAGGGAGGTTTTCGGTTATATAACACCACGCTGCGACCAATAGGAGTAGAGCATAACTAACTCCACGCGAACGAAGTCGCTGGCGGCCGCTAGTCTGTAATAAACTTTAATGAAGCAATTGACCTGTCCATCTTGTGTTCCTTGATGGCGCGCACGCAGTACTCGCCCTTGAGTATCTTGACGGCTTCTGACAATGTCTCCGGGGTAGTGTTGCCGCTGCGGATGTTGTCTTTAGCATGAACGCCGTCAGTCTGTACGTGTCTGGTCATGTAGAAGAAGAATGATTGGTTAGTATTGTGATAAATGCAGTATGCATGTCTGTTTTTGACGTCCTTTCGGACTAACGTTATTTTTTAGTTTTCATAATTTACACAATATTTTTATTTGTTTGGCAGTGATTGAAAACTGTGCTTGACCATATGGTCATATGACCAGCAGCCAAATTGCGTAACATATTTTCGGCAAATGATTGATACTAATTGGTATCGTTTGGACCGCAATTGATATCATTTCATAGGCGTGCCCTGATTTATTTTCGTCTATTTGCCCTACACATTACACTATAAATAACTCATGTTTCATGTAGTGTGTAATTTGTAAGACAAAATAGCCCGGGATAGTTCGATCCTAAAAATCTGACTTGTCCCCCTCTAAGCCAGAAGCTGGGTACGCCCATGTATCATTTTACACTTTTCAAAATCAAAAGTAATTTATTCAAATTAGGCTGAGAATCAGCACTTTTTGAACGTCAATATTACATAAGACAGTCCCCCAAAACGCCCACCCATCGACACTTCTTAGTGCTTGTTACAGCTGTTCTTTGCTACAGCTGTCAGTTCATTAAAAAAAACACATGACTTTATACAATACTATGAATAGTGATAAACACAAGAAAATACAACAACAATGAAATAATAGAATACAATAATGAAATAATTTATTCATATTGATGAGAACTGCGCCCATTGGGTTAAAATAATGGTGATGAAGATCATAGGCAGTCGAGGGAACTATTACTCATATTGGTAACAAGCTCTCTGCGCACCCTTCCGGTAGCAGATCTTTCTGGTCCCTAGCCAAATCGGTCGAGGCGAACTTCTGTCGGCCCACACTGCCTCCGCTGGTTAGGCCTGATGGAGCACTGGCTCATACTGCGAGAGAAAGCAGGTCTCTCTGCATCTCTCTTTGCCCATAGTTCGCGTCTTGACACTGCCAGTGCTACTCCACCTAATTTACCTCATTGCGGAACTTCAATACCGGAGGTTCGCATTAGAAACAAGGAGGTTCTGAGAGTATTGTGTCGTCTGGACGTGAATGAGGCTAGTGGTCCAGATAGTATACCAGCAATTGTTCTTAAGGCTTGTGCGCCCAAGTTGACTCCTGTATTGACGCGCCTGTATTGTCTCTCATTTAGGACTGGTATAGTGCCCAAGTCCTGGAAGCTTGCCAACGTGCAGCCCGTGCCCAAAAAGGGTAGTCGTGCCGATCCTACCAACTATCGGCCAATTTCCATAATCTCCATACTCTGCAAGATTATGGAGCGTGTATTGAACTCGCGCCTCTTGGCTTACCTGGAAGGTAACGATTTCCTCAGTGACCGACAGTACGGTTTTCGACGCAATCAGTCAACTGGAGACCTACTAGTGTATGCCACTCACTTGTGGGGCGAGGCCCTCAAGAAAAATGGGGAAGCGATTGCAGTCTCCCTTGAAGTCTCGAAGGCCTTCGACCGGGCACGCTGGCCTTTTGAGTAAGCTTCCAGCGTACGGCATTTCGGCTGGCCTGACTGGCTGGGTAAAAGACTTCCTGACTGAACGGTCCCTCCGAGTTGTTGTCGACGGATGATCATCTGAGCCCATGTCGACCAATGCCGGTGTTCCTCAGAGGTCTGTTCTCTATGCAACTCTGTTCATGCTGCATATTAACGATCTGCTGATGCCCGGTATCTATGGGTATGCAGATGACAGCACAGTTGTGGAGAGATACCTGCCGGAAGCTCGGGCTAGTAAGGAAACAATCCGGTCCGAAAGAGAGGCCATGGTAGAGCGTACGAGTGCTGCACTACAGGCAAACTCCGAATGGGGCAATGCCAATCTTGTAGCATTCAATGCCGCCAAAACACAGGCGTGTCTTTTCACCGCCAAAAAGAGCCCGTTCACCTTTGCTCCTACATTTCAGAATGTATCCTTGAGTGCACCGACCGCCTTCAGCTTTTGGGAGTTGAGATTTCCTCCAACCTTAACATTGGGCGGTTCATTGGTCCAAGGCCAGGGTGGCTGCCAGAAAACTAGGCGTCATCGCGAAGGTCCGGTGGTACTTCACACGTTCACACCAAGGCAGCTTCTAATTTTGTACAAAGCACAGGTCCGCCCGTGTGTGGAGTACTGCAGCCACTTTTGGGCTGGTTCTGCGAAATGTCACCTTGCCACTTTGGATTCAGTGGAGAGGCGTGCGAAGAGGCTGATTGGCGACCCAGACTTAACTCGAAACGGTCTCCAAAACCTGAAGCACAGGCATAGAGTAGCCAGCCTTTCGGTCTACTATAGGATGCATTCTGGCGAGGGTGCAAGGGAATTGCATGATTTAATTCCTCCCATCTGCGTTCCATCATCGGACGACCCGTCGTACGGCGAGTTTCGACTCTTACGTTGTTGACACCACTGCGATCCGGACGAAGCATTTTGCTTCCTCCTTTATACCGCGTACATCGAGGGACTGGAACAATTTGCCAGCGTCGGTGTTTCCGTCACACTACAATTTGAGTGTCTTCAAGGCTAGAGTGAATAGGCTCTTAATAAACTAGCGCGCTTTACCATCAACGATCGCATCACTGCTTACCATCAGGCGGGATTGCGGTCAAGCGCTGGTTTATAATTTATAAAAAAAAAATACTCATAAATTTTCAAAAAAAAAAAAAGAAAAGAATTTAGATCATTATCTTGTTTCAAAAAAAAAAAAAACCAATTTCAATCAAATTAAACCAGCGCCAACCCCCATTGAGCAAGCGTGGTGATTACGCTCAATCCTTCTCTGTATGAGAGGAGACCTGTGCCCAGCAGTGGGACGATAAAAAAGGTTGATGACGATGATGAAACCAGACAGAACGGCTCCTTTTTCTTGATTCCACTTTGACCTTCTGATTACTCTTAAAGATCCAATCCTTTGACATTACCGCATTTCGCGACAAAAAGGCCGACTCTTTGGCGGTAGGTACTGAAAACTGTTGTCTCGGCCTTTGAATGTGCCGCCGTCGCCGCGTATTTTTGTAGGTATGACGTTGACCCCTGAAGTGAACTCATCGAATCAGCTGATAGGATAGTTTTTCGAGTTTTGTTCATATTGCAGCTTTGTTTGTGTAATTAGCGAATTAATTAATTTTTACTTTAATATCTTATTTTATTGTGTGTGTGAAAAAAACTGCATATTTTTTTCAAAAAATCATGAAAAAGCCGACAAAAAATTCCAACACTGTAGCTTCAGAATCATGTACTGGATCCATGGTACTCGTTTGTGCGTCGATGTCAGAGATACCCCTTATTTTACAAAAAAAAAAAACAAACGACTTCCAAAAAATACTACAAAGTGAAAAATAATTAATTTCGAAAGGTCTCTGGTTTTTGACACCGACTTCCGAAATTAATTATTTTTCACCTTATAGTGGTTTTTGGAAGTCGGTTGTTGTTTTTGTAAAAAGTTTTTATTTTACACTTTTTAGTTGTGAAAAGTATTATGTATTCAGTTGCATCCGCTCAGACTGGAAGCTGACGCAAATATAGTTGGGAATCGACGTAATTTTGTTTACTTTAATTTTTACCCGCAATTTTGAATAATTCCCTCGACTGCCTATGGTCTTCATCATCAGATTTACTGCAGACCATTATTTTAACCCAATGGGTGCAAAGTTCTCATCAATATAAATGAATTAAGTCCAAAGACAAAGTAGCTACTGTAAACCGTCGAGGAGTACAGTCCAAACAAACTAGGTATAAAGTTCTTATCAATGCAAATTAATCAAGCCCAAACACAAGGTAGCTGCTGTGAATTGTCTCCCGGCTCCATCATCAGATCTACTCCAGACCTTTATTAACTTGTAGTGCTTTAAAATACTTTATGAAAACGCTAAGAAATGCACTAGTCGCCCCTACGATTTTTGAAAGTTTCCCTTGATTTTTCTGGTCTTCGATCATCAGATGCTGATATCCTTATCATGGGACCACCTTGGAAACACCTTCTTTCCAACAAAAAAAGAATTATCAAAATTGGTTCATAAACGACGAAGTTATCCGCGAACAACATAAAAAAGCATTATACGGTCGAATTGAGTAACCTCCTCCATTTTGAAGTCGATTAAAAATAACATTAAATTTCGTATTGTGTAATTCCACTATCCTGTGATACCAATCGCAGTAAACGCCAAAACTCAAACCCCCTTATTCATAAAAACTGCTTAAAGTTAACTAGTGATTAGCTATTCTTTAACCATACATTTTTGACCTTTTAACGTCACTTAACTTAAATCATCCTTTATGAATAAACACCATAGTGTTTAAGGGGTTTATTCATAATCGATTATTTAAGTTAAGTGAAGTGTAAGCGTCTAAAATGTATGTTTAAAAAATCGCTAATCGTTTATGAATAAGGGGGAAAGAGCGTACGAAAACAGACAGGCTGTCCAGGTCTGCACCGGCTCATGTTCACTAGTAGTTGTTGATGATGTTCACATGTTCACATTTAATATGTCATAACTCAAATAATATTTCACTAAACTCATGTTTTGTTTAGTAAATAAGAAATATACCTTAGCCCTTTGTCCCTCGCAATTCAGGATAACTTACTTGCGTAGACTCTCCCAAAGGCGATCCTTCTGTGGGTCTACATTGACAACCACGTGGTGCACTGTCTCTGGTACTGAGTCCTCACCTTTCAGGTCCACCCAAGTAGGGAAGTGCATTATTTTTTCCTGTTACAGAAAATAGGCAAATATGTATTTGAATCCACAAAAGTTGCAGTTGAAAGCAACTGCAACTTTTGTGCTGCTCAAAAGATAGGACTTTTTCTCATGTATTTTTTTTAAATGAAAGACACGGCGCAATCGTGTAAGCAATGCGTCAAAAGAATTGAAAGGATTTCGTTCAATGTTTGTCTTTGTGACTCTCCTGCTCTAGTGCTTGATTCTCAATATTCAACTAACATTAGAACATTCAATTAACATAGAACGGATTATAACAAAAGTGTTTTCTAAAAATATTACGTAATGATAACTTTACCCATGTATATCATGTAGGTATAGTCCAAAATGAGTATCCAAATAATTTTTTCAAACTTTTTGGCAAGAGCAAGCATATGCATGCTCTTGAAAAAATTAATAATCCAATTTATTAATCCCAAAATTTCAATAGTTTCAATGTTTGGGATTAATATACTCCATACATTTTTCTGGGGCACAATTAAATGAGTTACCCACAGTAGTAAGCGAGTCAAGCTCGCTACTTATATGATTAATGCTAACCATTAGGAGGCTTTAGAAAGAACAATAGGTCACTAAAAGTTATTTTTTTATAAGGTTTTGTTTAGTAGTAAGTATGTCATTTCCTGGTAGGTGAATGTAAGTGTGGTTATGATACCTATTGTATTTAAGTGAGTTGTGTCTATATTATTATAGTCTAAGTGGTACTTACAGCCATCTTCTTAACTTCGAAAGCGTGTAGCGTGGCAGAACAGACTACCATCTGCAGCCGGCGTCCATCAGACGTGATTTTAGGTATCTGTCGGTGAAGGCGCTCGATCAACTCCCCATAGCCTGCCTTTAGCAAACCATCAGCTTCGTCCAGTACAAAGAAACGACAGTGGGTGAGGGATAGGTAACCTGTACAAGAAAATGGGTGGTTAACCATAGCACATGTGGCTTCATGAACAAGGACCTATCCATCTACGTGCATGGAGTTGTCTGCGAATATACTTTTATGTTATTACAAGCTGACCCGCAAACATTTGTCGTTGTTTTGCGTTAGGTACATCATTTCTAGGAAATATTTTTAATATTTTATTAAAATCGGGGGTATGTAAAAGGGTGGATCATGTAACAGAGTGAAAAAAGTTGTATGTATTTTACAATGCTAAATCGTAACACATTTTGAAAAAAGGGTCATTTTGTCAAAATGTGTTACGATTTATAAATAAAAAATATGTTACAGGCAACTCTTCTCACTAGGGGTATGAAAAATAGAAAGTAGCCGATTATAATCAGAATATACAGGGTAATTTTAGTCTAGTACGCAAAAAAAAAATGGGTAGCTCAGAATCAATTACAGAATATAATATCTGCATCAATAGTTAAAAAAAAAATGTTTTTTATCCGCCCTAAAATCAGCAAATGACAGACACCAAATTATTATCAATATCGTAGTATAAGCGCCGCGTGAGCGCGGTGTTTACCCCGCGCGCCCTCCACCTACCTAGGGCCCGTAGGTCGTAGGTCAGTGGGACACGACAGTGACTCACGTGCGCCCTGGCCTGACAGTGTTTCGCGTGCAAACTCCGCTGCAGTTAACGGGCTCCTTTTACGAATTGTGAATCTCTTAAAAACTTAAAAACGCAACGGTCACTATGCCAGACTACACGAACCGCGAGTTTTTCGAAATGCTGCGAGTGTACTTACAAAGTGGTGAAAGTTTACGTGCAGCCCGGAGATTGTACGCGTCGGAGAGTATACCCAGGATACGAGCTCTGGGAATTGCAAACCCCACTGGCCATAATCTATGGACTATTTTAGCAGTTACTGAAAGGTTGCTCGACCATAGACAATTTCGCAACCCAAGCCACGCACAAGGGTCTGGCAGACCCCGACTGGCGGTCGATATCGAAGACCAAATTATGGATTTTTTCGAGCGAGATCCCAGATCCAGTATTTACGATGCGGCACGTCGCTTTGGTGTTAGTCAGAATGCAGTTTGGAAGCTGCTTAACACTTCTGGACTACACCCATACCACTACCAGCCCGTTCAGAAATTCCATGACCCTGATCCAGTATCACGTGAGTGGCTTTTAAGTCATCGCGACGCCAACATCTTGTGGACGGATGAAGCGTTGTTCACTCGTGTAGGCCTCTACAACATGCACAGCGATCATTGGTGGTCTTTTCATAACCTACATTTGGTGCGAGAGACGCATCACCAAGTGCGTTTTATTGCCAATGTGTGGGCCCGGCATAATTAAAAATAAAATAATAGGGCCCATGTTTATTGAAGGTGCCTTGACTGGGCCAAAGTACCTCGAAATGTTGGAAAACATAATAGAGGAGTTAGTAGAAGAAGTTCCGGTGAGCTATCGCAACATCCACTATCAACACGATGGCGCTCCGCCTCACTACGTTGCACAAGTACGCAATTACCTGAACAGAAAACACAGGCAAAATTGGATTGATCGTGGCCTTATACCGTGGCCTGCCAGATCACTGGATCTTAACCCTTGTGATTTTTATTTGTGGGGTGAAATAAAACGTCGCGTGTATATGGAAGAGGCTCAAAGCCTAGGTGACCTAAAATATAGGATTATAAACGCTTTTGACGAAGTGAAAAATGAGACTAGTGTTTTAAATAAACTAAATAACAATTTATTTAAGCGTGCACGTTTATGCCTACGAAAAGGTGGACTACATTTTGAACAATTATTAAAATAGTTAGCGCTTGACCGCAATCCCGCCTGATGGTAAGTAGTGATGCGATCGTTGATGGTAAAGCGCGCTAGTTTACTGAGAGCCTATTCACTTAGAAAAACTAAGCGAATAGGAAGGAAGACGGCAGTTCAGCGAGGTGATGCAATTTTAAACCCAACAACACGACCAACGATGCTGCGCCAAAGAGAGATTGATCTGAAGACCCTCCACGACCAAACTCCCAACACAACAACATTAGGCGCATCGTACCCGGCACATATCGCAACACAACTGCTCAGACCCGTCCTCCGTACGGCTTCACCAGACATCATGCCGGAACACGACAAATCGCTTGGCGGCAAGGCTTTGTCTGGTGGGTGGTAACTTCTGCCGGCGGCCGGTGTTATGGCCTACCACCGAGATAGTAAATAGTCAAGTGCAACTTTTTATGAATTATTTCATACTGTAAACACTACGCCTATCATGCAACCTTACCTCCTTGAATCAGATCCTCCAACCGCCCGGGGGTGCCCACAACGATGTCGATGCCGGCATTCAGTGCATTGATCTGATCCTTAACATTTATGCCTCCTACAACTAGCAGCTCGCGAATCTTTGGGTTTTCCAGATACTTCTTAAATTTTGTTATTTGGTTGCAAGTTTGTTCTGCTAACTCTCTTGACGGCTGTGTAGAAAGAGAAGTTTATTATGTACTTCTTAAAGGTTAAATAGTTTCAATAATGCATTTTATTTGTGTGTTACAGGTCAGGATATATCATCATCATGATCATCATCAACCTTTTTATCGTCCCACTGCTGGGCACAGGTCTCCTATCATACACAGAAGGATTGAGCATAATCACCACGCTTGCTCAATGCGGGTTGGCGATTTCAAACTTAAAGTCCAGGTTTCCTCAAGATGTTTTCCTTCACCTTACTTATAAAGTACATATAACTTAGAAAAGTTACATTGGTACTTGCCTGACTTGGAATCGAACCCACACACTCATAATTGAGAGGCTGGTGTTTTAACCACTAGGCCACCACGACTAGACAGGATATATACCTATTTATAATAACAAGTTCTGAACTATTAGAATTTTTATATCAAATAGATTGCTTGCTCCACATGGTTCTTATAATGGACAAAATTGATGGTAAACCCGTATCAAAATCGTTGCGTCACACAGGCAAAGCAAGTTGTCATCATCATCATCTCAGCGTTTGTCCCAGTTGCATCCGCGACTTTCGCGTTGGAGCTCGGGGTGGCTTCTTCGACCGATCGGTAGAACTTTAGCATCCTGTGGTAAGAGATTGTTGGCAGGCATGTAATCTCTTACAACGTCAAGCCAGCATTTCTATCGTCTACCCCGCTTGTTCCGGCCGGGCGGAAGCGCCATGGCAAGACATTTGTTACCCACGTAACATGACGGTTTGTGTAAGACTTGGCCGTACCAGCGTAGGCGACCTTCCTACAGTTTGTCTGCTATGTCACGGACACGAAGACTGCCACGGATGTGGGAGTTCTTCATGCGGTCTTCCCGCGTAACTCCACACATCCACCGCAGCATATACATCTCCGTGACATGCAGCTCCTGCTTGTGTCGCTCACGTACAGGCCACGCCTCACTGCCATACAGAACAGGTCTTAGACCTGCCTCATTTATACACCCTTATTTTTTCATTATACGAAACCTGAATATACACTTCTGGACACATCTATTAGCCCACCTTGCATTTTCAGTTTCGTTTGGTCCTAGCTAAAATTTTATATTAGGGCGAGCAAAAAGTTTTTATGCAGTTTTGAACCTGGCACAATCACAATTTCATTCAATAGTCTTTTTTTGAATTTCGAACACAGAATTTAAAGAAACAAAATACAATTTGGAGCCTGTTTGTTGATATCAAACAATCGAATACTAAGAAAACTTGATTTTATTGGTTTACTTGGATTTAATTCTTGAAAAGAGATTGCTATCTTTGGTTTTGCAACAGACATTACTTATTCTTAACATTAAGGTGAGGTTCTATCATTAATCTATGGATACTTCACCTGAAGTCGCCGCCCATGCTGTGGCACTTATTCAGGCCGGACACAGCCATTGAAACGTGAGTGCTCAACTATATTAAGTCGATCTGCGGTCCGAAATGTTTATCAGAAGTACCTAGAGACTGATGGCTTTGTTCGTCGCCAAGGAAGGCCACGATCTTGGGTGGCAACTGAAAGGCAGGATCGATTCATGGTGACGACCAGCTTGAGAAATCGTCACCTTACCTCCATTGAGATACAAAACCAACTTCGCGACTTCCACGGAGAATCTGTGAGCGCTCAAACTGTTCGGAGAAGGTTAAAAGAACGCGATATGGTACCACACAAGCCAGCTAATGGGCCCAAACTAACGCGAGCCCACCGAACAGCGCGCCTTCGTTTCGCGCGCACTCATTTAGATTGAACATCAACTTTCATCATTATGAAAGGAAGAAGGTCTACCGACGTAAGGGAGAGCGTTTCGCACAATGCTGCTTTGAAGAGAGGGTTGCTTATGGCGGTGGCTCATGGGCTGTCTGGGGCGGTATATCTGCGAGTGGCAAAACTCAACTTGAGGTTGTTACAGGACCACGGCTGCTAACATTAAAAGCTGAAAGGTATATTCGTGAGTGCTTAGAACCTCATGTGATACCATACGCGGACTATGTGGGCCCAAATTTCCTTTTTTGCATGATAATGCAAGAGCCCATACGGCCGACATCGTCAGGGAATATCTTCGGGATGTGAACATCACAGTTATGGACTGGCCAGCCAGAAGCCCAGACATGAACCCCATTGAGCACATGTGGGACGACATAAAAAGACGTGTTAGGGCTCGTCAGCCAGTTGCCCAGACGACGCAGGAGTTGAAAACTGCCATAGAAGAGGAATGGGAGAGGATCCCCCAAAATTTCATAGAGCGGTTGATAAACTCTATGCCTAATCGTATGAGAGCTGTGGCAGATGCCCATGGAGGCAACACGCATTATTAAATTAAACCTTTATTTGATAAAACATGTTTTTTATTCAAAAATCAATTGCCTTTAACAAGGCGCATATCCGACTTGTTAGGCGTAGCTCCATTTCGCATGGTATTCTGAATTCAAATTTAAAACAATACGATCGAAAAAGATGGTAAAATGTATCAGGTTTTAAACTGCATCAATAGTTTTTGTTCAATCTAGCAATCATATTTCGGTAGGGGCCATCGAAACCTAAACTCTAAGGTGGGCCAATAGATGTACTAAATCGATTCCAATCATTTTTACACCATGTTAAATTTTTTCCCAAATATATTTTTAAAATTTTGCAGTGTGGTTACCGAACGCAACAATAACGTTCACTGCGGATGCCGCCGCGCCGCGACGCTGCAGGCGCGAGTGGGCGAGCAGTAGGCCTATTATGAGTTTTCAATACGAAACTCGTTCGATCGTATCGAGCGCGTTTGACTTAGCGATTGGCCCGCTTCAAGGTCGTAAGAACTCTCAACCAATGAGAGCGCCAAACGCGCTCGATACGATCGAACGAGTTTCGTATTGAAAACTCATACTAGGCCTACAGCTCGTTAACCATATTTTTGTAGAGTCAACCAGGTAACGTAACAAGCTTAAAAATAACTTTGTGATTTTTCATGATAGCTTCTTAAAATTTTGTACACAAATTCTTTACTTAAAAATGACAACGCAAAACAAACACGTGTTTCGGGTTTCGCATATACAAAAATATTGTTGTATGGGCACATTAATCTATGTTAAAAGTTCGAATGGCTTTCAATATGCAAATGTGATGCTAGAATTCCATACATTTCCTGAGTTCATATTTTGGCAGTTTGGTTAAAATATATTAGTATTACCTAATTAGGTAAGTTCAATTTATTTCTTTTTTCCTCTTTGTTTCTTCTCTCACTCACCTCAATAATAATACATCTTGGCGCGTTATTAGCAGGTTTAGCGTCCACAACAGCGTCCGCTGACACCAGATTCGGCTTCAGATTGTCCCTTGGTGCTGTAGCAATGCCTATATACTCTGCCGGTGGTGGGTACTGCATAAAGGAGTATAATTTCACAATTATTATAATAGATTTAATTGATTATATACAATGTATACAAAATACTGTTGATAGAAATTGTTATAATACTGGGCCTAGCTGAGGCCTTAGTGATAAGGAATTTGAAAATTTGTATCCCATTCAATTGGTTTGTTAGTGGTCCGGCGATGAAAGGAGTGGACAACATTGTTACCATTACGGATAGGTACTGGATGAGGCTGGCATAATCCAACGTTGACCAATTTCAGACTCCCCTCCCCTAAGTACGGAAAAATAAGGCTTGTTTGGACTCCCTCTAGTAATCTATCATATGAGGCCATAAAATCGAAATGGTTTCTTTTAAAAAAGTAGCTTAAAACTATGACAAATTTTATTTAATAGATATTTTGTCGAAAAAATTATGAGGTAAGTATAAACTAAAGCATTTACTTGTTACAGAACATTGAACATACAGTTTTTAAATTTTACTGACCATACCTTGGCAGGGGGTTTTGCCTGTATTTGTAGATGCTAGCATATTAAGCTACTACAATCTGTCAAATTTATTTAATGGATTTTCAAATTTTTGGTTCTGGGTTTGTTGGGAAAAAAATATGTTTCAGGTAGCTTTATCATTCATTCTTCATCATTTTAGCTGAACGACGTCCACTGCTGGACATAGGCTCCCCCCAAGGATCTCCATGATGACCGGTCCTGCGCCTCCCGCATACAGCGGTTTCTTGTGACCTTCACCATGTCATCGGTCCATGTTATTGTGGGCCTACCCACCCTGTGTCGTCCGATGAGTGGTCACCACTCGAGAACCCAATGGCCATGGGGAATTGGTCCTATGGGCAATGTGCCCAGTCCACTGCCATGTAAATGTCACAATTCTTAAGGGTATGACAATTACTCTCGTTCTTCGGCGGATGTCCTCATTTCTGATTTGATCATGCAGTGAAACCAGATAGTTTCAACATCATACCATTTATATAGATGTTAGATTGCGTGGTATATTTTTTTTTTTTTAAATACTTGTCTATCAATACCTATAGATAATTGTAACATTCACAATACATCTTTTTCCTATGGTAACTAAGAATTTGTACCTTAAATGGCATTTTGCCAAAATTAAAGCTCATCTCAGCATTTTTTAGTACAACAGCAGGGAAGTAGCAATCGGCTCGTCTTTCAGGGGCTAAGGTAAATGCCACTCCAAGGTTTTCTCCATTCTTAGTGTAGCTAATTTCTCCATTGTTCAGGTTCAGTAAGCACCCTGAAATAAGACAATAGTGCCAGTTTTAACACATTATAGTACCATATCACCAATTCTTATAAAAGAAAGCATCATTTTCTTTTATAAAAAAATCTTCCTTTAACAAATGAGAATGCAATTGTTTCTTCCTATTGCCCTGGTGGTGGGTGGTGTTAGTGCATTTTATCCTCTGGGATTTCTTATTGGCAGCTTGGTGTTTAGCTAGATGCTCTGCTAATAGCAATGGGGTTGGTCCCCGAACATAAACATAATGGGCCAAATCTGGGTGTAATCCTTCAACTAAAACTTCAGGGATTTACTAGTGATGTTATGAAACTGCTTGCAAGTGTATACTTTGTATAAATAACATACCTATGACATCATTCATTCCATATGGTGAACCATAGTCATCAAAGTTCTTGGAATTAGACTTCTTGCCTGTCCCTCCAAACCCGAAACCCAAACGGTCTGTACCAAGATCCAATTTCGCCTAAAAATAATTATAATTTGATATTTACATTTTTCATAGCAATAATTAGGTTATATTTATTTACCAAGATAATATATTATAATCTAGGAAACAAAGAGTAAAATAAGTATTTTAACATATGATGCAATGACACTGAAATTAATCTGATTTCTTAGAATAAATTAATTGATTTCAAAGCTTTGAACTACTCTGAGTTTTAACATTTTATGGCATTTCTACTTACGGCTTGTGTAGACCAGCCCACACGGCACAAGCCCTCATCAGTGACTGTGGCTTCATAGTAATAAGCCCCCTTGCTGTGTACGCCTTTAGTGGCCCTGCAGCCATGCCAACCCTTCTGGTCACGCGATTGGCACCGCAGCCCATCCGGGGTCACAGCCAGGGCATCCGTGCGATCAAAGAACGACATCGTCAATTCTGACGATATCGTTTGTATTATCCTACTCGTCTTCCCTTCTTGCCCATCTTTCAAAGTCTCCCACACTATTTGCAGAATTGGCAAACAAAAAGCACCAGTCTTTCCGCTACCTGTTTCAGCAGCCATGAGGACGTCTCCACCACCCAAGATGAGCGGTATTGCCTCGGCCTGGACATCTGTTGGCAGTGTCCAATCCATCTCGTCAATGGCCTTCCCCAGCTCGGGGAGGACACCGAACTCTTCAAACGCAGTCATTTGTCCTACTTATTTAGAAATTCCTATGTAAAATTACAGCAGATCGTAAAGGCTACTTCAAGCTTCGGCAATATTCGGCATTTGGGAAATGCGGACAGCCGACAGCGACCCGGCGAGTGTCAGAATGACCTGACAGTTCACAGTCTTGACTTGACGTTGACATTTTTATTTTTTGTTTGTTGCATTTGGAACCGGCTAATGTCAGAGACCATATTGCCATGTCTTCAGTAATTAATTTTCAACAGCTATCCTTTGTTTTTTTTTTCTTTTGACGTTGTGGAAATGCCTTTACGCACCATACCCCGAGGGGCGTGTGTGGGACTCGCCCAGCCGTAGCCGGGAATACCCACTAAAACCACAGCGGCACAACGACATCGCCTGAGTGGCGGGGTCTTGGGAAATAGCAGAGCCTGTGCTACCAATCCCCCGCCGGCGATTCCCGCCAAAAGGCGGGTCCACCATGGTCCCCCCATACGGAGGGGCCGGGCTGGGAACGGCTTCTTGTGCTAGAAGACGCAGCAGCCAAGGGTTTTTAGCGAGGTGGCCTTCCTCTTAGCCCCACTCGTTTGCACGGATGCAAACGGGGCCCCCAGCTCCTTTCAGTGAGGAGACCGGGTTGCCCGACGGTGACCCGCAGTTTGCGTCACGTCAGCCACCTGGAGTGGTGGCCGCATCGCCGCATGTGTTCGCGACGAAAACATCCCACTTCACATTACACATTCACATGAAAATTAATAGAAACATTTTAAGAAAATTATCTCAACAAATACGTAAACAAATAATAGTAAGACTGACAGATGACATTTCGACGCAATAACTATAGATAAGGAACAAAACGGAAACATTTATGAAACGATGTAAAGATCTAGCGACATCTAGAATTCGGAGGAATAATCTACATTATCATATTGACAGTTATTGATCTGACAATCTATCAACTCACACACACGCATTGACCAATGACAGCGCAGCAAGCATCAGCGACGTCTGGTGTCGAGTAGCGGAACCTCCCAACCGCCGATGTTAGAACGAGACAGATAGATAAAAAAGAGTACAGACATATGAACTTCCTGTCCGCGTAGCCGCGAGAAGATTCGGGACTATTCTGGGAAGCAATTCGAGAGAGTTCTCCGCTCCTGGTTTGACCGTATAAATACGCGTAAAAGCCGGCGAGTGTCATTCAGTTTACAGTTGAGTTTCCGAGTACTTCGAGCTGATCTGCGACAGTGAACAGTACAGTATAGTGAATACAGTATACTAAAAGCAAATAGTTATTCAGTTCATTCAGTCTACAGTTGAGTTTCCGAGTACTTCGAGCTGATCTGCGAGTAAATAGTGACAGTGAACAGTACAGTATAGTGAATAGTGAACAGTGATAGTAAACAGTACAGTACAGTAACAGTGGAGTAATAGTAACAGTGTTTCCGTCTTTTTAAATACCTTTCCCGCCATAGTGATATAGTGTTGTCAGTGTTGCCAACATAATAAAATAGTTTACCACAGTATTTTGTACCGATCGATTTTATAGTAAAATAAATTATACAGTCCATAAATAGTGTTGTTTGTTCATGTACACATGGGGTAGTACGGAACGTATATGCTGACCCCTGCCCCGTACATAGTGGTCCTTCGAGCCGGATTGTGAAGCAGATCGTGATATAGACTCTGACAGTGTTTCGTATCGCGTCGTATGACCGCGCCGCGAGTGTTTAAATAGTATTTCGTTATACATAGTTATTTTAAAGGACGATATAGTTTCGTGAGTGTCAGTGAAAAAGCACCTCGCACGCACGCGTTTGAGTGTTGTTTTTGTGAAAACAGTATAGACTGATAGTTACATAGATACATGGACATTTAGAGTATAGAGACGTTTCATAGACAATCGATTAATATAGTCATTTATTCGTACGATTAATGTTATACAACCGAGTTATACAGTGGACAATAGTGGACCATAGACATTTTCATTTGTGAATAGACAGTTTTTGTTCATGTTTTAGTGGACATTTTTGTGAATATTACTGTGGACACCTTTTACAAGGATTTTAAAAATGCCAGTGACAAGGTCCGTTACTAGAGCTCAAGTGCACACCGACATGCAGCAGTCTGCTCATGAACTTGAGCAGGCGCCTCAACAATCGCCGCAAAAGGTTGCACATCTGCCATCGCATATGTCGCCACAGCTACCACCTCAGGTACTACCACAGACGTCAGCGCGTCACTCACTACAAAGAGATGATACAGTACAAAAAGCTCCATCAATGAAGTCTACAGTTTCTGAAAAATCACTACGACTTAAAGAACAGATTATTCGAAGTAAAATAAAAGAAGAGAGGCTGAAAAGAGAGCAATTAGAAATCCTACTCCAGATAAAAGAAAATAGAGAACAAGAGCATGAAAACTCCTCACATGTCAGTGAAAACAGCCGAAGAACAGATCGGGTTCGAGAATGGGTGGATCAACATTCCAACGTATCATGGGAATATTTTGAAGAAAATAAACCAGATACTCCCAGAAAAATGAAAACTGAAAATTTTCAAGAACAAAAATCCTTCAAGTTGAAAACCGAAGAACTGAAGAAAGAAAATTCAAGAATGAAGACTGAGGAACAAGAAATAGAAAAATACCAGAAGACAGAAGATTTCAAGACCACGATAAAGAGAAGATTGAAACAAGAAGACGAAGATGAAGAATATAAAGACTATAAGGAAAAGAAGCACGAAGACAGAAGATGGCCTAAAAATCAGAATAAAGATGAAAATCACAACTCGGAAAAGAAGAAAGAAGAAAGCGACAACAGACAGAAGATAGATGTCACCGACTTGGCTTCAGCTATAGCACAAGCAGCCCGTTCGTATAAACCACGATATATCGGAGAATTGCCCTACTTCAGCGGAGCTCATACAGAATGGCTCGCCTATCGCGCAGCATATAAAGAAACAGAGAAATACTATACAGAAGTAGAGAATACTGCAAGACTGCGTCGATCACTGAAGGGAAGAGCCCAAGAAGCAGTCCGTTGCCTACTTATTGCAAATGCAAAGCCAGCTGATGTTTTAGAAACATTAGAGTATCGATTCGGTAGACCAGATTCGATTGCACTCTCCGAGCTAGACAGCCTGAAAAGCCTGCGACGCATAACAGAATCGCCACAAGATATATGCCTGTTCGCAAGCAAAGTACAGAACGCCGTCGCCACTCTCCAAGCACTGAAGCGTAGCCACTACCTGTACAGCCCTGAAATTATAAAAAACCTGACACAGAAGTTGACGCCTACACTCCGTTCCAGGTGGCTGGATATTGTTGACGAAGAAAATGAAGATGAACCAGATTTACTTACATTCAGCAAATTTATCACTAAAGAAGCCCGCAAGATTGGAAGGTTTGCATCGCCCGAAAGAATAGAAAAACGCGATTACGATCAACCAAGAAGAGATGCCAATCAACCATACCGCAGAGAACAGTATCATCCAGTGGAATATAGAAGAGAGCCACGGCAAAAGGAATATAGAAAAGAACAGCAAAATAGGGAACCACGAAAAGAATTCGAGCAATATCATAGAGACAGAACCTATCGAACAACAGGAAATGATAAGAAGACAAAAAACGCAACTCAAACATGCTATCTCTGCAAGGATTCGAAGCATGAAGCAAGAGATTGCCCGAAATTTAAAGAAGCAGACAGCAACAAGCGCTGGGAACTGGCAAAGGAGCACAACCTTTGTTTTCGATGTCTGAAGAAAAGGACTTCAGAACATAGCTGCCGATCACAGACCTGCAAAGTCGACGGGTGTGAACGCACGCACCATTCGCTATTACATTTCACAACAAGAAAAGAAGAACAAAACACCTCCAAAACAGAAGAACGTGTAACTTCAGCTGCAACCCAGAAACAGTTCGCATTTTTGAAAATCCTACCCGTTACAGTCAAAGGACCTCGTGGGGAAATGAACATCCACGCTTTATTGGACGACGGATCAACGGTAACACTCATAGACTCAAAGGTAGCAAGCCAAATTGGATGTCGAGGTCCAACCGATCCCTTGCAAATAGAAGCAGTAGCAGGAGCCAAATTAGAGGCAGATAGATCACAGCGAGTCACTTTCAAAATTAGAGGTCAAGGAAAGGAATTGAAAATCAAGGCACGCACTATTGACCAATTAAATTTAGCACCGCAAACAGTAAAAATAGAAGACATAGACCATTGCATGCACCTCGAAGACATTAAACACGTCATCCAATACGAAGAAGGAAGACCAACTCTGTTGATTGGACAGGATAACTGGCAATTCTTAATTGCTGAAACGATAAAAAGAGGTTCCGCAGATCAACCAGTGGCATCATTAACCTCTTTAGGATGGGTTCTTCACGGAGTAAATACAAGAAGCCTCGGAAGACAAGTCAACTACTGCTATAGAACCTCTTTAGAAGAATTAGATGAACAGATGAAGAAATACTTCTTGATAGACTCGTTGGGAGTAACAAATAAACCAAAAACCTGTACAGAAGAAAGAGCACTATCAGTTCTTACAGAGAAAACCGTAGAACGTCCCGAAGGCAGAAATGAAACAGGTCTGCTCTGGAAGAAGGATAAACGTTTTTTGTGGCAAAAATACCGGCGGGAGGGTCATCCAACAGAATATAGAAAGAAGTCTGCAAACTTCGGAGCAAGAAATTCACCATGTACTGCATTATACAAGGCAGAAAAATACAGAGAAGAATACTGAAAAGCACAGGGACATGTAGATATGTTTTGGAAAAAATGGATAAAATATCTTCCGAATTCGCAATACCGGCGGGAGCCTAGAGGTAATGGAAAACAGCGGGCGGGATTTTACGAAGACCGACAAAGAAGCTCGTGCTGCTTCCAATCACAGATAATATAGTCGCTTCACCGGAATAGATGCGCCGTCGATACCGACAACGCACGGCGGGAGTATGTTCGCGACGAAAACATCCCACTTCACATTACACATTCACATGAAAATTAATAGAAACATTTTAAGAAAATTATCTCAACAAATACGTAAACAAATAATAGTAAGACTGACAGATGACATTTCGACGCAATAACTATAGATAAGGAACAAAACGGAAACATTTATGAAACGATGTAAAGATCTAGCGACATCTAGAATTCGGAGGAATAATCTACATTATCATATTGACAGTTATTGATCTGACAATCTATCAACTCACACACACGCATTGACCAATGACAGCGCAGCAAGCATCAGCGACGTCTGGTGTCGAGTAGCGGAACCTCCCAACCGCCGATGTTAGAACGAGACAGATAGATAAAAAAGAGTACAGACATATGAACTTCCTGTCCGCGTAGCCGCGAGAAGATTCGGGACTATTCTGGGAAGCAATTCGAGAGAGTTCTCCGCTCCTGGTTTGACCGTATAAATACGCGTAAAAGCCGGCGAGTGTCATTCAGTTTACAGTTGAGTTTCCGAGTACTTCGAGCTGATCTGCGACAGTGAACAGTACAGTATAGTGAATACAGTATACTAAAAGCAAATAGTTATTCAGTTCATTCAGTCTACAGTTGAGTTTCCGAGTACTTCGAGCTGATCTGCGAGTAAATAGTGACAGTGAACAGTACAGTATAGTGAATAGTGAACAGTGATAGTAAACAGTACAGTACAGTAACAGTGGAGTAATAGTAACAGTGTTTCCGTCTTTTTAAATACCTTTCCCGCCATAGTGATATAGTGTTGTCAGTGTTGCCAACATAATAAAATAGTTTACCACAGTATTTTGTACCGATCGATTTTATAGTAAAATAAATTATACAGTCCATAAATAGTGTTGTTTGTTCATGTACACATGGGGTAGTACGGAACGTATATGCTGACCCCTGCCCCGTACAGCATGTGTGACCGCCGATGCGGTCCCCACTTCTGGTTTTGGTCCGCGCCGGTAAACCGGTAACCCCCATATCTGGGGGCCGTTCCCCTACCCGCCCTGAAAGAAACTGCACACGGATTTGTAACTTATCCTAACTTAACTTAATCTAACCTAACTCCTTTAGTTTCCCGCGTGACGCCGATTAGGAGGGGTTTAACATAGAGACATGATGTGGCCACTATGCTACAATATTTCACTGTTCTTTATGAATTATTCACTGAATGCACTTTTTACTACATAAATCCCGTGTTTTTATTTAGTAAACGACACTATAAATAATTTAAAAGTCCAATGAAAAATGAGCGTGGCACTCATCTTCGCTTTCCCGCCAAAAATCGACTCTACAAATATTATATTATTCGTCGTAAACACTAGGGTAGTGCAATTTTTTATCGACTATCGGTAAATCCTTTTTTGTATCAGTGGTATTTATAAGTTCATAACATCATTAAATTTAGGATACATTAAAATCAGTTCAGCGACTGAGTTTTAACAAATAGAAATAGTTTTTGCAGTAATGGTATTCATCAATCATTTTACTTTGTAGGTGCAAACAATGGGTAAAAATAACTGGCAAAGAGTATCTTGGCTTATGTGCTCATAGAAAAATTGCACCAATGGATACATATTTGTGGAAAACACACATACACACACATTTCCACAAATATGTTTTAATTTGTACAGAAACAACACACAGTTCAGATCAGTCGGTGGCGGCCGAAAATGCGGAAGTAGCAAATCGATTCACCAGTTTAGAAGTCTAATCAATACAAACATACTCACAATAAATTCCGTATTTGTTGCAGAACTTCCAGAAACAACACACGTGGATCATTCAGTGGCGGCGGAAAATGCGGCAGTATAATTCATTAAACATTTTTTTTATTGTAATAAAAATAAAATAAACTAATTTTCAATATTATTTTTTGATTTGAGAAAATCAAAAATTATCACTAATGATATCGACCCCATTTTATCGATAACGCTAGTCATCCCTATTTTTTTTTTCTTCATGTTGACGATATTGATTCGTGGAAATTGTTCAATATACACATTATATTATACATTATCTGTGGTTTTAGTTAGGTTGGTATTGAGCCAGTCCATGTATTTCATATATTCGTAATGATTTCTTTTTACTAGCGAGTCACGTCTCTAGGTGTGAGTCGTAACGCCTTTTTAAAGAAACGTAATGTAACCAGTTACAAAAAAAGTTATTTTTGTAGCTAGTTATTTTAATTCAGCTATTGGGATTGTTAAATATAACCACCAATTATACAGTTACACACGAAACGAAACTAGACGTGGTCCTTATTTCACGTAACTAGTTACAATAACGAGCGACGCGCGCCGCCGGTGTGATGCACGATTAGAGATGGTTAATACTGTTGGAAGTAATCTCAACTCCTTTGTGAGAATACTGGCCGAATCATGGATTGCGTGTTTTTAAATAGTGAATGTCAAAATAACTAGAAGGTTTGTACTGCGTCAAATTGACGTAGTTCACTATAAACCATATTGTTGTAAAGATGTCTAAATTGTAACAATTATTTATAGTAATATATATGAACAAAGGAATGGCATGTAATAAAGGGGTTTGAGTCCTAATTTAATCTTTCATTTGTGAGCCCTGCAAGAGACCTGTAAGGTTCAACAGGTTCTGGGTTCAACAAATACAGGGTGTGATATATGAACTCCTTGTCTGTAGACTATGTTATTTAGTTGTTTATGTTTTGACAAGACGTCGTATAATATAATACGTAATGTCTTGATTTAATGCACATGTTTTAAAGTTCAATAAAACCAAGTTTCCTTTTGGTTTTGTCTTTCTTTCGTATCAATTTATTGAACTTTAATTATATCTATAAATATATAATGTCGAAGAAAGAAACCCCGCTGACCGCGAGTTGGTCGTGCTATCTACGACCACAAAGATTTGAGATTGAACCATCCACCGCTGGTTCAGATCTGCGATGGACACACTGGCGGCACACGTTTGAAAACTTTATTTCCGAAGAAGCTTCTTCCGCTACTGAAGACATCAAACTCAAGCTCCTAGCTAATCATGTGTCACCTACCATATTTAATATAATTAAGGAATGTTCGAAGTACTGCGACGCTATCAAACTCCTCAACGACACGTTCGAAAAGAGGAAGAATATTACACTGACTCGACACCAACTGACTTGCAGGAAACAACAGCCCGGGGAAACGGTAGTAGAGTACTGCAGGGCGCTTACCTCTCTAGCGTACGACTGCCACTACAAAACCGTCACTGCGGAAGAGCACCAAAATGAATCAATCCGTGGAGCCTTTATCGCTGGTCTGTCAACCCAACGAATTCGGGAACGCTTACTCGAGAAATCAGAAATGACGCTGGAAGAGGCATTAGATTTAGCAATTTCCCTCGAGACCGCAGAAAGTACTTCTCAAGCATTGCAATCAAATGCACTACCTGCCTCTACTAACATCGGGACAGCGGCGGTGTCTATCGAATTACAAGAAAACCTTCATCAGCCGAATATTGCAGCCATGGCCTCACATTATAGCAATTCTAAACGACGCAGGTGCTTTTTTTGTGGCGGCAATGTCCATCCAAGGGTCAAATGTCCAGCAAATAACGCTGAATGCCAACTATGTCAGAAGAAGGGACATTTTGCCAACGTTTGCCGTAGTGCTGGACGAAAACAGCAGACCCTCAATACTGTGAATGTTGAACAAGAATCTCAAGAATCTCCTACCGCTTCCCTTGCATCTATCTGTGCCGCTGCTCCTTCCAGCTTACGTAAGGCCACAATCACTATCACTGTAAATAATCACAATGTTGATGCCCTAGTTGATACTGGAAGCTCTATCAGTTTTATAGATAATGCTTTGGCACTAACACTTAATCTTAAAAGGAAGCACTGCAATCAAGCTGTGACTCTCGCTTCATTAAACAACGTTTCATATGTCAAAGGTGTATGCCATGCTACTATTCAGATTCATAACCACATTTATAAGCAACAGGCGCTGCTCATTGTCGATAACTTATGTGCTGACATCATCATCGGTCACGACATCCTCAAAGAACACTCTTCTCTCGAATTACAGTTTGGTGGTGAAAAAGAAACCCTAAAAATATGCAACGTTCTCGAAGCCACCGTACCACCAGCATCTGTCTTTACAAACCTTTCGCCGTCTATCAAACCAATCGCCATTCGTTCCAGACGTCCCTCAGAAGAAGATCAAGCATTTATATCAACTGAAATTTCAAACCTGCTCAAAGACAAAGTTATTGAGCCCAGCATATCTCCGTGGAGAGCACAAGTTATAGTCGCTGGAGGTGGACATCATCGAAAACGTCTGGTAATTGATTACTCTCAAACGATAAATAGATTCACAGACCTAGATGCATATCCCCTCCCAAGTATAGATTCTATCGTCACCGCAGTCTCTAAATACAATTTGTTCAGTCAAATTGATTTAAAAAGTGCGTATCATCATCAATACTTCCCAAAGAAAAGATATACACAGCTTTCGAGGCTTGCGGCAATTTGTATCAATTTACTCGCATACCATTTGGCGTTACGAACGGTGTTGCTGCTTTCCAAAGAACCCTTCACTATATTATTCGTACAGAGAAGCTTAAAGGAACCTACGCCTACTTAGACGATGTAACCATCTGTGGAAAAGACAAACAAGAACATGGCGTTAATCTGCGTCGGTTCATGGAAGCGGCTGAAAAATACAATCTCACCTTAAACAAAAACAAATGCGTATTCGAAACCGACTCAATTAATCTTCTCGGCTACACCATTAATAACAATACTATCAAGCCCGACAAGTCGCGCTTAGAACCACTGCTAAATCTTCCCGCTCCGTTAGATGCAGCCTCTCTTAAAAGAACTCTTGGTCTATTTGCCCATTATTCTAAATGGATCAACAATTATTCCGCTAAAATTAAACCGTTAGTCGACACTAAGTTTCCCCTATCTAAAGAAGCAACTGAATGCTTCAATAAACTAAAATCTGACATCGCGAAGTCATCTCTTGCTTCAATTGACACCAAAGAGATGTTCACCGTCGAGACTGATGCATCAGAATTTGCCATCGCTGCTACGCTTACCCAGAAAGGCCGCCCTGTAGCGTTTTTCACACGCTCATTAAATAATTCTGAACGGCGCCAATCCTCGATAGAAAAAGAGGCATGTGCGATAGTAGAAGCCCTCCGCAAATGGCGCCATTATTTGATCGGCCGATACTTCATACTTATTACAGACCAACAGTCAGTCTCCTTCATGTTCAATCAAACCCACACGAGTAAAATTAAGAATGAAAAAATAGAGAGATGGCGCCTTGAACTATCCTGCTATAAATATGATATAATTTACCGACCTGGCAAACAAAATGAAGCCGCAGATGCACTGTCCAGAGTTTGTGCAGTCGCATGTGGCTCTCTTGATAAATTTGCTGATCTTCATAGATCCTTATGCCAACCCCGGCGTAACAAGAATGGTACATTGGATCCGCTCCAAAAATCTGCCATATTCAGTAGAGGAGTTAAAAAGAATGACCGCTAGCTGTCGTGTATGCGCTGAAGTAAAACCCAGATATGTCAAGAATGAAGGGCACCTAGTCAAAGCGACAGCTCCATTCGAAAGACTTAACCTTGACTTCAAAGGTCCTTTACCATCGAATTCTACTAACAAATACATCCTAACTATTAATTGACGAATACAGCAGGTTCCCGTTTGCTTTCCCTTGTAAAGACATGTCTTCAGCAACTGTTGTTAAGTGCTTAAAAGAACTTTTTTGCTTATTTGGTACTCCTGCATACGTGCATACGGATAGAGGAACTTCTTTTCTCTCAGACGAAACAAGAACATTTTTAACAAACCTTGGCATCGCTTGTAGTCGGACTTCACCGTACAACCCGCAGGGTAACGGATTGGTTGAGCGTCTAAATGGTACATTGTGGAAGAGAGTTCAGCTTTATCTTCGCTGCAATAATTTAGGAATTTCTGAGTGGGAGAAAGCCTTACCTATCGCCCTACCCTCTATCAGATCTCTATTATCCACAGGCATTAACACCACTCCTCATGAAAGGATGTTTAGTCACCCTCGTCGCTCTACCAATGGTTCATCTTTGCCAACGTGGTTGTTATCGCCAGGTTCTGTCTTTATGAAAAGAAACGTTAGAAATTCTAAATATGATCCAGCCATTGAGGAAGTAGATTTGTTACAAAGCAATCCTGATTATTCATTTGTGAGATTGCCAGATGGTCGAGAAACCACCGTCTCAAACAGGTCCTTGGCTCCAATACCGGAAAATGACGATATTTTCCTAGATGCCGAAGATACTGAAGAAATACCTGTACCAAACTCTACCACAGAAAATACTCAATCCCTGAATGAAGAACCTGGCCCGTCAGAGTTGACAGATGACCGCCTGCCTGGCCGCTCTACCCAAGAAAGTAAGCCTCCGCCCTACCTCCGATCTGCTCAAGAGCGTAGGCCTCCGCTCTATCTTCGAGATTACGTCTCGTCTTAAAAGGATGGGGTGAATGATATATGAACTCCTTGTCTGTAGACTATGTTATTTAGTTGTTTATGTTTTGACAAGACGTCGTATAATATAATACGTAATGTCTTGATTTAATGCACATGTTTTAAAGTTCAATAAAACCAAGTTTCCTTTTGGTTTTGTCTTTCTTTCGTATCAGGGTGTAAGGAGAACGCTTCCGAAGCCAGAACGTAGATTATATACAACCTAAATGCAAACGGATACCAATAACCTTTCGCTTTAAATTGATTATTTTCAAGACTTCATATTTCGTAAACAAGCATTGGATAGCGTACGAAACGTGAGGTCACTGACACGCAAGGCGACGACGAAAAGTGCCGATTTATACGCAATTTACAAACATCACTTTCAAAATCGCAATTTTAGTCCATTGTAAAAAGCTGACAGAGGCATTTTACGTACCTGTCTAAATCCTTTGCGACCTTATGAGGTTTGGCTCGAACTGAGTTCCTTTCATTTCAATACAAAGCCGGGCCCGTCGCTGTGTCGATCCGTGAACACGAGGCATCAGTATTCCTCAACACATTCTTCACGTAGTTTATTAAAAACACTCACTAATCTGCCCCGCATTTCATCAGCCTTCCGATCCAGCCGTCATAAAAAGCTCAGTGAGACGCTCGCGGACGGGACGCGTAACGAGCATGGTTCCATCGTGCTGGAACCATGCTCAACGAAATTCAGCCACAGACACATTGTCTAGCATATCATTTAAATGTCCATTTATAAAATTAAGATATGCTGATCCATTGAGGCGCTGCGGTAGAAACACTGGTCCTAGAATTCTTCTCCTAAACACATCAACATGCTGCCGTATTCACGAGCACTGTACACGTATGCCTCAGGCAATGTTTAAAACAACAAAAAATTATAACTAAAAAGAATAAAACAGCACTAAAAACGTAACAATACCTAATAACTTGTAGCATTGTACAATGCCACCCGTGTTCGCTATTGTGGCGTTGTACAAAGACTACACATTTCCTCTTACGGTCGACTATTAATCACACAGAAGAATGCGGACGTCACGGCGCGCGTCCCTGCGACCCTGACTCCCGCAGCGAGGGTGCCGACCCTGTTTCCATGAATAGTCACCCCGGAACACATGTGCGTGGCCGGCGGTCAGCGTCCGTGGGAACCATACGAGTCGTCTAGCACGTGAAGACGGAACTGGCGCGCTTTTCTACATCAACCAATCATACGCCGCGGCCTGCCTCGATCAACGAATCAGCATCAATAACGAAGCTGATTCGTTAGTGGTTACCCCACTATCATTTAGAGATAGTTAGTATAGAGATAGTTAGTATTTAAGTGAGTGCATAGCTTGTAAGACATTATTATTACAACATTATTATTGTCATATTCTACATCATTATACAACGTCATTATTATATCCATTCCTGAATCACACTCTTGTATCGCGTCTTTTCACACGTCAAATACATTGTACTCTGTTACATTCGTGCAATACATAAAGTTCAATTTATCTGAGTTTCAATTACGCGACACGACCTACGCGCTACAGTGGGACCTAAGCGACGTGAATCAAGACAAACGTGACGGTACTCGTGATTAGCACATTCTAGTGGCTTCCCACAAGCGGGTCTCACCACTAGGATTTCAAGAGGCTATATTCACGGTATTGCTGCGTGATACACCAGAAGAGTAATCAGGATGGCGACCAACAACGCAACACAGGTAAGCAACGCAACACAGGTAGGAGGGCAAGTCGACACGCTCACACTACAAGCACGGCTGTCTGACTTTTGGCCGGCGTATCCCAGACTATGGTTTACACACTTTGAAGCAGTAATGGCGCCACAGAGACAAGGTGATGACGCACGCTATCAAGCAGCTATCGCCCGACTAGGCCTGGACGCACTTCAGCAAGTAAGTGATATTGTTACGGGCTAGGGGTACTAAAACGCCGGTTAAGGGTTGCGAAGTTTATTGGCAACGAAGGTACAGTCGATTGTAGGCAATGACAAGTAGAATGTTGCTGATGTTGCACCGAAGTCTTCCCTTACGTACACGAAGTCCGTGTCGTAACCACACAATAACACTATAAATGTTACTTCACGTAGTACTCACAGTTCTCGTTACAGTTGTCGCAGTAGGTATTCTCAAAGATCGCTTCTTAAGAGTCGCTGTTTTCGTATCGGTAGTCAAGTGTAGACTGACTGGGCGCCGGCGTCACGGCGCTATATATAGTCCAGCTGATCGAACATTCCAGAGTCGTCTAGACGTAATAATAATAGCGCATAACTTCGAGTACATTCGGTAAGTACCTACGGTAATTCCCGGAAACGGGCTTCTAGAAATTTCGATGTCGTCACTTAGTTGACAAAATTGATAAAACCTGTACCATTCGATAGGCCACCTTAAGTCTAGGAATGCGTTTTTATATTACACCTAAAAGATGTCTAGATCTAGAGTTACAGAGCTTAAAAGTTACGCACTGCATGTCACGCGATATTGAACCTTATGCCCTCGACATAAGGTGCATTCGTAACATTGCCCCCTTCTTAGTCATGCTCGTCCCGAGCATGATTTGACCCATAATAGCGAGCTAGGCGGTCTACGTGTACGATCTTCAGCTTCCCTCTAGGTCCTTTCTTAATCCGGTAGGTGACATCGTTTATTCTGGTTACTATCGTGTACGGCCCCTCCCATTTGGCTTGGAACTTTGGACTCTTTCCTTTTCTCCTAATGGGATTATGTAACCATACCAAAGTTCCCTCTTCAAATCCGGGCACGTTAGCTTTGCGGTCGTATCGGATCTTCATTCTCTCGCTGGTTTTCAGACCATTCTCTCTCACTAGCTCATGTATTCCATCTAGTTTACGCCGTAGGTCGGCCACATAGTCGACGGCTAGGATAGGGGTATCGGGGGGTGTTCCGGTAAGGGCATCTATGGGTAATCTAATTTCTCGGCCGAAGTTGACTTCCGCCGGTGTACAATTTGTACTATCATGTGTTGCAGAGCGGTATGACATTAAGAAGAGTGGAATATATTGGTCCCAATCCCTCTGGTGTTCTTCCACTACTTTGGCCAAATGATTCTCTAGCGTCTGGTTGAATCTTTCGACCATTCCATCTGACTGAGGGTGATATGGTGTTGTACGAGTCTTATGTATCCCGAGTAGTTGGCAAACCTCTTGAAATAGTGAAGACTCGAAGTTTCTACCCTGGTCAGAGTGCAACTCCAAGGGGACGCCAAATCGACAGAACACCTCGTGAACTAGCTTTTTGGCAACGGTATGAGCTTCTTGGTTGGGTACTGCGAAAGCTTCTGGCCATTTGCTGAAATAGTCTTGCATGACGATGATATACCTATTCCCTTCTTCAGTAATAGGGAATGGCCCAGCTATATCGACAGCAACTCTTTCCCATGGTGCACCAACATTGTACACTTTCAGCCGACCTCTGGCTCTCGTTTGCGGTCCCTTTACTGAGGAGCAGGCTACACATTTCCTACACCAGTCCTCTACGTCTTCGCGACAATGCACCCAATAAAATCTTTTTCTCACCTTCTCCAAGGTTTTCTTCACTCCTAGATGTCCTCCGGATACTCCGTCGTGCACCTGCTTTAGCACTGATGCGACTTTATCGCAGGGGACAACTATCTGTAAGGTGACCTCCTGTCCATTGGGTGATTCCCATTTCCTCTTCATAACTCCATTATCAATTATCAGGCTGTCCCATTGAGCCCAGTAACTTTTTGCTGTTGGGCTAAGCGCTGATATTTCACTCCAAGCGGGCCTCTGGCCACGTTTCTTCCATTCGATTACTGTCTTTAAGTCACTGTCTTCCTTTTGTGCGTCTTCCAATGATTGATTATCGCAGTCTTCATCCAAAGCGTTCACCCGGATAATCCTTACGTTCTCTTTCTTTTCCTGCTTGCGTTCTTCACCTAGGTCCTTACTCCCTGAAGTAACCTGGCGGCGGCGGTCCTTTTGTCTTGCCTTTTTCTCAAGGCGCTTCTTCTTACGTACCTCGTCCTCGACTTCCTTGTCCCGCCTTACGTCTGCCTCACTCCACGGCCTCCCGCGCGACCGCTTGCACTCTTGTTCTCGCTTGCCGGAACGTTCGCGTTCCCGGTCCTTGACACGTTCCCGCTCTCGTTCAGCGGGTCGCTCGCGGCGCCCACTCCGATCGCTCCGCTCGCGCCAATCGACGCGCTCGCTCGGGCGCTCGGGCTCGACCTTGGCGTCGCGCTTGCGCCACAGCAATACCTCTGCATCTTTACGTGCCCAAGAAGTGCTTCTTCCCTTAGCCTTCCTGGGACAATCGATTCGAATGTGCCCCTTTTCACCGCACTCATAGCAGGTTGGTCCTCGTCGGGCTTTTATTTGTACGGTTACTTCTCGAAGACGGTCGTGTTGTTGGACATCTTGGCGTACTGCTTCCACCTCCAGAGCGTGCGTCAAGGCTGCCTTCAGGGTCTGATGGTGACCCAGGCGTACTGCAGCTCTGACTTCTGCATCTCGAATCCCATCAGTAAAGAATCGCAGAGTAGTAGCGTCAATCAGTCCCGGTGTTGATGCATACGCCTTCCGAACCATACGTTCTATTTCCGTTGCCCACTGTTGCAGACCCTCATTGCTCTTCTGTGTGCGGTCGCGGAGTTGGGCCCTGTAGACATATTCCAGGTGTTTCTCTCCATATCTAGTCTCCAACGCTTCTAACAGACAGGCTAGGGTATTGGAATCGCCGGAAATATTTTCAAGGATTTGTACCGCATCACCACGCAGAGCAAGCGTAAGAGCGGTTACCGCTTGATCGTCGTCCCAGTTGTTGCCTTTGGCGACCTTCTCAAACTGTAGACGGAAGGCCACCCATGACGTTGTTCCGTCAAAATGAGGTACCTTGAAAGTCGGCAAAGCACTGGGTACCGGTACCACACCTTTAATAACTCCTTTATGAACCTTCTCCTGCAAACATTCTACTTCCTTCCCAAACTCCATGATGGTACTGTTTAATTTCTCCATACGCGCATCTTGCTTGTCTATACGCATGTCTTGCTGATCCATACGGGCATTTTGTTGTGTTGCTTTTATTTTAAGCTCGTTGACCTCTTCTTTAGTTGTTTCCCACTTTTCATTAAGTTCTATTACTAATTGCTGGGATTTTACCTGAGATTCTGCTATACTTGTAATGATTTGTGCCTGGGTTTCTGCCTGGGATTGTTTTATTTCTGCTTGGGATTCTGCTATGCTCCGCCTTATTTGCGCCTGGGTTTCTGCCTGGGATTCTGCTATGCTCAGCCTTATTTGCGCCGTCAAGTGAGCCATTAATGCCGATAAATCGCATCCGCTGGTTCCGGGAATAGTGGTGGTACTAGGCGCACTTACATTCGTCGGTGTTACGACGGCCGCATCTTCTATGGGTGCAGGGACACTAAGCAATTCTTCCTCTTGACGCGCCAAATCCATCGCTGCTTGTCGTCGCGTGCGAACTCTTTCGTCTTCCCTTGGCGTGACCGGCATTCCGCTTCTGACACCAATTGTTACGGGCTAGGGGTACTAAAACGCCGGTTAAGGGTTGCGAAGTTTATTGGCAACGAAGGTACAGTCGATTGTAGGCAATGACAAGTAGAATGTTGCTGATGTTGCACCGAAGTCTTCCCTTACGTACACGAAGTCCGTGTCGTAACCACACAATAACACTATAAATGTTACTTCACGTAGTACTCACAGTTCTCGTTACAGTTGTCGCAGTAGGTATTCTCAAAGATCGCTTCTTAAGAGTCGCTGTTTTCGTATCGGTAGTCAAGTGTAGACTGACTGGGCGCCGGCGTCACGGCGCTATATATAGTCCAGCTGATCGAACATTCCAGAGTCGTCTAGACGTAATAATAATAGCGCATAACTTCGAGTACATTCGGTAAGTACCTACGGTAATTCCCGGAAACGGGCTTCTAGAAATTTCGATGTCGTCACTTAGTTGACAAAATTGATAAAACCTGTACCATTCGATAGGCCACCTTAAGTCTAGGAATGCGTTTTTATATTACACCTAAAAGATGTCTAGATCTAGAGTTACAGAGCTTAAAAGTTACGCACTGCATGTCACGCGATATTGAACCTTATGCCCTCGACATAAGGTGCATTCGTAACAATATTATAATCAACTCGCCCATTGAAAACAAGTACGAAGCCCTGAAGTCCCGACTCATCAGTGTCTACGAGGAATCCGAGAGCCGGAAGCTGCAGAAGCTGATGGATGAGATGGAACTCGGAGATCAGAAACCCTCACAGCTGTTGCGAAAAATGCGGGAACTAGCCGGACAGAAAATACCAGACGGTACACTGCGCATCATGTGGACCCGGCTACTCCCACCCTCAGTACGCGCTGTCCTCACCGTGAGCAACACTACGGACTTGGAAAAGTTATCGCAAGTAGCAGACAGTGTAATGGACAGTATCGCGCAACCTAACCAGGTCGCGCAGATTTCACGCACGAGCGATGTGGCTGCCCTACACGACCAAATAAGGCAGTTATCTCTGGAGCTGGCAGAACTCAAGGACAGGCAGGAATCCAGACCACGATCACACAGATCATTCGACAGACGGCGTTCAAGATCGCGTTCAACAAGCAACGATAATAGCAACCGCAAGTATTCAGAACAATCACTTATCTGTTATTATCATCGCAAGTACGGCGCAAACGCGCGTAAGTGTACACGTCCGTGCAATTTCAACAACAACAACAACAGCGCCCAGTCGGAAAACTAATGCCTGCGTCGGTTGAGGCGGCAACTGACGCGAACAACACTTCCCACCGCCTATTCATAACTGATAGAAATTCGCGTCTGTCATTTCTAATTGATACGGGCGCAAACGTTTCCGTGATACCGAGGACAAAAGGCGGGAAAGCAAAACAAACCGATTTCTGTTTGTACGCAGCAAATAACACGATCATCCCGACGTACGGAGAAAAAACCCTACAACTGGATCTCAACCTACGACGGCCGTACACCTGGAAATTTATCGTCGCTGCAGTCAGCAAACCCATCATCGGTGCAGACTTTCTGAAGCGTCATCAACTGATTGTCGACATAGCCGGCCGACGCCTCGTCGACAAAGTTACCAACATGACCGTCAGAGCATCAGTCATTCGTTCCGCCGAACCTACAGTTCGAAGTATCGACATGGAACAGCCGTATCACAAGCTCCTCAGTAAGTTTCCTGATATCCTGCGACCATCAAGCATGAAGGATACTCCCAAACACAAGGTAGAACACCACATCGAAACTACTGGCCCACCAGTGTTCAACAAGTGCAGACCTCTTCCTCCACATCGCTACCTGCCCGTGAAGAAAGAATTCGAGCTCATGATGCAGCAAGGAATTTGCCGACCAAGCAAAAGCCCTTGGTCCAGTCCGCTGCATGTCGTTCCTAAGAAAAACGGCGATTTACGCATCTGTGGTGACTACAGAAGGCTCAATGACGTCACCAAACCCGACCGCTATCCAGTCCCACGCCTCAAAGATTTTACCTACCTACTTCACGGCAAGAAAATCTTCAGTACTCTCGATTTAAACCGAGCTTATTCTCAATTAAAAATCTTCGAACCTGATATCGAGAAGACAGCGATCACTACACCATTCGGTTTATTCGAATTTCCACGAATGTGCCCAGGTCTCAAGAACGCCGGACAGACATTCCAACGATTCATAAACCAAGTACTCAACGGAATAGACTACGCGTTCCCATTCATCGACGATGTTATCGTTGCATCTGAAAGTGAAGCAAGCCACATCGGAGATCTGCAGGAAGTTTTACGCCGATTAGACACGTATGGTGTCACTATAAATCCCTCTAAGTGTGTTTTCGGCAGCGAAACCGTCAAGTTCCTAGGTTATGAAGTATCAAGCAAGGGGATCAAACCACTTCAAGACAAAGTCAAAGCAATCACAGAGTACCCAAAACCCAAAACCATTCAAGACTTACGGAGATTTATTGGCATGATAAATTTTTACCGAGACAGTGTCCCAAACGCGGCAAGCATTCAGGCACCGCTGAATGCATTCCTTCATAATTCAAAAAAACGAGACAAGACGGAAGTAAAGTGGGACAATCAATCGACAAAAGCTTTTGAGTTGTGCAAACAAAGCATAATAAACGCTGCTTTATTGTCTTACCCATCCAGTGCGCCAGAGGACCAAATCGCTATTTTTTCGGACGCCTCAGCTACCTGCGCCGGGGCATCTCTACAACAAAGGCGAAGCAACGGACAATGGCTGCCACTCGGATATTTTTCAAAGAAATTTTCAGAAAGACAAAAAAAGTACTCGACTTTCGACAGGGAGCTGCAGTCAATAAATATGGCAATAAAATATTTCAGAAAGATTTTTGAAGGCAAAGAACTCGTAATTTATACCGACCATAAACCGCTGACCTACGCAATTCGTAAGCCGCCTTCCGATAACGACACACCACGGCGAATCAGGCAGCTACTGTTTATCAGCGAGTTCACTACTGACATTCGACACGTGAGCGGAGCTCAAAACGTTGTAGCAGATGCATTGTCACGCGTCGAAACTATCGACGTGCCCTCACCCATCAACTACGACGAGTTATCTCAAGCTCAAGAAAACGACAGTTGTATCCCTACATTGTCTCAACAGACCAACATACAACTCAAGAAAATCATTTTACCGGGTACTAACAAGCCAATATTCTGCGAAACATCGACGTCACACGTTCGTCCCTACTTAACAGCTGATTTTCGTCGCATAGCTTTCAACGCTGTGCACAGCCCAAGCCACCCAGGAGTACGATCCACACGGAAGCTGATGCAAGAGCGATTCTTTTGGCCTTCAATGAATACCGACATCGGCCAGTGGACTAAGACATGCAATTCGTGTCAGCTCTCCAAAGTACAGCGACACAATCATAGTGACATCGCAACATTCCCACCGAGCGAACGATTTCAACATATTCACGTTGATATCGTCGGACCGCTACCGACGTCAGCATGCGGACACAAATACTTGCTCACGATGATCGACCGGTGCACACGATGGCCTGAAGCTGTACCACTTCAAGAGACAACCGCTGAAAACGTCGCAAGAAAACTTTACGAAGTATGGATATCTCGTTTCGGTTGTCCAATAAGAATCACTACCGATCAAGGACGACAGTTTGAAAGTCGACTATTCCGAGACCTCGCTCAATTACTCGGTGTAGAAAAAACCCGTACTACTGCATACCACCCGCAGAGTAACGGAATCGTCGAACGCTGGCACAGGACATTAAAAGCCGCACTCATGGCTAGACTAGAAAACAGCAACAAATGGATCGACGAATTGCCTGCTGTTCTAATGGGTCTCAGAGCCGCTATCCGCTCCGACTCTAACACAAGCGCAGCGCAACTCACCTACGGTCAAGCAATACGTCTACCAGGCGATTTCATATCACCGACACCAGCTACACCGAAAATGGACCACGACTACGTCAATCACCTGCAAGAAGTTATCACGAAGCTCACACCTACATACAAATCGCATGCAAATAAGCGATGTATGTTCGTGCACAACGACCTACAAACATGTAGCCACGTGTTTGTATGCGATGACACCGTCCGCAAACCTCTGCAGCATCCATACCTAGGTCCATACAAGATCATCGAACGTAAAGAAAAGTATTTTACAATCCAGCTACCAGGACGAATTAGCAATATATCGATTGATCGCCTCAAACCTGCGTACACAATCAACACAGAAGATGATCCCAGGCATACGAACAGCGAGACCAATCAAGCACCTGCAGCTACCACAGATGAGCAACCCAGCCTACATCCAGACCCGCATACGAGGGAACAACGTACCAGATCAGGCAGGATCGTCAAGACGCCTGCACGCTACGTACGCTTTGTCTAAAAGCGGGGAGTACTGTAGCATTGTACAATGCCACCCGTGTTCGCTATTGTGGCGTTGTACAAAGACTACACATTTCCTCTTACGGTCGACTATTAATCACACAGAAGAATGCGGACGTCACGGCGCGCGTCCCTGCGACCCTGACTCCCGCAGCGAGGGTGCCGACCCTGTTTCCATGAATAGTCACCCCGGAACACATGTGCGTGGCCGGCGGTCAGCGTCCGTGGGAACCATACGAGTCGTCTAGCACGTGAAGACGGAACTGGCGCGCTTTTCTACATCAACCAATCATACGCCGCGGCCTGCCTCGATCAACGAATCAGCATCAATAACGAAGCTGATTCGTTAGTGGTTACCCCACTATCATTTAGAGATAGTTAGTATAGAGATAGTTAGTATTTAAGTGAGTGCATAGCTTGTAAGACATTATTATTACAACATTATTATTGTCATATTCTACATCATTATACAACGTCATTATTATATCCATTCCTGAATCACACTCTTGTATCGCGTCTTTTCACACGTCAAATACATTGTACTCTGTTACATTCGTGCAATACATAAAGTTCAATTTATCTGAGTTTCAATTACGCGACACGACCTACGCGCTACAAACTAAACACAAATTTAAAACTAACAAAACAATAATTAAATAATCGGTTACAAACGTAACGCACAAGCTCACGAACCGAGTCGCAAGGAACACAATTATTAACTAAAGATGTACTATGAAGATCAAACGCTTTGGGGGGCTTCCCGGCGGTCGCGTAGCCAAAAGCGGTGTGTTTACAGAGGCGAAAATGCTAAAAGAATAATTACGAGATCAGAAATCAATTCATTTTAATTGTTAGGAAATTGTACTTATGCTTTATTACAAACTGTTTTCATTTTCTAACTTTTAAATAAGATTTAACTGGTTTCTTAGATTCAATTAATTTAATTATTCACTTTAAATTGATTAGGTTTACTTACTAAATGAAGGATCCAGTTCTTGCAATAAACGAGCACGCATCGTGTGACTTTAATTACATTGTTATAAAGTTCAAATTCAATTGATTCACGGGCGCACCTGTACATGCGATGAAAATTTTTTAGTCAATTACAGCTGATGTCAGCGATCTTTTACTTTATTTCATTTACTATCGATTATCGACATAATACAAAACTGTTATTAAATTCACGACAGTGCATCAATTTAAAAACTAAGTACCTTCGATATGGACCTCAAGGTTAAGCGCGTCAAGGTCAAGGTAAACCGTAGCGATCGTCCAACTGTCGCGATGTCGGTGACCGCACGCGGTCTTTGAACCCGAGTTTATGCGCGCGGGTCAGCTGATAATTATTTACGAATACATAGCTTGTTAGAGTTGTAAAGAAAAAAAAATGTTTAATAGCAAATAATGGTTTCATTTAACTCATTTAACTGTTGCCACAGCATAGTGTACGAAAAATGCTTAAGTAAAATTGTTAAAAAAAAATCCTCATTTTTTGATGGTATCGTATCGAGAATCACTAGCCTTATCACCTGTCTTCGTTTTCGGAAGCGTTTCCCTGACACCCTGTATAGCGCATAGCGCCAATCATTAGCACGCTATTTCCTCGTAGCGCATAGCGCACGCTATGTAGGTGGACGTTACGACGCTATGACACTATTCACGCTATGAATGAAATTGGTCGAATAACTCGCAGAGCGCGCGCCGGCGCTTAGCGGCAGCCAGTCTTCACGTGAGCGCTGTGGACTATATGTATGCTTGTTGTCGCAGCACGCTATTTTCGTCGCGCGCGATCTTTTTTGTTAGTGTGTAGATATTAGTATAAAATTCTGTTGCAAAACGAACTAGTGACGATTATTTAGTGTGTGCAAAAGTAACTCTGTAAAAATGTCTAATCGCAAAGGTGGTGGTTTGCCAATCTGGAACTTTTTTGAAAAGTCCGCAGACGAAATCAGGATACACTATCAGTGATTGAAGAACACGGTTATCTGCTACAAAAGTAGCTCAACTAATGTTTCTAAATGTAAATAAATTATAAATTAAAGAAGAACTACTGTATACAGTATGTTAAGAAAGCCCTGTCCGACCCGTGAAGGTATTATTAGGTATCGTTAACTGATTCTAATAACGCCTTCAAAGACGGGCTAAACTTAAAAAAAAATCCCCCTAAAAAAATCAATATTATTTCGAAAAAGCGAGGTAACTTAATGCATGAGTGGTAGGGAACACGTTAGGCATGCGTGCGCGGATGAAGGGGTGCAGGGTACGCAGCACGTTATCGCATCGCTATTCGCTCCGTCACAAATGGTGTTGTCACTTTTTTAAAAATTACCAATTTTTGGGGAAGTTGAAATTAATTCGCGGAAAAAAAGAATATTTCAACCTTATTCTTTTGGGTCGGACAGGGTTTTCTTTACATATTGTATATCTGTGTACAATGTAAATAGTTGATTTTTGTATACAGTATGTTAAGAAAACCCTGTCCGACCCGTGAAGGTGTTGATAGGTATCGATAACTGATTCTACTAATGCATACAAAACCCAGCTAAACCTAAAAAAAAATACCCCCTAAAAAAATAAATATTATTTCGCAAAAACAGGTAGCTTACATGGCAACACAGGCCGACGAGGCAGGTCACGCGGTCACGCGCTTAACCGTAGCGGTACCGATAGGTCATGAACTCACTTGACCTCATGCATGACCTTCCACACTTGCATATGGTTAGTGCCTAGCTCTCGTGTCACAGGTCCTCATTGAATAATTCGAGCACCTGTTTTTCAATATCCGGATCGTGGATGCGTGGTTTCCCTGCACCAGCGACCACACCATGAGCTTCAATAACACTGCGCGTTACGTAGTCGCGATTGTACAGACGTTGTAACGCACAATCACACGGGGCCGAGGTATAAAAAGGAACTCATAATCTCTACGAGCTTCACTCGCATCCAGACACATCAGCATTTTAAATTACCTACGTTAAAAAACGAATTAATCACACAATACACCAAACGTCTATACGGAAGCAATATTTACGAGAAACTGATAATAATTCCAAGTTAAATGATTTTTATTTCATAAAAATAATAGGTACACAGGTGGCGGTATTATTTGAGTAGGGATGTGTAAGTGTTCAAAATATTGACGGATCGATATCGATAAAATTTACTCGTAACTCGCATGGAATCAATATTTCACAAAACTCAATAACATGCCAAAGTTTTAATTACAGTTTCTGTCCGAATGTCGATGATATTGGCCGTTAAAATGCTTTACATTGCTTATAATACTTTACTAAAAGAGTATTTCATAAGACATACTCCTTTCTGTTTACTAATAGGTACTTGTGTTATAATATTGTTATTAGTAATTTAACGATATGAAATGAAAGTACTTTTACCAGTAGGTAATCTGTTTTTACAATAAATCATTCAACCAGCATTGTTTTACACTAAAATTATACCAACTGCGGTCCAAACGATCCCAACTAGTCACAATCATTTCACAAAAATGTGTTCGCCTATTAGGCTGAAGGTAAAAGTTTCGGTTAATAGCGATAAAAAAACGTTATTGCGCAAAAAATAGTACATCCCTAGTTTCATCTTTGAGGACGCCGAAAAGCTCGCCGCGCGAGTATAAATTTATGCATGAATCCAATAAAGAATCAAACGATTTTACCGCCGAAAATGGTGATGTCACATTTTAAAATTTTACCTAATTTTTGAGGAAGTTGGAGTTAATTCGCGAAAAAAAAAAGATTATTTCAAAATTCATTAATATTGTTACCATGAGGATTATGTAAAATTTTATATTTTATTTGGTCATTTGTTTACCTAACCTTTATTATCCTTATGGGTCGGACAGGGTTTTCTTAACATACTGTATACAATCAATAAACTTTTAAATACGCCTAGAGTTCATTGATATCTTTTATATTGCTTTTTGTACATTCTGTTATAGCATGCGGTCTGTGTAACGAAGAACGATATGTAATGTAACGCGCTACGAAATTTAGCGTGTTGCAATAATTATCGCGCCTGCTGGACGCCCACGTGCTTTCTTATTTATAGCGCGCTATAACATAGCGCATTTAATAGCGCGTTAGAAATTAATAGCATATAGTCTGTAGCGTGCTATTGTTTTATAGCCGTTTTGAACAACTCTATGCACGATACGGCTACCCGCTACGGCTTAACGTGTGTATGAAATAACGCATATACAAAAATAATTACTTTTTAATTTGATTCGTAACCAGTTATTCAGTTACACACATCGCGTCGCTGGCTATTGTAACTGGTTACGTGAAATAACAACTAGGTGGCAGAAAAAAGCGCGGAAAACTTCGTAGAAGTCGGGAGTGTTTTATCTTTGCAAAATTAATTTTTTACTTTTCTTATTTACACACATCAAAAGTGTCTAGGGATCAACATATATTTTTGCAATAACTTTTCTCCTGATTGATATTAATTAAAATTTTCTTTAAGGATTCATCAAATAAAGTGTTTTCGTTTGTCACAGTAACGATAAACCAAGTCACCTTTGCATTAATAAAGAAATTTGCCATTTTCCTAATAAAGGGATATTTGACATTTGAACCACTAACACAAAAGTTCGAAAAAAAGACTGAAATAACAGTTTTCTCTAAAATTTTATTGGGTAACTTAAACAATTAGTAATCCGTGTTTCTACAGCGAACACTAACAACACAAGAACATCGGTTTGGCATACTCAAAATGAGTTCATCCAAATCACGCTGTGGAATGGCCGCCCATGTTCGTTGCAACAACAAAAAAAGGTCTTCTTGCGACTGGATACCCTCCATATTCGGCAGAGCTCTTCTCTGTAGCATATCCCATGCATGCTCAATCGGGTTCAAGTCTGGCGACTGAGCAGGCCAGGGCAGGACATTGATGTTAGCTGCGGCGAGAGTCTGTCTTACAACTCTTGCGGTGTGCGGTCGTGCATTATCATGCATTAACTGAAATAAGGGACCGATTTGCACTTGTAGAGGAACGATGACGTCTGATACAATCGTCTCAGCATAAATTTGAGCGTTGAGGTTGCCTCTGATCCAAATCAACTCAGTTCTTCCGCCGATCTAAATACCCGCCCATACCATGATGGTTCCACCACTATAAGGATGGACTTCCTGGCAGGATTTTAATCGCTGTTGGCGTCCAGGGGTTCTCCAGTGTCGTATACGTCTTGTTTCCGGTCTCATACCAAAACGAGACTCATCAGAAAAGCACACGAAACGCCATTGTTCTTCTGCCCAATTTCTGTGTTCAAGAGCCCATTGATATCGAATCCTACGATTGTGCATTGCTATAGGTGGTACCCGTAGCGGTCTTCGGGAATGAAGGTTCACTTCATGCAAGCGGTTTCTGACTGTTTGGTCGCTAATTAAGTTCCCCGAAGAGTGATGAAGCCTCACGGCTAACATCATGGCGGTTATTGTTGGAGCTCTTCGAGTTAAGATTTGAATGTATCGGTCTTGTCTCCGTGTGGTGCAGCGATACCGTCCTCCATGGCGCTCAGCCACGGTACCAGTGCTTCGGTAACGTGTCCAAAGTCGACTGATAACACTCTGACTTGTATTCAGAGCTAAAGCCACAGTACGTTGCCGGGAACCAGCTTCTATCATTCCCACGGCTCTGAGCATTTCTTCCCTGCTTAAATGACGTCGCCGCTCCATAATAACGTTGGTTTTAATCAGTAGTAGGGAAACAGTAGCACTAATAATGTCTTCAATGCGTTGTATGCTTTATAGGGAAAATATTGACAGCTGATTTTCATCTTTCGCTTTCACTCGAATTTGATTCTCAGTTCCTGATTCAAATTATGAAATGCACCAAAAAGGATCCATATAAATTTATAAAATCATAAATTTATTACAAAGCCACATCTCAATCTCAAGAAATCCGCATAAAAATGCTTGATCCCTAGACACTTTTGATGTGTGTACTTTGATCAGTTGAGGTTGTAGTTTAGCTTGTACATATTTATTGTTGTTTGATATTTGTATATTTTGCTGAGCTTACGGTAAGTGTACCTATATATTCTACTATTGGTGTATGAACGACCCTCCTGACTTCGAGCCGATGCTTATGCCGAGCTGATGCCTGGATCCCCCTGTCGCAAGTTATGTGACTATTTCCGATGATTTGAGTGGAATGGATACGGATATTTCTCAAGTGTCTACTTCAAAAAGCGAAGGAACACGTAAAAGGGTTCGCCATCAACCTATGTCTGTTTGCAAGCATTGTAATAAGCGTAGGAAAAAGAAAAGGAATTATACTGATAGCAGTGATACAACACAATGCCAATGCATTATTACCTCAAATGATTGTTGAGGAACCTCACATCCATATATCAGGCTCACCTTTAATTGAAACAAGACATCAAAGTAGTGTGGATGAAAGCTACTGCAAAAACCCTCTCTTGGTAGAAACGAATACCTTGCTTCAGATTTGCAACCGTATGTAGTCCATGTTCAAAAAATAGAAGCATCCTCAAATGCTGGTACTACCTTACATCCCATGGCTTTTGGCAATTTTTTAAAGAAAAATAAATTTCAGAATATACCAGGTAGTGTGAAAAGAATAGGTAGGAACAGATGTGCTGTGGCTTTCACTACTCACAATGCTGCTAATGGTTTTATTGGAAATAAAAATCTGACTACATACAATTTTAAGGCGTTCATTCCCACCTTTAGTGTGACAAGGATGGGACTGATTAGAGGTATCCCTAATGACTGGTCTGTGGAAGAAATTATAGAAAATGTGTCAGTACCTATTGGCTGTGGTAAAGTGCTAAAAGTTAGGCGTCTCAATTACAAAGTTACCACCACTGAATCTACCACATGGAAGCCCTCTCAATCAGTAGTTGTGCAATGCGCGTGCGGGAGCTACCCACACGCGCTGGTCACACCCTGGGGCTAAAGGAGACGGGGGTTCGTCCCCCGCCTTCTTCGCCCCACCCGTCTACGCCGGAGGGGAGCGGCAAGAGCAGACTCTTCCCGCTCCCTCTCCGCAGCCTCCCATGCACTCTCGCTTTCAACCATGGCTCGCACCATGGTTGCCAGGGAGAGGCGTCCGCCTCCGAGCGCCGCAACGAGAACGCGGCGCTCGTTTCGCCAGGCCGGGCACTCCACGAGGGTGTGCTCGGCCGGTCGTCGGGGGAGTCGCAGTGGTGACACCGCGGTGACTCCTCCCGACGGGCGACCCGGTGCAGGTAGTGACCGAAGCAGCCATGTCCGGTCAGTACCTGCACCAAGCGGAAGGTAAGGCTGCCATGCCGACGCCCAACCTATCCCTCCAACACCGGACGAATCGCTCCAATCGTCCGGTGGCCGGCAGCTGGGGATTAAGAATGCAAGTCCAAGTTCTAGCAATGCTAATCCTGTTTCATATAATAAAACAGTTTTTCTGAAACCTCGGTCACTTCCTAAGTTTTCGAGGGGTTTTGACTGTGCTGCTCATAATGCAATTATTAAAGAAGGTGAAATTCCTACTCCGGCTAATGGTTGTGGTTTAAAAGCAAAATCAGATGATGATGGAAACTTGAAACATTCGCAGATATTAGATTTAATATTGAGCCTTTTTGGTGCATTGCTTCATAGTAATTCAAATATTTTAAAACCGTCCGACGTTGCCACTTTAAATGAGTTTAAAAAAAAACAGTTGATATCAATAATGGATTGCAAAATAGTTCAGTGGAATTGTCGGAGTATAGTTCCTAAAGAGTGATTTAGTCCTGTTATTTATCATAGTTTATTATCTTCTTTTATTATACATAATAATATTAAAGTTTAGATTGTACCTAAATACTTACCTACCTACCTATATCATATATCCTTACTTTTATTATATTTTTTTTTTTATGTATTTTAAATTAGTTTAATACCTTTCCTGATCATATAAATAATTCCGTGATGTTTTGATATTCCTCCTGTCTGTTTCCTTACCGTTTTAAACACATTGACATTGGCACAAAGATACTCTAGTGGCATAAGAAAAAAAAAACTAGGTATGAGTCGTAATGCTATTTTCAAGAAACGTAATGTAACCAGTTACTTGATCGGCGTAACCTGTTACAAAACAAGTTATTTTTAGCTAGTTATTTTAATTCAGCTACTGGGATTGTTAAATATAACCACCAACTATACAGTTACACACGAAACGAAACTAGACGTGGTCGTTATTTCACGTAAATAGTTACAATAACCAGCGACGCGCGCCGCCGGTGTGATGCACGATACGGCTACCCGCTACGGCAAAACGTGTATATGAAATAACAAATTTACAAAAATAACTACTTTTTAATTTGACTCGTAACCAGTTATTCAGTTACACATCGCGTCGCTGGTTATTGTAAGTAGTTACGTGAAATAACTTAACCACGTCTACCCGTCTCTTAAAACGTAGTGATTACTTGCTCTGTGGTTCTAATATTCTTGGGTACCTATCGTATTATATGTAATGTATCAACATAAATAAATGATAAGTCAAATAAATTGAAATGAATCCTAGAAAACCATGCTACGTTTGGGATGAAAAATTAATCGAGGAATGCGATCGATTGCCTGCAGTTATTGGAAGGGTACCTATCATTTATAGTTTAAAATAATAAACAAATTCCATACGAAATAAATTTACCAACAAAATAATATATTTATCTCTTTTTCTAGGCTAGTATGATACATGATTTAATAGAAGCTTACGATATTTTGAAGTTCTTCACAATTGTGAGATCAGTTCCTGCAACTTACAAAGATATGAAAGAGTTTCATTCAGAGTTGTATCTTGATCATTTGAAAAAAATTACTGAAATTGATGACGATTATATGACTAACATTCAAGACGAGGAGTGTGGCATTGGTATGGTAAACAAAAATAATAATAGCATCTTTTCCAAATGTTGCTGAAGTAAGGCCTGAATAAGTTTCACAGGAATATGGAGATTGATGTAAACAAAAAGCGACCTAAGTGGATGAAGATCAGCTGTAGTTATTGCAGGAGTATACCTTGCCGATCCCATCTTTAATCTATAAACCATATTAATATAAAACATTTTAATAATTAACAAAGAAGGATCATCCTTTAATATGATTTTTTACAATAACAAGACATTCATTTCACTAGTGTGTTATCCCACTACTGGACAATTATTGCAGGAGGCATTTGTTCTGTTTTTAGATAATGTAGACTAATTCAGTCTGTAAGCATCATGTTCATTTTCCTGATATTTTTGTAGGATATGACTGCCCTCCTGTATCTAATTTGTTTGCGCTGGTATCTACCATAGCAGGAGGGTCCATAACTGCAGCCCGATGTCTGCTGCTCAACATAACTGATGTGGCTATCAACTGGTGTGGTGGCTGGCACCATGCACATAGGTAGTATAATGTTAAAAATAAAAAAAAAAAAAACTAAAATGTAATAAAATAATACCTCCTGGACCAAAAAAATTTTGTCACAAGCCTTGTTTGGTGACAGCAAGTCTGTGCAGCAGTGTTTGTTCACAAACTGGAGAAAGTTATAATACACAGTAGACAGAATTATGGCAATAGTACACAGAATTACGGCTAGTGAAATAAAAATCCTAAAACAATGTTCTTAAAAATATTATAAATTTTTCAGGTTTGGAGCCGAGGGATTTTGCTATGTAAATGACATAGTCATAGCTATAGAAAAGTTGAGGAAAAAGTTTTCAAAAGTACTCTACATCGATTTGGATGTACATCATGGTATAACAGATTTAATTTTTATTCTCCATCTTGTTTATAACAGCTACGTGCATGCCATTAGCAAAAACTATTGACCATACATTTTCCAGGAAATGGAGTACAAGACGCTTATAGCTTGAGCAGATCGGTGTTTACTCTGTCTTTCCACAAATATGAGCCTGGTTTCTACCCTGGCACTGGGAGCATAGACGACATTGGTACGCAGGGAGGCATAGGATATACTTGTAACTTTCCACTCCATGCCGCTTACTCTGATGATACCATGGAGTATGCTTTTGAAAAGTCAGTAAGATATAAAAAGACGTATTATTCATAACAATTCAATAACCTTGAAAGCATTAGTCATCTCAACTAAGTAACTTATAATGTTAAAAAATTATGCAAAAGTTAATACCTAATATTTCAGAGTGTTCAACTCAGTTTATAATCACTTCAAGCCTGACGTCATGGTTATGCAGTGCGGCGCAGACGCATGCGCTCGAGATCCTAATGGCGGCGCCAACCTGACAACGCGCAGCTACTGTCGAAACTTACGCCGCGTGCTTGATAAACAAAAACCAACCTTATTGTTAGGTGGAGGTAGGTTGCAATGTGATTAACTTGATATCAGAGCAAATAAAAATCTCCACCTGTTGTTTGAGCAATCCTGCAACAAACAAGGTGTTGGAGCGAGAAGACTGAAATTGAGGACTTCCTCTAAAATTAGTATTCTTCCAGGTGGATATAATCATGCAAATGCAGCACGATTGTGGTCATCACTTACAGCTGTGGTGGCTGGAGTGGACCTGGATGAACAAATACCAGAACATGGTCACTGGCCAGACTATGGTCCTGACTTTACAGCTGCCGTGGAACCTACACTAGCCAAAGACAATAATAGAAGTTCTTACATAGAAGAATGTATCAATAAAATAGATAGTGAGCGAAATTTTATTAAGCACTTGGTTTGATAAGTTACAAAACAATAGTGACACATTAAATAGCTTTTATTGTCTTAAATCATGTTTATAAACTTTTATGTCATTAATTATTAAATAAACAATGGTAACTGTTCTTACAGGTAATTTAGTAAAGTACTTTGGACAATCTGATACCGCAGAACCAGGGGTGAAAAGAAAAAAGACTGAATTGAAATGTGTGCACCCAAATAAAACACCTTTAGAAATCAGCAATGATAACAAAAAGATTAAAAATAAACAGCAAAATGACATAGACAAGGAAAAAAATGATAATTTTGATGTGTATGCTTTTGTGGATTAAATAGTTAAGTAATTACCTATTAAATATTTATTTCCCCATCATTAGTGGTTTATGTTTACTTCCTGTTAAGGCTCATTCACACATTGTTAAGCAGTAAGTGTCAAGTGATAAGTAAAATCAACATTTAAATGGTAACACTGTTAAGTGCGTTCGTTTGCAGTTTCATTCAGTCACACTTTACACTTGCAAACTTGCTACTTAGCAGCGTGTAAATGAGCCTTTAGGCGAGAAATGAACAAAGGTGTTTTTTAGTAAAATAAAACTATGAATTAAGTTGAAAAAAATATATTTTTAAAGTTCTCACTGAACTGTTACCAAGTAACACTGGCATGAAGGAAAATTAAACATAAGTAAAATAGTCTTGAGTCCAGATGTTAATCTTGATTTAGCTAGATGTATTGGGGTAGTTGATAAGCAATTACATGACAATACCGCAACCTTACAACTTTTAAATAAAAATACACTACAATGTATTACAACTGAATTTATAGTCAATTTGTTCTAAAGGGTAGTTTGGGGTCTGTTTACACAAGTTTATCATTTATTTACATAGTATTAGTTTACATACAACATTACATAGATAAAAGCCATCATCAGTCAGCCAGTCATCAGGGAAAATAATAAATTCATTTGCAAGACTATAAATACTATTTGGAGATTTCTGTGATTTCAAATGCTAGATGTTTAAAATAAAAATTATCACCCATCTCTAATGCACTTAAGCATTTAATATTTTCCGATTTATATTTACCTAATTCTTTATAAAGTGCTTATGTATGTATTTCAAGCAAGGTGATTGAAAAGCTAGTATTGGTGTAAAATCAAATGCAAAATTAGATTGAATCTACAGCAATGGAAATGATCTGACTTCATAACCGCTCCAGGCTTTACAAATACTGTCTTTGAAAAATAAATGCATTCTTAATAACTTATTCACTCATCTCTACAAATATGACAGTTAAGTTCCACTACTGCAGATCCAAGCTAAACAACAATGATTCAATTAGCTACTTTAGTCTGTAGGCCGCTTTTCACTGTGTTTTTTAGTGAATTCATCTGCATTCTTTGAAAACTTCTTCCTGTCTTTAAGGAACTCTTCGGCGAGTTCTGCTCTCAGGGGGTGCTCTGGCTCAGGATCATTCACGAGGGCTACTAGAGCTTGAATAACTGAAATATGGAAAATTTATAACAAATATGCACTTGCACTACACTACTTAAAAAATCATCAAAATACCTTCGAAATATTAGTTGCATACCTTGGTCAGTCTTGGTAGCAGGCTTCCAATTCTCAGCACTGATGATTGGCAGGCACACCTGGCCTTTCTCGTCAATATTTGGGTGATAAATCTTTGTTTTGAAACTAATCTTAGGAGGTTTAAATGGATATTCTGCTGGGAAGTTAATCTCGATGCGGAAAGCACCCTTGTTGTAAGGAGGGTTGTCCTGAAAATTTAAAAGTATCAATTAATGTTAATTTATGTTATTTTTAATATGGTTAATGCTTAAATTATAAGTATTAGATAAGTACGAATTTGCCATTGCACTCACCACTATCAGAACTTGAAAACTTGGCAACCTGATTATATAAAATATCTTTAATCTAATACTTATTAACATACCAAACCATTCTGATAGCAACATAGATTTGTAATTTGCGTAAAACCACAAGATATAATTATTATGAGTCATAAGCTTATGGTGGTAGTAGTAAAGTTAAGGTTTTAGCTATTTATTGTGATTTTTACCCTGTTGGTTATGGATAAGAACGAGGTGACTAGAGATAACGCCTAATAGAGAAGTATGGTGGAAAAAGACAATTCCCTTATTCATTAACATTGCTTAAGTAACTAGTGATTAGTGACTGTTTAACCAAACATTTTTGACATTTGCACATCCCTTAACTTGCATGGAAGAGGGCAGCACTTTCCATACATGCAAATTTTACCGCAGAGTTGTCACTCTTTCAACTATATACTTACTATACTCTTTGGGACAGTTTCTACAATCTTAATTTTGCCTTTAGAGGTGACATGAAGTATTTACAATAAGTACAGAATAAAAACATTATACTTACAGGAACAATTAATCCTTGCCAAGTAAGAATATTGGATTCATCCACTTGTATGTCCCTAAAGGACTTTAGGCCTGATTGCCTGATATCATTCAGTTCCTGGAAGAGATCGAAAATTAACACATCAAAATGTATCATTTTCTAATAAGCATTGATTTGATAGGGATTCCATTTAAATTTTGCATTACAACAAATATAGCCCCAAACAACAAACAAGCCCCAAGAATTCAAATTGTGTTATTTTTAGGAGACCATACATGTTCTAATTCTTTTGTGATGTCCCTAAAATAACTGGTATTTCCAACTGTTACAACTATGAATCACGACGGTTTTTGTTTTTTATTACTTTAGTAGGTCAATGATTTCACTAATTATATCAATATTCTAATGGGACTTTCGGTATTTCTTGGTTTTAACTCAATTTGTCATTTACCTTTCTACTGCATGAACAAATATGTTAGTAAGTAATTAAGTATTTATATTGATAGTATCTACCGTGTAATAATCATAAAAGCCAATGATGTAGAATTAGTTAGATCATAAAAAATGATGTCTCACCTTCTGTAGTCTCCTCGTTGCAGCCATTGTATTAGAATCTGTCAAAGTCCCAACCTAAGATTTCTTACAGAGACTTTTGATAAACTCAAGTTTTTGTATTATTTACAGTTCCACACAAACACCATAATTATACAGCACAAACAAATTATAGTAGGATTTGTCGGCAAAATGCTGAAAAATGATCTGCAAAGTGCGACGGACACCAACAAAATTTCTCAACGTTTTATTATCGCATTGATGAAGAAGTTGTTAGTTGCAACGTAAAAATAAGAATGAAAAGATTTCATTCAAAGTATTTGATTTCAACATATTTTAAATGAATCAATAATGCTTTTTTAAACTTTACCATTATTATAAAAAATATACGAAGGTAAGGTTTTTTATCTTGCTCCACGACAAAATGAAACAAAACGCAATTCAGAAAAAAGTGACAGCGCCCTCTATTGTCGAAAGAAGAAAGGTGCTGAGAATGGATATCTCTCACCGGGGTCGTGTGTTTCGTCGTTGCATTGCATCCATCATTTATCCTTAAGGAATTTCAATCACCACAAATCACCTTAAGAGTGAACCTTGTCATAGCAACTGATGCATTCATTCTTGCCGTTGCATTGTCTGACCGCAGGAAGTTGGAGGCCAACTAGCACGGCTAGCCTCGCTACTTTCCAAAAAATTCAAAATATTCCGTCATGACAGTCTGCGACTGGAATGCTGTAGTGTCCATATGATTTTCATTTTTGTTGAATTATACTCATGATGGGAGCCGTTTCTCCAAATGGACTCATATCGCTCTCTCCTCAACTCCTTAGAAACTTTTTGATGACCACCATTCAACAGAAAAAGCGCTCAAGGTTGCAATTTCCATCAGCTAGTTAACGAAGCTACTCACGTTTTGGGATCTTAATGGTCGCAAACCAAACTGTTTAGTTCTTAGAATTGCTTACAAATGAAACACAATACCAGTAAAGTACACCTGTCTGGGTTCTGTTCCAATCTATCTGATAAAATCCGTTTCTTCCTATTCTCCTCCACATTTAAGCGCTAGAAGTACGTAGCTAGTATGGAAGTACGTAATACCTACTCATGCCCCCTTATTCATAAAAGTTGCTTAAAGTTAACTAGTGATTAGCGATTCTTTAACCATATATTTTAGACGTTTACACGTCATTTAACTTTAATCATCGTTTACGAATAAACCCCTTAAGCACTGTGGCGTTTATTTATAAACGATGATTAAATTTAAGTGGCGTTAAAGGGTCCAAAATATATGGTTAAAGAATCGCTAATCACTAGTTAACTTTAATCAGCGTTTATGAATAAGGGGGTATGTGACGAACGTAACCTTTTGATTGTAGACGTCAGGGAATGAAATATTTTTTTCTTTCTACTTGTTCGTTCCACTTGAGTTAGAAACTCAGCCTTGGTATAACGCGTCTTGTGCTCAAGCAGATTTTCCCAAGGACCAGGCTTGAACTTCAAGGTGCCCGCGCAATAACAAGAGTAATGGAAACTAAATTTCGACCATGTTGGACGAATTGGCAAAGATTTCTTGTCCCTCAATTAACCAGTCGAAACGAACTTTGCAGTCCTTCGCTATCTCCATCCTCCCGAGATTGATAGTGTGTTACGCAATTAGATGCCAGTGCCTGGTTCAGAACTTGATATATAGAGAAGTAATAGATTTTTTTTTCAGTAAATCGGGTAGGTACTTGTCCAGACAAACGTATTTGTGCTATGCGTTGAGAAGAATATAATCTTTTAGATGGCTCTCGACTATATGTATACATAATTATGTCTATAGTATAGCTCATAGACCCTACAATTATCATTGACATACAAAAAAACCGTCATTAGGGTTTTGTCGTCCTCTGTGGCGCAGCGGTCAGAGGCCCCGGGTTCGATCCCCGGTCAGGTCATGATGGAAAACGATCTTTTCCTGTTTGGCCTGTTCCTTGGATGTTTATCTAAATATGTATCAAAACAGAAGGAGGTTCTCATTTCGCCTGTAAGTATATTTTTTTTTATGTACGTTCACCGATATTTTCGTTAATTATATAGTTAACAGTTGATGGAGTTTACCTATGGATTAAAAATTCGGCCCTTAGGAGGCTCCGTTCTAAAGGCTATGATTACTAATCAGTAGTTCTGTAATATTCCTCTCTTTCCTATTTTCGATGAGATCCTTCCTATCCTGTGCTACATCCTTAATTACTCTGTATCCCGTGGTACCTTTCCATCGATGTGGGAAGATGTCAAAGTCATTACGTTACCCGAAAAATCCAATCCAACTTCGTTTTCTGAATACCGTCCCTTTGCTCTCCAAGGTCCTAGAACGCCTTGTCCATAATCAGCTCAGTAGGTACTTTTCCTTGTAAGAATACTCTACTGAAACATATTTAGCCCTTAACTGGTTTGTATAAGTGTAAGAAACAAAAAAGACCTAAAAGTGGTCATTTACATGTGATTTCCAGTAAAAATTAATTTAAAAGAATTTCATTAATAATAAATGTTTAATTCAATATAAAAAGGTTGTTTTTTTATAATTTTTAAATAAAACTAAAATATAATTGCGCACATTTGCATCCTAGAAGCTACTTTGTAAAGGGGGCCGCGCGACACCCACAAAACCGTTAAACACAAAACGTTAGTCAATTTTACGATACCAGTCAAAGGTTAAAAATGTTGCAGTGTGGTTACCGAGCGAAACAATATACAGTGAAACCTGGTTAAGTGAGACATCAAGGGGCCTGCAATGTCGTTTCACTTATCGTCGCCGTAGAGTGAAAACCTCGTAAGTACAAAAATAGAAACATTTCAGGAGGAAGAAAAAACTGCGTGCTGTAAAATTTTTGTACAGCAACTTTCATATTTTTTTATTAATTAATATGGAGATTTAACCCGCTTTCATGCTCAAATCGGTTCAGTACTATAAGATTGCCCAAATGAAAATAAAATGAATACACATACGTTGCGTTTACGAGGTTCTCATTTAGTGTCATAGATATCGCTACGAGCATCGAATGAACACATGAATCAGATGAGGATGTGCGTAGTGAGGATTTCTTCCCAGAAACGCAATAAAATAAATTTGAGCAAAAATGTATTCCAGAGGTTTTCACTCTACGGTGACGTTATAGAGGTATTCCACTTACCCAGTGTCTCAGATATACAGGTATAAATAAATATCTGTCTCATTTACAGAGGGTTCCATTAATAGCCATAATTCCATTAATCCTTCACACTTTCATAAACGGATATTAACTTCAGTTTTTCACGTAATGATAACGATTGTAGCTTTCGTTTTGGCATTTTTCAAATAAACATCTGAATGATAGTAAAGCGAAACTAAAACTGAAGGTAATTGAAGCTCAAAATTTGTACTTACGTACTTGGAATTACGTGTGGAATTTGTGGGTAGAATAAGAATGAGTAAACAATATCATCTCAGTTACAGAGGTTAATGCATATAAAATTTTCTCGCCGTCTCAGTTATAGAGGTAACTATGATGATAAATGGAAAGAACGAATCCCAGATATAGAGGCTTACCTCGTCCCACTAACAGAGGTAATTCAATGCCAAAGTGTTGGGACCTCAGCATAACTTCCAGTTATGGAGGTTTCTCACTTATCCAAGTTTCACTGTAGTTCATATCCTAGGACCCACGCCGCTGACGCCGAGAGCGGGCGAGCGGCGTTGACCATATTTTTGTTGCGACAACCAGGCAACATAAAAGCTCATAATTTTGATTCTTCATGATAGCTTCTTAAAATTTTGTACATAAATTCTTTAAATACAAATACTGGACACGTGTTTCGGCTTTCGCATATATTAAAAATAACGTTGTACATGTCTAGGGGCCATTGGTCATCTGCCTAGCCTTTTGCCAACTATGTTGGTGTCGGCTTCCATGTCTATGAGCCATTGTAGACTGAAATAAACTTTTATTATGTACTTCCCATCTTTAAACCGCTGTGAAAAAGGGATGGGGCTATTCATCCTATATAGCTCCATCGCTCCATCTTTGTCAGACGCTAGAACATGATGGTTTTGACACACCATCTAATATATAAAATTCTCGTGTCACGGTGTTCGAACTTAAACTCCTCCGGAACGGCTCGACCGATTTTGATGAAATTTTTTGTGCTTATCCGGTATCTATGAGAATCGGCCAACATCTATTTTTCATCCCCCTAAATGTTAGGGGTAGTCCACCCCTAAATTTTTTTTATTATTTATTTGGCAAAACAACATTTGCCGGGTCAGCTAGTAGTATATATAATTAGTCAGACAGTTAGTCATAGTATACAGAGTGGTGCTGATAATACGACAATAAATAAAAACACAAACAATACTGGTTCATAGGAATTATCCTAAACCACAGAAAAAAACCTAGCAGAAAAAATAATAAAAAAAATTTTTCAAGCAAACCAAATCGCATAAAATTGCAAACGGAATAGAACATCCTTTAGAAATATTGGTTTCCTGACCTCCGCTCGGCGACAGCGCGATCCTGTATCGACTTGCTTTTTTCGCGCCATTATTATTAAAGTTTGGTACCGCAGGATGCGGCGGTCATTAACCTGTAAGCACTTCCTTATCAACATGTACATCATGTAGAAAATGTGAAAAATGAAAAATAATTTCCTGTGAATAAACTAATCAACATATTTATATTTTTTTAATGGGTAGATTGAGAATGTGTTGAGGTACACGATGTTTAATTTATAGTCATAGTGTCAGCACCGCTCTGTATAATATTATTCAGGCAAATACTATGTGGGTGACATGGTAGAGAATCATAGCATCTGAAGTACTGTATCAAAAATAAAATGCTAGTTATTTGAGACACTCTTTATTAACGCGACTGGATGATGGGGAGACTATAACATTGTAAAGGGTGCAACTGGAGATTATTCTTTTCCTTTAGGGTTCTGTCAGTATTCAACGATTAGCTTTAAATATATTCTATACTCGCTGTTCAAATAAAAAATATTGATCATGTTCTAATCAATTAATTTACATAAAATGTAAGATAACCTCCTCTCTCAGTTTACATAGTTTTAACTATAACCTCCTATAAAATATATTTGACAGAACGAAACATTGTTCTAAATACTATAACCTTATAAAACTGCGTACGAGTGACGTTCCAATTGGAGTTTTGTGACAGATTATAATGAGGACCAGTAGACTTTGTTTATTTGTAGTCTAAAACTCGGCGGAAGTATCTAAGAAGCTCTAACATCCCTATTGGCAGTTGGAGATCTTCAGATGTTTCCACTGAACGCTAAAATTTATAGACGTATTTTGCAATGAATACACGATAGCAAGTACCAATGTATATTTGATGTATAAACAATTCGACTGGTCTTCTTTACATCCGGCGGTAATGCTAGTCATCACCGCGCTCGTCGTCGCGACGTCGGTTGCGCGTGCGCCTGTTCCAGCCCTCGCGTGGCCGCTCCCGCTGCCCCCGCCCCTCGCCACCTCGTCCCGCGCCTCCGCGCTGGAAGAACGAGCCTTGCTTTTCGAAAATACGCTCATTCGAGTCCACCAGGTTGCCGACCTGTGAATGAAACATAATAACATGTATTCTTGCCGTTTCTCCTGTCAACGAGAGTTTCTAATCATAAGAAAGTAAACAACAAACAGAAGATGAGGAAAGCTGATCTAACATTAAAAAGTTGAGGATAATCAGCTTTATCTATACGACCAATCAGACCTTATTTCTTGTACTCAACTGTGATGGATCAAATGACACATTTAATTGTATTTACCTTATCAGCAAGCTGCAAAGCCAAGGCCTGCATTCTGGTAGGCTCAGAACGATGTAAGATGGCGCACTCGCTGGGGTCATCAAGTGAAGCCAGCAGCTCTTCATTGATGATCATCTTGGAGACCAGTGAGTGAACACGTTGGCGGGGAAGTTCGAACATGTCCGCGAGTGAACGCAGAGAGAGAGATGCGTATACGTGAGCGTAAGTGAACAAGTACGTGCGGAGCGATTCTTCGCGGATCAGGCGGCCAAGCATAGCGCGGACGTTGTCGGCGCCTACCATCAGGTCCCATACCTGCAATGGAATATATAAATGAATGTGTTGCAATTGGCAATAAATTTATTTTTCTATTAATACTAGTAAACCCCTCTACTTTGGATTATTACGATTTGACAACATAAACATAAGCATAATTAGCCTATAAATGATGATGAAAACCGCATGAAAATCCATTTACGGAGTCGTAACATGTATGACAAGTAAATGTCATTATGAGGTTATGAAAAATGGAGAGAGCTATCCTGTATTATAGCTCTATCTTTGCCTGACACTTAAAAAACGATGGTTTTAAAAAGTCATAGTAACCAGCAGTTACATACCTTGGCATTCATCTTTTCATTAACAATGAAGTTGAGGCAAGCCCGCCAGTCTCCGCGGCGCATAGCCCTGGCAGCCGCCACGGCATGTTCGCGCATAGACTCGGGCGGACCCACTAGCGCCTGGCGCTCACTGGCACGCAAATTCTGGTAAAACGTCTTACTGATCATACGACGACGGGCGTCGAACTCGTGAGCCGCCATGTACGGGATCTCAATCAGCATCGCAGACACCAAGTATACACATTCAAGTAATTCCAAGTTGATGTGCATGTGGAAAGGCATTTGACGCTGCTTCTCGATCTTCTCCTGTTCCTTAGAACGCTCGTGCTGACGCTGAGGCAGCAGACCTTGAGCCAGCAATTCCTTAGGTTTGCCAGTCATCATTAGTTCAGCCAGACAACCGTGAGCTTCCTTTACGTTTCCGCGGCGGAAGGCGCACAGACCCAAGTTGGCCATGGTACGATTGTACAGAATCTGAGTGCTTGGGTCAGAGTGTTGCACTGTTTCTTGCAAATGTGACATCAGCAGCAAGTCACGAGCCTGGAACCAGTTGTCGTGCAGAGCGTGATGGTAGATGTGAGACAGGATGGCACGAGTTCTAAGTCGGTCAGACTCGTCGTGACCGTAGATGAATTTGCAGAATTTCTCCATCTTCTTGATTGTAGTTTCCTCACCAGGAGGCAGATCCTTGCGCACTGCGCGAGGATCAAACTTGTAATAAAGGTGATCAATTTTACGTAGGTAAGCACGGCATATTTCTTGTGGAGTGCCGTCGCGTTCGACCACTTGGCACACGCGGTCTATCAGAGTAGAAACGCGAACTTCGTCCTTCAATCTCTCAACATATTCGTTAGAATGAGGATCGCACTCCTTGAGCAGCTTAGTGAATTCATCGTCGAGTCGCTCCAGAGCGGTTAACAGACAACCGCGAACGAGGTAAGGCGCTGTTACAAGCTGCTCATTTTCTTCAGTAATACTTTCGCTCAGTTGCATGTCTTCATGGGCTAAGAGAATGGTGACCATGTGGTCCACATTTTCAACTAGTTTGGACCAGTATTCGGGTTTCATTGCGTCAGATACTTTGGGATTGTAGTCAAAGAGAGCAGCGACGGTAGCAGCACGCAGTTTGAGTTGAAGAGCATCTCCTAGGTTGTGTGCGGCTGCGACAGTACGTAGCTCGTGCAAGAGCTCGAGTTGAGCACGACGATCGGTACGCTTGCGACCACGGGCTGCGCTAATCTCACCCAATTTCTTTACTACCAGAGCCGCGTCAATATCGCTGTCCTATAAGTATGAAAAATAGTTTAGTCAAATAATGCTTCTGCATTGTATATACATATTGGAGATATTCTGCTGGCAAAATGAAAAGGACGAATTTCTTACCTTGGCGAACATCTTGGGCTTATCAGAAGTAGCGGCTCCCTTCCTGACAGTTTCCCACTCACCGCCATCATCAGCCTGATCCTTCTTGCCGACTTTGCCAATTCTGGCGTCCCGTCTGTCCTCACGACGTTTGGCCTTGCGCCTGTCTCGTTCTTCATCTTCATCTCTTTCTGTGTTTCTCTTCAAGAACCGCTCTCGGATAGTGGTAGCTCCACGATTCTCGTCATCAGAACTCGAGCTGGAGTCGGAGGAACTAGAGCCCCAGTCCATTGAGTCGGACGACTCGTCATCTTGAGGAGGAGGACGACGCGGTGGCTCGGGAGAACGACGAGCGCGCGGTTTTTCTTTGGGCTTCTCTTCATCATCAGAGTCGTCCGAGGATGATGTGTCTAAGTAGAAAGAGTATAATTATAATCAGTGTATTACTAGACATAATATCTAATTGATTTACATAGAATGTTTCAGTTTACAGGTTAATAAAAATAGTAATTACCTTTACGTTCATCATCATCATCAGGCAGATCAGGATCCTCACGGAATTTGGACATCTCAGCATCAAAGTCTTTAGCGTACTTTCTAAGTTTCTGCCTCAACGATGTGAGTGCCTTGCTGTTGCCTTTTGATAGTGCCTTTCTGCTGTCACGGTCATTCCACGCCGCCACAACCCAGTCATCCAACTCTGCCAGAGCCCTAATGAAGAATCTTGGAGCAACTCCATTTTCTTCTTTTAGTACAACCGGCGCAGCGCGAGTGTAAGCTTTTTGAAGCTCCTCAAACGACGCGAGGGCTGAGGCAAAGTCTTTGATCTTCTTGTGGTTACGCAAAGAATGGATAATGGCTTCCAATTCTTCGTACCGCTTCTCTTTCATGGAGCGCACCACGCGCTTGGTTTCCTCCTCATCATCACTGAACTGTGGGACAGAAGAGGGTTTTATTGGACAGTAAATAAATAACATTAAACTTATGTGATGACATTGAAAACAGTTCCTGGAAGGTCTTTAGCGAAGTCTTTGTTCACAGTGGAAAAGAATAGGCCAAAAAAAACATGTTTATTTTAGATTATAGTCGCTTAATGTTAGTGATGATTTATTGCTGATGCATTTTATATATTTTAATGTATTTACATTAAAATATATAAAATGCATCATACAGATAAAAAGAAAACTGTATGTTTGATAAAAGCAAACCTTAAAATAAAGAATAAGAGTTTCTTTGCAAGAGTTATTATTTTGTCAGGTAAAGAAATATTCCCAAATGTGAATCCTCATTGAAATTTCAAACTTCAATCAATAAATTATCAAATTTCGATGTAATATTTTTTAAATGTCTACAGATTTTATAAATCATACTTGAAAAGTTGTATGCTCATCATTGAAGAAATGAAGGGATAATCCTGCAGTTCTCTCTCCTATTTTTTACTTCACATGTCTATTATTATACTTATAATATTCATTTAAGATGCTGTATATACGATATTGTCCCTATGCTCACATCACCGGCAAACTATGTAATGAGGGCTAATGGTGAAATTCGCCTTTACAATAGGAAGTTCTTCAATTTGTAAAGAGATTTCACAGATCGCATTTTTTTAAAAGCACAATAAAGACAAGGTTATAATATCAAGCACACTTCTTGTGTCAAAATTACCTGTATAGAATTTGGGTTTAAAATATTTCTTTTTGTGCTATGTAATCATTATCAATCTTTTTATCGTCCCACTGCTGGGCACAGGTCTCCTCTCACACAGAGAAGGATTGAGCATAATCACCATGCTTGCTTAATGCGGGTTGTCGATTTCAGACTTAAAGTCCAGGTTTCCTCAAGATGTTTTCCTTCACCTTCAGTCATTGGTGTCCAAGACATACTTAGAAAATACATATAACTTTAGAAAAGTTACATTGGTACTTGCCTGACCTGGACCTAGAATCGAACCTGCACACTCATACTTGAGAGGCTGGTGTTTTAACCACTAGGCCACCACGACTATGCTATGTAATGATGATTCATAAACATGCAGCCTCCTAGTGACTTTAAAGTCTTATTAATCCTTGCTAATATTAGAAATGAGAAAGTGTTTGCCTGTTTGATTGTTCATGTTTCACGTCAAAACGGAGGGAAGAATTGACGTGATTTTTAAGTGTCGATAGTTGAAAGGATGAAGAGTGAAACATGACAAAGGCTACTTTTTGTGTCACTGGTCGCCGTCGTCAGTTCCTCGGCAATCAAAACATAGGCAAAGTCTCCGAGCTATAGCAGAGTATTAAAATAATATTCTGTTCCGAGTTCTCTGGAAAGGGGATCCCTGTTGCCCCGAATTACAACTATGATCAGCATTATGGACTACAAGACTTATGTTTTTTTGTTTGTAATCTTGCACAATGTAGTTGTTTTCTTATTTTTTTGTTACTATTGAATATTTTTTTCAATGCTATGAACTAGTACTTGACCACAATGCCGCCTGATGGTAAGCAGTGATGCAATTGTTGATGGGAAAGCGCACATCTAGTTTCACATTCTCTTTCAGACTGAATCTCCTTATTATCCCGAGCATTCGGCAGGTATCTCTTCACATCGGATATAGCGGCCGCATAGTTCGACCGATTTTCAGAAGAGAAACAGACTTGCTGCCAATAATAAACTGCGAAGAACGGGCTGCTGACCTGTATCGCCACATTTGCCTATAACCGCGTGAGTAGCAGTCAGGTGGAGAGGACTATACAGACTGATCTGAAGTTCATAGTGGAGAGGAAACTGTTATAATACATCTGTCCTGAGGAAATCCATACGGCTCTTCGTCGCATGGCGAATCGGAAAGCTGTCGGAGCTGACGGAGTCCCTATTGAGGCCTGGAAGGCAATGGGTCCTCGCGGTGTGGGAATGTTAAATAACTTTTTGAACCGCGATCTCCTGACCGGCAAAATCCCGAGCCAATGGAGACTGAGTATTATTACTTCAGTCATCAAAGGCAAGGGCTCGGTACAGGAGTGTGGTAACTAACTGTCGCGGTATAAAGGTCATTGTGATGTATTAATTGTCCATGTTTAGGTTTATCTATGATGTCTAAGGAATTGACAGTGGTCTTCAAATAAAAACCGCATAGCTGGATAAACGTGTTTCTCTGAATACCTCAGTGGCTACGAGGATCAATACACAATATTGTTGTGGAGAGCTGAAGTAGCACATTTGCGTCATGTCGGTTGGTAAATTAGTTGAATTTAACGTGAGATCCGGAAATTTCACTTTGTACGTGGAACGCTTGGAAATGTATTTCAAAGTGAACAAAATCAAGGACGAGCTATGGTTACCCACGTTGATAGCGGCAATGGGGGACAAAGCATATGAATTGCTTAGTAATTTAACAAGCCCTGAAAAGCCGAGCGAAAAAACTTATTTGTCAGTGGTTAAAACAATGACAGATCACTTACAACCAAAACCATCCTTCATGTCGGAAAGATATCGCTTCCGTCAAAGACGTCAAAATGAAGGTGAATCTGTTTTAGACTTCATAGCAGAATTGAAAAAGCTCTCAAAACAATGTGAATTCAAGGCTGGACTAGAAGAAAATCTACGGGACCAGATGGTTTGCGGGTTAAAGAATGAGCATATCAGACAAAGACTGTTTACGGAGGAGGACCAATGCTGTTAAAATTGCAATGGAAGCGGCGGAACGCGATGCGGCAGCCGTGGAAACAGTCCAGAACAACAGCAGAACTAGCGGTGGCAGTGAGGGAGCTGCGGGCGCGCTGCATACGGTGACGTGGGCCGGGCGCGGGCGCCGGTTTCGGGGCGGTCAGCGCGGGCAGGCACGCGTTTCGGGATATACCCTCAAAACTACCACCGGCGTGGTATGCGGAAAATGTTGTTCGGCTTGCGGAGCGGAAGATCACCAGAGTGAAGACTGTAGATACAAGCGTTTTATTTGCGGTAGGTGTCGGCAGAAAGGACACCTACGTAGAGATTGTCCGACACGCCCAGGAGATAAGCAGCTGGGAGTGCGACGGGTCACCAACAACGCGGTAGTGCATATGGCAGCAGCGGGGCAGCTGCACTCAGGAGATCAGTCGGGGGAAGATGAACCTCCGTCATCAGACGAAGAAGGCTGGGAGGCGGAGGAATTGCATCAACTCAGCCTGAACAGCTATGGACCGGTGAGCATGTTCATATGGGTAGATGCAATACAATTAAAAATGGAAGTTGATACGGGATCTTCAGTATCGTGTATCAGTGAAACCATGTACATGAAATGGTTTAGTCATAGATCGCTACAAAGTTCTAAGTTAGTGTTTAGATTTTACGATGGTACAATAATTAAACCTTTAGGGGTAATTAAACCCCTTGTCAAGCACGGGTTAAAGTGCAAACATTTAGAATTGTTTGTAATACGCGGAGGTACTACTTGTCTATTAGGCCGGCAATGGCTTATAGAATTGGGAATTAAAGTACCTTTGTACCAAAATGATATTTTTATAATGAGAACAGCTTGCGGTAAAGTAAGTGATAATCAACTAAAGCAATTACTTTGCAGATATAAGGATTTGTTTGCGTGCGGGCTGGGCCGGTTCACGGGAAGCAAGGCTCGGTTACGATTACGCGAGGGTGCGGTACCAGTGTTCTGCCGCGCACGACCTATTCCGTACGCGCTGCGCGAGCGCGTGGAGACGGAGCTGGACAGTATGCTGCGCGCCGGCGTCATAGAGCCTGTGGACAGCTCGGACTGGGCTACCCCGCTGGTACCTGTACGTAAGGCTGATGGTGGACTCCGTATCTGTGCTGAATACAAATTAACTCTTAATCCTGTTCTAGTAGTTGATAAATATCCTTTACCGCGCATAAATGACTTACTGGTTAAATTAACCGGGTGCAAAGATATTCACAAAGTTAGATTTAACACAAGCCTACAATCAAATTGAATTAGACGACCCCAATAATTGCACTGTTATTAATACGCACAATGGCCTTTTTAAGTATAAAAGATTAGTTTTTGGCTTGTCCTCGAGTCCGGGAATATTTCAAAGGATTATGGCTAATCTTTTGAATGATATTCCAAACGTAGAAGTTTTTCTTGATGATATAATTATCGGATCGCCAAATGTCAGGGAGCATTTAATCACTTTGGAGAGAGTATTGGAAAGATTACTTTCGAACGGAATGAAACTTAAAGAGATTAATTTTTGTTCATGGTGAGCGAGGTTAAATATTTAGGATATATTATTTCCGCCGAGGAAATTAACCCATTACTTCCCAAGCATTGAAAATATTGGATTTTTTTGATGAAATCTTGTATTAGGGCTCTTAATATGTTAAGAAAAAAATAATATGGCAAAAAAATAAATTAAAAAAAAAAACGGTTTCGCTGACTCAGCATGTCCTATAAATAGGACAGTGGGAACATATGGTCAGGAAAAAGTAAAGATAAGAATTATATGGAAATCAGCTTTATTTAAAAATAGGACCAGTAACAGTATCAGAAATAATGTAATAAAAGCTTATTTTGTATGATAAGGTATGAAACAATCACTGCAGAGTGTTTTTTCACATTTAGAACAAAATGTTAAAGGCTTTTTTTTACAGCCTTGTCCTTGGCAACGTCTTTGTTTGTCCCTCTTGGTCATATAGTGACCATAGTTGTCAAATCTTATAGGTTGTAAAAGAACTTCTGAAGTACCTGATGTAAGCTTATTTACTTTGCCTTCCGATTTTTTCATCCAAGAAAAACATACCCTTCTTCTGAAATCAAGCAGAGGTATGGTCTCATCTTTATTTACCTGGTTATAAATAATCCATGCATTGACTAGAGTCATGTCCAAAACACGGATTACTAGAGGCCAATACCATTTTTTACCTCTAAAGCGGATTGGATACTTAGAAATAAGCCAATCATGTTTATCCACGCCTCCCATGTTTTTATTATACATAATTATGAATAAGCTTTGGCTGATTCACAGCAACTTTGGCCTTTTCTACCTTTGAGTACCTATTAGTTTTTACAAAAGGTTCAACAGTATCAAAATTAGTTAAGAGACATACTACATTGTTATCATGCCATTTCACGCATAATATTTCATTATTTTTATCGAAACGATGATCGGAATAACCACGTTCTTGCTTCTTCATTTCTTGTTTGGTCATGATTGGACATTTCTTAGTCCTATTGTCTCTGACTGTCCCTGTAGCTCTGAACCCTTCAGATTTCAAGTCAATCAACAATTGCATACTGCTGAAGAAGTTATCGAAGTAGACTACATGTGCACTAGGATCAGTACATGCTGTAAGCAACTTTTTTACCACTCTTGAACCCAAGCCATCACCAGTATTACAAGATATTTGAGGATCCTTTCCTGTATAAAGCGAAAAGTTATAACAATATCCGCTTACTCCACACAGTGCCCAAAGCTTGTATCCAAATCTTACTGGTTTACCTTTTATAAACTGTTTGATACCATGGTGACCAAAGTATTTGACGATCATTTCATCAACAGCTAAGTTGGATTCAAAAACACCAAACTTTTGGAATGATTTATTAGCTTTATCGATAAATGGGCGAATTTTGAAAGCTTTGTCACTATTATCAATTCTTGAATTGTCATTGAAATGTAAATATGATTTAATTTTATCAAAACGATTCCGAGACATCGCTCGTTCAACAAATGGAATGTGTACATCATCATCTCTGCACCAATATAGTTTGCTTTGAGGCAAGTGGAGATACGAAGAGAAAAACAAAATTCCTATGAATACTTTTAGCTCATTCACGGTAAGATTGAAGTTCAAATCATTTTTATAATTTTTGGCATAGGTTACTGTTTCATGCACTATATATTCTAGAATCTGGTCACATAACAAGTGTTCGAATATTTCTACCGCAGATTTTCCTTCCAATTCCGTAATCATATTTTCTAAACATTGTTTAGCAGTATTAGATTCCGGCTGAATTTCAGAATATACAGGTTCACACTTACGCCAAATGACTGTCTTGTTGGTCCGAGATGTGGTTTGAGTAGGAAGATCTTCCTCGACGTTATCAATTGTACATGAAAATTCCACTTGACCAGCCACATCTGACACTGGCAGAACTCCCATATCGTCGTCATTACCTTCTTCTATATCAGTCATTTCATCCACTTCATCCGGGGGCAATATCGCAACTTCCAAGTCATTGAACTCCTCGTCACTACAATCTTCAATATCTTGAAGATACTCGGTGATTTCAGACACCATCAATGCTTTTTTATATTTTCTTCTCACTGCATCCATGATCTATAAACAATAATTATACATATATAGTAAGTATAAAAATTATATTATATATATATAAATATATATATACATATACCATCCCAAACTAAACAAATATATCGTTAACCACTTGATAAGAAACAAAATCTAATATTTTTGCTTACCTCCTTTGCTTTCCTCAATCTTATAAAAAAATCACAATTTTTTATATTACGAGATGTGTTGTGCTTGACGAAGACTTATCGACTAAAGTAAAGTTTACGAAACACTTGCAAGAAACAAAACAATAGACACGTTTGAACTTATAGCGAGCGTAACAGGATCGAACACGCTTTCACGGCTACTTGTAAAGACATGTTCCCAGTGTCATATTTATAGTACGCCTTTTTTTGAATTAGTATCACAAGCTTCCAAATAATATTTTGTTTTAGTTTTTAATTATAATAGATTCAGTAGAGATCTAAAAATCTATTTGATGGACTTTGAAGCTGATAACTTTTTATTTTCGGTTTTTTATAATCAAATCATAATACTCTTTTTAAGCTGACGAATTTCCTCAATTTAAAAATATGTATATTATAAATACGATAACTTTTTTAAGAGCGAAAAAAATATATTTTATTGGGAAAATAGTGTGAAAATACGAATTTCATCAAAACCAATAAAAATAATAACCCTAACATAGAAAAAAAAAATGTTGAATATAGTGTCCTAAAAATAGGACAGTGGGGAGGAATGGGTTAAAGTTGGCCCAGAAAAAGTGGAAGGTATACTAAATACACCACGCCCGGACAATGTCACTGATTTGAGGGCGTTTTTAGGTACTATTAATTACTATGCTAAATTCGTAAAAAACTTGAGTACAATACTAGCACCACTGTATCAATTACTTAAGAAAGGAGTGTTATGGAAATGGAATAGTGAATGTGAGAACGCTTTTAAAAGAGTAAAATCCATTTTGATTAGTGCCGACGTCTTAGCTCATTACGAACCTAATAAACCGTTGTTTTTAACGTGTGACGCGAGTGCTAGAGGCATAGGCGGCGTGTTCACACAGATGTACGAGGCGGTTGACGATAGTGTAGTCACAGTGCGGGAGCGACCCGTTGTGTATATTTCACGCGCTCTTAACAACGCGGAGAAGCATTATTCACAAATAGAGCGGGAGGCCTTGGCCATTGTGTTTTGTTTTGAAAAATTACACCAATACTTATATGGTAGGCGTTTTACCTTACGGACAGACCACAAGCCTTTGGTCACAATTTTTGGGCCCAAACAGGGCATACCGTCGATGACTGCCAGTCGGATTCAAAGGTGGGCTATCCGCCTACACATATGACATTGAATATGTAACGTCAAAGCAAAACGGGGCTGACGGACTGTCGCGACTGCCCGCTCTTACGGCGAGCGCACAGAATATTAGAATTCCAGAACAAACACATTTACACTTTGCTCAAAATTCCATGTTATTAGATCATAATGAGATTAAAAAACAAACTAGTAGGGATCAATTCTTAAGTCGAGTTTTAAGTTATTTACGGGACGATTGGCCAGCCAATATGGAAATGGTATCACTTAACCCTTTTTTAAATCGTAAAACAGAACTATATGAAGAATTAGGTTGTGTAATGTGGGGGCACAGGGTAGTCATACCGGCAGCATGCAGGCGTAAGGTTTTATCAGACCTGCATGAGGCTCATATGGGCATAGTAAAAACTAAAGCTTTTGCCCGAAGCTACGTTTGGTGGCCAGGCATGGACGAAGAAATTGAAAAAATGTGTCAGAGTTGTCGCGTCTGCGCTGCAGAAAGTGAGGCGCCACCTCGACACATGCCTTGTCCCTGGCCATGGCCTGACAAACCTTGGGCCCGCGTGCATATTGATTTTTTAGGACCTATAAATGGACAAATATTTTTGGTACAGGTCGATGCCCGAACTAAGTTAGTCAAGTACCCAATACAGCGGCGAGTAACACTATCGGCGTTTTGAGCGACATCTTCGCACGTTTTGGCCTACCAAGACAAATCGTTTCAGATAACGGTCCGCCCTTCACAAGTTACGAATTTTCACAATTTCTGCTTAGCAATGGCATTAAGCATATATTTTCAGCTCCTTATCATCCCGCCTCAAACAGCGCAGCGGAAAATGCTGTACATACGGTTAAACGGGTGATCAAAAAAGCCATTAGGGAAAAGTTAAGCATTCAATTATTTTTGAACACATTTTTATTGCACTATAGAAATACCGAACACTGTTCGACTGGTGAAACGCCTGCGTCGCTTATGTTGGGGCGCAGGTTGCGTACCAAATTAGACGCGTTACGACCTAATAGAGACAATAGAGTTAGGGATGCTCAGGAACGACAACAAGAATTTGGAGCAAGTGGTTCTCGTCAGCTAAGTCCGGGTGATAAAGTCTGGCTGCGCCAATACAGGGGACAGGATAGATGGGTACCGGGGAAAGTGATAGAGAGAATGGGAGCCACGGATTTTAGGGTGGTAGATACTTCTGGTAGGGAATTTCATAGGCATGTAGATCTGCTCAAACAACGGAAACGGAGTTCATTAATCTGTCCTTCCAGCGCGGTACGTGAAAGATCGGACATAATGGAAGTAGCTCAGGATCGGGGAGAGTCCGGTACGGGCATCCAACGAGCCGAAGCTCCGGCCGTCGGAGACGGGGATAACGAACAGTTTGAGGATTGTCTTGATTATCCAGTTCAGAGTGAATTACCGCCTGCCTTGCCTTCTCCTGAACCGACCCAGTCTCGTCCCGTTCGTCAATGCCGAGTAAACAACCCGGTAAATTATAAAATATAATGTGAGTTAAGTTTGGTTTTGTTTATTTCGTTATTTTACATTTGTATGGTGTTTTCTTTTGGTATTATTTCTGTTTTGTAAGTTTAGATGTCCTAACTTATAACAATAAAATGAAGGGTCTTAGATTAAGGGTGAGGGTGTGATGTATTAATTGTCTATGTTTAGGTTTATCTATGATGTCTAAGGAATTGACAGTGGTCTTCAAATAAAAACCGCATAGCTGGATAAACGTGTTTCTCTGAATACCTCAATCATGTCCCACACCATGAAGATCTTTGAGAGGATTATAGACTCCCGGATCCGGTAGGAGTGTGATGCACGAGCAGTATACATGAGCAACCTCCTTCGTTGCTCATGTATACTGACGATATCGCGCTGGCGGACGCGGATAGGGATCGGTTGGTGCGGCGTGAGAATGTATGGAAGGACTCGCTCGAGAACGGAGGTCTGAAACTCAATGTGGCGAATACCGTGTATAAGGCTAGCAACACGACAGACCCCATGTCTGTACGCATAGGCGGAGACATCGAGTGCACAGACCAGTTTAAATACGTGGGGTCTGTGCTCTACGCGTCCGGTGACATTGATTGCGATGTCAGGACACGTATTTCCGCAGCTTAGGCAAAATGGCATGAGGTGACGAGTGTCATTTGTGACCCCAAAATGCCGGCTAAGCTTAAGGGGCGGGTCAATTAGACCATTTATAGACCTGTACTCCTGTATGGCAGTGAGGCGTGGCCTGTGCTTGACCGACACAAGAAGGAGCTGCGTGTCACGGACATGAATATGGTGCGGTGGATGTGTGGAGTTACGTCGAAAGACCGCATCAGGAACTCCTGCATCAGTGGCAGTCTCCATGTCCGTGACATAGCGCACAAACTTGCAGGAGGGTCGCCTACGTTGGTACGGTCACGAGGAAATTGAGCAAGAAAGCGGACCCCGGGCTCCGTCGCGAAAGCTGCAAATGCAACCGGGATAAATGCTAAGATGATGATGATGACTTTTTACTACAAATACTGGCTAATTTTCAACAAGATTTTAATCAATACAACATTAATCCTTATCCATTTTAATACCTTAAATAAATTTTTGATTTCATATACATCTATATTGCTCTTCACAGTACATGATTTAAATGAATATTTTCGAAGATATTACAGATTTAAAAATTGCGAACAGGAGCGGCCAGCCGGGGCTGTAGGAGCAGCGGCGCTATGTTTTTAACACTTTCACAGTTTTTTCTGTAGTGTAATTAGTATCAGCATTGCACCCATGTGATGCTGGGGTGGGTCGCTAGTTAGTAATAATATGAAGTACAAACTAATAAATGAAAAATAATGATGAAAAGGCTTGACTAATCTTTATTATGATTTATGTAGATTGATGAAGAATATAACCATCTAAAAACGCAACATAACTGAGTAACAGAATACTATTAAAGAGTTCTTTTTATTGACTTAAAAGTTTTCTTTAAAACATGCTTGTTTTAATTTACAACAGAATATTTTCATATGAGAGCTTTAGAAATGAAAATTAGTTTTCAAGTATGTTAATGGAAAACTGAAATAATGTTGAACTTAAATGAGATTAAGTTAGGTAATATACTATTAGATTTTTAATTTCAGCTATGCAACAACGACATTTGTTTAGATCTTGTAAAAACATATGGTAAACACTTTTTCCCATTATTTGTAACTTTTAATCATAGCTGCCTAAATGTTTACCTTAGAATAAACTCACCGTGTAGACGGGCGCGGGGGCGCGTACTACTGGCTCGTCCTCGCTAGAGCTCTCAGACTCGGAGTCAGTACCAGTCGCAAAGAAACGACTCATGATTGCGTTTTTCTATATATTCACCTGCAAAAAATAAGTACTATTATTACAAATTTACTCCGTTTCACATTTAATTGAACTAGCATATTATAAATGAATAAACTCCTGATATTTTTTTAGAATTTTGGAACATCAAAGGTGTTGTCCGGGTGGTAGAGGTTAGAACTTTCACATAGCAAAACAAGCACATTATGGGATTACACATACCTTCTACAAAATGTTCTATAGATTATTTTGTTCTCCACAACGTATAATGGTCTCCAAATCATGAAAATATCTTATTATATTGATAAAACTGGAGAAACTCCAGTCTGCCCACGACGCACCACACACGTCAAAAAGATAGACACAGATACAAAATGAGACTAAAGATAAAAACAGTCATCGACATATCGTCGCTTAAGTTCTAACACCGCGTAACTCAAAATAATGAACTTTTCAGGAGACTAAAAAAAGACAGTTCTTTTTAGTTAAAAAGTTCATTATTTTGAGTTACGCGGTGGAGACTAAAAAACTGTCTAGGTTTGTATACCTAGACAGTTTTTTTAGTCTAAAAAAACTTCTAGGTTTGTATACCTAGACAGTTTTTTTAGTCTCCTGAAAAGTTCATTATTTTGAGTTACGCGGTGTTAGAACTTAAGCGACGATATACTATTCCACAATGAGGGGAACTTCCCCTTACGAGGGGAAATTGAGGTCCAGAGTGAAAGAAAAAGGGGAAATTGCGGGAAATCATAGATAAAACCTTGCTTGAACTATTGCAGAAAACTTCACAACTAATGAGGGTTTTGGCGTATTAGAAATCCACTCGATGGCCGGAAGTAGATATGAATGAAGTCTAACTGCTCGAAAACCCTCATTATTTAAAGATTCTACCGTGAGCTAACTTGGTACAGTTACGAATACCACACCTTAGAAGAAGTTGTTCCCGTTCTTTTCAACTCAGATTTTAGACAGAGGATTGATGCAACCGTTCATTATTACATTTTCTATTTTAATATTTTTAGATCACTGAGCAATCGTTCAACAGCAGCATTGGAAAACGGCAGTGACATAAAATTGTTCACCAAAAACGTCAACACTATTTTTTTCAAACATGTTATTCCAATAGCTTACAGTACCTATCTATGGAATCGTTATAATCTGTTTTGGTAAGGAGACTATGATTTCTCCATTCCTTTCCCAGCTCTGTTAAATCTATATGTGCGATGGAATGTACTTTTTCGCGATTTCGTACAATGATGGAGGGTGCAAATCATTGGCATGTTTTGGGTTTAAAAACGACGAATCATTCTTCGCACATCTTCATATACAAATCGTTTCTTAATTTGTACACTCGCTTCAATGTAAAACCATTTTGTTGACGTATTTAGTATAAATAATATTATTATACTAGGGGAAGGCCGGGTAAAGCGAATACTGCCTACTACTTCTAAATTATAAGTTTTTCATTCAATATGCCACTACTATTGCGTTTGGCTATATTAGTTTAGTACGCGGCAAACATCGAAGTGTGGTGCTGCGTCGCGTCCCGTCCGCAGAGTGATGATTTGTGTTTTCGTAAATAAAATAGTGATTTTACCCCGTAAGTACATTGATATTTCTCCTGTATTACTAGTTATTTATTTTTAGGAATCTCTTAGTTCGCTAGCGTATCAAAGTAGGTTGTTATAGTATATTTAAAAGAAAATCATAATTATTAGTTTTTGTTATAAAATGTGTTAAACTCAAAACTAACCTAGACGGGCAAAGTGAATAGGGTAAAGTGGATGCCATATCCACTTCCATATACACTATCCGAAAAAGAAAAAAAAAACTGATAAAAAGGTTAAACAGCCAGAGAAAATGTAAGAATTTAAGGATATATTGAAGAAAACAGTAAACAAGCTGAAAATTGGATTCAATGTGACATTTGTTAACAATGGTGTCACAAAGATTATTCCGTTTTTGGTGGCAATCAAGGATATACCTGAAACAAATGACATTCTTAATTTTATGATCAAGTTTTTTTTTACATGCTTTTTATTAGCTTCATTTGTATGTTTGATAGCTTGCTTGTTTGTTTGTCCGTCTCTAACTTTGGGCTACGAGTGAGCGGCTCATTACTGTAAAATGTCCCACCGTTTTCAATACGTTCGTTGGCCGGGCGGTCTAAGGCGCGCGTCTTCAGTGACGTCAGCGTTCGGATTCAGCGATCGTGGGTTCTACTCCCGGCCACGCCAAAAAATTTTTTTTTTTTTAGATTTAGATTTAGTTACTTGGGTTGAGCACTTGCTATTCTGTCTGTTGGAGATCAAGAAAAGTTTGGTAAAAACAAATGAGCACCACTTAAGCGTTCGTGTTATCCGTATATTATTTAAAAGAAGAATATCGAACTAAAAACGTTGAAAATAAATATAATTTATAAAACTAAAAAAACATGCTTTTAAAGAATATCAAACTAAAAAGTTAAAAATAATTTTAAAAATTAATTTATGACAATCATACTATACTATACTTACTAATATTATAAATGGGAAAGTGTGTTTGTTTGTTTCGCTTCCACGCCGTAACTACTTAACTAATTGCTTTAAAATTTTGTAGACGTAAAGTTAGAAGTCCGAATTAAATGATAGGGTACTTTTTATCACGGAAAAATTTGATATTCCCGAAAAAAACCTAAAACGCGTGATATAACCGATTTCCACGCGGGCGGAAAGCTAGTAGTATAATCGTATAAACAATACCAGTATTTTTGTATATTAGCCGCCTCACGTTTTTTTTTCATTTATACTAGTATTGTTCATATACTATTGTCATAAATTAAATTTTAAAATTATTTTTAACTTCTTAGTTTGATATTCTTTAAAAGCAAGTTTTTTTAGTTTTTAATTTTAGTTTGTCAAAGTTATTTCTTTGTTTTCAGAGATTTAATACGGGTATCCACTTTGCCCAAGTACTGTATCCGCTTTACCCGGGGCAAAGCGAATACTTTTGTACTTTTTTAAATTTTAATTGCAGTTGATTATTGTTTAAATATTAATGGTAAGTGATGTTCGTATTTGTAAGAGCAATAAATGAAGACTGATTTGTGATCATTATTTTGTTTTTTGTATTTATTGTATACCTTTTCTGCTATGACCTTAAAAACCTTAGGTATCCACTTTGCCCGGCCTTCCCCTATGGTGTCACCAGAGGCGTGAGTGGGTAGGTGATGTGTCAATAAAGTCATGAAATTATTTGATGGCGCTACTGCCACTTATGTCATAGGGTTTTTTTAGTTAGTGTGAATACTACAATCTACAGCAAAATAATTTTTAAGGGGAAGAAAGTTCTGAAAAGGGGAAATTTGAATTGGGGCGTGGGGAAACGAAATCTCTATAGTGGAAACACTGCATGCCATACGCGTATAATCTGCAGTAATTTTTTGATTTGAAAATAGTGACAGAGATGTGATTCAATTCAATTCAATTCAATTCAATTCAATTATATTTATTTGCACAGAAAGTAGGTATACAAAATAATGGTGTTTACATAATGTCAGGCCCTTATACTATCTACCTTAAATTAGGCATGCAAATTTTGAATAGTTACATTAAAATGAATCATTAAATTATTATATTGTCTATTATTATTATTATTAACATTTTATATTTATTTGGGAAGAGAGGAGTCATTTAAAAAATCATTTACAGAGTAATAACATTTGTCTAATAAAAGAGCTGTAAGTTGCTTTTTAAATGTTATCATTGGGTAATTTTTTATTTCATTGGGAATCTTATTAAAAACAATTGGAGCCATGCCAAAAATACTTTTTTTAAACAATGCTGTATTGCATCCGTCAATTCTTAACAAATTCTTATATTGGCTTCGTATAGGTCTTTTCCTAGTTTCTGATACTGTGACAAATTCATGCTTATTCAGTTTTACAAAAACAGCTAATTCCAAAATGTATAGTGATGGAAAAGTTAAAATTTTCAGAGACTTAAACCCAGGCACACAACTGTCTGTCATTTTAAGACTACACATAGCTCTTATGCAGCGTTTCTGAGCCTTAAAGACCTGTTCTCTCATACAACAATTACCCCAGAATATAATTCCAAATCGTAAGACTGATGCTACTATACCATGATATGCCATAATTGTTGTTTTCATAGTCACTTTTTTGGATATGTTGAATAAAATATATGCAGATGTACTTAATTTTTTACACACCTCTTCTGCATGAGGTTTCCATGTCAACTGGCTATCTATTAATATTCCTAAAAATTTTGCAACTGTTACTTGTTCCAGTTTTTGTCTATTATATTCTATAGTCAAATTTTGTACAGATAGTCTTTGGTAGAAGTGCATTATATTTGTCTTTGATAAATTAATTATTAAATTGTTCATGTGTGATGTTGCTCCACAACCCGAAAGCGACATCGAAGCATTGCAGTTAGACCAATTGTTGGACTTTTGATGACTCCAACAACCCGTAACGACTGCCATTAGATGTTCGTATGGCAACCGGGACCAACGGCTTAAAGTGCTTTCCGAGGCACGGCCAGACCAGTGCAAATATTCATATTCATGCATACAAATATTTGCACTGCGCGGGGATCGAACCCGCGCCTCCTTGAGCAGCGGCTGCGTTCACTACCGCTTCACCACGGAGGCTGTATTTTACTCTGCCATCACCAAAAGAATATCGTGTCTCACAAACAAAAGCCGAGCTCCCACAGCTTACAAATCGAAAACCACAGACTATAAAAATGATGTGACATTGCTACTCCTACAAGATGGCCTATGCTTCCGGTCTAGCACTATCTCTTTCCTCTTAGATGATTGATGATTTTAAGCGAGATAAAGATAGACTGAAACTTCATTTTCTCTCTTTTTTTCAGAGTGCTATAATTCTCATCTCTAAGGCATGTCCATTAGTATATGTCGATGACTATAGTGGTGTCCGAATACCGAAATCAAAAGATTGAAAAAGCGCGGGAAACCTTGAACGTGGCGGGCGAGTTTTTTCTGCTTCTTTAAGTTTTTATTGGTAAAAAGTGTAAATAATAGTATCATTTAGGTGGTTGTATATATATAATTAATTTTAATTTTACATATATAGTTTAGTAGTTCTATATTGCTGATTTAGGTAAGTTTTTTTCTTTTTCTCTTCGTGATGGACGACGACCCAGACGACCCTGGTGGAGGCTCGCCTCCGGAGGTTTCGCTTGTAGTCACGGTTCCACATTCAGAAATGGATACAGAGGGCTCCCTTCTAGATACAGATGCTTCCGAGACCAAAAGCAATAATAAGAGAAAACGTATTTCCCCTCGTAAAATATGCAGGCACTGTAATAAAAAACGCAGGCGCCATAAATCTTCTGAAACAATATGTGAAAATGACTGTCAATGTGCTTCTAAGAATGCTCAATCCGAATTTATACCCCTTAATTCAACTATCACTTCACAACCACAATCCTCCCAACAACCCAATGCTCATAAACAATCATCTGACCCAAGCACATTGGTAGGTAGAAAACTATATGAGGCGAATGATGCAGCTCCTTACACAATCCACATCCAAAAGATACAAACAAGTCCAAATGATAATGTTTTTATTCACCCAGTCTCTTTTGGTCATTTTCTAAAAAAGAATTGCATTAAAAATATAGTAAATGGTAGTCTGAAAAAAATAGGCAGAAACAGGGTTTTAATCTCATTTACCAATTTCACAGATGCAAATTCTTTTTTAGAAAATAAAACATTGGAACAATACAACTATAAGGCCTTTATACCCTCCTCATCAGTCACCCGGATGGGTGTGGTTAGAGGAGTCCCTAAGGATTGGTCTGAGGAGGATATACTGAATAACATATCTGTGCCTATTGGGTGTGGAAAAATTTTAAAAGTACGACGCATCAATAGAAAACATATTGTGGATGGTAAACCAAACTACATTCCTGTTGAAACTGTTGTAATAACATTTGACGGCCAGGTGTTACCCAAAAGAATATTCTTATGTTACAACTCTCTTCCTGTTGAGCTTTATATCTTCCCAACAGTCCAGTGTTTCAACTGCTGTCGATATGGACACATCAAATCACAGTGCCGCTCAGCTCCACGGTGTTTTAAATGCGGTAATAACCATACTGGGGACAGCTGCAATGTAGATGAGGATGAGGCTGTATGCTTTCTTTGTTCCGGATCCCACTTTGCCACAAATAGGAAATGCCCAGAGTTTAGTCGCCAAAAAGCCATTAAGGAAACTATGGCTAACAATTGCATTTCATATGCAGAAGCAGTTAAGTTGAATCCTCCTGTTAACAAAGCATATTCAGAAGTTTTAACTTCTGTTGCAGTTCCTTCACCACCTTTAAGGCAAACATTTGACTCTTCCTCCAAAGGTACTAGAAACAAACAAACAAGTTCATATAAAAAAACTGTATTTTTTAATAAACCCAATAATTCTCCTAAACATAGTACAGGATATGACAAATATACTCATTCTGCCCTAACAAAAGATTATGATATTCCTTTACCATCCATTGGCACAAATATTGACAGTAATAATTCTATAAATAATAAGTCAACTAGAGATTTAATTATCATTTTAATTAATTTGCTAACTAAGAATATGTCTGAACCGTCCAACGCTGCTATACAAAGTATTAGTCAACTTTTTAATAATATCAATAATGGATCAGCTGTCAACAATCCTTCAGTGGAATTGTCGCAGTGTTAACTCTAAAAAAAGCGATTTACTACATCTTATTAATGTGTATAAACCTGTTGTTGTCGCATTGCAAGAAACCTGGTTGAAGCCAGGTTATAACTTTAAAGTCTCCCAATATTTATGTTTAAGAGAAGATAGAACAGATGGCTATGCTGGTGTTGCTCTGTTAATTCATGACACAATACCTTTTCACCACATTCCCATTGCAAATCATAGTGTTGATTTTTCTATAATAGCTGTATCTATCAATAAAATATGTTTTGTATCTGTTTATGTTCCCCACCCTTCATCATCATTATACAACGAAATAGAAACCATAGTAGCAAAATTACCTAAACCATTTTTAATTATGGGTGACTTCAACGCTCAGCACCAGGCTTGGGGTAGCTCCAACTCTAGTTATTACGGGTCAAGGATATTAGACATTTTGGATTCTAATAACCTCTGTATCTTGAATACAGGTCTTGCAACACGTCTCACTAAACCTAATGAAGGGATCAGTGCCCCAGACCTCACGATAGCCAGTCCTAGTCTTACGCCTACAGTGACCTGGAATACCCTGCCTTCGACTTTTGATAGCGATCATTATCCCGTAATAATAACTATGACAAAATTTATCAAATCTCTATCCAGACGTCCACCAAGATTAGCATACAAAATTAAAACTTCTAATGACAGTATTGACAGTGACAGATGGAGAACGTTTAGTGAGCGAGTTGAGCAGAGACTATCCAACCTTCCTGAAAATGCATTAAATTCATCGACAATTCAGGCTGATTCTTTTGCATCTCTCTTGTTGGACGCTGCTAATGAAACATTCCCAACTAAACGATGTAATAATAACATTCCGTCGCCCCCATGGTGGGACAATGAATGTTCTTTAGCAGTGCGCCAACGGAAAGAGGCTGAAGTAAAATATAAACACTGTACAACATTAGAAAATTTTAATAACCTCACATTAATTATGAACAATACTCGTAAATTATTTAAAAGGAAGAAATGGGATGGTTGGCGTCGTTTCTGCACTTCGCTATCGCCTGACGTTTCTCCGTCATTAATATGGCAAAATATACGTCGATTCAGATCAGCATTTAAGGAAACAATACCTCACTATCTGGATGAATCCGTTGCAGATAAATTTTTAGACAAGATAGCTCCTCCTTTTGTTCCACAAATGTCCATCATTTCATCTCATCTCCCTTTCCAATCTCCCGTAGAGGATGTAACGGGCCTTGACAGTCCTTTTACCCTTAAAGAATTGAAAGGTATTTTATCCTACGTAAAAGATTCTGCTCCAGGTCATGATGGTATTCCTTACTCATTCCTTGCAAATTTAAGCGACTCAAGTCTAATTTACTTTTTAAACATAATCAACTCCACAATAAGTTCTGGTATAATCCCTTCCTCATGGAAAATATACGAAGTCATCCCCATTCTAAAACCAAATAAACCACCGTTAGATCCTAACTCTTACAGACCGATAGCCCTTGCCACTGTGTTTTCAAAACTAGCTGAACATTTAGTTATAAACCGTTTAGAATGGTATGTAGAAAGTAAAGGTTTACTATCTCTGAGTCAGTATGGATTTAGGAAAGGAAAAAGTACCATGGACAGTCTAGGGATTTTCATTACAGATGCGAGATTGGCTTTTTCAAATAATGAATCCATGCTTGCTGTTTTCCTAGATATTTCTTATGCATACGACAATGTTGATTTAAATGTTTTGAAAACTAAACTTTATAAACTAAAAGTACCTCCCATATTCTGCAATTTCATTCTTAATCTTCTCTCAGGCAGACAATTACAAGTTGACATAGGTGAATCCGAAATGAAAACAAGATTAACCTGGAAAGGACTGCCTCAGGGTTCGGTGTTGAGCCCACTTCTTTATAATATATATACCTCTGATTTAGAATTCCATATTTCTGGTAAAGCCAATATTTTACAGTATGCAGACGATCTAGTTCTTTATGTATCAGGACGCTCTGTTGAAAAACTAAGTTCCTCTCTAAACGTCGCTCTAAAATTTCTTAAATCATGGTTGGACAATAATTCTTTGTGTCTTAGTGTTAACAAAAGTAGCGCTGTTTTATTTTCTAGAATGCGTTTTCCTCCTCCATATTCAGTTGTGTATGATAATCAACAAATACCTGAAAATAGCGAAGTAAAATTTTTGGGTATCCTTCTAGACGGTAAACTTACAGGTTTACCACACTGTTATTATGTATTGGCTAGATGTGAACGTTTATTAAATATTATGCGCTGTCTTTCTGGAGTTTGGTGGGGTTCCCATCCATTCGTGTTAAAATTATTGTATAACGCTATTATTAGAAGTATCTTAGACTATGGGACATATTACTTAGAACCTTGTAGTGCTGTAGGTCTGACAAAGTTAGACTCAATTCAATCAAAAGCCTTGCGTATTATAACTGGTGCCATGAGGTCTAGCCCAATTAACGCACTCCAAGTGGAATCTTTGGACCCTCCTTTAAAACTTCGTAGACAGTACTTATGTGATAAATTCATTCTCAGAACTCTTCAATTTTCCAACCACCCACTTTATCAAAAACTTTTGTATCTTTCAGAAAAAATTGAATGTTCGTCTTATTGGTCTAATAAATCTCTTCCATGCTCTATTATAAGTTTCCGTAAATTTACTTCACTTCAAGCTCCCACATACCGCTCTCAGTATCTTCCAATTTTTTCTGTCTGTTACGAAGCTCTTATTTTTTCCCCTCAAATAAACTATAACTTTATATCGCTAAAGAATGATCGTTATGCTAACTCTAACTTAAACTTCATAGTCGAAAGAGACTGGGCTGATAGGCATTACATTTACTGTGATGCTTCCAAGCACCCAGTTTCAGGCACGATTGGGGTAGCTGTATATCATGAACAATTTAACATTCATCAAAAAATAAAATTACCTTCTGAAACATCAGTTTTTTCTGGAGAATGTTTTGGAATTTTAAAGTCCCTAGAATACATACTTCTTGCGAAACTCAGCAAGTCTATTATTTTCACTGACTCGAAGTGTGCTTTACAAGCACTGCAAAAGTTTCCTTGGTCAGGTTCAAATCATCCCTATGTTATAGAGTCCAGACAGCTCCTACTAAATTGCAAATTTAAAAATCTTGATGTTTTTTTGGTGTGGATACCTGGCCATCACAATATTCGCGGCAATGAGATAGCAGACAAATTTGCTAAAGACGCTGTAGATGATGGTGATAAGTTTCCATATAATAATGTTGTATCTGACCTTCACTCTCTTCCTAAAGATCATCTGTATGAAGCCTGGGAAAATTTATGGAATATTTCAAGTAGTCGTAAAGGTCAATATTATAAACGTATACAACAAAGAATACCTCTTAAAGTATGGTTTTCCAAATTAAAACTTTCCAAGCTTGCAACCTCCAGTTTGATACGAATGCGCTTGGGTCATGTCTGCACAGCCTCTCACCTTGCTAGACTTGGGATTATTCACAATAATTTATGTTGTTGTGGTTGTGAGGAAGATTTGAATCATATATTTTTTGCATGCCCCAACCGTTACTCTTCTTCATTCATTAACTCCCTTAATGAACTCTCTGTCCCTCTTCCTACATCAATCCCTACATTTTTAAGCTCTTTAAATTTTGATATTTATAATTTAATATCTACCTTTATAACTATTAATAATATTAAAGTATAAGTTTTTTTATTTCCCAACTCCCAATTTTAATTTCTATTTAATATATATGTTTGGTATATCTTTATTTATTTATTATATTACCACCAAACCTGATCCTATTATCCTTTGTTCCAAAATTCCGTAATCCGTTCCTACGCATTTCAATGAATTTATTTGGTTTCCCTACCTTTATACTTGTAGTGGCAAATGCACAAACCGTGCGAGCCAAATTAAAAAAAAAAAATCAAAAGATAATCAGTCTTATTCATAAAACTTTAATCAAATGCTAAGCAACTGATTAGCAAAATTCTTATTCATAAAAGCTGTTTAGCGCTAAGAGGATGCTAAGCAATTGATTAGTAGCTGTCAAAATTAAACATCACCGGACCGCTATTAAGAGGATGGTTAGAGGCAACAATATGGCGGATTTTATTTGAATCAGCTGATTGATTTAATATGATCATTATGCTTTGAAGTTATTTTGTTTATAATATCGAATAGTGCGTAAATATGGATGTTGAAAACCTTTTTTTGAATTTCCGAAACGACGTAGTAAAATTATATTAGCTTTGAAACTTTTTTGACTTATAAGCTTTACTCGGTAGTAGGCTATAACATCGGCTCCCGGCAGAAGTTACCACCCACCAGACAAAGTCTTGCCGCCAAGCGATGCGTCGTGTTCCGGATTGATGTCTGGTGAAGCCGTACGGAGGACGGGTCTGAGCAGTTGTGTTGCAGTGTGCCGGGTACGATGCACCAAATGTTGTTGTGTCGGGAGTTTGGTCCTGGAAGGGTCTCCAGATAAACCTCCCTCTTGCGCAGCATCGTTGGTCGTGTTGTTGGGTTTAACATTGCATCACCTCCCTGAACTGCCGTCTTCATTTTTATTCACTCAGCTTTTTTAAGTGAATAGGCTCTTAATAAACTAGCGCGCTTTACCATCAACGATTGCATCACTGCTTGTCATGAGGCGGGATTGCGGTCAGACACTGGTTTATAAAAGCAGTAATAAAAAAGATAGTGCTAATTTTAGATGCTGCCCTATGTTTCCTTGTGTTATCTTATGTCATATCTAAGGCACAGGACTAAAAGAAGTCTTGTTGTGGCAGCAGTACACAAATAATAAATAAAATATTATAGAAATTTTTTATTTTGATACGCAATAAAACTGTTTACATTTTCGTTATAAAAATAATTCATTGTTTTTGTTTTCCAATACTTTTCTTCCATAAGCCTGAGAGCCATTCTTGACTCACGCGACCCTCATTCCTCATCTTTTTCACTCAGCATGGTCTTCTCCTTCGCCGTCATTGCGAGGTTGAATAATATTGCCGCTAGGTGCTAATAGTGGCTTCGTTTAGAGCAATAAAACGTGTGCCTGTAAACAAGCATAATAATACTGTAAAAAGCAGCACAGAAGCAGTAGGAAGTAATGTAATATATACACAAGAACCCACTTAAATTTCTTAAATAGCAAATGGATCTTTACAAGCATAAAGAGCAAGAAAATACACAGTTACTATCGGCTACTGCTTTAACATTAATTTTTTCAGTTTAGATTAGTAATTACATATAAATACAGAGATAAATACCTTTTTCTGTTTACTATAATATTATTGGAGTTTATTACTTTCACTACTATCATCACTAATACAATTATTTATTTGTAATAAATAATTTTATTTATATTCAAATTATCCGATGAAATTTCTGACATTATTCTGCCAAACACGACAGATAAAAAATCGCAGTTTTGACAAGTTTTTTCTAAAAAATGGAATTTTTAGAAAAAACTTGTCAAAACTGCGATTTTTTATCTGTCGTGTTTGGCAGAAAAATGTCAAAAATTTCATCGGATAATTTGAATATAAATAAAATGATTTATTACAATTAAACAATTGTATTTGTGATGATAGTAGTGAAAGTAATAAACTCCAATAATATTATAGTATTCAGAAATAGGTATTTATCTCTGTATTTATATGTAATTACTAATCTTAAACTGACGAAATTAATGTTAAAGCAGTAGCCGATAGTAACTGTGTATTTTCCTGCTCTTTATGCTTGTAAACATCCATTTGATATTTAAGAAATTTAAGTGGGTTCATGTATATATATTACATTACTTCCTACTGCTTTTGTACTGCTTTTTACAGTATTATTATACATGTTTACAGGCACACGTTTTATTGCTGTATACGAAGCCACTATTAGCACCTAGCGGCAATATTATTCTACCTCGCAATGTCGGCGAAGGAGAAGACCAAGCTGAGTGCAAAAGATGAGGAATGAGGGTCGCGTGAGTCAAGAATGGCTCTCATGCTTATGGAAGAAAACAATGAATTATTTTTATAACAAAAATGTAAACAGTTTTATTGCTTATCAAAATAAAATATTTCTAAAAAAATGTTTTATTATTTGTGTCTTGCTGCCCCAAAATGACTTTTTTTAGTCCTGTCCTGTCCTGTCATGTCATATCTGAATATGACATAAGATAACACAAGGAAACATAGGGCAGCATCTAAAATCACTGTCTTTTTTATTAAGTACTGCTTTTATAAACCAGTGCCTGACCGCAATCCCGCCTCATGGCAAGTAGTGATGCAATCGTTGATGGTAAAGCGCGCTAGTTTATTAAGAGCCTATTCAGTTAAAAAAACTGAGTGAACAAAAAGAAAGACGGCAATTGAGCGAGGTGATGCAATGTTAAACCCAACAACACGACCAACGATGCTGCGCAAGAGGGAGATTGATCTGGAGACCCTCCAGGACCAAACTCCCGACACAACAACATTTGGCGCATCGTACCCGGCACATTTTGCAACACAACTGCTCAGACCCGTCCTCCGTACGGCTTCACCAGACATCATGCCGGAACACGAGGAATCGCTTGGCGGCAAGATTTTGTCTGGTGGGTGGTAACTTCTGCCGGCTGCCGATGTTATAGCCTACTACCGAGTAAAGCTTGTCAGTCTAAAAAATTTTCAAAGCTAATATAACTTTACTACGTCGTTTTGTAAATTCAAAAAAAGGTTTTCAACATCCATATTTACGCACTATTCGATATTATAAACGAAATAACTTCGAAGCATAATGATCATATTAAATCAATCAGCTGATTCAAATAAAATCCGCCATATTGTTGCCTCTAACCATCCTCTTAACAGCGGTCCGGTGATGTTTAATTTTGACAGCTACTAATCAATTGCTTAGCATCCTCTTAGCGTTAAACAGCTTTTATGAATAAGAATTTTGCTAATCAGTTGCTTAGCAATTGATTAAAGTTTTATGAATAAGACTGTATAACACTACCACTTTTTTGTGTTGACGTAATAATATATTTATTTTTCATCGCGGATCGCGTCGTAGCTCTAGCTGTCGTTCATTATTAAACATTCACTCACAGACACAGATTACATTACGTATCATTTATCATTCACTTGTCAAAAAGTTGTGGAAGTCGAGGTGTTAGATGTTATGTCTTCTAAAAAAATTAAGCGTTCTGTAAATGAAAACATCGAAATAAGCAATGGAGTTTACAGGGCTAATTCTTCCCTTGACGAAAAATATATGTCGCACTTGTCTACTAGAAACCGATACCACGATGTTTATGAACATTCAAGATTTAATAGAACACGAGATGATTAAGGTTAAATTAATTGATATTTTGGTCTTCCTAAATTGTTTAGAGAACAACGACGAAGAGAACTGGCCTCAAGGAATATGTTCTTCCTGTGTATCTACCGCTTTAGTCGCTTATAACTTTAAATTGAATTGTCTGAAGGCAAATTCTATGTTATCACAAATACTTATGATACAATCTCCTACTAATTTACAGAGGACTGATATAGATTCTATTGATATCAATGTTGTTTATCAGGACCATGAGTATGAGGTGCCACTATTCAGTAATCATACAACATTAGACTTTGAAAGTACATTATCAGACAACAAATTGACACCACTGCCACCTGTTACTGAAATAACTTCTGGTGAACAGCCACAACGCCTAGAGGGAGAGAAGCGATATGCTTGCACTGTGTGTACGAAATCGTTCACTAGGCTGTATGGTCTGCGTTACCACATGGCAAAGCACACTGATACACGGAAGTACCTCTGTGCTAAATGCGGAAAGAGTTTCCACACCTCTAATGGATTGAAGCAGCATGCAATATCACATAAAGAGATTGCACAGTTTAAATGTGGTTTTTGCCATAAGACTTATAAATCAAGGCAGTCACTCAAAGAGCATTTTCGTGTAGCACATTCCAGCAATCGTATGCTGTATGTATGTGTAACTTGTGGCAAAAGGTTTACAGCAAGATCAACCTTAAACATGCATGTTAAGACTCACAATGGAGAGAAATTTGCATGTTCTAGTTGTCCAAAGACATACACAAGAGCTTCATACTTGAGAGCTCACATGTTGGTTCACACCGGCGAGCCAAAGCCTAGGCCCTTCTCTTGTTCATATCAAGGTTGTGCTAGACATTTTCCAACCAAACATTCCTTAGTGGTGCATATTGCACATGCACACACAACAGAAAGACCCCACAAGTGTGATATCTGTTATAAGGGATTTGCCACTGCAACTGGATTGAAGATACACTTAGAATCTCATGGTAGCAACAACGTTTCATGTAATTATTGTTTTAAAAAACTGAGAACCAAGAGAGTGTTACAGAAACACATGAAAACTCATGATGTTGATGCCAATGATATGATTTTAGAAACTGTAGACCAAGCTTATTAGGTTTATTATTATTGTAGTAAATGATTGTGTTCCTTGTGATAAATATGCAGCATTATATTATCCTCTGTATATTTGCAGACCCACCTTTTATTTTTTAATTAAAAACAATGTAAGATTACAGTGCTGTTTTCATTGAAATAACAAAGAACTAACAATTACTAGCCAAGACAATTTATCATATTGCCAAGGTAATAATGTCAGTATAAAATATGTCTGTATTTGTATATTTACTATGAGTATAAAGTTTTTATGAACCAACTAAGGACAAAGTTAATTTGGGGTAATTTACAAGACACTATTTGTTGCAACCAACCCATCTCATTGCATCACCTGCCTGTGCAGTCTGTTTTCGCTTCACATTTTTTACTTTTTGCTCAGCTCCTAAGGGTCAGTGTGCTGCTTAATTGCCTTTAGCCTTCCTCAAGTGTTAAGCTATCCAATGCACAACACATTTTATCGCTCAAGAGTAAAAATACAAAAGGTGGAACTGTTGTTATCCCTAACCTAAATATTTTGGGTATCCGTTGAAGGTTCAAGAGTGTTGATATAAATTATCACAAAAAAACAATTTAAAATAATGAATCAGGCAATTTTTGTATGAACATTTTTATTACACTTCATCCATACATAGCAACATTTCATACATGCAATATTTTTGTTGATTATGATTTTGTGTTATATATTCTCTAGGTTATTTGATAAAATGTATGCATTAATTGGTAGATAAGGCTTCAATATGAGTCAGACTGATAACAGTAATTGCTTATTTAAATGGAGTCAAATCAAAACTCATACATATTTTAAATTCATATCACAAAATAAATCCAACCCTACCAAAAGTAATAAAGTATTATGTACATAGTGATAATGCTCCTTATAACAAATTATTAAACAATAGTAACTTCATTTAGCAATCTATCAGGAAATATTAACATATTTTTATAATAGCTTAGTTGTACATTAAATTTAGATACAACAACATTGATATTTGATAATAAACAAAAAATATATAATTTCACCACATAATCTACTTAGAACATAGTACAAAAATATTTAGAGTGCTTGCATATTTTCCCTCTCTATAACAGTGCTCATTATAATCTAAATAATTAACAGGAAATAATTCAGATGATTTGCTCTATTCAAAGGCTGTATAAGATTTTTAATAACTAATCAACTGTAAATTTATTTTTCAAATAATTGAGGCCTGTTGAATTCTCAATTATTTTCATTAGCATTATGGTTGAGAACATACATACCCACATTCAGAGTTCTCGATTTGTTATGCGACAAAGCCCATTGCATAGTGTACACATTACAAATATTCAGTTTAAAGTATAAAATTTGGGGCTATGCTAATACTAATAATATTGCACTAAATACCCCCTTTACATTGCAAGAATGTCGAATATTCTTTGACTATCAGCTTGAATGGTGCATTCAGTTTAATGTTACACCCCCTGGTTATTACAGGAATGTAGACTATTTACCAAGAATTTTATTCATAATTTTGTTCTGCTTGCCGATCTTAATATCAGCAACTTCGACTTTCTCTTGTATGTCGTCAATGAGGTCAGTTTGCTGTTCTATTTCTTCACCAAGAGCAATTCCTAGGCCTTTTAGTCTTGAAATGGAATGCAGCATTTCATCTAAGTTAGCATCCAGCACCTGGTTTATACGCTGACTGTCAGATATGGGTGCAGCCTGTGCTTGTGTATCTAATTCACGCAGACGGGTGGCAGGATGAGACCTGTAGCGGTCATCACTATTGACTTGAGTTAGATTGTCTATTGTGTCATCAAGCCTACTGCTTGGGCCAGCACTCTGTACACTCGGGGATGGTTGGCTTCTAGGAGTTTGGTCAGATTTACCAGAAATATAGTTCTTGAGGCCATAGAATACAGATTTGATACCATTCAAATGCTTTTGACTGTAGTTCAAGTTTGTATTTATTTCGTCGAGGCGTTTATTCGTATTTTGGAGTTGTTCTCGCTGTCGACTGAGTTCCTCTGCTGTGGCGATGCCGATTTGCTCGGACTCACGTAATAGGCCTATGCTTCGTGAGGAAGAGTCCAAGGTTCGTTGTTCGATTTCTCTTTGTCTCTCTAACATAGCCTGTCTTTGTTGTTCCAATGCTACTATGTGACTTCCATATGCCGATGTTGCTGGCTTACTTGGCTGTGGCGGTGGGATTCTTGTTCTGAAACTGTTGACGAAGGTGTCATCATCTACATCATCGTCGTCCTCGAACAGTTTATTGGGATTAACGTAAGTAGATCCTGGGACTGGACGAGACATTTTCCGTAGTTGTTTCCTGTTCGTTGTTTTAAGAGGATATTGCACACAAAAGCACTTTTACTCAAATATGTAAACCAAACAAATTAAAATGGGTTATCCTTTATGGATGGTATCTGAATATTAGGAATAATTTTTACGTGGGTATTTACGCGAAATGATAGCGACACGGATGAATGACACAAACGACACAAATGACGCTCTTTCAAATGACGTGACGTATTACGAGGGCAACTGGGCAAGGGAAGGGGGCGGGACAGAACCAGAAGGGTGAAGGACGTGGGGAGGGGGAGGCAAATAAAAGACAGCATCAGTCGTAACACTCATAGACAAAGAGTATAGTAAGTATTGCTCATAGACATATACTAATGGACATGCCGTACTTGTATAATCTGGAGTATTTTTTTGGTTTGAAAAGAGTCAGATGGCCTGTGCTTTCGGTTTAGCATTATCTCTTTGTTCATAGATGATTGATGATTTGGAGAGAGGCAAAGATAGACGAAGCTTCGTTTCCTCTCTTTCGGAGTGCACAATAAAATTCTTATCTCTAAGGCATGTCCATTAGTATACAGAGTGGTGCTGACAATACGACAATAAATGAAAATACGAATGTTGGCTCATAGGAATAATCCTAAACTATAGAAAAAAACCTAACAGTAACTTTTAGGACGAAAATTCGAGTGTGAAATCCGACAAATACCGTTTTTTTTTTAATTGACTGTATTATAATATCATTGATAAAATATGAAAATTCATTACGAATTGGCTTTTCTAACAATCTCAAATCGTGACATTGGCTAAATGCACAAATCGTGCGAAGCCAAAGAAGAAAGAATTAAATAAACAAATAACTTTGATCATTGGCTAAAGACATCGGTCATAGTCTTTTTTTTCTTCTTTCTTTTCTTTAGAGTGAATACTACTTCAACTCTTCAATGGCCTCTGTGGTTAGATACTACAATTTTGCCAATAACACGTGTAACAAATTATAGAAATACTTTAAAAATTTTATTTCACAATAATGGCGGATATCGCCAATGACAGTCGAAAAAACGGCCTCGTGAGCCGCCTACTTGGAGATTTGATGCAAAACCATGATGTGGCCACTTATTTATATGCAGCGATATTTCAATGTTCTTTATGAATTAATCACTGAATGCACTTTTTACTACACAAATCACGCGTTTTTATTTAGAAAACGATACTACAAATAATTTTAAAAGTCCAATGAAAAATGCGCGTGACACTCATTTTGGCTTTCCTGTTAAAACCCGCTGATCTCTATAAAGTACTTTATAGAGGTCAGTGCAAAAACCCCTTCTAACTAGTCTAGTCAGTAGTCTGTCTAAACGTCACACTGGCGGCGTCAGACGTCAAAAAGCAAAAAAAAAAAAATATCATGTTTTTATTTGAGAAGAGTTTTTTATTTGAATTGTTGTGGAAATAATGAGAATTAAATAGTATAAAACGTGATAACTTATTCATCATCGTTATAATAAAGTTTAATTTCTATGCTGCATTCAGTAATCTCTGAAAACTTTCAAGATGATGGCTGGAAAAGGTAAATTATTAAATAGGTATTTTATAGTGTAGGGCTTACAAAGCCGACATTATTACAATAAAATCCCTGTTTATGGTTTCTTATATTAACACGATTATTATTTTAAATTTCAGTAATGTCAGAAACGGAGGAACAAAACAGAATAAGGTTTCAAGTTGAACTAGAATTCGTACAGTGTTTGGCAAATCCTAACTATATACACTGTGAGTATGCAAAAATAATCAAACCACGCATTATTTACTAATATTATTATAATAAAGTCATCATCATTTTAGCAAGTTTTTTCCAAATATGTTTGTGTCAGTTTCCAGTCTAAATGGATGCAGCTGCATACCAGTCTCTTACACGGAGCAGACGCTCCGTATTTTGATTGGTGTTTAACAGGTAACAGGCAGATGCCTGTTACCTGTTAAACACCAATACCCTGTTACTGGGACCGTTTCTGAGAATACCCCTTAGCGTATGAAGCAAAGACATTAGACCACTTATCAACTGCATTAGGATACATTTATTATGACTGTCTATATTGATCAATCGCTTGTCATGAAGTGATTTCACATATAGTTATGTCTCTTTTTCTGAACAATGTTTAGTAAATGTTTGACCAACATGATTCCTTGAAATTGTGTTTGACCTTTGGCCTGAGATCCGATGAAGTTGTTCAGTGTATGCATAGCTTGTTTTTGCTTTTGAGTCTCAGCGGGTAATTGATAGTTAAAGGTCAAGCATTGTTTGTTAGTGATTTGTGATAGAAATGATGTCTGTTATTTGCCTTCAATATCATTATTAACAGATTCCTCTGTATCAAGTATCCACAGAAGACAGTAAGGATCAACAGCTTGGCATGCTCTCTGAGTTCACCCATCTACAGATGAACTGTGCCATGTGAAGCTTAACCTAATTAATCAACCCAGCTGCTGCAGCTGTTATTATTTACACCACAAGCCCCTCCGTATCCTTTATATTCCTATATTATTATAATTCTTATTATTTGAAATAATAATAATAATTAAATATCAAAGTTTAACCAAAATCAGCAGTTAGATTGGTAAAGTAGACACCAGACTCCAAATCTGAAAAGCTTCGGATGCAACTGGGATTAACACTGAGATGATGATGATGATGATGATGATTATAATTGTTATTTACTTGGATGCAATGATTTCAGTCTTGGCACAGCGTGGTTATTTGAAAGAAGCCACATTCATCAACTATATTCGCTACCTACAATATTGGCGGGAACCAGAGTATGCTCGCTATCTCAAGTATCCAATGTGCCTTCACTTCTTAGAACTTCTGCAGCATGAGGCATTTAGAAGAGAATGTGTGTCAGCACAGGTATGGTGATGTTTCAGATACATTTTGGGTAGATCGTTGGGCAAGAGGATGGTACTGTCCTACTAGGGCTGAATGGATGGATGTTTATTTGATTTAGATGAAATGTCCACAAAAGGTTACTTTTTATCCCAATATTCCCACGGGATTGAAACCAGAGATGTGATTTATTTGAAATACTTCTATTTAAAATACAAATACAAAATACCTATTTTGTATTTTGCATTTAAACGCATTTTAGTAAAAAGAGTTTTGTATTTTACTTGAAATACCATTCAAGATATATTTTACATGTTTAACATTCAATTAAAAAAGTTTAGTCAACATTAGGTATCAGTGAAATTTGTCCGATAGAGGCTCCGGATATCCATGCGCACCCTTTTTAGGCTTCCGTAGTCAACTAGGAACTCAAATTTTGCCAACTCTATTAGCACTAGAAAATGTATGTATGGGAGGAGACTTGTGCCCAGCAGTGCGACGATAAAAAGGTTGATGATGATGTACACCAGTTGTTGTAGTTAGTAAGTTGTATACGTCATAAAGTGGGGAGAGTTTTTTTCTTTTCAGTCCTGTGTTTTTAGATAATGTTAATAGTTAATCACTCCAAAAGTAAAGACAAAAACCGGACAACTGCGAGTCTGCCTCAAGCACAAATGGTTCCGTACCATTATCTTTAAAAACGATAAAAAAATCACGTTTGTTGTATGGGAGCCCCCTTAAATATTTTAGTATTTGTTGTTATAGCGGCAATAGAAATACACAATTACTGAAAATTTCAACTGTCTTAGTTATTACGGTTCATGGCCTGGTGACAGACGGACGGACGGACAGACGGACAGAGAAGTCTCATAACAATGAAAATAATCTCAAAAGTAGAATTTTATAAAGACTTTCTAGATACATTACTTATACGTCGTTTTTGAAAATTTTTACAAAATCATTTTTTAATTAAGTTTGTAATTTAACAGTATATACAAACATTTTTTATCTTAGTTTACATACAGTATGTTACGAAAACCCTGTCCGACCCGTGAAGGTGTTGTTAGGTATCGATAACTGATTCTACTAATGCATACAAAACCGGGCTTTACTTAAAAAAAAAATCCCCCTAAAAAAAATAAATATTATTTCGCAAAAGGAGGTAACTTATTAAATGTGCGTTGACCACCCTTCGCCTGCCGACCGCGGGGGGCGGGCGGCAGGACACGCGGCACGTGGTCGCATCGCTATTCGCTCATAATAATACCGGTGTTGTCACTTTTTAAAAATTACCAAATTTCGGGGAAATTGGAATTAATTCGTTGGAAAAAAAGATTATTTCAAAATTCATTTGTATTGGTACTATGATGAATACGTAAAATTTTATATTATATTTGGTCATGTGTTTACCTAACCTCTATTATCCTTATGGGTCGGACAGGGTTTTCGTAACATACTGTATATTATTATCCTGAACGTCTCTTCTTGAAATAAAAGATAAAATAAATATGTTCACGCATTCCAAAATTACCACCAAAAGTTAAACATACATAATTATCACGTCTACTTTGTATAAATTAGTAACCTAATTTACCGAGAGATAGTGCTGTACAAAGTACAGCGCTATACAGAGATAGCGCTGAACAAAGAAGTACAAAGTACAGCGCTATCGATCGCTGTGGCTACTTCGCCCTGTTAAGATTTTTTAAATTTACTTTTGGTCACTTATTGTGACGAACGAGAAACCACGGAACCCTTCATTGAACTTGGACCGACACGTTCTTGACCGGTATTCTTCTTCTTTGGTCGGAGTGCGCGCCTGTCTGGATAGGTTCAATGTAAAACGAAAACGACGAACATCTATGGCTATGGTAAAATAATTAAAACTATCTGAGATTTGGCCAAAAGGTATTTTAAAAAAGTAGTTTGAAAATACCTAAAGTGTATTTAGCATTTGAAATACAAAACGCAAAACTATTTGGTATTTTGCATTTGAAATAGTAAATCTGAAAAGTATTTTGTATTTTAATACTGTTTTAAAACCATTTTCTGATTGACACCTACACAAGTGAAACTGAGGGGCTAAGCTAGTAGACAACAAAATAAATCAACCATTACAAAGTTTGAGCTATTCTGTAAGATACTCTGCACGCAAAATTTTGATTCACAACAATTGAATCATTTTGAAAGGGTATTATTTGCTTGGCATCATAATTTAAAAAAAAATCTGTTGGTGGGTTACACAACCCTGGCACGGCAATTAGTAAATCTAAACGAGCTGATAAGATATGGACATGGGTTTATTACTGTCCAATATTTGCCCAAGTTTTAAGAGGAATTCGTCCAAGAATCAATTGTTTACCTTTGCTGGTATAGGTACTCGAGAAAACCTACCCTATCTGACAACTTGTTGTGTTTTTTGTGTATGTTATTTTGCTGCCCTCAAAAATTGCGGATATCATATTTCCTGATCAAATAGCTAATCAGAAAAACCAAATAACAATCAATAATTTTTTTTGTAAGTTTCTGGCTAAACAATCAATAAAATTGTTTTTCAGGTTTGCAAGTTCATGGATGATCAAGCTATTTTATTGTGGCAACATTATACGCGGCGGCGGACACGCACTTTGCAGCCACCGGACGCGCCTGCTCCGCCCGCACCCCCCGCGCCTCCGCAGCAAGGAGTGCCACGGCAACAGTCATAGACAATATCATGGAAATATTTACTTACTTTTGGTATCGTCATCATCATCTGTGGAGCCTTTCTTCAACTTTGTTGGGATTGGCTTCTGGAATAACTCTATATAATTGAATACTACTTTTTGATAGAGAGTCACATATAGAATGTGGGTGATGATATGACATTGAGTTTTATGAAAAGTTTGGTTTTGTAGAGTGTTGTCTCTGTTGCTAACTGTGTTTCTTTTTAAAACTCTCCTTGTCATATTAACTCCTCTGCAGACACATACATTCATTTTTTTTAAATACGATTGTGTCTTTAATTGAATGCAAGGCACTAAGAGTGTTAGTTCAGTTCTTCTATATTAATTTGTTTTTTTATCCACTACTTACATAAAATCTGCATTGTTTGTTGCTATCTAAGGAATGCTTGACAAGGAAGACACATTGCCACAATTAAAGTGGATAATTCATAATTACGTCTCTTCTATATGTATAAATAAAACAAAGTTCGGTTAGTTACACCATTTGTAACTAAAGAATGGCGGAACTAAAACACGGAAATAAGCCACAAAAAATATAAAATAAATTCCTTATACATTTGTTTTTATTGATTCTGAAGTGGTATGCAAGTCATTGGGTCTGCTAGTTGTAAATAAAAATAATGATTTTGAATGTCTTACTATAGACTGAGTTACTGTAATTTCTAGCTGTAAGGTTATTATTAAAAACTTTTATATTTTAAATGTTTGTTTCATAGAAGTTTCGACCTTTAGTCCGTTTTTCTTATTTTCGAGTCAATGCACGCGTTACACAATCACACCAAGACGCAGCGACAAATTGTGGTCATCTGTGGTTACGTGTGAATAGTTTCGCAGTGGCTTTTTGCAGCTGCGTTGTGGTACCGACAAAATGTCGATGTGGTTGCGTTGTCTTTCATTCACTTTGTCACAACTCTATTTTTATTTCATCAAAAACTGACAACACAGTAAACGTCAGTTGACTTCATCTAATTAATTAATTACTATAGGCGCGCGCTGTGGATGACATCATGTCGTGGCGTTGTGGCGCTTTCTGGACACCGATAGGTTTTGTTTTTTACGAACTAAAGGTCAATAGGGAACATTACGCAAATATGGCGCAGAGGGTACCACAGGCACATACCATAAACCTACCACTATATTGCACAATAACGTATCCTTGTCGTACCGAGTTATTAAGATGTAAGATAAGATTTTTTATTTGGTTAGACATGTGAGTGTACATAGCATGCATACAAGTTTTTTTTTTGGCCCACACTAGGAATTTTATCGTGGGTGCGTTTATAAACTCACAAACACAAACAGCCAGACCCGGAACAACTAATTGTAGGCCATACAAATATTTGTTCCGTGCGGGAATCGAACCCGCGACACGCAGTTAAAATAATAGAATTGAAAAAAAATATCAGAATGTTATAAGTTGTCATACTTATTTGGACAACCGGATATATCAAAATGCTCATTATTTTTGTCGTCATCGTCATCTTAGCGTTAATCCCAGTCGCATCCGAAGCTTTTCGGCTTTGGAGTCTGGGGTCCGCTTTACCAGTCTAAGTGCAAATTTTTGGCTAAACTTCGATATTTTCCGTGAAACGACTGCCGTTTGACCTCCACAACCCGAAGGCGATATCGGACCATTGCAGTTAGACCAATTGTTGGACTTTTGAGGGCTCCAATAAACCGTAACGACTGCCATTAGATGTTCGTATGGCAAACGGGACCAACGGCTTAAAGTGCTTTCCGAGGCACGACCAGACCAGTGCAAAAATTCATATTTATGCATACAAATATTTGCACTGTGCGGGGATCGAACCCGCGCCTCCTTGCGCAGCGGCCGCGTTCGCTACCGCTACGCCACGGAGGCTGTCGTGTCCCAAAAAAATATGGTCCAAGCTAAGCGCGGGCGGGCGCGCGGTGCGTTGACCTCTGGCGTCAGCTGTTGAGCGGGGGCATGCAGTACTATAAAAAAATAAACTATACAATAGAAAAAGTATAACATGGTGTAAAAATTAATGGAATCGATTTAGTTGCTTATTCTGAGCAAACTATATTCAGGTTTCGCGCATAAACAAAAAATAACGTAATACGGCATCCTACAACCATTTAAAATTGCATGATCAAAAGAAACTGCTTCGCGAACGTGGTGCCAGTTTTAAGGGGGAAAAGACGACAGTAAAAATAATTTACTGAATTCCTTTTTATTATTATTCAACTCAATTTTTTATTACTTTGTTAATGAATATAAAATCACATTTTTGTTTCACACACAAAAGTGCGACGATAATAATAACAGCGTAAAAACAGATTTAATGGAAGCGATAATGAAGTGAAAAGTTTATTTAATCAATTAAATGAAAGAAATTGAGATATAATAATATGCAAACTTAATATAAAGAATAGTAGAAATTTTAATTCCCTTGTATAGCTACATTATCAGGCTTCATATGTAGTGTTGTTAAATTTTGATATAAGTCATTACAGCCGAGATATAACGACTTTACCAAAAAATGGAATTCGTACGGAAGCTCCCCATACGCGGGGTAGCTTCGTACACAGCATGGGGATGATTCATACGTAGCGGGGAGTCTCCGTACACAGTAATAAAAAGTAGACTTTACTGAAAATTAAACATTTATTTAGATCCTCAAAGAAACAAAATATCTTTATAAACTAGATTTCTAATCATTAGGTTAACAAGTTTTTATTACAATCAAAGGTTAGTCTTTTATTGTACATTTTACTCAAAGAGATTTTTTTTTTGTTTGGGAGGGGAAATCAATCAAATTACCTGTCCCGCTCTGGGCGTAGCGGAAGGGCGTGTCAGACTTTTACTGGCCGTGGCCCTGGCCTACACCAGTGCCACGGTTTTTTTAACCATCCCGCAACCCTGACTCGGGAGGCATCGTTCTTCGTGGACCCGTGTAACGCGCCGTTGACTCGAGGTCTGTTCATTATTGGGCGGCGAGCTGCCCACTGCTCACTGTCCGCAAACCCACGCCTACGGCAGTCGGGAGTTTCATACTGTCTACCGACCAGGGCGTCTCCTGCGGCGGCTAGAGGCGTGAGGGCGCTGGGATTCCCACTCCCGCACGCACTCCACCTCCTGTTTTGCTAGCATAGCTGCTTTGCAGAAGAAGGTGATGGCCTGCCATGCACTCTCGCTCCGGACCATGGCCTAGACCAGGGACTAACACGAAGCTACCTTTTTTACGTTTTCTGTCATAACCGGGACTTTCTTTTCAGCATCAGATCCGTTAGGCAACTCGTCGACAGGAGAACAAGAACATTCTCTTAAACCTGTTAAATCATCTTTATCTTCAGTATCAGTCTCAATCGATTTCTTTTGTCTCTTTGGTTTTTCTTTTGTATTCTTATCCATTCTCTTCTTCTCTGACACCAGCTTTAAAGCTCGTTTCATTTCTTTAGCCCTCTGTTTTACTTCTTGCTTATGCTTTGGTTTTTTCTATATCTTCCAGTCTATTTTTTTCTGGAGTATATTCTAAATTTTCCGGATGTTTTTCCTTTTTTGGACTTCTATCCACTTTTGGGTGTGGATTTCTGGCAAATCAGCTGGAAGCAAAGACGGCGACGTAGGCCCTAATATCGATGGCTGATCGTGCTGGTCCCATTTTTTATATAATTATATTCGCGGCTTAGTTCTGAAATTATACAATTATGAGAGTATTAGCAACAAAACATAATAAATTTAATACCACTTCTTGGTTGTTTAGGTTCGTACATAAATCGGGGTGGATTCGTACAGTATGAATCCACCCCGCCTGCAACTGTACGAAAGTACCACAACCTTAATTTTTTAAAATTTATACCAAAATAAAAAACGCCCTTTTTGATAATCCCCAAACTCACGTTTAAAAAGCAAACTACAACATTGATTCATCATGCATAATAAATAACTTGTACAGTTTAATCATTACTTAAGGAATTTAACAATTTTAAATAGGTCTCGACTCAGCCGAACTAGGTTTTTACAAATCTATGTTTCCTGAAACAGTATTTTTTAATAAAGTTTTTATTCAATTTCAATACATACAAAGATTAATTTTATGGAATGCCAAAAATTCAAAGATATGGGCTGGAGATGCCCATTGCTAAGTGAATTATCTTTAGCCTACGGCGTGGTAAGAGGATCTACATTTAAATGATAAAGAGATATCGGATATTTTGGAATGCACTACTGAGATAGTATCCATTAAGCAACTGAGGCGAGTCAACTCGGAGAATAAATGGGTTGACAGAGAGACTGTACGGGTCTGGTTTAAAGGTAACAAACTGCCATCTTATGTAGGTACATGCATATAATTGCCGTTTAAAAAAGTGGAGCCTTATGTATTTCCCGTGACACAGTATCCTGGATGTTGGCAATTTGGCCATTTATTAAAGTACTGTCTAAGGAAAAAAAAAATGTCCAAAATATGGTGGTGACCATGAAAATTGTAATATTAATAAAACCTCATGCCTAAATTGTAAAGGAAATAACCTTGTCCTAGATAAGGAAGAAAATACCAGTTAACCGGAACAAGATGGCACAAAAATCTTTACAAGAAACAAAACCTAAAAACAATAGAAAACAAAAGAAAGACCAACATGTTTTAGAAAAATCGACAGAGGAAGAAAATGATATGAGTTTTTCATGTAAAGATAAAGAATAAGACGACCAAAAAGATGAACAATTATTCGATAGGTTTAAATACAAGAAATTTCTAATGAAAATTAAGAAAATATTCACATTTGAGGGGACTTTCCAAGAAAAAACTATATTGTTATTTAAAAGTATACATACCTACATATATGAAGAATTGAAGAAGATTATATTAACTTGTTTTTTAAAGGGAAATTTCTTAGAAAATATTATTAATTTCATAAATGGATAATTCTGGCAAAAATATGAGAACAAACATTGTTCAATGGAACTCACAGAGCTTTTGGCCAAAAATAATTTCATTTAGGTACAGAAATACTAAATAAAGAAAACATTCACATAGCAATCGTGAGCGAAACATGGTTAGATATTCAAATGGACTTTAATGTAAATGGCTATAATATATGTATATCGAAAGACAGGTACGACTCCTATGGGGGGTCGCTATTTTTGTTTATAAGTCGATACGGTCACATTTTGATACTTTTCAGATTGCAAATACAGATCTAGAAATAGTATGTGCTAAATTAATTAATTGCAAAGACTTAGAAAACATTGTTGTACTCTATTGCCCATCTTCAGTAAAAACGCAATCTTCAGACTGGGACGAAATTTTCTCCCGTTTTCCAAATAAAACCCTGATAGCTGGTGACTTCAATGGCCACCATACGAACTGGTCTGTTAAAATCAATACAATAGGCAGTCAAATTATGGATATGTCGCTTGAAAACTCTCTTATTTTCTTGAATGATTATTCACCAGCAAGAGTTAAATTAGTTAATGGGATTTTACAAAAAACTTCACCAGATAGGTACCTATATCGTTTGCTACTTCTGATATTGCTATAAAAGTCTACTAGAAAATGATCAACAAAAACCTCGGTGGTGATCATTTAATAATTAAAATGACGGTCAAAATTCCTGATGATTTTATTACAGTTAAAAAAAGAAATTACAAAAAGGCAGATTGGAAAGAATATCAAAATGTAATTTATCCTGTTGATGGCAATGTGCAAAAAATGTGTGATTTTTTTCTACATAAAATAAATTTTGCTGCTGACATTTACATTCCGTATATCAAATGTTGTTCTAGCCCTATAAAAATATATAAACCAAAAAATTATTGGAATTCTAATTTATCCCACATAGTTGCACAGCGTAGAGTATATCTAGCAATGTTTCGACGTAATCCTACCCCGGATAATCTGTCCAAATTTCATTTGCTTAACTTGTGAAATGAAATCGTTTATTAAGCAGTGGGATCACTGATCACATTTGCACGTCATATTTTTTTAAACTAAGTAGATGGAACCGGCATTTCCTAACTGACTACCTCTGAAAAAAAATAGCCGAAGTAAACTCAAGGATCATCGTTTTTTTTCAAGTCCAGACATTAAAAATGAAAATGTTTACAATAATGTACGTGATTAAAAAAAACAGTGTTTAAAATGTGGAGGCATGAGGAACAGGGAGTAAAGTTCACTCATCCTCCATAGAATAGGGAGGATCCACCGACCAGACGGTTGTTATGTCTGGCGGGCACTTGCCCCACGGTTGAAATTGGGAAGTTGTATATATGCTAGTTGCACGGTAAACCTCTGTAGGCCTAGTATGAGTTTTCAATACGAAACTTGATCGTCGATATCGAGCGCGTTAGGCCCTTTCATTGGTTGAGAGTTCTTACGACCTTGAAGCGGGCCAATCGCTGTGTCAAACGCGCTCGATATCGACGATCGAGTTTCGTAATGAAAACTCATACTAGGCCTACTGATTGCGAGATGTAGAATTCGTGTGACGTCAGTATGTCGTTGTTCCATCTGGCGTTTGTAGGTACCGCTACATCACTCCCCTCCTAAGGTCGATAGTAGGCTGAGTCCTATATCTTGCGATGCTTGCCAGGCCAGGCCAGGTTCCAGTGAGTCGGAACCGGTTGCTGCGTAGTTCACGGTGAGTCGGGAACTGTCTTCGGAGATTCCTCAGTGACTCGGGGTGGTGGCGCTGCATTATACTCCAGTGTGTCGGATGTCGTACAGCGCCGGGTTGAGGCTGGCTGCTGCGTCGACCAGGAGAGCGGGCTCTGCCTGTTGACCGGTCGAAAGTGCAGTGTGCTGTGTTGAGTTTGCTGATGAGGCTGAGGGTGATGACCAGGTATGCGCATGATCTGGGTCACTAATGTGGAGGGATGAGGAACAGGGAGTAAAGTTTACTCATCCTCCATAGAAAAGGGAGGACCCTCCGACCAGACGGGTGTTATGTCTGGCGGGTACTTGCCCAACGGTTGAAATTGGGAAGTTGTATATATGCTATTTGCACAGTAAACCTCTGGATTGCGAGATGTAGAATTCATGTGACGTCAGTATGACGCGTTGTTCCATGTGGCGTTTGTAGATACCGCTACAAAAATGTCATAATTGTAGCATAATTACGCTTACTTATACAATGGAATCTTCCATCCTTCTATTTTACCAATTCAGTGACGTAATATACAGATAATTCCTATTCCCAAAGCAAAAAATTCTTATACTCATCCTAAATTACGACCCATATCAATAATTTCGTGTTTATGTAAAATATTTCATTTAATGTTGGTAAGGCGTCTAAAATGGTAAACAGAAAAAAAGAAAAATATTATCATCATACACTATTGGATTTAGAAAAATCTTTGTTTTGTTTAGATTCGGTATCTCGCTATATTATATCCTAGTAGCATGTTTCCTTGACATTCAAAATGCATATACCTACTAATGTTTCAGTTGATGCAGCAGTTACAATTTTAGATGATCTTTAAATAGGGTCAACTTTTTACAACTACATTTGGGCTTTTTTGAGTGAGAGACATCTAAGAATGAAGTTGGAAATCAGTGATGCGATATCAGATCGATGGACTAACCAAGGTTTAGCTAAAGACCCTTTATCCTCATTATTGTTTAATTCAATTACATATAAGACTAGCCAACTTCCTCTGGATGTAATAGTATCACAATACGCAGACGATTTTGTTGTTTATGTTAAAGATGAAGATATTAAGAGATGTGAAAATTACGTTCAAAATACGTTAGATTGTATTGTTTTTTCTTTGACCGAACTTGGTTTAGAACTATCTCCATCTAAGTCTACATTTTGTGTTTTTAGTAGGGGTAGACGCAGAATACTTCCTTCTTTTAAAATCGTTAGTTCTATTAATGCTGATCCTAATCATCTCTATGATATTTTTTTTTAAATTTATACTGTAAGCAATTTGATTCCACCTTTGTTCCCAAGACTATCTCTGTTAATAGTAATGCATCTTTCCCTGATTGGGCTGCCATAGGTATTCATAAAATAGAACTCGGCTTTATGAACTGTACAATGAGAGGACTTATATTAACACTGTTGCATTTAGGTAATTTGTATGTTAGAAAATATTCAAAATTATTTAAACAAGTTTGTTATATGGTCAAGTCACGTTACTTGAGTTTAAAGATAAAAAACAGTAGTAATGTAATTAAAACGTCTTGGAAAATTATTAATAATGAAACGGGAAGGTCCAGTGATAGAAATACTGACTACAGCCTGTCTATTAATGACAATATAATAAAATCAGACTCGCAAGTCGCTGAGGCATTTGAAAATTTCTTTTCGGATATTCCTGTTTCAACTACTAAATCCCTAAAGTCATCATCTTCTGTTGCTGAGTCTTTGCTTAGAGAAAATGTTAATGTTTACAATTCGGAATTTCATTTTGAACATGTTATCAGTAGAGATATAATTAAAATCTTTCACACTCTCAATATATAAAAGACTGCTGACCTATGGGGTCATTTGGTGGAAGTTGCTAAGTCTATTATTGATATTGTAGCACCCACTCTAGCTGTTATCTTTATTGCTTGTATTGACTGTGGACAGTTTCCTGATCTCGTGAAAAATAGTAAAATAATACCTAATAATACCTTTGTTTAAATCAGATAGTACATCAGACTCCACAAATTATAGACCTATTTCTGTATTACTTACCTACCTTTAGTAAAATTTTTGAGAAATAATTTTTAAGCCAAATGCTAAGTTTTTTTAATAAACATAAATTATTACATAGCAAACAGTTCGGTTTTACAAGGGGTCATTCAACTACTGATGCCGGTGTTGAACTTCTAGGTCATATCTATGTATAATGCATGGGAGGATAAATGCGATGCCTTGGGCATCTTTTGTGATTTGTCCAAGGCATTCGATTCCGTTCTTCACGAGACGTTAATCGGGAAACTCCGCCACTACGGGATCCGGAACTCTGCACTGGATCTTATTACATCTTACTTGAGTGGTAGGATTCAAAGCATTGACGTTAATGGAAAAAGATCTGTCAGATCTTTAGTAACAATGGGAGTCCCACAGGGGTCAATTCTTGGTCCCTTTTTGTTTCTTATTTACATCAGTGACCTGCCGTACCTCATAAAGGATAATCACGACATAGTGTTGTTTGCAGATGACACTTCACTTTTATTTAAACTTAAACGTCAGCAGCAGGTTACTGACGATGTAAATAGCGCGATCTCCAAAGTAGTCCACTAGTTTAATGTTAATAATTTACTCTTAAACGAGAAAAAACCAAATGCTGATAAAGGGCGAAGAATTGTAATCTGAAGACAGCACAGTATTCTTGGGTATAACTCTGAACGCTAAGCTTCAATGGGGTCCACATATAAAAAATTGACAAAAAAACTAAGTTCTGCTGCAAAGCGCAGTTAGAACAATTCGTAATTTGACTGATATTGAGACGGCCCGTTTAGCGTACTTTGGCTATTTCCATAGCGTAATGTCGTACGGCATTCTGTTGTGCGGAAATGCCGCTGATATTCAAACAATATGTTTTGCAGAAACGAGCTGTTCGTGCAATTTATAAATTAAGTCCGAGACACTCTCCGAGAGAAAAATTTAAAGAGATTAATGTACTGACCGTTCCGTCTTAATATATTTATGAAAATCTTTTGTATGCTCATAAAAATATAAAATTGTTTAAAAAATACAGTGATGTCCATAATATAAATACTAGGAACAGGCACAAATTTATTGTACCTACAACAAGGCTCAAGAAACTAGGTGGCTCTTTTAGATGCCGATGTATACATTTTTACAATAGACTTCCAGAGGTGGTTCAAGATCTGTGCCTGAATAAATTCAAATCCTTCATTAAACGTAAGCTGTGTCAGAAAGCATTTTAAGGATTATATTGTTACGAATGCACCTTATGTCGAGGGCATAAGGTTCAATATCGCGTGACATGCAGTGCGTAACTTTTAAGCCCTATAACTCGAGACCTAGACATTGTCTAGGTGTAATATAAAAACGCATTCCTAGACTTAAGGTGGCCTATCGAATGGTACAGGTTTTATCAATTTTGTCAACTAAGTGACGACATCGAAATTTCTAGAAACCCATTTCCGGGAATTACCGTAGGTACCTACTGAATCAACTGAATGTACTCGAAGTTATGCGCTATTATTATTACGTCTAAACGATTCTGGAATGTTCGATCAGCTGGCCTATATATAGCGCCGTGGCGCCAGCGAAGAGTCAGTTTATAATTCGATCCAGCCGTCCCTTGCTGTTCTCTCCAGCGACACCCTAAGCCGAGGTTCGTACCCCATAAGTGGTGCCCTTAGCGTGTAGTCGCTTAGCTTTTAGTAGCCCTGGCTGGAGGCTTTAAATTCACTTAAGGCAGCCACAGGATAGTCCGGTTAAGTAGTCACGACCTCTCAAGGTCAACTACGAGATGCCATATCAAAAAAAAAAAAACGAAGAGTCAGTCTGCATTCGACTAGCGATACGAAAACAGCGACAGTTAAGAAGCAATCTTTGAGAATACCTACTGCGAAAACTGTAACGACAACATTGAGTGCTACGTGAAGAAACATCTGTAGTGTTATGGTGTGTTTACAATACGGACTTCGTGGACGTAAGTGAAGACTTCGGTGCAACGTCAGCAACATTCTACTTGTCATTGCCTACGATCGACTGTACCTTCGTTGCCAATAAACATCGTAACCCTTAACCGGTATTACTAGTACCCCTAGCCCGTAACAATATTGAGGACAAAAAGGCTTGGGCTTGAGCTGCGTCCGATTTCAGCCAGGTGCCAGTGGCCAGGTGACACTTAGCAGCACCAGCCCAAATGTGGCTGCAGTACTCCACACACGAACGGACCTGTGCTTTGTACAACATTAGAAGCTGCCCTGGTGTGAAGTACTGCCGGACCTTTGCGATAACGCCAAGTTTTCTGGCAGCCACCTTGGCCTTGGACTCAATGAACCGCCCAAAGTTTAGGTTCGAGGAAATCTCAACACCCAAAAGCTGAAGGCGGTCGGTACACTCCAACGATACATTCCGAAAAGTAGGAGCCAAGGTGAACGGGCTCCTTTTGGCGGTGAAAAGACACGCCTGCGTTTTGGGGGCATTAAATGCTACAAGATTGGCATTGCTCCATTCGGAGACGGCCTGAAGTGCAACACTCGTTCGCTCTACCATGGCATTTCTTTCGGACCGGATTGATTCCCTACTAGCCCGAGCATCCGGCATCTCTCCACAACTGTGCTGTCATCTGCATACCCATAGATACCGGGCATCAGCAGATCGTTAATATGCAGCAGAAACAGAGTTGCGGAGAGAACAGACCCCTGAGGAACACCGGCATTAGTCGACATGGGCTCAGATGAGCATCCGTCGACAACAACTCGGAGCGACCGTTCAGTCAGGAAGTCTTTTACCCAGCCAGTCAGGCTAGGGGAAATGCCGTAAGCTGGAAGCTTACTCAAAAGGCCAGCGTGCCATACCCGGTCGAAGGCCTTCGAGACATCAAGGGAGACAGCAATCGCTTCCCCATTTCTCTCGAGGGCCTCGCCCCACAAGTGAGTGGCATACACTAGTAGGTCCCCAGTTGACCGATTGCGGCGAAACCCGTACTGTCGGTGACTGAGGAGATGAGAGAGAGAGACTGCCAAGAGGCGCGAGTTCTATACACGCTCCATAATTTTGCAAAGTATGGAGGTGATCGAAATCGGTCGATAGTTGGTAGGATCGGCACGACTACCCTTTTTGGGCACGGGCTGCACGTTGGCAAGCTTCCAGGACTTGGGCACTATACCAGTCCCAAATGAGAGGCGATACAAGCGTGTCAATACAGGAGACAACTCGGGCCCACATGCTTTAAGAACAATCGCAGCTATCTTTGCATTGTGTAGATTCATTTTCTTAGTATTGTATAATTGCATGACACACGTGTGAGCACAATTTACTTGCTGTAAAGCATCTATTTGTTGGGTTAGTCTTTTTTGTTGTTGTTTTTTTTTTGTGTGTTTTCCATAATCTGTATCGTTTTCACACGGTTCATTTCAACATGAATGATGTAATGAAATATTTGTATCGATAGGTTGATAATTTAAAGGAGTGTACATGGAGTTTCTTGCCCGTTCTTCTCCATAGGTACCTACTCTTTGGAGTGGGCGACTAGCTTCACCTTACTGACTGACCGACCTTCTGACAATTCAAAAGTGCCTATAACTGGTTTATTTGAAATAAATGATTTGATTTGAATAAATGGGTAATTATTAAATTTTTCATAATGTAAGTACCAAAAATTTTGTTATGTGGTTAGATCAAAGCTTACGTTGGGGTAAATACATAAAAGAAATAGTCTAGTAGAAATATTAAAATTATTAACGGGTAGTTCTTGGGGTATTCATACAAAACACACAGGTACGTATGCTTTACCTACATTTCCTTAATTAGAAGTAGATTAGATTATGGCTCTTTTATTTATGACTGTGGTGCTAAAACACACTTATCGAAATTAGATAAACTGCAAAATTAGGCCTTACGAATAATAGGAGGTTATATTAAAAGTTCTCCTATTCATCTAATATAATCAGACCTATGTATCCCACCTTTATATTTTAGAAGAGAATATTTAGCATACAAATACTACCTACCTAAAAATTAGGTCGTGGTCGAATAATCTTGCATTTGATCTATTTTCCAAGTTGAGCGATGTTGGTCACATCTCTTATTAGCAAAAGAAAAAAAGCCATTACTGGTTATTTATTCCTTATGTACAAAATTAATCAAAACATGATGAAATTATATCATCGGATAACCTTAAAATTTTAAGTTTAGAAATTTGGACTTATATTAAAAAAAAAAAAATTAAAATTGAACTAGAAAGTTTAAAACTTTAGTTCGCAGGTGACAAAATTGTTTTTTTCTTTTTCCTTTTTGAGGTGTGTATTTATTGTTTAATTAGCTCTATAAAATTGTTTGTAAAAATCTTACTTATATACTTTTCGAGATAATATGTTATGTCGTTCAGATAACGTTGCGAAACATTCTAATGAATAGTACATCAGAATATTATGTTGTACACTACCAACATTGCGGCTTGAATAGACATTTACACTTGCAATCAAAATAAAAATAAAAAGTGGACAAAAATATTTTTGAAAAAAAAAACCACAAATTCAGCTTTCTTTTACATAGTTATCATCATTTAGAGTTTAGACGTTGATTTGGTAATGTTAATAATAATTTCTTTTTTCCAACATACACAATCTAAGGTTACACTTATTGAAATAAACACTGGTATACCTTTTCTTACAATACACCTGCCTTGAGATAAAAAGGTTTGCAAGTGGCCTATATCATCATAGCGAATAGAATTCGGCGGTCTTGGAGCAACAGGAATCTTGATCTTGACAGTCGCTTCGTTTTCTTTTGACTCTGTCTGCCGATTTCTATTTTTTTGGAAAATTTCTGTTACCAGCTAAATGCTAAATTTTTTTCAGAGTTGATGGATTCATATTATTTTGGCTATCTCTCCCGTTATTGACGCAAATGTCAAGTGCTTGAGAAAATAAAGACATATACAAATTTTTAGTTTTAAAGTTAGAGCAATAACACTAACATGTCTGCCAAATCAACACCACCCATGTGAGCATTATACTGCTCAAGCAGTTAATGTTCACATAGGTACAGAAAAAGAAACCAAATCGAAGGTTCATAGAGGTACAGATTGTTCACATATAGTTGACTATTTGGGGGGAATCTATTTCGAGATGGTTTCTGTGACGACTTTATCGTACTCATTCTTAGGTAAATACTGTCTTCTACTCCCTGCTCGTGTTTCTTTGTAAGAAACCATCATTATATCCACACGGTAGGGCCCTTCTGGCACAAGCTACAAACAATTCTCACTTTGAAATAGCGGTCGTTATTTTAGGTCGACCTGTTTGAAAAAATAGAAGATTTCTTTAGAGTCATAATATTAGCAATTTCGAGTAACCTTAACGTTTTGCTCCAGTAGTCACCGTATGCTGGCACTTGGCCATGCACATCAAGAGTTATGCCAATAAAATCACTTGTGTCAGTTATAGGCACGTTTATGATTTGAACTAAATAAAAATCCGTAATTTCTGTGATGAGATCCGCTATGTCTTCTGAAAAAAAAAATGCTGAGAGAGGGGATGGAGGAGAGGGCTATTCAGGTCTGCATCAAACGGTGGATGGTATTGTGGGAATTGTACTATTGCTGTAGTACGTAGTAGTAGTAGTCTCATGGTGCATTTTCAGGTGGCACAAGTGTCTTGATAGTACGTGTTCGGTGCCATGTTGGCTTAATCTGCAGCAAATAAAAATAAAAAAAAAACATGCAAAACCGCAGCCAAAGCATAACAAAAATTCAGTTCCAAATAAAGATACCAATTAAAAGCTTTAAAACATTAATCCACTGTACTAGTTATAATAGGTAATTCGAAAACATTAAAAATAGCTAAATTAGGTAATATACAGTATTGTTTAGCAAAGACATAAATATATGAAATACTTGACAAGCAAAAGAGCAGTGTTGATTGTGAACGGACAACCCGTCGTACGGCGAGTTTCCATCCTTACGTTGTTAATACCTCTACGATCCGGACGAAGCGTTTCGCCTCCTCCTTTATACCGCGTACATCGAGGGACTGGAACAATTTGCCAGTGGCGGTGTTTCCGTCGGACTACAATTTGAGTATCTTCAAGGCTAGAGTGAATATGCTCTTAATAAACGCCATCAGGCGGGATTGCGGTTAAGCGCTAGTTTATAATTTATAAAAAAAAAGAATGACATTCAGAATGCTCAGTACTTTTCTGAGTACTTTGCAGTGTTGATCACGAACAACATATCATTTCACACACTCGTAAATTGAATATTTGTTGTTCAAATGAGATGATTTTTTCACAAATCAATAAACACAAATAAGAATATTTTCATGCATAGTATCCATCAACTAAATTGAAATTGTCAAAATCGAAAATGATTTACCTTACATCCGTGCGTGACAGGTGCACTTAGCAACATCTTGTTAGAAAAAGATAGAAAACATTCGCGCGAATTGTCGGTTATATTTTTTTTAGGCTATGTTTTATTTTTGCTAACTATTGAATTAAAAATAACCAAGAACATATCAGCAGAAAACTAACAATATTTTTTTTGTTTACTATGTCCATCACCATCTGCTACCATCACCAACGACGACCTTTGGCCCTGGCAACATATAATACGCGCACACTACGGGCCGATGAGAAGATGGTCGAACTGGAGGAAGAACTGAGCCGGTTGCGCTGGGACATTGTGGGGTTATCTGAAGTCCGAAGAGAGGGAGAGGACTCGATAGTCCTGAAGTCTGGTAACCTGCTCTATTTCCGGGAAGGCGACCAGCTGTACCAGGATGGCGTCGGGTTTATTGTCCACAAGTCCCTCGTGAACAACGTTGTTAAAGTCTAGAATAGAACATCCTTTAAAAATATTGGTTCACTGACCTCCGACAGCGCGATCCTGTATCGACTTGCTTTTATCGCACCATTATTACTAAAGTTTGGTACCATAGGATGCGGCGGTCATTAACCTGTATGTGCTTCCTTATCCTTACATCATGTGGAAAATGTGAAAAACGAAAAATAATTTCCTGTGACTAAACTAGTGGACATATTTATATGATTTTTTATGGGTAGACTGAGAATGTATTGAGGTACACGATGTTTAATTTATTGTCGTATTGTCAGCACCACTCTGTATACCTGGGACAAACAGTCCAACTAGGTAGGTCCAACTTCGAGAAAGAGTTGTCTCGTCGAATCCAGCTCGGCTGGGCAGCGTTCGGGAAGCTACGCTACATATTCTCGTCGTCCAATATACCACAGTATCTTTGACCAGTGTGTGTTGCCAGTGATGACTTACGGAACTAAAACGTGGTTGCTCACAATGGGCCTCATACGAAGGCTTAGAGTCACACAAAGGGCAATGGAAAGAGCTATGCTCGGAGTTTCTCTGCGTGATCGAATCAGAAATGAGGAGATCCGCAGAAGTACCAAAGTCACCGACATAGCTCTGCGAGTCGCTAAACTTAAGTGGCAGTGGACAGGGCACATTGCTCGTAGAACCGATGGCCGATGGGGCAGTAAGGTTCTGGAGTGGCGGCCACGTACTGGAAGACGCAGCGTAGGTAGGCCCCCAACATGGAGGACCGATGACCTGGTGAAGGTCGCGGGAAGCCGATGGATGCGGGCAGCACAAGACCGGTCAGCGTGGAAAGCCTTGGGGGAGGCCTTTGTCCAGCAGTGGACATAGGCTGAAGAAGAAGAAGAAAAAGAAGATGTCGTTCAGCTTCAACACTGCGAATTAAAGGGTTAAGCACCAGTAAATGTAATATTAATCCAAACGTGTTACTAAGCGATGTCATAGCTAAATTAAATACTTTATTTTGAGTGGCATAAAATTTATACCGATGGTTCTAAAGGCACCTCTGGACTAGGAGTTTAGGGCAGTTTAGGGTATAGTTTTGGGTATAAAATAAATTGTAACATATCAATTATGTCGCTGGAGTTCATTGCTATTTATCAAGCAATGAATTACACCGTGAAACAAAATTTAAATAAGGTAGTAATATTTTCAGATAGTAGGAGCGCACGACAACATATCGGTCGGTGCACCTCTGGTTACAGCAGACGTGCATCGATAGCGTATGATATTTTAAAATGTTTAATTTTTTTATATATGACTAATATAAAACTTGATTGCAATGGGTTCCAGCACATACAGGGTGGCGCAATAGAACGTGCATATTGCATCATCTTTTTTTGCGGGGTAGAAGGGGCGTGGGCGAGGGGAGACCGATATCGTTGGGTAGCGCGGTTCATGAAGTTTTAGTCACTATGAGTCACTTCGACGGGAAGCGTCGCGCATTTTGCGTGCGCGCATTTTACGAAAACTCTCGTTCGTACGTAGTTGTCAGGCGACTATTTTGTTCTGAGTATGGTGTACGGCAAATTAGGGAGGCTCCGAGTGCTAATTTAATTAAAATCTGGATAAAGCGGTTTGAAGAGACTGGATCGACGTTTAAACCATACGCAAAAGGTCGTCCACGCACATCTAGGACCGAAGACAATATTGAGAGTGTTAAGCAGTCGGTACGAGAAGATCCACAAATGTCTACTCGCAAGAGATCGTCTGTCCTAAACATATCGCGACGAAGTTTGCAACGAATTTTAAACTTGGATCTTAAATTGCATCCATACAAAACATCACTGTTAATACCGAACGCTATGTTGCGATGTTGGAAGGTTTTTTGGCCCAGAACTTGAAAATTCAAGAATAAAGAACTCTAGGACTTGGTTCCAACAAAACGGAGCTACCAGTCACACATCAAATGACTCCATGGCGGTTGTGAAGCAGATGTTCCCTGGCAAACTGATTTCGAAAAGAGGTGATATCCCATGGCCTCCGCGCAGTCCAGACTTGACGCCTCCTGACTTTTTTTTGTGGGGATACCTCAAACATAAAGTCTACACCAATAATCCGAGAAACATCAGTCAGCTCAAGGAGAATATTCGTGGTGAAATGGCAGCAATCACACCAGCACTACTTAAGAAAGTTTTCGGTAATTTCCGTTTGCGGTTAGAGGAGTGCCAACGTAGAGAGGGTCATCATTTAGATGATGTTATTTTTAAAAAATAAACTTCAGTTATCACTTAATAATGGCTTAGTTTTATTTTAACTATACCTTTTGTATTTATTTTTTAATAATTATTTTAAAAATGCACATTCTATTGCGCCACCCTGTAGAATTGGATTAAGGGGAAACGAGAGGGCTGATCGCATTTCAAAATCAGCGGTCAGTCCCTGATTATTGGGAATATATAACGAATTATAATTAATGAACTTTAATTGTTGGAACCAAATTTTTTTCAAAATTCCCCATGGTATGGGCATTTGGTATCAAGGACAGCCGTCTCTTGTACCCTGGTTCGATGATAGTATTTTAAGTAAAAGCGACATTAAGTTAATATTAAAACTCCGTTCGGGGCACTACCCGTCGGCAAAATTGAATTTCTCATGAAAAAGGCAGAGTCTTTGACAGAGTGCTTGGCTTGCAATCAAGTTGAGGACGTGCAACATTTGTTGATGGAGTGTGCTCAGAATAAAGATGAACCGGAGCTATACATAAGGGAATTTAACTGAAATATTGGATATGGGTTTAATACAATCCATTTTGTTAGTACCATCAGAGATGACAAAAAAGTTGTGTCGTTTAATAACGGTTCTACATATATGAATAACTCTAGTTTTTTTTTTATTAGTTTATTATATTTTTCTTAATAGATTTTATACCTACTGTGTTTAGTAAGCGAGATACAGGGTACGATGGGGCTGACATATTCCCATAAAAGCCCCAAAATAAAATTAATAAGAAATAAAAAAAAATAAACAATGGCTCCGATTCCCTTGTTTGTCAACAAGGGAAATTTAAAACCAAATTTAAGCTCAGTGCATCTTTTTCTTTCTATTTCATTAAGAAAAGGACAGAAGATAAAATGTCAGTTTAGACCTGTCAAATTAGTGCGTTCCTGACGTGAATTGGCCTATTTTTGGTCGCCATGTTTATAATCGCGTTTACACTGTCTATGAAGTATCTTAATTTGACAGGATTAAACTACAATGTTATCTTCTGTCCGTTTCTTAATAAAGTACAAAGACACACTTAACTTAAAATTAGTTTAGTTTGTGATAAAAACAGCGTTTTGTTTGAACAGTGTGTTTATTTAACGAATTGCTGAATGTGCGGCCGCTTGCGCGCCATGCACAACGCGCGTAAAGTCATGTAGTACAGAAGCTCTACTGCACTCATAATACTGAAGCCCATGCACAGACCCAGTAGCCCACCTGTGTTAGCTGGAACAACAACATAAGTTATTACATAGTAACCGTTTGTGGACAACGGTTGGCATGATATGGTCACGCGTGATCCGAAGGGGGATTCCGTTCCTTCGCAGTAAAGAATAGTGTTGTGAGGAAAATTTTTGAGTATGAAAATATACAGGTAGGTTTATCAAAGAAATCATGAATGGACTGCGTGAGGATGATATAACTAGGTTGGTATTGGGTGACTACAGTTAGAGATGTATGGAAGAAGACATGTTGTGTCAATCCGAAATATATTGGCATAAAGACCAAGGGGAGAGTGGTAGTGGACTGTAGGCCTAGTATGAGTTTTCATTACGAAACTCGACTGTCGATATCGAGCGCGTCTGATTCAGCGGTTGGCCTGCTTCAAGGTCGTAAGAACTCTCAACCAATGAGAGCGCCAAACGAGCTCGATATCGACGATCGAATTTCGTATTAAAAAGTCATACTAGGCCAACTGGCCACGTTAGTCGAAGAACGTAAGTCCGTTGGAACAGACAAGTCCTGGAGTGGAGTTCGCGTAGGTACCATCAGCAAGCGTAGTGTGGGTCGCCGAGTCTCCCAGGGATGACCATAATAAAGTGACTGTGACAGACACAGACAAATTTGCATTATTTCAATCAATTGCTGTCGATACTGATACAACTTTTAGCAACGCTATCACAATTAGGGGAAGGTGAGGCAATACGATCCCTAGAGGTCAAATGATCGCCTCCCCCCTTAAATCAAAGACTTTTTACATGCTCGTATTTATTGAAATGTTGTTTTATTTGCGGGTATTAATAGTAGTTAGCTAATATTGTAAGATGTTTGATCACCGTAAGGGGCATTTGAAGGTTAATGTTTTGATCGATACCATGGAATTTGGTGTTTGGGGCGAAATGATCCCTTTCTGTATGTTTGAAATGATCCCCGGAATCATTTTACCCCATTAGTATTTATGGTTTTTACAGATCATGCCGAGAATTTATATATGCAAAACTAAACGCCAAAAACAATAAAGCCTAAAGAAGAAATGCAAAAGGCATTAGATGTCGATGGAGAAGGCATGCCTTACAAAACCGCAAGTAGACAGTTTAAGGTCTGTTTCAGTAGAGTTTAAATGATAATTCAAAAATCTTCACAAACACCACGGTCATAGTAGCAACCTTCGTCCCTTTCAGAAAACACCTCAGCGTTTGAATCTTCTGAAAGATTACCTCCAGCTTTGGCTATTGGTCTTCCATCCACATATTTTGGTGTTGTTACACCCAGGACCCAGTTACTACCAACACCTAAGATAGTTGGAAAAAGAGCGACTGCAAGAGGAATAAGAGTAGACATCAGTATTGATCAGCACACCATAAAAAAATAGCTTCACGAGGAAGCCCAAAAGAAAACAGATATAGAAAAAAAAAAAAAACACAGTGACCAACAAACAAAACGATAAATTGAAAGGTGGTGGAAAAGTAAAAGGAGTCGGGAAGGAAAGAGAAGCGGAAAGGGAAAAGGCAAAAAAATCAAAATAGATCAGATTCTTCAGAAGAGAAGAGTGATACCTAATGCCTCTTATGTACTGAAAGCTACTCCAAAAACAATTTAAGGCGAAGGGTGGATGAGGTGCGTTGTGTGTCTTAAATGGGGACATGAAGCTTGTGTGGGAGTAGAAAGTGACGATTATGGCGACTTTATTTGCGATATTTGCCTTTCTAGTAATCAATTTCGTAATGTGAAAAAAAATCAAACTATAGGTCTATTTATAAGTTCTTTCTTGGCAAGAAAATAATTATTTTTAATGAAGAGTTGATTTTTCTATTGCTTTATGACATTGACAAAAAAACAATTGATAGAAATGAACACTACTTATTTATTTATTTTTTATTTAGAGTTATAAGAGTTTATTTGTTTCCTTATTGCTTGACTAGGTATGTTGTTGATAGTGCAAGCCTTTTAAAACTTTATTGTAATGTTTAATTTTGTTGATTGAGTATTAGATACCAAATTACAAAAAAGATCTCTAATGAAACTAGAAGACTGCAAAAGTCTTGTGTAACTTACTTACATACTTATATTATGATTAACAAGACATAATTATGATTAAAATAAAAAGATGTTTTATTTCGTTGGTATATATTAACTTATGGTATAAAATGATCCCGGGATTATTTTACCCCTACCCAAGGGATCATTTTATACATAGGTGTGTATAAAATGATCCTTTACTTAACTTTAGCAAAAACCTCAAATAGAAAAAAATACTAATTAAATAATAAAAAATAAGTATGCAGTTACCAAGTTAAGTAAATTCACTACCTCCAACAATAGAAATTTGGCGATTTTGCCTTCAACTTTAGCCACGGTTAAGTTTTTCCCTTAAGGGGATCATTATATCTCACCTTCCCTACTGTTGTCTCCTTGCATAATGAATATATTGCCGGAATAATTTATCCCTAGCACTTTGAACTCTGACGTTCCCTAAGGAATAAAGTAGGTGGCCTTTATTTTACACTTATGTAGGTATACTTACATAGGAATTCGGTCAGCCCAAATATTTCGCCTTTGGTAAATCTCATAAATGTGTTCTCTTCAAAGTAAAAATGTACCAGAAGCATGTTTTTCCTGTTGAGAATAAAATATGTAGGTTTATTATTATTTTTGGTTTTATAAATTTTATTGGTTTTAGAAAGATCGCGAAATACTTAGATATCGGTAGGTAACTAAGTATCTAGATAATGTAGGTATGTATGTCAGTGCGAACTATCTTTTTCAGACTCAAAAAATGATCTTGTACAATGTTCAATAGAGGACAATACAATGTTTTTTATTTTCTGAATTTCGTATGAGTAGACAAGGGCAAACTTCAATATGTTATGAATCGAAACGAACTTAAAAAAATTTAAAGTGAATTTGACACAGTTAAAAACAACAATTATGCTTTTAATTTCAATGCTTCTTTTATTGCTTTGCTTGCTTTTAATTCCTTCTTTTATTTAATTTACGATTAATAAGTGGAGCTACAAAATACGCGGCAGCTTTCATTGTGATTTGTATACGAAATAAAAAGCGCGTCGTGTGTCGGACAAGCAGCGCAGCACTGAGCACTGCCGCACAGCACTGCCGCGCAGCACTGCCGCGTAGAAGGTCTAAACAAGTAGCGCAGCAAATTTGTGTCCCGCGAATGCCGCGCGTAGCTGCCGCGATCACTGTCTGGACACACCATTACCGAAAACTAATCTGCTCAAGCCAGAACTTTGACTGTATTAAAAGTTAATTATATCGCCAAGTCACCTAGGTCTATTTAATTTCCTGCCCAATCATATCTTACTTATGTTGTTTCCGTTGCCCTCAATCTTGTCATCTCACATACCACGAAATGACAGTATCTACTTACATACCTAAATCATTTTATGGCAGTCATTTGGGTTAATTCCATTAAATTAGTTTGTAGGGAAATTTGGTTTGTAAGGTTGAAATTACGTGAAGTATTCAGCAGATCTATTGCCGAGGCTCTTGGCGAGGTGCTGCACGAGTTTCTCCTTTAGTGGTGCGTCGCTCATGCGCTCCTGGTAGGCGATCTCCGTACATGCAGGTAGACACTCCCCACATGTCACGTCGCGTCCTGCAATACATTAAAAATATGTGAGTAACCTATAAGCATAGTAATGAACACTATTAGCCTAAAGCAGTCTACTATGGGCAGAAACGCTTAGTCTCTAATCCGCCTACTTATTTCATAAACTTCTTAAATTTTTGGACAGTCAACGCCTATCAGTTTAAATGTAAATCTGTAAATTTTTCATGCTACAAAGCATGAAAAATTATACTAGAGTACCACCTACCTATGTTTTATAAAGAAAGTAATAAAATAAAATAAAAAAATCTCTCCTATTGGGGTTAAAAAGAGGAACACATAAGTTTGTAGGTACCTATGGGAGTTCGAAATTTTTGCAAATGGCTACTGCCCTGCTGCTAGCTAATGTCCTCGATATTAACATCGGGCGCCCCCCAAGGATCTCACTTAGCACCAATACTATTTATTATATTCATAAATGACCTTCCTGAATGTTTTCGTTTTTCTGAATCATTTCTGTATGCTGATGACTTAAAATTTGCACGAGTAATCGAATCAAAAAGAGACTACGAACTTTTGCAGCACGATCTTAACCAAATTATAAAATGGTGCCACAATAATAAAATGCAACTAAATCCAAAGAAATGTTACCATGTAAAGTCTACGCGGAAAATTTGCTGTATTGACACAGAGTACTTCATAGACCAAGAACGAGTTCAAGTAGTCGAAACAATAAGGGATCTAGGAGTACTTTTTGACAAAAAAGTTACTTTTGTGCCCCATATTGAATGTATTATTAAAAAGTCATCAAAAATGTTAGGGTTCCTACTTCGTAACACCAAAGGCTTTCGCAAAAGTAGCACTAAGATAATGTTATATAACAGTCTCATACGTAGTGTAATGGAATATTGCAGTGTTGTATGGAAACCTCACTATGCCACTCACATGTTGCGTCTGGAAAGGGTCCAGAAGCGTTTTGTATGGCATTTAGCCTCTAGTGAAGGCAAATCTAAGCGTCTGCCCTCTTACAAAGCTCGCCTGTGTCATTTCAAAATGCAAACGTTATCCATGCGTAGAGATATAAGCTGATGGTTTGTTTCTTTACAAATTGTTGCATAATAAGATCGACTGCCCCACTTTATTGAGGCTTATTAGATTCCATGCGCCCTCTAGATATCCTAGTGTTACGAATGCACCTTATGTCGAGGGCATAAGGTTCAATATCGCGTGACATGCAGTGCGTAACTTTTAAGCTCTGTAACTCGAGACCTAAACATTGTCTAGGTGTAATATAAAAACGCATTCCTAGACTTAAGGTGGCCTATCGAATGGTACAGGTTTCATCAATTTTGTCAACTAAGTGACGACATCGAAATTTCTAGAAGCCCGTTTCCGGGAATTACCGTAGGTACCTAGTGAATGTACTCGAAGTTATGCGCTATTATTATTACGTCTAGACGATTCTGGAATGTTCGATCAGCTGGCCTATATATAGCGCCGTGACGCCGGCGCCCAGTCAGTCTGCACTTGACTACCGAGACGAAAACAACGATACTTAAGAAGCGATCTTTGAGAATACCTACTGCGACAACTGTAACAAGAACTGTGAGTACTACGTGAAGTAACATTTGTAGTGTTATTGTGCGTTTACAATACGGACTTCGTGGACGTAAGTGAAGACTTCGGTGTAACGTCAACAACATTCTACTTGTCATTGCCTACAATCGACTGTACCTTCGTTGCCAATAAACTTCGTAACCCTTAACCGGTATTTTAGTACCCCTAGCCCGTAACAATTGGTGTCAGAAGCGGAATGCCGGTCACGCCAAGGGAAGACGAAAGAGTTCGCACGCGACGACAAGCAGCGATGGATTTGGCGCGTCAAGAGGAAGAATCCCTTAGTGTCCCTGCACCCAAGGAAGATGCGGCCGTCGTAACACCGACGAATGTGAGTGCGCCTAGTACCACCACTATTCCTGGAACCAGCGGATGCGATTTATCGGCATTACTGGCTCACTTGACGGCGCAAATAAAAGGTATAGCAGAATCCCAGACAGCAATCCAGGCAAAAATAGATAAATCCCAGGCAGAAACTCAGGCAAAAATAGATAAATCCCAGGCGGAAACCCAGGCACAAATAAAGGAATCCCAGCAGCTGGTATTAGAATTAAACGAAAAATGGGAAAACACCAAAGAAGAGGTCAACGAACTTAGAGTAAAAACAGCACAACAAGATGCACGTATGGACCAGCAAGATACGCGCATAGACAAACAAGAAGTGCGTATGGACCATCAAGATACGCGTATAGACAATCACGATGCTCGTATAGGCAAACATGATGCGCGTTTAGAGAAACTGGACAACACCATAATGGAGTTTGGGAAAGAAATAGAAAGAGTACAAAAAGGAGGTATTAAAGGTGTGATTCCTGTACCCAATGCTTTGCCGACGTTCCAAGTACCTCATTTTGACGGAACAACGTCATGGGTGGCCTTCCGTCTACAGTTTGAGAAGGTCGCCAAAGGCAACAACTGGGACGACAATCAAGCACTAACGGCCCTTATGCTTGCTTTGCGTGGTGATGCCGTACGAATTCTCGAGAATATTTCCGACGATTGCAATACCCTAACCTGTCTGTTAGAAGCGTTGGAGACTAGATATGGAGAGAAACATCTCGAACATGTCTACAGGGCCCAACTCCGCGACCGCACACAGAAGAGCAGTGAGGGTCTACAACAGTGGGCAACGGAAATAGAACGTTTGGTTCGGAAGGCGTATGCATCAACACCGGGACTGATTGACGCTACTACTCTGCGATTCTTTACTGATGGGATTCGAGATGCAGAAGTCAGAGCTGCAGTACGTCTGGGTCACCATCAGACCTTGAAGGCAGCCTTGACACATGCTCTGGAGGTGGAAGCTGTACGTCAAGATGGCCGACAACACGACCGTATTCGAAAAGTGACCGCACAAATAAAAGCCCGACGAGGACCAACTTGTTATGAGTGCGGCGAAAAGGGGCACATTCGAATTGATTGTCCCAGGAAGGCTAAGGGAAGAAATGCTTCTTGGACAAGTAAAGACGCAGAGGTGTTGCTGTGGCGCAAGCGCGACGCCAAGGTCGAGCCCGAGCGCCCGAGCGAGCGCGTCGATTGGCGCGAGCGGAGCGATCGGAGTGGGCGCCGCGAGCGACCCGCTGAACGAGAGCGGGTACGTGTCAAGGACCGGGAACGCGAACGTTCCGGCAAGCGAGAACAAGAGCGCGAGCGGTCGCGCGGAAAGTCGTGGAGTGCGGCGGAAGCAAGGCGAGACAAGGAAGTCGAGGACGAGGCGCGTAAGAAGAAGCGCCTCGAGAAAAAGGCAAAACGAAAGGTCCGCCGCCGCCAGATTACTTCAGGGAGTAAGGACCGAGGTGAAGAACGCAAACAGGGAAAGAAAGAGAACGTGCGGATCGTCCAGGTGAACGCTTTGGATGAAGACTGGGATGATCGACCATTGGAAGAGGCACAAAAGGAAGATAGCGACTTGAAGCCAGTAATCGAATGGAAGAAAAGTGGCCAGCGGCCCCCTTGGAGTGAAATATCAGCGCTTAGCCCAACAGCAAAAAGTTACTGGGCTCAATGGGACAGCCTGATAATTGATAATGGAGTTCTGAAGAGGAAATGGGAATCACCTAGTGGACAGGAGGTCGCCTTACAGATAGTTGTCCCCTGTGAGAAGGTCGCGTCGGTGCTAAGACAGGTGCACGACGGAGTATCCGGAGGACATCTAGGAGTAAAGAAAACTCTGGAGAAGGTGAGAAAAAGGTTCTATTGGGTGCATTGCCGCGAAGACGTAGAGGACTGGTGTAGGAAATGTGTAGCCTGCTCCTCAGTAAAGGGACCGCAAACGAGGGCCAGAGGTCGGCTGAAAGTGTACAATGTTGGTGCACCATGGGAAAGAGTTGCTGTCGATATAGCTGGGCCATTCCCTATCACTGAAGAAGGGAATAGGTATATCATCGTCATGCAAGACTATTTCAGCAAATGGCCAGAAGCTTTTGCAGTACCCAACCAAGAAGCTCATACCGTCGCCAAAAAGCTAGTTCACGAGGTGTTCTGTCGATTTGGCATCCCCTTGGAGTTACACTCTGATCAGGGTAGAAATTTCGAGTCTTCACTGTTCCGAGAGGTTTGCCAACTACTCGGGATACATAAGACTCGTACAACACCATATCACCCTCAGTCAGATGGAATGGTCGAAAGATTCAACCAGACGCTGGAGAATCATTTGGCCAAAGTAGTGGAAGAACACCAGAGGGATTGGGACCAATACATTCCACTCTTCTTAATGTCATACCGCTCTGCAACACATGATAGCACAAATTGTACTCCGGCGAAAGTCAACTTCGGCCGAGAAATTAGATTACCCATAGATGCACTAACCGGAACACCCCCCGATACCCCTATTCTAGCCGTCGACTATGTGGCCGACCTACGGCGTAAGCTCGATAGAATACATGAGCTAGTGAGAGAGAGCGGTCTGAAAACCAGCGAGAAAATGAAGATCCGATACGACCGCAAAGCTAACGTGCCCGGATTTGAAGAGGGAACTTTGGTATGGTTACATAATCCCATTAGGAGAAAAGGAAAGAGTCCGAAATTTCAAGCCAAATGGGAGGGTCCATACACGATAGTAACCAGGATAAACGATGTCACCTACCGGATAAGGAAAGAACCTAGAGGGAAGCTGAAGATCGTACACGTAGACCGCCTAGCTCGCTATTATGGATCAAATCATGCTCGGGACGAGCACGACTTAGAAGGGGGCAATGTTACGAATGCACCTTATGTCGAGGGCATAAGGTTCAATATCGCGTGACATGCAGTGCGTAACTTTTAAGCTCTGTAACTCGAGACCTAAACATTGTCTAGGTGTAATATAAAAACGCATTCCTAGACTTAAGGTGGCCTATCGAATGGTACAGGTTTCATCAATTTTGTCAACTAAGTGACGACATCGAAATTTCTAGAAGCCCGTTTCCGGGAATTACCGTAGGTACCTAGTGAATGTACTCGAAGTTATGCGCTATTATTATTACGTCTAGACGATTCTGGAATGTTCGATCAGCTGGCCTATATATAGCGCCGTGACGCCGGCGCCCAGTCAGTCTGCACTTGACTACCGAGACGAAAACAACGATACTTAAGAAGCGATCTTTGAGAATACCTACTGCGACAACTGTAACAAGAACTGTGAGTACTACGTGAAGTAACATTTGTAGTGTTATTGTGCGTTTACAATACGGACTTCGTGGACGTAAGTGAAGACTTCGGTGTAACGTCAACAACATTCTACTTGTCATTGCCTACAATCGACTGTACCTTCGTTGCCAATAAACTTCGTAACCCTTAACCGGTATTTTAGTACCCCTAGCCCGTAACACTAGGAATAAGATTACACCCCTGTGTCCGCCACTTCGAAAGTCTGTGCTTGGTGCAAATTCCCCGATTCCTAGATTGTGCAAAATTCTTAATGGCCGTAGTGACTTAGTAGATATACACCACGACACCATAAAGAAATTCCTGCGAGCTTTTATCAACAGTTCAATATCTATTTAATTTTAATCCTCTTAAATCATAATTCGATAATAAATGTCGATAATTAATATAATTGTTAATTAATTAATATTTATCAGAATTTATATTTGTTATTATTTTATTGTTCAACTTCCCGCCTATCGTTATTTAATTATTTTTGTATGTATGCTTTTTAATTTTAATATCAATTAAGTTTTAATTAAGTATGTAATGTAAACCGTTTTTTTTTGTCTATGTGGAGTTAACCTGTAATTAATTGTTGCACTTGCAAGTGTTACTTTAGTCATTAAATCACAGTAATGTATAGTGTAAACAATTGTTGGTTAACCTAAATAAATAAATAAATTAACTCCGTAATATTTCCTGTTCCCTAAACACTTGCCCGCGCTACTACCTACTTTGTTGTCGCTTAGTGGCCTTTTAGACCACTAAGCTCTGTTTCATGGGTCCTACCGTGATGATAATTATATCTTAGCCCTCCTCAACAATTGGGCTATCTTTCAAAGAATAGCACGTTTTAACAAACAATTAGACTCTTCTGCTATTATGGAAAGTAATTGTTGCCTCATTTTAGACCTAGGTATAACCATCCTTGGAATCAATTTAAACTCATATGCCTAGTAGACAGCGTTTACATCGTTGGTTGGGTACTTATTTGTCTTAGCTTGCCTGATTGTAGAACCTTAGGTATTTATAGGTAGGGTTAGGTACCTAGAGATTGCAAAGTAGAGGGCATCTAGAGGACTAAAGGACACCAACCTTCTGGCATGATATTGCTCATGTTTGTATAACATTTCGCGTCTTGTTTCCCACAAATGCGCGTCGATTTGTTTTCTGTAAAACATTTCAAGTAATTTTAAATCAAGCGCCACTGGCGCCAATCCTTTGTTCATAAATGAAACTAAATTTAAGTTCGGGAATAGATTAATATTAGTTTAGATTATAAACATGGCTACTAAAAATACGCTGTAGCTACCTTAGTACCTATATTGTGCAACTAGCTAAGAACTGTTGTAACAATAACTGGTGGCTCTAATAAATATAAATAAATATCAATTGTCAATTTACGTCAGACTTTGAGAAATTTGACAGCAATAAACTAATATTAGTCTTCTGACCTTTTCTTAATGAGAAAGAAAGAAAAGGATGCACTTAACTTAAATTTAGTTTAGTTTGTGACCAAGGGAATTGGCGCCAATATATTATTATCTTTTAATTAAAAATTATTCATATTTAGTCCAAAACATCCAATATCCGAAGAAGTCCGATTATAGGTCTTCTTTGTGGTCTGTTTCAAGAATCACCTCAAGACCGATTCCCTGGATTTCCGCTACATACCGGCTTACATAATACCTACACCTTTATTAGATAATTATGTATACTCACTGGGCATATAATAATAGACACATTTGCATGCGTCCAACATAGCTTGCGCTTCACACTCCATTTCGCAGTTCTTCAACGTGTAAGTTCTGTGGAAAGATAAAAAAATCATCGTAATACGTGACTTTTTTGATGTCGTCGCTCCATTTCGCCCAAGGGCCTCCTACGCTACGTTTGCCGAGATGCGGTCCCCACTCGAGGACTCGTTTACCCCAACGGTTCTCGGTCCTGCGACATATGCTCAAAAATTAATAACACATATTTAATACTAACTGCGCCGCGTGGTTTCACCCGCGTAGGTTTGATTATGATTTTTTAAATGCTCCGCTTCTTTTGGTGGCACTGGGATGTTATTTATAACCTAAAGCCTTCCTGGATGAATGGGCTATTTAACGCAAAAATAATTTTTCAAATCGGGCCCGTAGTTCCTGAGAATAGCGTGTTCAAACAAACAAACTATATTAGTATCTATAGTTTTTCTAGGTTATTGGATAGATGAAGTGGGCTGTCTTTGTAAGAAGACTAAAATTTTACAGTATAGGTACAGGATTGCAGACATAGAAGCGAAAAATTTTAACGTAGCGTATAATATTTTGTCTAATTATGAAACAGCTATTGATGTTAATGGCGCCGACTCTCTTGTGCACAAACTAAACTAATTTTAAGTTAAGTCCATCTTTTTTGAGAGTTTTGGCGGGAAAGTCAAGCTGAGTGTCACGCTCGTTTTTCATTGGACTTTTAAAATTATTTATAGTGTTGTTTACTAAATAAAAGTGCGTGATTTATGTAGTAAAAAGTGCATTTAGTAAATAGTTCATAAAGAACAGTGAAATATCGCAGCATAGTGGCCACATCATGACTTCCAGCCCCAAACCTCACACGTAAGACTGGTCACGCTGCAGTCTTTTTCTACATGAATAATTCATAATTACTTGACATTGGCTAAATGCACAGACCGTGCGAAGCCAAAAAATAAATAAAGAAAGAAAGTCCATCTTTTTCTTTCTATTTCATTGAGAAAAGGATAGAAGATTACATTTTAGTTTAATCCTGTCATATTAAGATATTCCGTAGACAGTTTCGACGCGTTTATAAAACATGACGACCAAAAATGCCTCAGTTTACGTCAAGCGCGGAGTAATTTGACAGGTTTAAATTTTTTTAAATTTATTTTTTATAAATTTAATTCATGACCATGGATACTGACAGCTTTGAACTGCCATTATTATGTTCTGTCTTTTTAACCGACTTCAAAAAGGAGGAGGTTACTCAATTCGACCGTATATGCTTTTTTATGTTGTTCGCGAATAACTTCGTCGTTTATGAACCGATTTTTATTATTCTTTTTTTGTTGGAAGGAAGATGTTATCAAGGTGGTCCCATGATAAGTACATCAGGATCTAATGATGGAAGACCAGAGATATCAAGGGGAACTCTCAAAAATCATAGGGGCAACTAGTGCATTTAAAGCACTATAATTTGGTAAAGGTCTGGAGTAGATCTGATGATGGAGCCGGGAGACAGTCGAAGGAACTTTTCAACAATTCACAGCAGCTACCTTGTGTTTGGGCTTGATTAATTTGAATTGATAAGAAATTTACACCTAGATGGGTAGTGACTGTCATAAGAGCTCTGATGATGAAGACAAATGCCAGTTCCGGGAACGCCTCAACGGTTTACAGTAGCTACTTTGTGTTTAGACTTAATTCATTTATATTGATGAGAACTTTCCACCCCTTTTGTTAAAATAATGGTCTGCAGTAAATCTGATGATGAAGACAACAGGCAGTCGAGGGAATTCTTCAAAATTAAGGGTAAAAATTGAAGTAAACAAAATTACGCCCATTCCCAACTACATATATTTGCGTCAGCTTCCAGTCTGACCGGATGCAACTGAATACATAGTACATTTCACAACTAAAAAGTGTAAAATAAAAACTTTTATACAAAAAAAAACAACCGACTTCCAAAAACCACTACAAAGTGAAAAATATCTAATTTCGGAAGTCGGTGTCAAAAACTAATATACAAAAACAAAAGACTTTTTTTGTAAAAAAAGTTTTTATCTTAATGAAATACAAAGAAAAAGATGCACTAAACTTAAATTTAGTTTTTTAGTACACCAAACTAAATTTAAGTTAGGCAATGTCAACATAAAGGGGTTCAGAATTTGTATTAATTCCATGATTAAGGTTGCATGTAGAGGTCCCTGCCATCCAGTATGTGGTCTTGGTTCACTTATTTACCAGTGGGTCATTAATTTAAAGTTATACACACGTGTAGCAGATAGGTACCTGTAAAACACTAATTCCTTTTCGCTGGAGAACAGGCAGAGCCTCTTCTTTATATCGATAGATCGCAGAGACGGTTGTGCATCCAGTATTTTGGGCCAAATTGCAATCCGCACTTCGATCCCAGGTCCATATATTGCACCCAGGTTCCTGATCTTCGGCGTCTCCACGGGATTGTGGAGAAGGATCTAAAAGGTAAATGACTGACCAAAATAGTTTATTTTAAGAAATACGTCGTTATGAATACGGCTCATCAATATTTAGAAAACGGGTCTTAAAGGAGGTGGCACTCTCGCTCCGGAGCATGGCCTAGACCAGTGCGGGACGCGAGAGATCGCCGCGATGAGGGCATGGCGGTGCTCCTCCTAAGTCGGACAGACCTCCACCTTGTTCTCAGGGCGATCCCCAGAGCGGTGATGTGCCTGCGTCCTCACCTGTGTCCTTGTACTATCTATCCTACGTTGAATGCTGTGTAGCTAGCATGTGTTATATTACAAAAGTCGATCGTCGATATCGAGCGCGTTTGATTCATCGATTCTCCCGCTTCAAGGTTGTAAGAACTCTCAACCAATGAGAGCGCCAAACGCGCTCGATATCGACGATCGAGTCTCGTAATAAAAACTCAGAGTAGCTACATTGACCTCCGCTGAGATTGACCGTCGTGATCGAAATGCAGTTTGAAAAACTTTTTATTTTTGTAAGTCCTGATATTACATATTAACGGTGGTGTAATATGTGTTAGAGCTAATAATACTAAACCTTGAAACCAGCACTTTTGGTGGAAGCGCAATAGTATTCTGCAATATTAGCGTCCAGTACCAGGGAGAGACCGTGTTGAGTGCCGATTCCTTCAAGCGAAAAAGCAACAATAAGTCCTAAATTGACCAAGAGTATGTTTAGAAGGCTTTTTCGGATTGTTTTTTTTACCTTTAGGTTTCCAAGGGAATCCATCAGACGGAGCGTCTGGTGGATAACCATCCTCAGGTGTCCAATCCACTGCTGGAGACGGAAATGTAATATTTAGGTCGTTCAATGATCGGCTGCAACCAGAAAAATTAATCTATATTGATAAGTTAATTTTAGATGTTTTGAAACTAGTAAAATTTGTCTCCAATCAAGAATTTTTCTTTGCATACGGGTTCCTGAACATGTTGTTACGGTGTACCACGTTGAAGGTGCAGCAGAGCCCCTCATCAGTCAGCTGAGCGTTGAACAGATCCTCGCAGTTCATATCAGAAGAATCCCAGATGCACTTCGCAAGCATTTCACTGCACGGTTGGGTGACCTGAAGAAGAATATCATGAGAGTCACAAAGTTTTTATTAAAAGCGAGCTTGGATTATTAAAAGATAAACTAAAGGAGAAGCAAGCGAATTAAATTTAACACCTTTTAGATATATGATTCTGAAGAGCGAATAATCAACAATGTAAAAGTGCCTGTAAATGTTTTAATTATAATAAATGCTTTGAGTTTGAACTTGAATTTGATTAATAAAAGGAGAAGCCGATTAAAGGGGGCTAAAACTAAATGGACAACCAACTGAGGTGTGAAGGGTAAAATTCAACTAACGTTAATCAAAAATGATCTGGTATGATCCCAGTTAGCGCTGTCTGCGATGTCATCCTCAAATAACTCGGAGTCATCCCTTGAGCTGCACAAGCTCTGCAGCAACTTTTTGTCAACTGGATCTCTGTTACGTAAAATAACGTTGTGACAAATAGGTAGCCACAGCAATGTCATTAATTAATAACGAGTAGGTGATCAATTGTTTTGTACCTACTATATGGATTTAGATGTAAGAATACAGTAGGTACAATATTTTTTATATGAAGGGGAGTTTGCTTGCGGCAATAGGGATTACATTTTGATGCCAGTCCCTGCCCTTAATATATTCTTTGGACATTATTTTCTTGTGACATGGTTTGATTATGTTTAATATTCTTTAACACTATTAGAAATTAATTACGAGTTGGTTATAAAAAAATGCTTACTCATGAAAAAGTGCATGGAAGAACAATTTTTTATTGAAACTGCGAATTTTTCCGACCAGATGTATAGAATAATGTATCTATTGAATCCATAGCAATCCTGCTGTATTGCTGTATGACGCTATAATCGTGGTAACTAGCAAACCAATATAGCAATTTTGCATACATGCAGCCTAGCTAACCCATTATTGTAATGCGTTGGGAATTCTTTCCATGCTGCTATAGCCATCTGTGATCTCATTGTGATATTGGTTTGCGCTCATTATAGTACTTCTTGTAGAGAATATGATCTGCATGTAACCTTTTTGCTAATTCTAAGATAATGACATAATATTGCAAGATAAACACTAATACAAATGAAGAACACAGAAAACGGTAGGCGTGCATTATTGGCAAGGAAAAAGAATAAAGTAAGTATCTTAAAATTACATTAGCGTTGTAGTTGTTTTATCCCATTAACGGTGAGTCGGTAACCCATTGCATGGCAAGTTAAGCCCATTAATAAAAAATAGAGATAACGAGGTTGTCAGTGTATGGCGACGTTAATCTGGATTTTTCGTAGTGAGATATTCAGGGATTTAGTGCACTTAAAGACTTTTTTCCCGCAGGTGGAAAAATCTTACCACCTAAGCGTTCGTCATCTGCCTTTCCGGGGTATCGGGTCCTCCCAATTCTACGGTACTCCCGGCAGGCCTTGACCCGACGTCGAGATCGGCAGGTCTCTACTCGCGCGAGCAGCCCTCAGCGGATACTCTCCTCATCTGAGTGGCGTGTGCGAACGCGTTACAACGTCAACTCGGCCATGTGACTGACGTTGGACTCCCCGGGTCTGTCGCCCGTCAGCCATTACCATGGAGGCAGTAGGTAGTGCACTTAAGGACCTACAGAATCAATTACCCATACTCCCAATATCTTTCAGCGACGGACTTCTTAGCCTGGTTGACGTTACAGATGGTGAGGGCAGGGAAGGGCAGGTTGCTGAGCGGCATGTTTTCAGGGTTGATGGTCACTATCATTGGAGATGAGCGCCACTTCGCGTAGATGTTTAGTATGAAAAACCCTGCGCTGACTAATGAACAGCC